>CM062817.1:1332414501-1333014501 GCA_031772625.1 Pinus tabuliformis | reverse complement strand
AGGATTCAAATTTTGTAAAAAGTGGCGATAGTGCACGGAGTGTAGTTTTTTGTGTATCAATTTTAGAGGCTAAGGAGTAAACATTGACACGTGGTATGTCATACAAGGTTGCTCTACTAAACTAGTCAATAATTAGGTCATTGTGAGAGATTGGGCATAACTTTGTCTTGAAGAGTCCAAATTGGGTCAGTCCTATGGCATTGGAAAGAAGACTCAGAGGCCTTCTATAGGACCAAATATCACATGTTGGGGATCTGAAATTGAATAGATACATCAGATTAAATATCGTGCTCCTAGAAGGCAAGAGAAACTACATCAAGTGTTGTCAAGGGGTGAAAAGGACTAGACTTTCTAGGGCAACAAATAGTAAGGTGCAGCAAAATGATGCAGCATAGATAAGCTACAGGTAAGTATATTCTATATATGCATGTTCATCTCTTAATTTCATTAGTTTCTTTGTATTCTAATTTGTTGTTTTTGTTTAGCACTGACATATGTTCTGCAGGATGAGGTAAGTTTTGCTATTATCATGTCATGGGTATTCCTTTGAAGACTTTTTGCAGGTATTATATATTCATCAAGAGAATACTCAATGCATAATCTAATGTTCTGAAGAGTGAGAAAGGGTAGCATGACAAGAGAAGCAATCAAGGTGCAAAACAACAGCAAAAAGTTCACCACATGAAGTCTTCAAGTGGGACGCACTACATACAATCATTGTATAAAGTCATTGTAAAAGTTGTACAAGTGTCTATCTGCCAAGAGTTGAAGAGGTAGTCTCAGGAGGTCTAGGATCATCATTAGGTGGTTGTGTCAAAGTTTGGGTTATGGTCTAGTGTTTCTTCTTCTTCTACATCATTCTATATCATTGTAAAGTGGAGCATTTTCCCTGGGACGGGAGTCTATTCTTCTTTTATTCTTCTATAGGGTGGTAGGGTGGTGCTAGGTTGGTGCATGGAGTCACCAACAAGTTCAATCCTGTGAAAAATTCAGGGTGGTAGGGTGGTGCTAGGGTGAGTTGTAGCTCATTGGGTGTTGGGGCATCCGTTCAGTTGACTACTGAAGAATCTCCGGCATTGTAGTGTTCATCCAGTGGGAGCTGGAGAAGAATTATTTTCTAGATTCTAGGAAGTTGTAGATTTATTTTCAATTTGAGTTGAAGATTAAAGAATTATTAGAAAAGAGTTCAGTGGTTTTTGACCTAGAGGGGGTTTTCCACCTAAAATTTTTGTGCCTGTTGTGTTCTTTTATTCACTGTTGTTACTGCATAAACATTAATGATAATAGAATATTAACTAATGCCCTAAAAATATTTAAAAGTGATAATTTCTAATGAATACTGATTCACCCCCCTCCCCCGCCCTCAGTGTTTTCCAACAATTGGTATCAGAGCTTGGTTCCTTCAATAGCAGTTTAACAACTGGAAGGAGATCATGGAGCATACCATGAATGGTGTACCTCTATTCAATGAAAATAACTATGCACTCTGGAAAGGAAGAATGGACGCCTATCTCTTGGCGCAAGGTTATAAAGTATGGGACACTGTTCAAAATGGCTTTACACCAACTGCGGATGAACAAGGTAAGAAGAATTTGGTAAATGATGCAAAAGAAAAGAATATTATTATCAGTGGACTTATTGAATTTGCTTATCATAAGGCGTTGGGTTGTAAAACCACCAAAAATGTATGTGACAAGCTTGAGAATATATATGCAGGTGACTTGAATGTCAAAGAAGCAAAGCTTCAAATCTACAGAGAAAACTTTGGGCAACTCAGAATGAAAGAAGATGACAACATTGCTGCATACTTCCAAAACATTTATGAAATAACCAACACGCTGGAGGGATTGGGAGAGCCTATTGACGAGAAGACTATTATACGAAAGAATCTTAGAAGGTTACCAAGAAGATTCAACCCAAAGGTATCAGTCTTAGAATACAGTGCAAATCTGGACAAACTCAGCAAAGAGGAATTACATGGAGTTCTCATAGGATATGAAATGAGACTTGATGAAGAAGAGGGTACTTCGCATCTATAAATTGTGTTCGCTACATCTAAGAAAACCAATAAGGACAAACAAAATTCAAAGGTAAACAGCTGCACCTGCACCTACTAGTGTGAAGAAGAGGAATATGATGAAGAAGGTTTTTCAGATGGAGAATATGCTTACTTTACGAGAAAACTAAAAATTGGTAAGGGAAAATTCAAAGGTAAACTTCCATTAATATGTTTAGGTTGTGGTGAGGTTGGGCATTTCGTAGCAAAATTTCTGAAAAGAAGTGATGAAAACTCAAAAGAAAAGAAAGCCCTTAAGAAATTCAACAAGAAAGGTAAGAGGAAAGGATTCAAAAGGAACTTTCTCTCTAAAGAGGATAGCTCATCATCTGATGAAGACAGCGATAGTGAAGAAGAAGCCAATGAGAGAGTATTGTTTATGTCCAAGCACAATAAACAAGAGGTATCAAACAACGAAGAAGAAGGGTTGACCATAGAATAATTTTCTAAGGCAATCAAGCTTATAAAAGAGCTCAAGGCTAAGAAGATCCATTCCAACACTCTTGAAGAACAAGTTCAAGGTCTCAAAATTGAAGTTGAAGAACACAAATGTATTGAAGAGCCACTTCAAAAGAAGTTGGAAGAAAGCAACCGAGAAAGGGAAGCATTAGAAGCCGAAGTAGTCTTGCTGCATAAGGAAGTGAAGAAGGGAAAAATTGTCCAAAACTATGCCAACAGCTCAAGGGCGTTGGAAGAACTCATCAACAATCAATGATCATACAACGACAGAATTGGCCTCAGTTACAAAGAAGAAGAAGTAGGACCTTCTACAACAAAATACAATGAACCTATGAGATCTGACAAGCATGTAGACTTCATTGGACAATATTCGCAAGAATAGCCTTGGAAGAAAATTCCCCGACGAAGATTTCCATCCAGGTACCAACATATTTTTCATGGCTATTGCTATTCATGTGGAAAATTTGGTCATAAAGCTGTAGAATGTCACATGTACCCTAGGAACCAATACAATTCTAGGAGATCTATCAAATATGAACCTCCCAGGGCTTAATGAAACATCAATAGATTTGAACATTTAAGAAGTAATATTGAATGTTACAAATGTCGAAACTTTGGACACATAGCCAGAGACTGCAGACTTGAAAATCCTCCAGAAGAATCTTCGAAGCCACAGAACGAACAAACATAGAAGAAGAAGAACATTGATAATTGTGCTCTAGCTCTCAAGGCTCAAAACAAAAGAGATGTGTGGTATGTTGATAACGGTTGCTCAACGCATATGACTGGAGATAGAAAGAAATTTGTATCTATGAAAGACAAGAAGAATGGAAATGTGTCCTTTGGAAATGATGGTTCTTCAAATGTTATAGGATCAGGTACCATTAGTATCGAAAGCATAGATTCTCTAGCCAAGAATGTTCTATTGGTTGAAAACATGAATCACAATCTGCTCAATGTTGGACAAATGTGTGATCAAGAACACACAATGTTATTCAACTCCACAAAATGTGAAATCAGGAAAGGAAGGTATGGTAAAATTGTGGCTACAAGAAGTCGAGCTCCAAATGACATATATGTGATGGATGAAGCAACTAAAGCATGTCTACTAGCTAAAGAAGATGAAATCTGGTTATGGCACAAACGAATGGGTGTTAGGCCCCTATACTACTAGTGTAACGCCTTATTATTATTAGTACAACCCCCTTATTATATTGTTGTACCCATGTAGTCCCCATATTGTTACTATTGTTCCCCATAGAAGCCCCAATTGTTATTCTTGTGCCCTTACATTATTATTGTTATGTCAGCTCTAATTATATTATGACCCCTTAGACTCCTATATATAGAAAGGAGGTCTTGTCATTTGTATCATCCAAGAATTTTTCATTTGTGTAATGTAAAGGAGGTTGCCCACTTAAAGAGGCTTATTTCTAAGGTGTTCATCTATCTTTTCTATATTTTTGTGAGCTGGTTTCATAACATTTGGTATCAGAGCTATGGATTCTAGGGCTTTGCTGCCCCAAACAGGCCATCATGGAATTTTGGATATAACGTTTTCGCTATGAAGTTTCAGAAGCTACAAAAAAAACACATTTGAGAAGCATTCGGTCTAAACCTCACATCCGAATTTTAGAGCTTTTCGCACTATATTTTTGGAGATATGATCTGAGGAAGTTAGGGTTTTTGCAAGCTCTAAAATTTCCTCTAAAACAGGTCATTGTGGTATTTTTGGTATACTTTTTTTTCTGCGACGTTTCAGAAGCTGAAAAAACCCATTTGATAAGAAATCTTGCTGAACCGCACATCTGAATTTCTGATCTCGACTCGCTATATTTTCAGAGATATGATATGAGGAAGTTAGGGTTTTTGCAAGCTCCAGAATTTCATCCAAATCAGGTCATCGTGGTATTTTCACTATAACCTTTCGCTATTTAGTTTCAGAAGCTAAAGAAAAAACCCATTTGAGAAGAAATCGTTTTGAATCTTGGGTTCGAAGCTCAGATCTTGTCTCCCTATATTTTTGGATATATGATCTGAGGAAGTTAGGGTTTTTGCAAGCTCCCAAATTACATCCTAAATAGGTGACCTTGGTAAAATCATCATAACTTTCTCTATGAGCAACAAATTGAAATTTCATATGAAGTTACAGAAAGAGGACAGACTGTAGTTTTCCTTGCATAGTATTCAAATCCCAAGGTTGAAATAGTGACATGTGGCACATCGTATGAGTTCTCTCTCCTGAAACATTATATAATCAGGTCATCTTAGGAGATTGGGCATAACTCTTTCTTGGAGAATCAAATTCTGATCAGACTTGCGAGGTTAGAAAGAGGACTCAGAGGGCTACTACAAGAGACAATTTTAGAAATTTAAGATCTGAAAGTACAAAGTTACATTCATTTCAAGATTGAGCTCCTGAAATCAAGAAAAGACAATATGAGGAAGTTTGATGGAAAGGATCCAGTAAATTGGAAACTACATATGGAGCAATATTTTGATCTACATGGTGTAACACTATTACAAAAGGTATGTATTGCATCTTCATATTTAGAACCAGATCAATTTTTATGGTATAAAGGGCTTTGTTCTCGTAAACAACTTATTACGTGGTCAACTTTCACGGAGGAAATGATGGCACATTATGAGGATACAAAGAGCAACACCACAACAATTAGAAGAAAAAAGAGAAAAAGGGCTTTGTTGCAAAGTGGAAAACAAAATTATGGCAACAAGGAAGTCTACCTATCACAACTATAAAGATGGAAGTGTCATTTCTCCTTGCCTTCCACAACCTACAAGGGTTACACCACAACAATTGGAAGAAAAAAGAGAAAAAGGGCTTTGTTACAATTTCGATAACAAATACATTAAAGGTCATAAGTGTGTTGAGAAGAAATTATTTTACTTTGATTGTGGAGAGGAGGAAGAAAAGGATCAAGAAACATCAAAAGAAGAGTATATACACCAGGAACCAACCCTAGAGAAAGAAGAAATGAATCCGACCATATCTTGTAAATCATTGGCAAGAATTACTACTCCTCAAACTCTCAAGATAGAAGGACATTTCAAGAAGAAAAATGTTCAAGAAGTGAAATATCACATCGAGAAAGAAGAAATGAATCCAACCATATCTTGTAATGCATTGGCCGGAATTACCACTCCTCAAACTATCAAGATAGAAGGACATATCAAGAAGAAAAATGTTCAAGAAGTGAAAGATCACATCGAGCATCAAGAAATGAATCCGACCATATCTTGTAAAGCATTGGAAGAAATTACCACTCCTAAAACTCTAAATATAGAAGGACATATCAAGAAGAAAAAGGTTCAAGCAATGAAAGATCACATCGAGCATCACAACAAGTTCTCCAACTTTTAAAGGATAACACCACATTAGTGCAGAATCGAATGAAAAAACAAGTAGATCAACATCGCAGTGAAAATGTTTTGATGTAGGTGATTGGGTATTTTTACAGATACATCTCAAGCAAGCTATTTATGAGAAGGACATGTTGGCAATACTACATGCACTTAAGAAATGGCGACCTTACCCAATGGGAAGACACTTCAAGGTAAAAATGGATCATGATAGTCTTAAATGCTTTTTAGAACAAATATTATATTTAGAAGAATAGAAAGAATGGGTCACAAATATGTTGGGTTATGACTTTGACATAATCTATAGAAAAGGGAAGCAAAATTTTGTTGCAGATGCACTCTCAAGAAAGGATGAGGATGTGGAAGCATTGTTTTGTGCTATTTCTATTATCCAACCAGATTGGATAAACGAAGAAAGGGATGAATGGAAGAAGGACGAAGAAGTGTGGCAACTCATTCAAAAGTTGCAGAAGATCCCAATTCAAACAATATTGCTAAAACTTTAAGAGGAAGGAAAAATCATATTGGAATCTAGAGTAGTCATAGAAACAAGAACCCAAAAGCTACGAAATCAATCAATTTCAGAGTATCTCATCAAGTGGAAGAACTTACCTGCTGAAGATTCCACATGGGAGGACAAGAATTTTATACAGAAGCATCAAGAACTACTCAAGCATTGAGGGCAACACTTTTTGAAGGAGAGGGGCATGTTAGGCCCCTATACTACTAGTGTAACCCCTTATTATTATTAGTAAAACTCCCTTATTATATTGTTGTACCCATGTAGTCCCCATATTGTTACTATTGTGCCCCATAGAAGCCCACTATTGTTATTATTGTGCCCTTACATTATTATTGTTACGTCGGCTCTGATTATATTATGACCCCTTAGACTCCTATATATAGAAAGGAGGTCTTGTCATTTGTATCATCCAATAATTGTTCATTTGTGTAATGTAAAGTAGGTTGCCTCCTCGAAGAGGCTTATTTCGAAGGCGTTCATCTATCTTTTCTATCTTTTTGTGAACTAGTTTCATAACAATGGGTCACATAAACTTTGACAATCTTGTCAAGATAAGCAAAAAGGAAGCAGTACAAGAAATGTTGAAAATCTAAAAATCTTCCAACACACTATGTGAGGCATGTTGGCATGACAAGCAGACAAAATGTGGATTTAAAACAATAGAACACTTTGCATCACATCCATTGGAATTGATACATACTGATCTATGTGGTCTTATGGGAACAAAAGGCTTAGATGGAGAATTATATTTCATGTTAATGATAGATGAGTATACCAGGATGATAGCTGTCAGTTTCCTAAAGAAAAAAATTGAAGCATTTGAGTGCTTTAAGATCTACAAGGAGTTGGTCAAAAATGAAACTATTTTAAAAATAAAGTGTCTAAGATCAGATAATGGTGGAGAATTCACTTCCAAATTATTTCAGAAATATTGTGATGAAAATGGAATAAAAAGACAATTTTCAACAGCAAGAACACCTCAGCAAAATGGAGTTTTGAAAGAAAGAATAGAACTGTACAGGAAATGGGTAGAACAATGCTGAAGGACTCAAAATTGGATGAAAAATTCTGGGTTCAAGCAATTGATACGGTAGTCTTCATTATCAACAGAAGTCTTCTCAGAAATAAGTTTAATAAGACCCCATATGAATTATGGAAAGGAAAACTGGTTAATGTAAAATATTTCAGAATCTTCGAAAGCAAATGTTATATCAAAAGAGAAGATCAAAAGTTGGGTAAGCTTGAATCACGTGTTGATGAAGGTATCTTTTTTGGTTACTCACGCAAAAGAAAGGCCTATAAATGCTATAATCTAAGACGAAAACAGATATTGGAGAGAATAAATGTTACATTTGATGAAGATAGTGTTCTAACGAACAATGATGAGGATCTAGAGTCTTTGAATCTTGAGACAGGCTGAAAAAGGTACAGATAAAATTCTAGAACAAGAAGCAACTGTCAACCAGGAAGAAGTAAATAATGATCAACAAGATATACAGGAACAACAACAAGAAGCTCCTCCAAATAAAACAAAAGAATGGATTCAAAAGAACCATCCACCAAATCAAATAATTGGTGACATAAATGAAGGAATTGGAACAAGCAAAGGTCGACAGCTTCATTCATCACAACAAGCTCACATTGTTAAACTAGTTCCAACTAATGGAGGAACTAGTAGGAGGTCAGACAATGAGGTGCTGCTTCATGTGTTCAACCAATTAACTGATGATTCACTCATAAATAAATCATGCATGTCAGATATGAGAGTTACCCAGCTGAGATTTGAGTTCAAGGACAATATACTATCAGTTGTATAATCCTTTGAATTGTACAGGTGGTGCATGCAGGCAAAGGAAGGCCTATGAGGATTGCGCAATTCATACTAAGGAATTTCCCTAATTAATAGGGGGATAATTCCTAAGAAAAAATGCAAGGAAATAGGGACTTGGGAAAGAGAGAAATTGGTTAAGTTTTGGCCTAGGATTGTATAGGAAGCAGTGAGACAGATAGAGATAGTGCAGAGGTTGCTCGAGCTTGAGCAAAGCATTGTAATCTTCTCATATTTTTTTGACTAATGCAATATACATATAGCATGGATTTTTAGTTATGGATTTCCCTAGGAAATTATTGTGTAATGTGTTGATTGAATTCTTTCTCTTGTATGATTCGTGATTTTGCGATCGTTAAATTGTTTCTATTAATGAGTAGAGTATATTGAAGTCTATTGTTTTAGTAAATTACAATTAGTAGTTTGAATCTACAAAGAATTTCTACATGGTATCAAAGAAGAAATCACTCTAAAAGAGAAGAATATGAGTTTTTCTTTTGCAGGTGAAATTGAATTTTTAGTATCATTCTTCACAGCTAGCAGGATGTCATTCTATGGATTGAGACTCGAATATGCGCTTGAGGGCAGTTCGAACTATATTGCTTGGAAGGAAAAGATGGAGGCAATGTGGAAGACAACATGCTAAAGGAATTCATAGGAAAAGGTATTCCTAAGCCTCTAGCAATTGATGCTCAAGATCTGTCAAAATGGTAGAAATGTGTTGCAAAGGCAAGAAGGATCGTACTAGAAGGAGTTCGATATCATATTGTCTTGAACCTACATGGGAAGGAGACTCCATATGCAATATGGAAGGCCTTGACATATCTATTTCAGAACATCAGTGACAACAGGAAGATAACACTGATGGACAAGATCAAGAAAATCAAGATGGAGAAGGGCAACACAATACCAAATTACTAGACCAAGTTCACCCAATGTCAGGATGAGATTGAAAGTGTTGGTGTTACAGTTGCTGAAGATGATTTGGTCAGCCTAGCACTTCCTAGCCTTCCCAAGAGCTTGCACAACTACCAGTATTCAGTAAATGGGAGGGGGGAAGCTACCAGAGTGGGAGCGTTTGTGGTCTGACTTGGTGCAAGAGGAGATTCGAGGGAACACAAGAGATGAATCCTCATCTAAGCTTGATGATGAGGAGAACCATGCCTTGGATGGAAAGGCAAAGAAAGGGAAAGGGAATTCATCCCATTCCAAACTAGATTCTAGTCAGGCTAGAAAAATGAAGGACTTGTTGAAGATTAAGTGTTTTCATTATCATGCACTAGGAAACTATGCCATGAAGTGTCTATGCAAGAAGGCTGAAAAGAAACCCTCAAGAGGAGCGATAGGTGAATCTCTTGCTTCAAAATTTGAGTCAGATTTCACCCTCATTTCTTACATGGTGACATAGATGATGGTTAGTGTGTGGTATCTGGATAGTGGAGCCTCATTCCATATGAACAGAAACAAAGAATTCTTCAATGACTTGGACAAGAAGGACCTCTAGATGCACATCAAAATGGGAGATGATGGAAGGTATAGCATGACAGACATGGGTACTATTAATTTTTAGAGGGAGTCTAATTCTCCTCTCACATTAAAAGACTTCGTGTATGTTCCAGGTCTCAAGAAGAATTTGGTTTCATTTTCTATGTTGGAGGACTGTGCCTTCGATGCGATATTAAAAAAAAAAAAGATTTCCTTCGTCACATAACCTCAGGACAAGTGAAGCAGATTGCGGTTTGGGTGAAGAACCTCTACAAATTGGATGTAGAAGATTGTGCTTCTTTGAGCACAAAACCATAGAAGGTGTAGAGTTGAAACATCGATGAATTGTGGCATAGAAGATTGGGTCACTTGCACAATGGAGCTTTAAAGATCATGCAACAAATTTCTACAGGACTTCCCAAGGGCACACTAGAGTAGAGAGATACATGCAAAGGGTGTACATTGGGGAAGTACACCAAAGTCACCATTCATGATAAGAACAGTCAAGCACAAGTGATCCTTGAAAGAGTTCACTCAGATGTGTGTGGACTGTTCTCGATAGCCTCCATGTCCAAGTGAAAGTATTATGGAATACTTTTAGATGATTTCTAATGTGAGTGATCTATTTTCTCCATGCAGAGTAAAGATTAGACGTTCTCTAAATTTTGTGAATTTAAATCACTTGTTGAGAAAGACACTAGTAGGAAAGTAAAGGCTCTCAGGAGCGATAACAATGGATAATATGTGTCGAATGAATTCATGAAGTTCTATGCATCAAAAGGAATTCGGCATGAGTTAATAGAACCCCATGACCCACAACAAAATGGGGTGCATAAAAGGAAGAACAAAAGTATTATGGGAGCTGCACGGGTGATGGTACATGATCAAGGCCTAATGTTGCACTTGTGGATTGAAGCATGAAACATAGTTGTATGTGTGCATAACAGAAGTCCTCATCAGATTCTCAGGATGAGTACACCAGAAGAAGCATTTTCAGGTAAGAAACCAGATGTGGCACACTTCAAGATATTTGGTTCATCAATTTACTGTCACGTTACCAAGGATGCAATGAAAAATATAGAACCAACAACTGAGTTGGGCATATTTGTGGGGTACACTAATACACCTCACAACTATCGGGTGTACCTCCCATCTCACAGGATGAAAGTGGTTCATAGAGATGTGAATTCAATCAAGAGAAGGCCATGAGATGTTCCCTTGAGAGGGAGCTTCACTTACATGCAGATGAGGAGCTTTTAACTCCAAAGGAAGAACCTCGAGATGATGTGGAGAAACCACATGAAGAGGAGAAGAGGGTGGAAGGACGCACACCAGAGGGGTTGACATATGATGCATGAGGCTAGAGAGAATGTGGGAGCACACACATCATAGCACAGGCATAGGAGGTCACGAGATTGGTACATTGGCTATATGACTCTGATGAATGAGATTGTATATATTGAGCCATCCTCATTAGAGGAAGCAGTGAAGTAACTAATATGGGTTGATACCATGGTTCAAGAGTATGATTCCATTATCAGAAATAGTGTTTGGGAAGTGGTCCCAAGACCAACAGACAAGTCAGTGGTGAGTTTCAGATGTCTTTACAAGGTAAATCAGGCATATAAATGGGAGTGTGGAGAAACACAAGGCCACATTTGTGGATAGAGGGTACTCTTAGATGGAGGAAATTGATTATGAGGAGAACTTTGCTCTAGTAGCAAGGTACTCTTCAATCAAATCTATTCTAGCACTTTTAGCACAAATAGAATGGAAGATACATCAGATGGATGTGAAAATAACATTCCTCAATGGAGTGATTGAGGAAGAGGTGTACATTGAGTAGCCAGAAGAATTTGATATCTTCAACAGAGAGTCACATGTGTGAAGACTCAAGTGAGTGTTGTATGGATTGCAACAAGCACCGCATGCTTGGTACACTAAGATTGACAACTAGTTCACCAAGTTGTCTTCACCAAAAGTGAAACAAATGAAAACCTTTACCATATTGTCGTTCAAGGTAAATTGTTGATTATAGTATTATATGTCAATGATTTAATTCTAACAGGTGATGAGAAGCTGGTAAAATCCTGCAAAGAGGATCTTGTAAGAGAATTAGAGATGAAGGACCTAGGACTCAACATTATTTCCTTGGTATGGAAGTATGCCATGGATATGAGGAACTGTTTGTGTTTCGGGGAAAGTATGACAATGAGATACTAAATAAGTTCCACATGGAGAGCATCAAACCCATGGAGACTCCTCTAGCAAGAAATTGGAGGAAGGAAGATGCTACTTATGGAGAAGTAGTGGAGGCTAATATTTGCATGCATCTTATGGGTTCACTTATGTATTTGGTGAAAACACGATTGGGCATGTGTTTTGTAGTTAACTAGCTTAGTCAAGAAATGGTTAACCCAACCAAACTCTATTGGAAGGCACCTAAACATGTGTTGAGATACCCCAGAGGAACCACTCAGTTTGGTATTTGGTACAAATGGACAAAGGGAGTGAAGCTGCAAGGCTTCACAAATGTAGATTGGGTAGAGAGTCCATCCAACAGGAAGAGCACATCAAAGGGAATCTTCTATATTGGGTCCGCAATAGTTTGTTGGTACAACAAGAAGCAGAGACCAGTTACACTTAGATCGACAAAAGCATAGTACATGGCTGCTAGTCAAGCAACTTGTGAGACTATGTGGATGAGGAATTGTTACGCTAAAATTTGTCACCATGACTATTTGCAGTTAGTATGGCTCCATCAACTGTCATACTATCCTCCTTGGCAAGTCTTATACCTCTGCTCCTCATGTCAAACTCCAGAAAAGAGAGAAAGTCCTTAAAAAGTCAATTAACTCTGGTTACGCAGTTTCTCTTAACCTTACCTGCGTGTACGCACCCCAAGTTCATAATACTTGCGTACTTGTACGCTCTGTCTGTAAAGGGGTGGGTGTGTACTCCTGTAAAGGTCAAAAGGCGCGAGTTTTACTTCAAAAAAGTTACTTGTGGTCGATTCTAGAGCATTCTAGAAGTTGGTTTGACGTGTATTGAGCGCCTCCAGATGGTTCATGTATCCCTATGAAAGAGGAACTTATCTCATCAAGAGGGGAGCTATCCCATTCAAAGAGGGGCTTATCCCATTGATGGTGGACCTGATTAACTTCCTCTAAAGCACTATAAATACAGGCATTGGGCCAGAGGGAGGAGAGGTTGAAAGCTGAACATTCCTAAGGGTAGATGCTGCTGAAATTAGGACTCCCTTATAGAGCTTGAGAGGAGAGATTCCCATCCTTTCTTAGCTTCATTTGGAAGTGGGTGAGCTGATCAAAGTAAAGGAGAACTCTTGCTGGACCCTGGGAGGGACCTGCACAACACCAAGGCACTGGTTGTAATGGTTTCTTTTGTTTCCACTTAATACAATTAAGTTCATTTTTCTCAACAAGTTGTTATATATAATTTGTTTCATATACTCCTTGGTCTTTATGATGAATATGTTTTATTTTAGGAGTTATTTAGGTGCTATGTAATCGTTTGCTTGTTAGTGAATGCAGGTTTCGAAGAGAAGGAGGAGCTCATCCGGATCGGAGAGACTGGACTGCTACAAAGCGTTGGACTGAAGGTATGTTATAAACACCTAATTGTTTGTATTCTAAATGCATATTTAGGGAAAGATAGTTCTTAATTGTCTTGTTTGTCACTAGAAAGCCTTAGCTTCTAGGGAGGTCAGTTTTGTCCACAAAATTGACTCTTTCCGCATGACAAAATGGCGACTCCGCTGGGGAATCCATGGATTTGATTGATTTCTCTTTTGATTGATACTTTGATTTGAGAAAAGTCGATTTCTTTCTGGTTTTTGGCTGATTGACTGTGAATTTGGGTAGAATAGCTTAGGGTTAAGTTAGATTTTACTTTTCTTGGTTTTGCTAGAAGTACGCAGCCTCTGCGTTAAGCACAGTGCGTACTTGTACGCACTGCAGCTTTGTACACAGAGCGTACACGCACCTGTGCAAACAGGCTGCCTGCGTACCCTGTCAAAAGTTGAGAAAATTTCAATTTTTTCCTTTTGCCTCTTAGATTTTGTTTATAATTTGTTTTTGCTGCCCAGATCCACTGGTTACCTGTAGAAGGCCTCATCTAAGCTTGTTTCATTAGTGTCAAGGGTTTTAGTGAAATTCATAGAAATTCTAGCCCTAGGGTTTGATTTTTGCATTGGTCCTGTAGTGACTTTGGCTTTAGAAGTTGTAAAACCTTGGATCTCCCTGGTCTTTTCAGTCTTCTTAGGAGTCGGACCTTTCATAAAATCCACCTGTGTGAGAAACCTACCTTTGTGTTGTCTCTTGGCGGAATTTCGAGAAAGCTTGTTGGTTAAAGTTGTGAATTTCATTCTTAAGAAAAAGAACAAAAGATTTTGATTTTTGTTTTTGATTGGTTTATGATTTTGCATGAACGAGTCCTTGGTTGAATTGTAACTGAGTAAAACATCCTGGAATTATACTTGGCAGGCTTTTGCCTCATTAGATTTGCTTTTAGGTGAATTTCTCTTAGATTTGCTTTTAGGTAAAATTGATTTGATTGTCATATATTTTTTAAATTGATTTTTGTTAAGTAGTTTTACATGCTTTGTTAATATAAAAAAAAAATATAAAAAAAATCTCTTTTGAATAAAAGTTTGTTTTAGTAGCATTTGAAGTCTTTGAGAAGAGAAAGGAATTTTCGTGAAATAATTAGTGGTCATGTGTTGTATGCTTTGGAAAAGATAAAGAGATTGTTTCTTTGATTTTCGTTGCCAAGAAAGTTATCTCTATATCAATTTTGCATTCTCCAACTCTCTTAGCTAGGGAATTCATTGAAAAAAGAAAAATAGTATAAATCATCCTAGGTGCATCTTTTTAGTGGATTTGAGTCGAGTCTACACACCATCAGTTTCATCTCCACTACCTTTTGTCCTAAAGAAAAACCATAAAAATTAACGCTTAAAGTAAAATTAACTTAGTAACTTTTTATTTACTAGGGCTCTGAAACACCAATATAGATCAGGCTAGTGTCTTGGAGTAGGAGAGTAATCAACTCTCCAAGACAGCAAAACCAAACAAGTAGCTCATCTTGTGGTAGGATAAATCCAATTGTTACATTTATGCTCTGGGAAAGCTCCTCTTAAAGGAGAAGCACGAGATCGTGTCCGAACCAGTGAGGGGATCAATCCTCCTTCATTGGGAACGACGCCAGATACGCACGTACTACAAACTGTAAACCTCGGATTATTGTCGAGGAGCCTGGGGTCACTTGTCGGTAAACCTTGGATTATTGTCAAGGAGCCAGCAAGGGGATTGAGCTTGATACTCTGCCCTTGCGTGCTATCGGATCGTAGACTGTTCCCCCAGGTGTATTTGTTGTTGTTGGTGACTTTAGTGACCATTATCTTTAGGGTTCTACCCAAGGTGACGGTGGAGGGAAGATCCCACTATACCTAGAGCAGATGGCGGCTAGACTCACTTGGATTTTCCGGGGGGTTCAATTCACTCGAGACGGTTAAAGTGGAGGAACTTGTGCCGGTCTATTCATTAAGCAGGTTGCCAGGGTAACTGTTCCACCCGCCACTTCTATATTGAATTCGACGATGTTGGGCTTCATCACCAACTAGTGTTTTCAGTCCGGAAGGCTACTGTTTGTGTATGGTTTGACGCCCTAGATTTTTTAGGCGTGTGATTCGAATTTGTTTGGTTCTTTAGAGACTTTAGGCGGTTTGCTTTGAGATTTTACTTTGTTTGCGTGTGCAGTAGTTAAAAGTTTTTAACTATGGTTGAATTACCGAGACAGTCCCGTAGACTTTGGGGCCAGTCACCTGAGATTGTAATCATGGCCGATTTGTTGAGGAAGTCCCGTAGACTTCGGGGCCAACCTCCTGAAGACGTCCCGAGTCATTACGAAGGTTTGAAAGTCCTTGTAACTCCTAGTGGCAGTAAAGTAGGTTCACCTGAAGAAGGAGAGTCTTCGTTGGTAGTTCATCCTGATTACCAAAGTCTAGAAACAGGTTATAATCCCGAAGCTATTACAGTTTCTGAGCTTGCTGGTAGTTTTTCATCTACTAGTGATATAGGCGAAGAACCTGAGATATCTGAACCTGTTACTCCAACTTCTAGTGCTCCTGATTCACCTAGGGTAGAAAGAGTCATCACCGAAAATCTTCCTTCTGGTTTGATAGCTATTGAAGAACTTGCTCCAGAAGAAGAAATAGGCGTCCCTATCCCTGAAGATCAACCTACTATTGATCTAAGGGAGCATGAATCCATTTTTTACAGTCCACCTAGAAGTACTACTTGGTATCTTTCGTTAACTAATTATTTGGACAACTCAGGGTCAAGTTTTTCTCCACCTCGTACTCCTTATCCACCTGGAGGTATTTATACTTCTGTAAATATGTCAGGTCAGTCGTCTATGTTTACTCAATCTCCTGAATCTTTCTTGTATGGAGGTCCTTCTGTTCCCTCTAGGTATCAGTCACTTTCTGGTATTTTTGCGGGAGCATCTCCTCAACCCATTGAACATGGGTCATTAACTAGAAACAATGGTAATAAACCGTTGGGTGTACGAGACATTTACATGATGTCAGGTTCAATTCCCGGTTCTCAATCTCAAGGTGGCCAGTTACCGCCTGGGGGGTAGCCTCAATTAACGCTTGGGGGGCAACCTCAAGGTACACAAATTGCGTCTGGGGGGCAACCTCAAGGACAGTATGTACCCGTGGTGCAATACATTCCTCAAGGTCAACCCCAGCCTCAATATGTACCCCAAGGTCAACCTCAGTATCAATTTATACCTCAAGGTAAACCCCAGTATCAATACTTACCTCAAGGGTATCTACCCCAAGGTCAGTACTCGAGTCAAGGTTATCAACCAGCCCAAGGTCAATCTTATGTTCAAGGTACGGGAAATGTACCTTTCAATTATCCATCCTACCCTCAATCCGGTTATGGAGCCTATTAGTTTTGAGGAAGCCAGCCAGAATGAACATTGGGTAGCAGCTACAAATGAAGAATTGGATCAAAATGAGACGAATAAAACCTAGGAATTAGTTCCATGACCAAAAGATAAAATTGTCATTGGGACTAAATGGGTGTTTAGGAACAAATTGAATGAAGATGGAAAGGTTACCAGAAACAAAGCAAGATTGGTTTACAAAGGCTATGCACAAGTGGAAGGAATTGATTTCAATGAAACATTTGCACTAGTTTCTAGAATGGAAGCCATCTAGATGTTTCTCACCTATGCATGCTCAAGAAAATTAAAAGTCTACCAAATGGATGTTAAGTCAGCATTTCTGAAGGGAGAATTAGAAGAAGAAGTTTACATCAAACAACCTGAAGGTTTTCTACTATCAGAAAAAGAAGACTCTGCTTGCAGGTTAAAGAAGGCTTTGTATGGTCTCAAGAAGGCTCCCAAAGCATGGTATGCCCTTGACAAATATCTACGTCAACAAGGGTTCAAGAAAGGTACTGTTGATAGCAATGTTTACATACAAATATATAAGGATAATTTAACAATCGTTGAGGTATATGTGGATGCTATAATATTTGGTAGCAATGATGGTCGACTAAGTAAGAACTTTGCTACAAAGATGCAAAGTGAGTTCGAGATGTCTTTACTTGGTGAGTTGACATACTTCTTAGGGCTTTAAATATCTCAACAAGAGAAAGGAATATTTATATGTCAAGCCAAGTACATCAAGGAAATGCTCAAGAAATTCAAAATGGAAGATTTCAAACTCATCCTTACTCTGATGGTAACAGGTTACAAATTGAGCATAGACGACTCATCTAAGGATGTGGATTAGAGGTTGTACATATCTATGATTGGTAGTCTTCTATATGTAACAGCCTCCCGACTAGATGTTATGCAAGCAGTTGGACAAGTAGCAAGATTCCAAGCAGCACCAAAAGAATCACATATTATTGTCATCAAAAGAATTCTTCGATATCTAAAGGGCACAACAGAGTATGGCTTGTGGTATCCCAAGGGCAACAATCTCATTATTCAAGCCTTTATAGGTGCAGATTCGGCAGGAAGAATTGATGATCGTAAGAGTACTAGTGGAGCAGCATTCTATCTAGGTGGTTGTCTCGTATAATGGTTGAGAAAAAAGCAAACCACAATCTTGTTATCTATAGCGGAAGCAGAATACATTGCAGAAGAAGCTTATTATACTCAATTCCTTTCGATGAAACAAGCTTTGCAAGATATTCAAGTACAATTCAGTGAGCTCATTCCCATCTTCTGTGATAACACCAGTGACATCAGCATCTCCAAGAATCCTGACATGCATTCAAAAACAAAACACATTCCGATAAAATATCATTTTGTTAGAGAACAAGTCGCTGAAAAGAATATCAAACTTAAATATGTTGGTACAAAAGAACAAATCTTTGATATCTTCACTAAACCGTTACCTTGTGAATCATTTGAATATCTTTGCCAGAAGCTTGGGATTCTCCCAAGTTCTCATTATATTTTCCTTATTCAGAAAATAAATGGGGAGTGGAAGTGTGTACAGTTATGCAGGATGGTTGTGTGTTAGGGGGAGTTACCCTTTGCCATTGATGTCAAAGGGTGAGATAAGGGAGTAGGAAGAGGTGTCATGATCGTAGGGGGAGTACTTGTGTTGTTGATCTAAAGATGATCTGAGGTTCTCATTCATGTCAACCCCAGTAGCACCAGGGGCTACCCTGATCTTGCAAGGGAATTTTTACTTGACAACTTACTCTATTTTGAGTCAAGGATCTTCTAGATAGATTCTACTTGTCGAGATGTTTCTGTTGATATATGGCACACCAAGTAATTCTTCACGGTTTGAGAGATATTCATGTTTGAAGTTAGTAACCCAGTTAGTGGGCTAAAACCCTATGGGGTTGTTTCATGGCACTCATAACTAGTTTCAGTCATTGAATAGTCAATAATTAATAATTTTTTAAGCTCCTAAAATCCCTCCAACATTCTCTATAGAAGCCCCTCTCAACTCTATAAAAAGAAATCTCATATATCCTCCAAATAAAGTGATCATGGAATTTTTGCTATAACTTCATTTATGCAAAGTCTTAGATTCTAAAATGAAAACCCATTTGATTCATAATCCTGATGAACGTCGTGACCGAATTTCAGATCTTGGTTTGCTATATTTTTGGAGATATGATTTGTGGAAGTTAGGGTTTTTGCAAGATCCTGAATTTCACCTCAAAGAAGTGACCTTGGGAAAATCATCATAACTCTCTCTTAGAGAAGCGGATTGGAATTCTGTAAAAAGTGGTGGATAACACAAGAACTGTAGTTTTTTTTGTATCAATTGCAGATCCGAAGGAGGAAACAGTGACACGTGGTATGTCATACAACTTCGATCTACTTAACTAGTCCATAATTAGGTCATTGTGAGAGATTGGGCATAACTTTGTCTTGAAGAGTCCAAATCAGGTTAGACCTATGGCATTGGAAAGAAGACTCAGAGGGCTTCTACAAGACTGAAGATGATACAAAATGGATTTTGGATAGACTCCTAAGTCTAATTGTTCCTCACAGAGGAAAGTTAAAGTCCAAGGAAGTTCCTAGAAATAGCCCCATGGCAGAGATCTTTTCATTCTGAATCTACTGCAACTTGGATGGGAAAAAATGGAATTAGGATGTAGAAGTTATCGGAGAAATAAGTTTCCCTTTTGTCTTTGGAAAAAGAGGCAAAATCCCCTAAACTGAGAAAAAAACCCTTATAAAGGGAAATCACATCGGAGGAGGTCCAAAAGGCAGACTTAAGCGGAAAGGGGAGAAACCCTCAATTGTCGATCCCCGACATATTGGGTCGAAGGCAGGGACATGCACATGACATAACGTAAGGAGCCCGGGCTGATGTGATATTGTGATCGCCAATATCGGAGGATCGACATTGACGGATTGGTGGTGATGGCATGAGACAAGGGACAGACCCTTGGGCCAATGAGACTTGTGATTGTGATACATTGCATCGCAACATCGTGTCGCATCGATATAAAGGGGTGATAACAAGCCAGACCCAATGGGTTTTATAAACCTGGCCTGATAAATTTTGAGTTCTGCCATAAAAGGGATTTTCTGTGTACTAACGTGTTTCGGTGTAAACACTGAAATACAAGGGAAAAACACTCGAAGCAATAAAGCCGGAACCAAAAGGGGAATTAAAGGCGCAATTCATAAAATTTGAGTTCCGTAAAGGTAGGATTTCGGGCGGACCTTAGGCGATAAATAGTATTGGGCCGGCTCCGCTCGATCCCATACAATGAACAATTCATGGCTCGCAGAGGAGAGAGGAAAACTTCCATTTCGGGCGGGTAACCTCTGTACCCTTAAGCCGTCCGAAATCGCATATTGACCGTTGGATCAAAGATCTCGTAGATTGACGGTGGGGCTTGCGATAGTGGCCAAAGGTGGACATGATGTGATTATAGGGCGGACGCGATAAAATTTGAAGTCCGATAAAAAGGATTTTGTTGGGTTTTTGAATGTTTTCCCGTGTATTTGGGATCTCGCCTAATACGTTACTGTGCTGCGTTATAACGCCTAATGGCGGACCCGATAGGGATTTTAGGGGTGTGTTGTGGTAAAAACACAACACCCCCCATTATTGATGCGTCCACTTCGAATAATGGGGACCCTTTCTATAAAAATTTTGGCTAAGCACCTTTTTGGATTTTTATTTTAGTTGATTGCACTAGGCTTTTGTTAATTTTTCGTTTTCTTTGGATTCTTTTTTTGATTGCTTTGTTAGAGTCGATTTTTTATAAGCTTCCCATTGACGCTTGTTTCGCCTCATTTGGTCAACTGGTTTGAAAATGACACTCCTTTGAAGTCTCATCATTTATCTAGCCTGGGTTAAAAATGCATAAAATGTACAATATTGCATTTTGTAAATAAATTAGTTCAATAAGGCATTCATTTTAAATATTAACCCGTAGCAAGTTTCATTTTTTAGTCATGCAGCCAAATTATTAATTATCGGGGTTTTAAGAAATTCACTCCAATTGCCAAATCAAATCTTAATCTCAAAAATCTAAACATTCAAATGGCTGCAGTTTATTTTTCGTTTATTTTCCAAGTAGCTATCGTTTAAAAACTTATGTTCATAAAAATAAAACAAAAAAATGAAAATTTAAGTTTAAAATTAAATTTTAAATTAATTAAATTAATTAATATATTATATAATTAATTTAATTAAATTAAAATTTAAAACAAACAAAACAAATATAAAAAATAAATAATATATATCGCATCGGGAGTTTATGCGATATCGCATCGCAAGCCTTATTCGCATCATATGTTATAAACCCCCGATACCATATTCTCATATCCTCCCGATCGCCGATATTTGATAAAGAAGACCTCTCCTTCATATCCCCGATCGCCGAAAGATTCTTGTATCGCATCGGGATTTCGGCTTGACACATTTTAAAGGGTCCCCGACACCTCCATACCCCGATCGCCGATGCGATAAGTCAAACATCGATTTTAGGCTCATGGGTTAATTCGGTGGTTTTTGGAATGGTTTGCCTTACCATATGAATCGTTAATGGTTCAATGGTTTATATAGTTATGTTTTAAAGTTTTTATATAACGTATGGTGTAGGTTAGCTATTTAACATTATGGTGATATGTTACTTTTAATATATGTATTAGGAGTAGTGTAGAATAATGTAATATTAATTAGTTTATAATAATATGTAGTATGTAATATATTATATTATTTAAATTAATATATAATATTTAATTAATAAATTTTAATTAATCAGATTAATTAATTAATATTATTTAATTAATTTGATTAAATTAAAATTTAAACATCATTTAAATTAATATTAATTAGTTTTTTTAATTAGATTAATATTGATTAGTTTTTAATTAAGAATGGATTTGTTTATAAATTATTAGTTAGTTAAATTAATAAATAGTTTAGTTTATAATTAGCAATTACATTAGAATTAATTAGGGACTAATTTAGGATTTAATTTTTTAATTCAAATTCCCATTTTTTAGCCCAGCAACAGAATTTCCAGATTTATATCAGATTTGACCCATCAATTTTGGAGGCTCATAAATTGAGTTATACTTGGCCAAATGAGGCCCAGGATGGCTCATTGGAAAGATAAAATCAAGGAGAACATTTTGGAGGAGGTTTCACCAACAGATTTACTCATTTATTGGGTCAAAAATCAGGCAGAAGATCAGGCTCCGAATTTTGAAAAACAAAATCAATTTTCTGAGTTATTTTCTTCAATTTCATTTATCCAAAGCCTCTTCTAATTGCAGATCCATTGGCCAATGATATCCTTTGCCAATCAAATCATTCCAAGCATCAATACAGAGCTTATATTTTATTTTATTTTTATTAATTTAAATAGAATTTGATTGGGTTTGATTTAATTGCCAGAAATGATATTTTGATTGCATTTTAATTTATTTTGATTTCTTTTGCAGGAAAACAGTGGAAAAGATATGGAGTAAAGGATTTCAAGCAATGAGAATGCTCCATCAATTGAAGATCAGAATTAGGAGCAAGTAAAATTATATTTGGCAGATTTCTCTTCAACAAACTCTCCTCTCCAAAATTCCTTCACAAATATTATAAATAACAGATTGCAGAATGTAAAAGGGGCTGCTCTCCTCTGCAATTTTAGAGCTTCTGAAAGCACTATTGTAATTGGAATTTAGAGTTGTAGGAGAGAGGAGTGAAAAATCTCAGATCTGGGGATTATTGAGGATTTTCCCTTTGTATATTGAATTATGCATGAAGAACAAAGCTTGCACTATTGTGGCTCTAGTTTTGAAGGCAGAAGTTCAAGCAATGTAAAGGGCTGTTGGAGACCAAGAATAGAGAAATGGATGCAATAAATTGGTATTTCTAATACTACTATTTCAAATATCAGTTTTAATTTTATGGTGATATGAATGTGTCATTTTATTCATGTTTGTGCATTATTGTCAATATGGGTGATTTGTCTCAATCTTGTTATTATGTATCTCTGTTTTTATGGATTAATTTCTCATTTTTGAGTAACTACTTACTCTGAAATCTATCTTATGAAACTGATTTATTGAATAATAATGTGTGTGAACTATTTCTACATATCATTATTCAATTATTGGATTTATTGATTTGATAATCAATATCATTTTGAGAACTACTTCTTGAATGTTGTTGATTTATTATTTCAGTTTTAAGGTCTCAATAGAATGTGTTTTGGTAACCATAATATCAGTTAATTGAACTACTTCATTAACTTGATATTCATTATAAATAAGACATATTTAAATCCCAATATTTTAATTATCTTGCTCTTAGTTGGGTTAGATCTATATCTGCCTAATTAAGATAGGATTTAGATTAGTTTCTTTTGCTTGCATCATAGAATAAGCTTGCATTTAGAGCAAATTATACATTCTGTTAAGTCCTCTCCTCAAAGAGGCAAAACTTTAGTTGTGGCTTGGCTGAACCCAAATCAGCTTAAGGGTCATTCTCTTGCCTGATCAGCAAGAAGAAGTGATCTGATGTCCCTGTCTATTGGTAGTTAAAGATATTATATAAACCAATAGCAATAGGGAGAAGGTAACTGGACCTAGATGAACAGTCGGAGCCACCACACCAAACGGAAAAGGAGCTTCTTTTAAGGTCCGGACCGGGTGGTTATCCCCCAATGTTGTTGCAGCGATTTTCGAGGCCTCAACATTTTTGGCGCTAGAAGGAGGGCCTGAGAAAATTTGTCTATTGGAGTCTTTTCAATTTTAATTCTTTATTTATTGTGATGGCTCCTCTCAAGCTTCCAATTTGGAGTTGTATCCATGGACATGCATCCTCCAATACTCCACCCGAAGTGGTAAGACTCTTGTCTCAAGCAAAGTTTAATGGTAAGAGAAATTCTTCTGCTTTTAACCATGTCTTTCAATTTATTCAAAATGTTTCAAATTATGATTTTCAAGGAATTGATGAAGGCATTTTATGCAGAATTTTTACTCTTACATTTGCGGCAAAAGCCAGAAGCTGGTGCAGAACTCTTCCAGTTGCTTCAATCCACAGCTTGGATCAATTTGTTACAATTTTCATTTGTAAATTTGACGGCTACGATTATGAACAGGTATGTCAAGAAATTGAATATCTACGAAGGTTTAAAAATGAGTTTGTTAATGATTTTAATATGCGATTTCATTTGAATTGCTTAAGATTTAAAGACAAAGATAAACCTACGGAAGAAGAATCATTAGATTGGTTTAAATATATTAGTTCTCTTCCAACCATTCCCAATCCATATGAAATCGATTCAAGCTTTGTTCCATCCCCTTCCAATACAAATGAGAATCCCAATTTGGATGTGCAAATAAATGGTGATGAAGTGGTTTCACAAAGCTTGGAAAGTATTTCCATTCAAATGCAAGAAGACAACAATAGCAATTTTGGGGAAAAAGCCGCCTTGAAATCTGAAAGCTACTTTGAAGTAAATTCGGAAAATCAAATCGCAAATCAGCAAGTACAAGCAGCAATCAAAGCAAATAAAATGCAAACTGCTGTACAAATTTCTGAATTTCTCCATGATGAACAAATGCCAAAATCAGAGCAGCAAAGCAGCGTTCTTCAAGAAAGCATATGCACGCAAAGGAATGATCTGCAATCTGAAATTTATAATGAGCATAATGCACAAGAGCTCTCAAACAGAGACAGTTTTAAATGCATTGTTTCAGGTTCACACTTTTCCCTTTATCCTGATATTTTCAATAATGGTAATATTTTTCCTCTTGATGTTAATGATATTCCAGAAATTAAAGAGGCTGATCTAAATGAATTACCATTAAGTTTTTATCAAGATAAAGAAACAATAATTGATCATTCTTTTGCCACTGATGAACATGAAATTCTTGTCCCTCCTTGTTTTGATATATTGGATGAGATTGAAGGAAATTCTAGAGAATCTTGTGAGGTCATTTATGATGATTACTCTGATATTGAGGATGTTGATTTCAATTTTTCTCAAGAGAATCCTCTTAATAAAATTCAAATAACATCTGAGGATGAAGAACGCTTCAATTTAGGAATTATCTCAACTAATCCTCATTTTAGAGCAGCAAATTATCTTCATGATTTCACCATTCAAGAAATCATTCCAATTTATGATTCATATGAGGATCAAACTCCCATTCCTATTCATAATCATAATTCATTTTCTATTTCACAAGTTGGAATTCGAAATCACCCAAATTCCATAATTCTGGCCATTCCTTGTGAAAATGAAATCATTTCAAAACGATCCCAAATGTGCTGTAACATTAGTTGTACAAATAGTGACTTCATTTTAGTTTTTCTTTCACATCTATTTTGTTTAAACTTAGATTTATTTTCTGATTTTATTTTACAAAATTTCCACACTTTTCGCTGGCATATTGAACACCTTACTATCAAACACTCAATTGATGCCTTGCCCGATTGGGAAATTGAAGTTTCATATTATAATCATGAGCATCAAAAGATATCAATATTTCAATTTCAATCAATGCTAATGTTTCATCAAGAGCTTCTATTTTTTCAAAGGAAATATCAACAAGAGAGTGTATTTTTGCAATCTGGCCAGCAATTCAATTCAATTAATAAATTGCCATTTTATTTGAAAGGCTTCCATCCATTTTTCATTAACTTATTTGAAAATTGTTTAGAAATTTTTCCTTCAAGGAAAATTGTCAATGATTTAACATTTGTACATAACACTAACAAATTTTTTCAGGTCAAAGAATCTAAAAGCTCATCTTCACAATCTGGCCTGTTATCTCTTCCTTTGAACATTTCTCAATCCTTAATAGAGGTCCATCCAGATTTCTATGATCCAATTGGTATTGAATTGGAAAGCAAATTTCAAGAGAAGGAGATTTTAATCAACTTGCTAACAATAACTGTACATTCTTATTTCAGATTTATTTTCCTTAGTTTAGTTAGATTTTTATTCTTATTGCTAACATTTGAACTGTACATAAACGCGGGAATAAAAATGAGAGAATGGTTACACTGGAAATATGACTATACCTAGTCATTTTCATGTATATGGTTAGAATAGGAGTAGAATTAATTTAGTTAGCTTGTTTTATGTAGTTAATTTATTTGCAATAGTTCTGTAGATTAAAAAATAAAACAAAGCAATCAGCCTTCTCATACATGTTCAGTGGAAACATTTTTCCTTATCAGAAAATTTTAATTCTTGCTTTCCTTTTTGAAATTTCTTATAGCGATTTCTCTACTCTGCCTATTTTGAATAATGTCTTGATCAAAGTCAATTAAAATTGCACTTGGCATCGATTGCCTCAAAGCCACTTTTCTTCATTTCGGGATTTCCTTCTAAGATTTTCTTTTGAAATTTATATGGTAAGGATTTGAGGATATAAAAGCTTCATGATCCCATTATCCTATGAGATGTATGATTGACTATGATAAGCCTAATTCTAATTCAATCATTATCAGTCAATCTAACCTGTCACAGCAATCATATGAAGTTCATATTATATTCCTCGGAATTTGCCAAAAGCTGATCTTAAGGATGCCCATTTTGCCAAGTGCACACATTTAAATCTGTTTTGACATTTTTCTACAATTAAGTGGCTTAATCTCATTCTAATCTTTAGTTTATTATCTGATGCTGTAAAAACGCATCATGTCTATTTACTAAAAGCATTATTAAAAAGCCACTATAACAATACAGATTTTTCTCAAGATTAATTCGGAATGAACAGAAGTAATAAATTGTTGTTTCACTTTGAAAGGGAAGCATAGCTTAATATTTATTTCTGATAAGTTTTATATTCCCTGGACATGAATAAACAGATTTTATTTAGGCTGATTGCACACTTAGATTTAGAATAAATGATGAGATGATTTTGAACAAAGTCAAAATTGCGATAAATCGAAGGAAGAATTTGAAGATTCATAAGGTAAAATTTACAGGCAAATTCCTTTCAGGTACGCATTTACAAGTTTATTCTCATCCATTATTAGTTCATATTTTCCTTAGTTTATTTTTGATTTGTGTTTTGTTTTATTCGCAGGTTTTCATTTGTTTTCAAAATCTGAAGTAAGCAGCAAACTCATTTTAAATTTGCAAACAGGTTCAGGGAAATTCAATTCTGATTCATTAGAGTTTAAGCATTTTTAGCTTTGCTTTCATTCATTAGAAAACCCAATTGAAATTTCAAGAAATATCATAAGACCATTCGCATCACAACATTTCATCGGAAGTAGCTCTTAGCATTCCTTTTGATCACAAATTGTTCATTAAAGACCTCCGATGTATTATCTTACTCATATGTCATATTGCATTTCGCTTATCGGAGCTTTCCAAGCGAAGTGTAGTTCTATGAACATGAATCGCCGATAATCGAGTTTACTGATATTGCGATAAACACATAATTCCGGACCCGATATGAAATTCAAAGCAAATTCAAAAAAAATATCGCGTCTGTTCAATCACAATAATGGTAGGAGTATAACTTTAAAGGAGGCCGATGTTTCGGATCCGATATGTTATCAAATTTTCAACATAAAATTATCGGGTCCACTCTTCATCACATATCGGCATATTAAGAATTGTTAAATCATGCGCATAACATTGCCGATCGCGATCGCCGATTAGCCACGTCATTCATCGCATATCGGCGTCGCAACAATCATATTGTGTTACATCGAGTGCTTAAGATTGTCGATCGCCGATTTACGTCATCCATCGCATCGCTGATATCGCAATCGCTCCCTTGCAGTTTTATTTACGGCCGATATCTCGGATCCGATTTGATTATTGAAATCCCATCATAAAAGTTATCGGGTCCGCTCTTCATCGCATATCAGCATCGCAAAAAAATATAATGTGTTACATCGGGTACCCAAAGTTTGCCGATTGCCGATTAAGCTACGACATCCATCGCATCGCCGATATTGCAATCATTTCATCACATTCTTACGCTCACATCACTTCTCTGAATCTACAATATGTATTTTGCAATATGGGAAGCACAATGCAATTGATTCTCTGATCCTCGATATAATATTTCTTTAATGATACGATCGCTCTATCTCATAGCACAACTTTTCATCGCATATTTTCATATCGACGATTCGCCATTGCAACATTTGATGCGAGAACTTCCAATGCATACCTCTAAGCCGTTAACACTTAATCAATATATGGCATAGCAACAAAAGGTGAAGTCTTGTAAATTAAAATTCAAGCATGGTGAAGAGACATTTGATGCGAATCATCCGATACAACGATGTGTTATTCTAAAAGCTAGCTTGGGTAATAATTATGGTAAGAAAGTAGTTAATGACGAATTTGCAGTACATTTAAATCATTTCAATTTCTCATACATTTTAGTTTTAAATATATAATTCCATAATTAAAAATGGAATTCAAGACCTCTCTATCTTTATATTTAAATTTTATTATCGTATATTTGGTCTTGATTCTGGACAATTTATAAAATCATGGAGTTTATATAAAACTAATAATATTTTGAGAAACAGTCATTACTGCAAATTCTCATTTTCATTTCTGATGCATTTCTTTTAATTTCAATTCCCTTGAGCACTAAGCATTCCATTTTTACTGCTTGCTTTAGTTTAAATAAAATAAATAATGATTTTGGGGTTATATGATTTTGGTTAGTTTGACTTCTTCATGTTTTTAATATTAATTAAAATAAGAAGTCAGCCACTTTGGAGAAACTGATACCTTTCAGGTAAGATCAAAAGCAAGGATCCAATGGTAAGATTCATGTACCCACTTTCATTAATTTCCATTTCGTCACTCTAGTTTCATTTTTGTTTTTAAATTATGCTGATATAAAACTCTGTTTTGCAGCTCTTCACAAAATTTTTCACTCTTCTGCCGAATCATATTTTCAAAGTCCATACTCTTCTCCTGGCTTTATTTCAAGGAGCAGCGATAATCCTCATTGAAACAGCCACACCAGGAAGTTTCTGAACCTTTAATCTGTTTCTTCAAGCATTCCTTTTCTTTTAGAAAATGATTAAGATGATGCTTGGGAACAAGAAGACTCATATCAAACAGAAATTATTCATTGTGGCTGAATTTTACAATCACTGTTATCTAAAAGCCTAAAGCATTCACAACTCTGCAAGGTATGTTTTTCTAAATCTCAACATAAGAAGGAATGATTACATGCTTATTTTCTTTTTCTTCATATTGTTGGAGACATTGGTATAAACATTTTTGTTTGAGTTTATCTTGCGAAACTTGGATTTTCCTTTCCATTTTTAGAGATTTCTTGGTTTTGATTTTTGCTCGCTGATTTCTTTTCCCATTTTAGCATAAGAATTCTTTTCCTTCGGATTTTAGTTTTGATTTTGGTGACTTTGCCATTATTCATATGGAAAGCCTATTTGTTACTTAACAATGGTCAGGATACGTGGAGGAAAATTGTTAATAGTCACCTATTAGCTTTTTCTTAAATCTCTTAATAGAGTTTAATTTTCTTATTATAAAGGTAAACATATTTAAGGGAGAGATTACCAGTCGAGAAGTTGGCAAAGTATCATAAAATCTAAAAAAAAATCTTCTTCATCAAATTGTAATCATTTTGAGATTTCAAAATTTTATTAGGATCTTTCAGAATTCTATTATCAGTCAAGAAAAGTTATTTTTAACCAAGTAAAGACACTTTACAACAAAGCACCTTTAACTATGAAATTGTCATTCTTAACTCTTAAGGAGTCAATGATTCTCCCTGTCCCAAAGAGTCTTATTTTTCTAGAGGATAATCCTGAAATATATTTAAACTTAGAAGATAAGAGGTCTCATCATGAGCCTGCTTACCATGATCATAGGGAAAAATAGGCTGACATTACCAACAACAAACCAGGGTAATGGCTTATGATTGCAAACAATTATAAGACAAAGGGTCTCATCACGAGCCAGCTTGTTCAGTCCAATTTTAACCAGTGAATGGCATTGTCAACTATCTGGCTACCATACTAGGACAATGGCTTTTAAGATTTAATAAATAAAAAATAAAAAATAAAAAAATAAAATAAAATAAAAAGTAATACATATATAAATGGATTTATCTCTAGATCAATAATTCTTAAACAGATGGGATTCTGAATCATTTATGATTAAAAGGTAACCCTGTCGAAACTATAGACGTTTGCTAGCAACAATGGCTCTACCTGTGACAAATGAGTATATTTTGAAAGCTAAGCTATAAAGTGACCCCTGCTTTATCTCTACAACTAATTAAGGACTGATATAGAGTTTTGAAATATTTTAATTTATGAGGAATTTTAAGAAAATTACAGTTAGATGATTCTTGCTTTTAGTCAGACTAATGAACCTAGTCAAGCATTTCACGCAATATTTTCTGTTCTTTAATTATTTTTACTTTAATTTTAGGAAAGTCTCATTCATAACAAAAAGAGATAACTGGTTCTTCTCCCGTGTGTCGCCAATTGTTGTGGTAAAAACACAACACCCCCCATTATTGATGCGTACACTTCGAATAATGGGGACCCTTTCTATAAAAATTTTGGCTAAGCACCTTTTTGGATTTTTATTTTAGTTGATTGCACTAGGTTTTTGTTAATTTTTCGTTTTCTTTGGATTCTTGTTTTGATTGCTTTGTTAGAGTCGATTTTTTATAAGCTTCCCATTGACGCTTGTTTCGCTTCATTTGGTCAACTGGTTTGAAAATGGCACTCCTTTGAAGTCTCATCATTTATCTAGCCTGGGTTAAAAATGCATAAAATGTACAATATTGCATTTTGTAAATAAATTAGTTCAATAAGGCATTCATTTTACATATTAACCCGTAGCAAGTTTCATTTTTTAGTCATGCAACCAAATTATTAATTATCCGGGTTTTAAGAAATTCACTCCAATTGCCAAATCAAATCTTAATCTCAAAAATCTAAACATTCAAATGGCTGCAGTTTATTTTTCGTTTATTTTCCAAGTAGCTATCGTTTAAAAACTTATGTTCATAAAAATAAAACAAAAAAATGAAAATTTAAGTTTAAAATTAAATTTTAAATTAATTAAATTAATTAATATATTATATAATTAATTTAATTAAATTAAAATTTAAAACAAACAAAAAAAAATATAAAAAATAAATAATATATATCGCATCGGGAGTTTATGTGATATCGCATCGCAAGCCTTATTCGCATCATATGTTATAAACCCCCGATACCATATTCTCATATCCTCCCGATCGCCGATATTTGATAACGAAGACCTCTCCTTCATATCCCCGATCGCCGAAAGATTCTTGTATCGCATCGGGATTTCGGCTTGACACATTTTAAAGGGTCCCCGACACCTCCATACCCCGATCGCCGATGCGATAAGTCAAACATCGATTTTAGGCTCATGGGTTAATTCGATGGTTTTTGGAATGGTTTGCCTTACCATATGAATCGTTAATGGTTCAATGGTTTATATAGTTATGTTTTAAAGTTTTTATATAACGTATGGTGTAGGTTAGCTATTTAACATTATGGTGATATGTTACTTTTAATATATGTATTAGGAGTAGTGTAGAATAATGTAATATTAATTAGTTTATAATATAGTTATGTTTTAAAGTTTTTATATAACGTATGGTGTAGGTAGCTATTTAACATTATGGTGATATGTTACTTTTAATATATGTATTAGGAGTAGTGTAGAATAATGTAATATTAATTAGTTTATAATAATATGTAGTATGTAATATATTATATTATTTAAATTAATATATAATATTTAATTAATAAATTTTAATTACTCAGATTAATTAATTAATATTATTTAATTAATTTGATTAAATTAAAATTTAAACATCATTTAAATTAATATTAATTAGTTTTTTTAATTAGATTAATATTGATTAGTTTTTAATTAAGAATGGATTTGTTTATAAATCATTAGTTAGTTAAATTAATAAATAGTTTAGTTTATAATTAGCAATTACATTAGAATTAATTAGGGACTAATTTAGGATTTAATTTTTTAATTCAAATTCCCATTTTTTAGCCGAGCAACAGAATTTCCAGATTTATATCAAATTTGACCCATCAATTTTGGAGGCTCATAAATTGAGTTATACTTGGCCAAATGAGGCCCAGGACGGCTCATTGGAAAGATAAAATCAAGGAGAACATTTTGGAGGAGGTTTCACCAACAGATTTACTCATTTATTGGGTCAAAAATCAGGCAGAAGATCAGGCTCCGAATTTTGAAAAACAAAATCAATTTTCTGAGTTATTTTCTTCAATTTCATTTATCCAAAGCCTCTTCTAATTGCAGATCCATTGGCCAATGATATCCTTTGCCAATCAAATCATTCCAAGCATCAATACAGAGCTTATATTTTATTTTATTTTTATTAATTTAAATAGAATTTGATTGGGTTTGATTTAATTGCCAGAAATGATATTTTGATTGCATTTTAATTTATTTTGATTTCTTTTGCAGGAAAACAATGGAAAAGATATGGAGTAAAGGATTTCAAGCAATGAGAATGCTCCAGCAATTGAAGATCAGAATTAGGAGCAAGTAAAATTATATTTGGCAGATTTCTCTTCAACAAACTCTCCTCTCCAAAATTCCTTCACAAATATTATAAATAACAGATTGCAGAATGTAAAAGGGGCTGCTCTCCTCTGCAATTTTAGAGCTTCTAAAAGCACTATTGTAATTGGAATTTAGAGTTGTAGGAGAGAGGAGTGAAAAATCTCAGATCTGGGGATTATTGAGGATTTTCCCTTTGTATATTGAATTATGCATGAAGAACAAAGCTTGCACTATTGTGGCTCTAGTTTTGAAGGCAGAAGTTCAAGCAATGTAAAGGGCTGTTGGAGACCAAGAACAGAGAAATGGATGCAATAAATTGGTATTTCTAATACTACTATTTCAAATATCAGTTTTAATTTTATGGTGATATGAATGTGTCATTTTATTCATGTTTGTGCATTATTGTCAATATGGGTGATTTGTCTCAATCTTGTTATTATGTATCTCTGTTTTTATGGATTAATTTCTCATTTTGGAGTAACTACTTACTCTGAAATCTGTCTTATGAAACTGATTTATTGAATAATAATGTGTGTGAACTATTTCTACATATCATTATTCAATTATTGGATTTATTGATTTGATAATCAATATCATTTTGAGAACTACTTCCTGAATGTTGTTGATTTATTATTTCAGTTTTAAGGTCTCAATAGAATGTGTTTTGGTAACCATAATATCAGTTAATTGAACTACTTCATTAACTTGATATTCATTATAAACAAGACATATTTAAATCCCAATATTTTAATTATCTTTCTCTTAGTTGGGTTAGATCTATATCTGCCTAATTAAGATAGGATTTAGATTAGTTTCTTTTGCTTGCATCATAGAATAAGCTTGCATTTAGAGCAAATTATACATTCTGTTAAGTCCTCTCCTCAAAGAGGCAAAACTTTAGTTATGGCTTGGCTGAACCCAAATCAGCTTAAGGGTCATTCTCTTGCCTGATCAGCAAGAAGAAGTGATCTGATGTCCCTGTCTATTGGTAGTTAAAGATATATTATAAACCAATAGCAATAGGGAGAAGGTAACTGGACCTAGATGAACAGTCGGAGCCACCACACCAAACGGAAAAGGAGCTGCTTTTAAGGTCCGGACCGGGTGGTTATCCCCCAATGTTGTTGCAGCGATTTTCGATGCCTCAACAGGGTGATTGAATGGGATTTCAAGTCCGAAAATCACGCCTTGCAGACATTCTCTGTGTAATGGGATTTTCTCAATTTTTTGTGTTTTTTCCTATGAGAAGGCCCTGAAACCTTTATAACTGCTCCTGATCATCATGCCACACTGCAAGTAGGCGTTTTTACAGGCAATGATGCATTTCGAAGCAACATAGCCACAGAGCCAGATGGTCATTCGAACAGACAAGGAGCAGGGAAGCCGCAGAGGCGTAGAGAGATGATGATATGCAGAGAAACAACTAGGGTAGCTAAAAAGCCAGAAAAGTACCTCAGAGGAGGCAAAGAGCTCAATTGAGAGCAAGGCAGAAACCAGAGAGTAAAAAGTTGCTGAGACAGTCACTTGGAGGCCAAGTGGACTACTAAGAGCTTATAGAAGCCAGAGCCAACGAGTTAGAGCCACAGCCAGAGCCGAAGAGCCAGAGCCAGAGCCAAGAGCTAGAGCCAGATCCAGAGCCGACAGCCAGAGCCAGAGTCCTGGGATAGAGAGCCGAGAGCTTCAGAGCCAGGGATAAGATGGTGTCTAAACCCATTGTATTTGGTGTAAAGTAATGGATTTGAGTCGTAGAGCTTGTAAAAGGACTTTTCCATAATCCGAGAGAGCCTAGTCGAGTTGACTAGAGCTCAAGGAGATGTAGCCCAAGAGTTTTGGGTGAACTCCTGATTAAATTATTGTATTATGTGTTTGTTTTACTACTGCATTATTTATTGTTATATGCATTTATATATCAACTTAAGCACATCAACTTAAAGCACATAAACAGTTTAAAACAGACTAGCATACACCTATTTTCAAGCATATTATTAATTCAGCGATTGGTTAATCATAAAGGGTTGGGAATATTTAAGCTTTGGAAGTGGGAGAGGTTCTTTTAAGTTAGACAAGAATCCTAAGTGCCCCATTTTCAGATTAGGTGGTATCAAAGCTTGAGATTGATTAACCCCACCTTCAAAGAAGGTTATATCAGAATGCTTGATTGACAGAGCAAAGATTGCTTGTCTGAAAGGTGTTTAAATAGTCAGAGGTTGATTGTATGCTTATTTGCAGACTAGCTATTGTTTGAGTTTGCAGAGGTGAAGGGAAAGTTATTGATAGCTCAGTCTAGGAAGGACAAGAAGGAAGAAGGGCTGAAGGCATTCTTCTATCCCAAAGGACCTCAGGGAAATCCTTGAAGCACAAGTGGTTTGTTGCAAAAGGTTGCTAAATAAGCTCTTTATTAATCTTGTTTGAAGTTCTTTTCTTCATTGACATAATGACAACTTCTACAAGTGAGTCCTCAAATTCTTCTTTCTTCACAAAAGTCTTTGATGAAGAGATGAAGCAAGACCTGGCCACCATGATGGATATGGTCAAAGAAATGTATGAGGATGGAAGGAAGAGTAGCATACTTAGAGAGCAGTTGAATTCTATGAAGGAAGAGAAGTAGTTGCTTTCTGAAAAATTGAAGGAAATGGAGAGGCAACTTCATATTGCAAATATGAACCTGAAAAGGATGCATGATTTGGAGTCATAGCTCTTTGTTGCCAAAGAAGCCTTAGTCAAGTATCAGCTTGAAGAAGAGGTAAACCATTCCAGTTTCTCTTCAAATTCTTCTAATAATTCTTATATTGGTTCTTTTGAAAAGCATACCAGAGGCATAGGTTCCAAGCTAATGTCCAAGATGGGCTATGAGGGAAAAGGCTTGGGTAAACATGCACAAGGTATTGTTGAACCAATAATAGCTAAGGAAAGGCCTAAGTATTTGGGTCTTGGCTATGGACAAGCTTATGGAGAAAGTTCCAAAGCTTCCATAAAGGCCATTGAAATAGATCCAAGAAGGAGTTGCATTGCAGAGTGTGAAGATTGTATTCAGGAGGAATGAAATAGCTTGAAACATCATTTGCAGGATGCAAGGTGTCCAGAAGCACACACTTGAACCAAAGAGTTGTGGAAACTCTGACAGCCTTGAAGAGGTTGATGGTGTTCCAAAGGGAGCCAATTCTTCATTTGCCTCACCTCCTCATAAAGGTGATAAAGGTGAGAGAAAAAGGTATAAATCTGGTTCTAATCATCTTCCTTTTGATTTTGCAAAGCATGATAAATTTCCGCATAGATATGGGAAAAGAATTGCTTGTTCATTTTGTGGTTTGGATAACCATAATGTTTCTAGATGTTGGAAGAGAATTGCCACATACAAGAAACTTTTGAAGGAAAGGAAGCATGAAGTCAAAGGTCCATTGGACAAGGCAACTCATGCTGCCAAGAGGATGCACATGCAGTGCACTTACTACCATAAGCAAGGGCATCTTGTTGAAAAGTGTTGGACTCTGAATCCAACAATGCTTCCACCAAAAGTGAAGAAAGTGGAAAGAGAAAATGGCAGAAATGGAAAGGAAGTTTCCATGATTGATGTGTTTTAGGATGATTCACATGTTGATGCTGATGTGCAGACAAAGGTAGTACCTCTGAAAGGGATGGTGAGGAATGGTTAGAGTTCTTATCCAATTAAGATTGCATGTCTAATGATGCATCTCTTTAAATTTCTTTGTTAATGACATGCAAGTTGCAGGATTTTGCCAAGAAGGTGAATGGAAAAGTTGAGTAGGAGACTCACTTTGTTGCTACAACCTTATATTTCATTTCAACTTTGAAAGTACAGTGTGCTTAAGCAAAAATTTGAAGGATGAAATACATGCATAAGCTTGATGAGCATGAACACAGGGATGCTGATGATTTCCTTGTATTTGAACATGTATGTGTAATTAACTAAAGGGTTGGTTTCTTTGGCATGCATGTAATATTGACTTGAGGAAAGTTGATTTGGTCTGCCAGATGGAGATAATGATGAAGTGTTTCATCTTTTGAAAAAGAGTCCTAATGCTCTTTTCCTACATGCTTGACTTGAAGGGTCATTTTTTTTAAAGGCATGTTTTTTGGGCTTGTTGTCTAGCCCATCATTTGTATGTAGATGTAAGACATGGAGGTGTTCACAAGATGTGAAATCTATTTCTTTTGTTGAAGCAGGAGTTAGACCATCCAGTTGTTGTCTGTATTTCTTTTGTTGTTAACAGTGGTTGTTGACAGCTTTTCAAATAGGGACAAATGAGAATTTTGTGGAGCAGGTGTACTTCACATTTGTTTGAGCCACCTTGGATCAATGATCAAGGCAGAGAAGTTAAAACTACCTTCTGTGACCATCTCAGCAGGAGTTCTGCAGGAAGGCAAGGAGGAAGACCAGCCCATCCAAAAAGGGAAGTGGTCAGAGACTTGGTTCAGAGGCACTATGCAAGGCAAGTGTGTGGAGGCTGAAAGAAGAGGGTGTCGTTACTCTCATTTACTGATTAGATCAGTATATCAGCCTTTTGGAGACCAAAAGTTCTTTTAGTGGGAAGGCGTGATCCAAAATGGATTTTGGATAGACTCCTAAGTCTAAGTGTTCCTCACAGAGGAAAATGAAAATCCAAGGAAGTTCCTGGAAATAGCCCTGTGGCAGTGATATTTTCATTATGAATCTACTACAACTTGGATGGGCAAAAATGGACTTAGGATGTAGAAGTTATTACAGAAAGAAGTTGCCCTTTTTTCTTTGGAAAAAGAGGCAAAATCTCCTAAAATGGGCAAAAAACCCTTATAAAGGGAAATCGCATTGGAGGAGGTCCAAAAGGCGGACTTAAGCAGAAAGGAGAGAAATCTGTGATTGCTGATCCGCAACATATCAGGTTGGAGGCAAGCACATGCACATGACATAAGGTAAGGACCCCGGGTTGATGCGATATTACAATCACCGATATCGGTGGATCGACATCGACAATGGCATGAGACAAGGGACAGACCCCCAGACCAATGCGACTTGTGATTGCGATATATCGCATCGCAATGTTGCGTCGCAATGATATAAAGGGGCGATAACAAGCCAGACCCAATGGGTTTTATAAACCAGGACTGATAGAATTTGAGTTTTGCCATAATAGGAATTTTCTATGTATTAACACTTTTCGATGTAAAAACCGAAATACAAGGGAAAAATACCCGAAGCGATAAAGTTGGACCCGAAGGGGAATTAAAGGTGCAATTCATAAAATTTGAGTTCCGTAACTGTTACACAGTAATTTGTCACTGTCTCCCTGTCAGTCACCCTACTGTGTCAAGAATTCACAATAGTCAAGTTCATGCCTTCTGAACTGGCCCAAAACCCACTTTTCCAAAGTTTTCCTCATCAGCGCGTCTGTTTCTAAAATATCCGCGCTGACCGGCGGCTCTTAATGTTTTCAGTGCGCTGCCAGCGCGGAAGCACATCACTTCTCCGCGCTGGTCGCATTTTATGAGCCAGCGCACCTCTCCTTTGTATTGGGTCGCGCTGACATGACTTTCCCAGTTATTGAGGCGCGATGTCAGCGCGTCAGTCTCCTTATAATCCGCGCTGATCCTGTTTGGGCGAATTTGTTCCAATAGCCAGCCTTCCAGAACACTCCAGGTTTGGTTGTTAGCTTTGTGAGTATCGACTCCCTTCTATGGCATGTCTGTTCGACTCTTTGCAACCACTTCCCTCAAGGATAAGATCATCCTTCCACCCTTTTAGGAGGCTCCTTCTCCTATATAAACTTCCACCATTACCATGAGCAGCTAGTTTGGAATAGCTTAGATTGTATAGAGCTTATAGTGCTCAGATTGCTACTACTATAGGTATTTGGTGTGCTAGGTGTGGAAGTGATTGATAGCTTAGGGAAGGTTGTTTTGTGTTGCTTGTGTGAGAGAGAGTTCCTTATCTTGGGAGAATCATTTCCAAAGGTGAATGCTTGAGACGCTTGCTGACTGGCCCCTCCTGAGAAGGATACCGACGTCAGAACATTTGGTTGTACTCTTCTCTGTCTTGATTAATAATAGATGACTGCTACTATTGTTCCATTCTCATTTGTACATGCAATGGTTAAATGTGAATTACGTCTTTTCTGACTGATGTATGGTTGCTTTTACTAGATTTCACGCTTGCGTTTGTTTCCTCTTCGTGTGTGCAGGTATCTATTCGCGGGGATCGCGGAGGATTGTGACCAGCCGAAGCGAAGGAACGAAGGCAACATCTCTTCGTCAAACGACAGCGCAGGAATCCAAGTAGGTGCTCTTTACCTCTTGTTTAATTTTAATTAGGAACATGCATAGCAGCATTGTGTTATTGTTGCTAGACCCTTGCTGGGCTAGTAGGGATCGCCTCTATCCGTACAGGGGATTTACCTCTCCAACAATTTGGCGACTCCGCTGGGGATTCAGCCTTTTTGTCTCTTGAGTCCATCTTTGTGTTTGAATTTGATTGTTCTCTCTTGTCGAGATTCTGGGATTGTTTCTCTGCTTGTAAACTTTCTGGGTGCATCTGAGAAGTGTTTTAACTGTTAAAAGGTCTGTACCTTTGGTTTGGGAAGTTTTTGCTTTGGCTTTACTGGTTTTTGCCCTCAGCGCGCTTTAATTCAAAACAGACGCGCTGACGTCGCGTCCCTTCTTTTGTGTTGTCTTTGTCATCGCGCCTGTACGATCCATAGTCGCGCTGACCTCGTTTTTAGAGACAGCGCGCTTTATCTGTGTGCTTCCGCGCTGACGTCGCACACCTGCTTCTTTGTACTCCCTGTCATCGCGCCTGTGTGATTAATAGTCGCGCTGACCTCGTTTTTCTGAGACAGCGCGCTTTATCCGTGTATTTCCGCGCTGACGTCGCAAAGTTGCTACGGGACCCCTCCTGTCAGCGCCAAGTTGCTGAAGGCCACCCGCGCTGATCCTGTAAAACTTGATTTTGTCCAGATCAGCCTACTGAACCTGTTCCTTTAGCTTTCCCCTCTTCTCTCCACTTGGTTTGTGGCTTGTTTTTCACCATCTGAACTCTGAGCCGCTTGCTTGCGAAGTCTTGTTCCACAGGGTTTCGTTTTGCTCATTTTTCGATTTTGCAAATACCTTCCTCTTTGTTGTCGCTGCTTGGTTTGTGTTTCCACCATTACTTTTACAGTTGCTGGGTTGTGTTGAGTCTCTAATTGACTGGTTGTAACTCTCACCCTTCGGGTGTTTGCTTTTCTCCATTGATTTCGCACTCTAGCCCTAGGGCATCTAGTGGCCGTGTGTGTGTCAAGCCTTCCGTAGGATTTTTGTTTTCTCGTTTGACCAACCAACTTCAGATTTGTTGAGTGCACTTGTTCAGTGATTGTTGGAGTGTCTTTGGTTGTGTTTCCGTGCAGTTTCTCGCTTCCCCCCTTGTTTCAATCCTTGCTTGTCTTGCCAAGCTTAGATCACATAGCTCATGCGGAACTTGATTTTCTCGTCGATTTGGAAATCTTTGTTGAGTGTTTTGGGAACTTTGTGTGCTTTCATTAGGCAATTGCATTTTGCTTGGTGTTCTAGTTCCTCCAAATTATTTTAGATGCTTTGTGTCACTGAAAGAAAATCAAACTAGTGGCTTTGCTTTTAAAAATGGAAAAGGAAAAGAATGTTTCATTGATTTTCATTTTCAAAAGAAAAAGTTTCCTTTCCTTGCTTTTAGTTGCATTAGGTTGTTTGTTTGATTGTGTTCGTTTTGTTTGATTGAAATCTCTTTACCCTTCCATAGCTAGAATTCATCGAACAAAATGATTCTCTTTGGCATGTAGTTTGCATCTAGGTAATTGTGAGAGAACATACGATAGGACCTGAAATCGAAACTTTATCTCAAGATCAACTATAAAATGAACCGAATGAATCTAAAAACGCATTGGAACTAAACGCAAACATCTAGAGGTCTAGGTTAGAGACGTGTTCCGGCGTCTTTAAACATAGTCACTGCTGTTTCACATTACGGTTGGGTGATTCCTCCTTCTGTGACTCGATAGTGGTCTAACACGGACTGTGCTCCCACGTACCGTCGTGTATATAGGGAGACCCCACTAGGCTTTTATCCTTGATCCATAGGAAGCCGAGTCTGCCGCCTTACGATTCGCAATGCAGTGAACACAGCATTCACAGAGATTGACCACTCGTACCCTAAAAAGTATTCTGTGGTTTTGCGAAAAGTCTGGCACACCTTTTACCTAGAATCTCCAGAGCAGTCACTTTTGATCCTTTTCGGACTCCCTAAATGAAAAGGTGTAAGTGAGCGTCTTGTCACTTCGTGCTCATTAAACATTCGAAGGAGACTGGAGTCATCTTTTTGTCCTTTTCTCGACTCTTGAAACATGAAAAGGTCAAGTCTAATTCCAATGTCTTAAAAAATTTATTCGGCCACGATAACATTTCCTGTTAGATCTTGTGTGCGCTAGCTTGAGTAGGGTTTTCTATCGTTAGTTTCCCTTAGGTTTTTGTGTGGGGTTTGTCATCCTGGCTGACCTGTCCACCCCCGATCCAAGCGATCAAGGCTCTCCATCTTCGGTTGCTCCTGAGGTACCAGTTGTAAGCGATACTCTTCCTGTCATTCCGAGTATCCAGCCCATCAACGTACGTGCCCCAGGCGACGCGGATTATGTAGAAGATTGGAGCCCTTCTTGGGAAGGCGACGAAGACCTTTTTCATACCCCTCCCGGTATGTCGTCTCCGATGTCTACCTCGGGGGAGACATCTCCCAGTGTCAGTGAAACACCTGTGGTTTCGAGCGTCTCTACTCCCATCTCAGCCTCTGCCTCCCTCCCTCCTCGATATCGACAAATGAGGGATAAGATGGCTGCTAAAATGCCTGCATCGACTATGTGGGATCCTAATGTCACTCCTACCACTGGGCCTTTTGTTTCACAACCTCATACTACATCTGTTACCTCAGTTCCCACAACTCCAACTGTTTGTGTGGCCTATTCTACTCCAGTCGTTAGTGCTGTCACAGCATCTTCATCTACAAACCCAGGAGCTGGCTCCTCTCACGCTCAAGTGAATAGTAGCCAACCTGAGGTTTTGTCTAGAGTCATCGACCCTGCCCAAAGTGCTCAACCCTCTTCTGGCGGTGTTCCAGGATCGGGGCCGTATGATGCCTTTGGGCAGCCTATTACGGATCCAGATTACGAAGGTCCGTTCTTTTATTATGATGCGAATGGTCAGTACCTCGAGAACGTTTCAATCCTTCCTCATCGTCCTTACGAGGAGAACCAGGAACCATTGAACGTTACATATGATCCGGTCACTCATATCCTTCGTGGACGCCGGGACCCTCCCGGACAGTCCCAAGGACCGCCCAATCAAGGCCAGCCGTATTATGTGCAAACCCCTCAAGGGCAACCACTCTATGGCCCGCCTTACCCAGGACAATCTGGGGGCCCACAGGGACAGCCCTATCAGGGGCAACCCTCGGCCGTTGGAGGTCCGTCATATCCATATCAAGGTCAACCTACTGGGTATCCAGGACAACCTGGTATCCAGCAGGGTTATCCAACTGGACAATCTGGGCAACCTTACATTCAACAAGGCCAACCCGGTTTCTAGCAAGGGTACCCATCTGGACAAACTGGGTCAGTTTATAATCCTCAAAATCAACCAGCAGTCCAGCAGGGCTATCCTCTTGGGCAGGGGGGGCAACCCTACGTTCAGCAGGGCCAACCTACTGCTCAATACACTCATCCTTCTGGGCAAGGGGGGCAGCCTGCTCAAGGCCAACCCACTGCTCAGCCTATGCACCAAGGAGGGCAGCCCGCTATACAGCAAGCCCAACCCTCCACTCAATCTCTTCACCCTGGGGGGCAAACGGGCCAACCTTCTTTGCAGCAAGGCCAACCCTCTGTCCGCCCTAATCGTCCATCTGGCCAGGCTGGTCAACCGCAAGGTCAACCAGCTGCCCAGCCCGTTCGACCTTCTGTTCCGCAAGGACAATCCTCGGTTGTTCAGGGGCAACCTGGCACCCAGCAAGTCCATCCTTCTGGGCAACCAGGTCCATCCCAAGTTCAACCAGGCCAACCTTCCGGCCAGATCGTCTCAGCTCAACCAATTCAAGGACAATATGCTGGGCCCCAAACTCAAACAGGTTATCAAATGCAAGGTGGGCCTCAGCCCCAACCTCCCTACCAAGCGCAGCCTCCTTATCAGGCTCAGTATGGCGCCCAGCAGGCGTATGGCTACCAGCAACCTCAGGGGCAAAATCAATTTCCCCCGTATCAAAATTATCAACAACCACAGGTCACCCCTTATCAAAACTATCAATATGGTGCACCTGCGGGCCAAGCTGCTAATACATGGGGTGCTGGGGGGCAGTATCAGGGTCAATCGTCCACATATGGACAAAATCCGTATGGACAGAACCCCTCTGGACAAGGTCCCTACGCGCCCGGCCCTTTTGGGCCAGGCCCGTCGGGACAAGGTCCTTATGCGCCTGGCCCTTTCGGGCCAGGTCCGTCGGGACAAAGTTCTTATGCTCCAGACCCTTTCGGGCCAGGTCCATCTGGACAAGATCCTTGGGGACAACCACCATCTGGTTGGAACCCTAATACTGCCTCGAACCCTCAGCCTCGGATGTCCTTTAATCCTCAGCTGCCATTTTTAGCGACATTGGAACTTCCGGATGTGTCCAAGTTAACAAATGATCCCATTTTGCATAATCCATATTGGCCGCCGGTTCCAACTAAAATACCTGGTGATTGTCCAAAGTTTGACGGTAAGGCAGGAGAGGATCCTCAAGCACATGTTATGAATTATCATCTTTGGTGTTCATCGAACTCATGGCTTGATGACTCTATCCGGCTTCGCCTCTTTCAGAGGACTCTCACCGGTGCAGCTGCCAAATGGTATATTGAGCTGAATCGCGGTATGTTTCAAGACTTCAACTCGTTAGCTATGGCATTTTTAACCCATTTTCAGTTGCCCATTCGGTACGAGACTGGGACTAATCTCCTCACGTGTTTGAAACAGGACACGGCTACGCACATCTCTGATCATATACATGAATGGAGAAGGCGTCGTCGTTTGATCAAATTCTGGATTCCCGATCAACTCCTGACCGACTGGTTTACAACCTCCTTTGTGCCCAAAATTGCAAAAGATATTGCCATGGGAGCTTGTGTAACTGAAGAGCAAGCGATCGCGCGAGCTCAGTACCTAGACTTAGTCTATTCTCAGTCAGGTACTCTATATGAGTATTTGCCAGATGCTCCGAGGCCTGGGCAGACCAAGGCTCCGCCGAAACCATCAGTAGATGGAGTCATTGGCTCTGTCAATTCGTTGTCGAAGAAATCCTCCGCAAACCCTGGAAAGCAAAAGCAAAATGCTTCCAATGAAAATGCTTCTCAGGGCCCATCGAATTTTGTTAGTACCTCAGAGGTTAACGTCGTTCAGTCCACCGCGGCGGACAAATCCTCGAAAGGGAAAGGGAAGGGGAAAGGAAAACCGAAAAATGAGAATAAACAACCCAAGCAGGAACCTTCTAAAAATTCATCTGAAGATGGAGCCAAGCGAAAACCTAAGTATCCTTGCCTCATCTGTGAGGAAGATCACTACACCAAAGACTGCCCTAGGCGGTCCGAGGTTAGTCGGTTATTGAAAGGCGCTCCTGGACCTCCTGCCGTGTTGAAAGAACCTTTCCCTTCCCAACAGACGCATCAGGTGGCTGACCCCTCTCAGTCCTCTTCCTCGTTCGGTTCTCAAGTGTTCATGGCTGGCACCATTCCCATCCACGTTTCGGCTCGAGCAAAAGATTATCCTTCTTCAGCCGGGAAGGAGCCGGAGATTCCCTCCAGCGCTCCTCTGTCCAGTTTGGTCCCCTTCACATTGAACGGCCCAGCACTGAGACGATCCCCCGACCCCCTCCTAAAGGTGTACTCAGGAAGTCATCCTATAACCCCAATGCTCGTGCCGCCCAGCACTATAGCATTGTCGAGGACTTAGCTCAGGCTCCGTCTGCTATGTCCGCGTTAGAAGTCCTCCAGAGCTGCCCCTCACAGAGGAAGTCCCTGCTATCAGCCATTGGTGGCATCGACCCGGCAGATTCGGATTTGATTACTTTTGATCTCGAAGGTTTTTCCCAGAGACTGCCTCACCAAGTAGCATTCCTTATCCAGGTCATCATTAATAGCAAAACGATTCATCGTACCGTTATTGATGAAGGTGCCTCAACCTGTATCATGTCAGTTGCTTGCTGGAAGGCTATTGGTTCCCCCGCTCTGAGTCAGTCTCCTACGACCCTAGAAGCGTTCGATGGAAGAGAATCTCGCCCTTATGGTATTCTCCAATGTTTACCCATTTCCTTAGAAGGCAAGACAGTCGAAGTAGAGGTAGAGGTCGTTGACGCAAATCTCACGTACAACCTCCTCCTCGGCCGCAGCTGGACATATGCCATGCAGGCCGTAGCGTCCTCCTTATTCCGTGTCATTCGTTTCCCTCACCAAGGAAAGATTGTCACGGTGGACCAGCTCTCTTTATTCGCCTCTTCCTTCGAAGGTAATGTGCCATTTGTGGAGCATACCTCCAAGTCCTTAGAAAGTGTGGGAGCCGGACTTTTCAAAGATCCTGCTTTGATGGGAGTTTTTCCCCTCCCACCCCCCAATTTCGCCTCTGTCAATATGATCTCTGTACGTTCAGATCCATGGGTTCTTCCTCCCCCGAATCAGGAAGACTCTTGGGGCGATATGATGCCATTGAGTCCCGCCGAGCTCAATTACATCGAGATTGTCGCTGCATCGGCTCCACCCCCTGAACCTGCTTTTCCAAGCAGCGTTCCCGATTCATATGATCACTTCCCTTGGTTGGGAGATGAGGCCACTTCGGATCCCTTGAAGGAATCATTCCCCTCCGATGAGGCTATCATTGAGACTATGTCTCTCGAGGAGCTCCCTTGGTCAGATCACCACCATCGCTCTTCGTTCCTCCCTCCACATTCGGAAATGGTCACATGTCTCGAGCGGTTTGCTTCATGTGTCCCATCTCCGCCTCTCCAAACGCCTGTTCAGCTATATCAAGTGTCTTCGGAAGGCAATATGGGTAACATCACGCAGACCCAGGCCATCGACATCTCTGTTAAACCAGGGATTGTCGAGAATATTTTCATTGGAGTCACATGCACTCCTGAGGAAGTTCAGCTTTATACCGTCTTATTTCGTGAATTCCGAGATGTCTTCGCATGGTCTTACGAGGAAATGCCCGGCATCGACCCTAGTATAGTGGTGCACGAGATACCCACTTATCCAGGCGCCAAGCCTGTTCGTCAGCGTTTACGTCCTGTGCACCCTCGAAAGGCAGCAGCCATCAAGGCCGAGGTTGAAAAGCTTCTTCGAGCTGGTTTCATTTATGCCATTCCCCTCACGGAATGGGTATCCAATATAGTCCCTGTGAATAAAAAGCAGGGTACTATTCGGGTCTGTGTTGACTACCGCGATATCAACCGCGCCTGTCCAAAAGATAACTTTCCTACGCCTTTTATTGATCAGCTCATTGACGACTGCGCAGGAAGTGAGATTTATTCGTTCATGGACGGCTTCTCTGGTTACAACCAGATCAACATAGCCCCCGCCGACCAGCATAAGACAGCTTTTATTTGTCCTTGGGGCACCTTCGCTTATAAGAAGCTACCTTTCGGTCTTAAAAATGCCGGTGCCACTTTCCAGCGTGCGATGTCGTATGCTTTTCATGATATCCGACACATCGTACAGCCTTACCTGGATGACCTTCCAGCTCATTCAGCTAAACGTCAAGACCACCCATCTCATCTACGCGAAATCTTTCTCCGCTGTCGACACTACCGTATTCGACTCAATCCGCATAAGTGTGTCTTCTGCGTAGAATCTGGCCGACTACTCGGGTTCATCGTCTCCCGGGAAGGCATCCGTCTGGATCCCCTAAAAGTCGAGGCCATTTTGAATCTTCCTCCCCCTGCCTCTTTGCAGCAGTTGCAGAGCTTGCAGGGTAAAGCTAATTTTCTAAGACGATTCATTCCGAATTATGCCGAAGTGGCTAAGGGTTTCACACGGTTGTTAAAGCGAGACACACCCTTCCGTTGGGATGCTATCGCCCAGGAATCTTTCGAGCGCCTTAAAGAACTTCTTGTCTCAGCTCCGCTCCTAAGACCTCCGAATTACCACCGTGACTACATTCTCTATCTAGCTGCCGCTGACACCACCATCGGCATGGTTCTAGTGCAGGATGATGATGCCGGCACCGAGCACGTTATCTATTATCTTAGCCGCAACCTTCTGGATACGGAAACTCGCTACGCATATGTCGAGAAGTTGGCATTGGCAGCTGTCTGTGCCGTCCAACGATTCCGTCACTATATCCTGTTGCGCACAACGACCGTGATCTCTGATTGCAACCCCATGACCTACATTTTGTCACGTCAGCTGCTGGGGGGCAAATACTCGAAGTGGATTGTAATCCTCCAAGAGTTCGACTTGGAATTCACTGCAGCCAAGTCTAAGAAATCTCTGGTCTTTGCTGAACTGCTCTGTTCCTTACCATCTCACTCTGCACCATCTCGCTCAGAGGAGCATATTCCGGATGAAACACTGTTTCTCATCAGCACCCTCGACCCGTGGTACGGGGACATTATCGTATATTTACAGACGTCTTCCTTCCGTCCAAATGTATCGAAAGATGCTCGACGGCGAATTCGTCATCAAGCTCAACCTTATCGCATTTTGGGCGACACCCTGTACCGCCTCGGCGTTGATTCTGTTCTCCGCCGTTGCTTGACTCTCGAGGAGGCTGAGCAGGTTTTGAATGACTGCCACTCCGGCGCCTGTGGCGGCCATATGTCCGGATATGCTACCACCCAGAAGATCCTCCGTGCTGGTTATTTCTGGCCTTCCATCTTCAAGGATTGCATCCTTGTTGTGCGTGCATGTCACGAGTGCCAGGTCTACCACCGGAAGATGCGTGCACCTGTCGCACCACTGCACCCTGTTGTAACCGTAGGTCCATTTGCCAAATGGGGCATCGATTATACATCCTGTAACCCTCGTTCGGCTGGGGGGCATGGGTGCATTATCGTTGCTGTGGATTATTTCACCAAGTGGGCCGAAGCGATGCCTACATTGAACGAAGACGGTCACACAGCGGCGCAGTTTTTATTCAATCATGTTATCACTCGTTTCGGAGTCCCTCAGGCTATCGTCACAGATCACGGAAAGCATTTCCGAAATCATATGATGACGGAGCTAACGACCCAACTAGGCTTGCGCCAAGATAGTTCGTCACCGTACTATCCACAATCTAACGGTCAAGTGGAAGCCGTGAACAAAGTTTTGATCACTATGCTTCAGCGCACCGTCAATACGCACAAGTCTAACTGGCACCTTATGCTTTTCCCAGCCTTGTGGGCCTACCGGACTTCTGTGAAGGATGCCACCGGTTTCACTCCTTTCCAGTTGGTTTATGGACTGGAGGCTACCCTTCCCGTCGAATGCGAGATTCCTTCATTAAAATTAGCTGTCGAGTTACTTCCCAACACCACTCCGGTGGAGGAACGGCTTCTGTACCTAGAACGGTTAGACGAGACTCGTCGTTTAGCTTCTCTAGCTATCGAAGCGCAAAAGAAGAGAGTCAAAGCTCACTTTGACCAGAACATTCATCCTCGTTCCTTCGTTGAGGGAGATTTAGTACTGCTCTACGATCAAGCTAAAGATAAGCTGGGGGCAGGAAAACTCGAGTCCATGTGGCTAGGTCCCTATATCATGAAAAGAGTTTTACAAAAGGGCGCATATGAGTTGATTGATTATGAAGGAAATCCTCTTGACAAGCCCCGCAACGGGCTGTATCTGAAGAAATATTATGCATGACTTTGTGCACTCAGTTTGTACATACACGTGTTTAGTGTGTTTTGTGTGCATGATTTCGTGTTCTGCTTTGGTGTGAAAGCGTGTTTGCCTCTTATTGTGTTTTCTTCTTCTCGTGCAGATGTCTAGTGCACCTTATGTTGGTTTCGCTGATGGCGCCTGCCGTAGTACCTGCAATTTGTCTTCTGCGGCATGGGCGATCTATGATCCTCACGGAGAGTTGCTAGATCTTCAAGGAGTCTGTCTCGGTCGTACCACTAATAATGTTGCTGAATACAGTGCCGTAATTGAACTACTAGCCGAAGCAGTTGATCTCGGCATTCGAGCAATGATGGTAAACCTGGACTCCCAACTGGTTGTTCATCAACTTAACGGGCGATATTCTGTCAGAGACCAACGTATCCTAAGGTTGTATCTACGTGTCAGATTGTTAGAAAGGAATTTTGACTATATCACATATCAACATATTCCGAGACGATTAAACACGTTGACTGATGCATTGGCAAATCATGTGTTAGACAGACATTTGCGAAACAGATAACATCATACAAGAAGATATAGAAAGCATAATAGAGTAGAGCATATGTAAATATTTTCTCAAGCATAGTTTGCATGCGTGCTGTGTGTACTTTTAAGCTTGCATTAAAAACATTAAAATACATGGGTCATGTGTTGTGCAATTCATACATAAGATCACATTTGTACTGAACATTTGCATAGCATAAACAAAACATCATCATATGTAAACAAGATCCATCCAAAAATCGGTATGTATATATATATATATCGTGTGGCGCACTGAGGCGCTCAAAAATAAGTGTATGTGTCAAAAATAAGAGTCACTGTTCTCCATACATATGTCTCTCAAAACATTAAAAAGAAACCTAGGCGACTATTGTGCTGGGTTGTGCTCTCTGTAGCACACAGCCGCTCATGCCACCCACCTCAACAGGCGGTGCACCCTGGGTACCACCCCCACTGTATGGATCTGGTGCTCTATGGGAACCTCCTCGACTCCCTGATAGTCTGGCACACCCTCCAGCAACCCCTCAAGGTTGCGAGCTATGGTCTCTGAAGTATCAACTCCTGGAGGGACCAAGGCAAGGACATTAGCTCCCTACCCCTCTCTCCGTGCCTCTGGGGCTAAGACGACAGGTCTGACAAGTCCCACATCTGCATACGGCGACATTTGTTAAAGACATATACATTTAAATCAAAAAACATTAAAAAACTCAGAAAAATCCAAGTGTCATACCTCCATCATCCCAGTGGTCTCCCGGCGGCAATGGCATGTCGGGATCATTGCGGAAATCCATACCTGCGTACGGCCAATCCTCAACGAAAACGATCTGCTGCTCCAACCACTCTCGAAAAACCACTCCCCAATTAGCTGGCCGGCCACCACCCCCGCGTGGCATGATGCGAGCCCATCGAGTGGCCCTCGTCTCCCGCTGACTCCTGGGAGGATCTACGGCTATAGTCTGCAACCGCATGACCGGTACCCGCTCCAGAATGAGTGGGAGTAAGAGTGACCCATAGCCAAACTGTTTCGACTCTCTGCGTCGACAGTTGTTGAGTTGCCTCTTCATACTATTGGTCACGCAGTGGCCCAATCAAACACTGTAGGCTGTAGACAATCAAGAGCTAGCAGCAGGTGGGTCTTCGAGGCCTCATGGTTGGCCAAGCTTCCCCCTGCCCGGGTCACCATAAAAAGGATGGTGTGAAGAACTATGTCTCTCACCGTGGGAATTGACACCTTCCCACTCCGCGTTTTCTCTACCTCTGGACATACTCGAGCCATGAGTTGGTCGAGAGTCTCGCTGCTGGGCCGCTACCCCTCCAGAATTGGCCTCGCCCCCCGGCGCGACAAACCGGTCAAGAAATAGATGTCCATGAAGTCAAACTCGATGTCTTTACCGCGGATGGTAAATTTGCCGTCTATTGGGTTCCATGACCGGATCAGGAACTCCAGTAAGTCATGATGAGCTCTCAAGCGTGGAGTAAGGAAGAATTTTAAGAATCCACACGCCCGCATGGCATCTCGACAATCCGCTCTTGCAAAAGCGGCTATATCCTCAACATCGTGAGCCCTCTCTTGCCACTGGAAGGCCATTTCGTCCTGCATGAACATTGAACCCAATTAGAATGCTGACTAATAAAAATTCCACGTCCAAATCGTAAAAAATTGAAATTTGACTGCGCCAGCGCGGCTGTTTTTAAAACAGCCGCGATGGAAATGGCGGTCTCTTTGTATTTTCTCCAGGTCAGCGTGGAAGAACACAGGTTTTCCGCACTGACCCGAAATCTGGCACGTGTAATTTTCATCGGTCAGCGCGGTCCCGAGCGGGAAACCCGCGCTGACCGAGAGCACACCAATGGCTCAAAAACTCGCCCAATTGGGCCAATCCCATCGTCAAAATACTGCTAAAAAGACTCAAAAAAGGGCGCGTGGCAAGAGGAACCTACCTGGAGCAAGCCGTTCGCCAAATGGTGTCCACACGAGGAAGAATTGGCTCCGTCAACTTCACAGCTTCACAACGTTCTCAATGGCTCAATTTGGTAACAATGGTGAAAATGACTATTTACCTTTCTATTTATAGTAAAAATGGCTTAATTAATTATAATTTTTACGAATGTGGGTTTATGGTCATACTTTTACCATGGATTTAGCGCTTTTGTCAATATTTTATACATGTTTTAATATGTTTTTAACATGTCGAACGGATTTATGCGGGTATTTTCATTGTGCAGGTCTTTCGAAACGGTGGAAATCATAATGATCCTAAAATCACTTGGTCGCAAACAATGTCGTCTTTGAGCTCTTTTCCGACACAAAACAAGAAAAGATGGCCGAGCCTCCTTTCAGCTCGTTAAAGGGAACGAGAGGCGGTCATTTTAAGCTCTTTTTTCGACCGTATAATTTAAAAAAGATTGCCGGGTGTTTGTCGTTTCGCACTCGTTATTGGCTCTAAAACGACGTGTTTCCGACCGCTTTTTTACTTTTTCGGGTCGAAAGCACTATTTACGAAAAGTACTCCTCGATCATAATGGTCGGGCGGTTCTTTCGAGCATCGTTTTATACTTTTTCTGGCTCGAGAGACACAACTGTACGAAAAAGGACCCCCCCTGGAGTCTCCTTTTCTGCTGTCTTTTCAGACTCTCTAAACAAGAAAAGATGTCGAGTTTTTCCTTTGTCAGGCTTGTTAAACATTTGATGACATCAGACATTGTCGAAATGACACTCTTCAAGCATATGCTATCCCCGTCAAGCTTGTCATCCAAAAATAACCGGGGTACCTGCCAGAAATGGTGGGGAAATGGAACTGTAATCATAGTCGTGTCGGCAGTATGTCGCTCTTGAACATGGCACTCCTCTGCTTCGTGTCTGGGTGGGACCATCTCATCTTGTTTTTCGCTGGCCTCCGTGGGTTTGGGTTATCCTATTCGACCTCTCATCTGCTCATTGCCATCATCACTATACCCTCTGCTCATTTGATGTCAAATACTGCCAAATCCGCTATAGTGCCGCTGATATGTTCAAGAGAAGTTGACCTCTGAAATAATACAACCTCATCTGCTATCTGACACAAATCATTTTACCTCTATCTCGTGTCGATGATGTGGGAAACATTATGGCCCACCTTCGATCAAGGTCACTTCCTGTCGACTTCAGCTCATTATCCGGGAAGGTGACTTAGAGACTCCCTTCAGGTGCCTTAGGGCCTGCATGCCTCAATGGCAGGTTCTTCGTGTTCGACGCGAGGTTTTCATCATTGGCCTCCGATCGAATGATTCTGTGGGTGTTCGACACCAGCTCATTGATTCACATGCCACGGATTGTACCTATAGTACCTTGAGGGCCATTGTCATTATTGGTGGTACCTCTCGCGTCTGTTAACAGTTTTCATCATTGACTGGTAATCAGACGATGTTCATGCATGTTCGACTTCAACTCATGTATTCACATGCTTGGACTTGTACTTTGTTCATACGAGATGGAGCGCAAGACCCTGGATCCCTGTCTGTTATGGTCCAGGTTGCGATTTTGTGGATGATCATTACATGACTCATTGATGGATGGCTGCGCCCATACCTGAGTCTTCATGGATGGCTACGACCATACCTTATCGTTATTCTGGTCTCTTTAGCTGGGTGGCTGCGTCCATTCCACAGACCTTTTCGCATGTCTTTTGGATGGCTGCGCCCATGCCTAGACTGCATGTACTTGATTATCAGAGATATTCGGTCCTTCCTGGCGGTGTTCCAGTTCGGCAAAGTGTTGTAAAGCATTTCACCCCTCCCACTCTCTCGGTCTTCATGCTTTAGGGGGCATCTGTTACACAGTAATTTGTCACTGTCTCCCTGTCAGTCACCCTACTGTGTCAAGAATTCACAATAGTCAAGTTCATGCCTTCTGAACTGGCCCAAAACCCACTTTTCCAAAGTTTTCCTCATCAGCGCGTCTGTTTCTAAAATATCCGCGCTGACCGGCGGCTCTTAATGTTTTCAGTGCGCTGCCAGCGCGGAAGCACATCACTTCTCCACGCTGGTCGCATTTTATGAGCCAGCGCACCTCTCCTTTGTATTGGGTCGCGCTGACATGACTTTCCCAGTTATTGAGGCGCAATGTTAGCGCGTCAGTCTCCTTATAATCCGCGCTGATCCTGTTTGGGCGAATTTGTTCCAACAGCCAGCCTTCCAGAACACTCCAGGTTTGGTTGTTAGCTTTGTGAGTATCGACTCCCTTCTATGGCATGTCTGTTCGACTCTTTGCAACCACTTCCCTCAAGGATAAGCTCATCCTTCCACCCTTTTAGGAGGCTCCTTCTCCTATATAAACTTCCACCATTACCATGAGCAGCTAGTTTGGAATAGCTTAGATTGTATAGAGCTTATAGTGCTCAAATTGCTGCTACTATAGGTATTTGGTGTGCTAGGTGTGGAAGTGATTGATAGCTTAGGGAAGGTTGTTTTGTGTTGCTTGTGTGAGAGAGAGTTCCTTATCTTGGGAGAATCATTTCCAAAGGTGAATGCTTGAGACGCTTGCTGACTGGCCCCTCCTGAGAAGGATACCGACGTCAGAACATTTGGTTGTACTCTTCTCTGTCTTGATTAATAATAGATGACTGCTACTATTGTTCCATTCTCATTTGTACATGCAATGGTTAAATGTGAATTACGTCTTTTCTGACTGATGTATGGTTGCTTTTACTAGATTTCACGCTTGCGTTTGTTTCCTCTTCGTGTGTGCAGGTATCTATTCGCGGGGATCGCGGAGGATTGTGACCAGCCGAAGCGAAGGAGCGAAGGCAACATCTCTTCGTCAAACGACAGCGCAGGAATCCAAGTAGGTGCTCTTTACCTCTTGTTTAATTGTAATTAGGAACATGCATAGCAGCATTGTGTGATTGTTGCTAGACCCTTGCTGGGCTAGTAGGGATCGCCTCTATCCGTAGAGGGGATTTACCTCTCCAACAGTAACGGCGGGATTTCAAGTGGGCCTTGGGCAGTAAATTGTAATGGGCCAGATCCGCCTGATCCTATACAATGAATGACGCGTGGCTAGCAGAGGAGAGAGGAAAACTGCCTTTTCGGGTGGTAAAACTTTGTACCCTTAAGCCACCCAAAATCGCATATTGACCATTGGATCGGAGATCCTGTAGATCAATGGTGGGGCTTGTGATAACAACCAAAGGTAGACCCGATGTGATTAAAGGGCGGATGCGATAAAATTTGAAGTCCGATAAAAAGGATTTTGTCGATTTTTTGAATGTTTTCCCGTGTATTTGGGATCTCGCACAATACGTTAATGCGATGCGATATAATGCCTAATGGCGGACCCAATAGGGATTTTAGGGGTGATTGAATGGGATTTCAAGTCTGAGAATCACGCCCGATAGTGTATTTTGTAGACATTCTTTGTGTAATGGGATTTTCTCAATTTTTTGGTTTTTTCCTATGAGAAGGACTCGAAACCTCTATAATCGCTCTTGATCATCATGCCATGCTACAAGCAGGCATTTTTATAGGCAATGATGCATTTTGAAGCCACAAAGCTGCAGAGCTAGATGGCCAGTCGAACTGACAAGGAGTAGGGAAGCGCAGAGGTGCAGAGAGATGATGATACGCAGAGAAACAACTAGGGTAGCCGAAAAGCCGGAAAAGTACCTCAAAGGAGGCAGAGAGCTCAATTGAGAGCAAGGTAGAAACCAGAGAGCAGAAAGTCATTGAGATAGTCACTTGGAGGCCAAGCAGACTGATGAGAGCTTAGAGAAGCCAGAGCCAAAGATTCGGAGCCAGAGCTAGAGTCGAAAAGCCAGAGCCAGAGCTAAGAGCTAGAGCCAAGAGCCAGAGCCAGAGCCAGAGCCAGTGATAAGATGGTGTCCAAACCCATTGTATTCTATGTAAACCAATGGATTTGAGCCGCAGAGCTTGTAAAAAGACTTTGCCATAATCTTAGAGAGCCTAGTCGAGTTGACTAGAGCTTAAGGAGACGTAGCCCAAGAGTTTTGGGTGAACTCCTGATTAAATTGTTATCTTATGTGTTTGTTTTACTGTTGCATTATTTACTGTTATATGTATTTATATATCAACTTAAGCACATCAACTTAAAGCACATAAACAATTTAAAATAGACCAACATACACCTATTTTCAAGCACATTACTAATTCCACAATTGGTTAATCATAAAGAGTTGGGAATATTTAAGCTTTGGAAGTGGAAGAGGTTCTTGTAAGTTAGACAAGAATCCCAAGTGCCCCATTTTTAGATCAAAAGATCACATGTTGGGGATCTGAAATCACGGAGATACATCAGATTAAATATCGTGCTCCTAGAAGGCAACAAAAACTAGATCAAGTGTTGTCAAGGGGTCCAAAGGACTAGACTTTCTAGAGAAACAAAGAGCAAGGTGCAGAAAAATGATATAGAAGAGGTAAGCTACAGGTAAGTATCTTCTGTATATGCATGTTCATATCTTAATTGCATTAGTTTCTTTGTATTCTAATTTGTTGTTTTTGTTTAGCACTGACATATTTTCTGCAGGATGAGGTAAGTTTTTCTATTATGATGTCATGGGTATTTCTTTGAAGACTTTTTGCAGGTATTATATATTCATCAAGAGAATACTCAATGCATAATCTAATGTTCTGAAGAGTGAGAAAGGGTAGCATGATAATAGCAGCAATGAAGGTGCAGAATAACAACAAGAAGTTCACCACATGAAGTCTTCAAGTGGGAAGCACTGCATACAATCATTGTAAAAGTATCATTGTACAGAGTCATTGTAAAAGCATCATTGTAAAAGTTGTACAAGTGTCTATCTGCCAAGAGTTGAAGAGGCAGTGTCGGGAGGTCTAGGATCATCATTCGGTGGTTATGTCATAGTTGGGGTTATGGTCTAGTGTGTCTTCTTCTTCTACATCATTCTATATCATTGTAAAGTGGACCATTTTCCCTGGTACAGGAGTCCATTCTTCTTTTATTCTTCTATAGGGTGGTATGGTGGTGCTAGGCTGGTGCATGAAGTCACCAAGAGGTCCAAGCTTGTGAAAACTTTAGGGTGATTGGGTGGTGCTGGGGTGAGTTGTAGCTCATTGGGTGTTGGGGCATTTGTTCAGTTGACTACTGAAGAATCTCGGGCATTGGAGCATCCATCCAATGGGAGCTGGAGAAGAATGCTTTTCTAGATTCTAGGAAGTTGGAGCTTTCTTTTCAATTGGAGTTGAAGATTAAAGAATTATTAGAAAAGCTTTCAGTGGTTTTTGACCCGGAGGGGGTTTTCCACTTAAAGTTTTTATGCCTCATGTGTTCTTCTATTCGCCATTGTTATTGCATAAACATTAATTATAATTGAAGATTAACTAATGCTCTGAAAAGATTTAAAAGTGCTAATTGCTAAGGAATACTAATTCAGCTCCTCTCCCTCTCAGTATTTTCCAACAATAGCATTGTGTAGTCTGCCACTGCACTTTCTACTGTTGCTATTGCCTTTGTGATAGCAGTCATGCACTGCTCCTTGACTTCTAATGGAATCAAAGGTTGGGCCCTCAACTACAATTCTGCAATTTGGAGGTTCAGCTCCAACTGAACCTTTGTCAATTCTGTGAGGGCATTGTGGACCCCCGTAGCGAGTTTGTGAATGCGCACATTTACTGGCTCATACAGAGGAATGGCCAACTCTGGGACCATTTGGCATGCCTCCTCCATGACCTAGACTATGCACTTGTTCTTATCAGTCATGTTGTTTGTAGTGGCGAAGGCAAAGTCTCGTTGTACGACCATCTGAGCATTGTTAATGATCTGCTCATTGATCACTTGCAAAGCATTCTATTCGCGGGCCCTCAGCTCCGTGATCACCCCATCCTATAGTAGGTGAAGTGCCTCACTAGGAAGTGTTGCCAAGTTCAGCCCTACTCCCTTGAGTGCGTTGATAGCCAGCCTATCAACTTCGGTCTCTGTCGTCAGTGCTCCATCTGGCAGCACTATGTCTCGGGAGTCCTACGCACGCACCATCTTGGTGGCTTCTGAAGTACCAATGGCCAAACTGGTGGGTGTCATGTTAGTCTGTGTTGCCCGAATCTGCAACTCTTGCAGATTCGCTTGAATGGCCCCCAATGCCTGCTGCTGCTTCTGCTCAAACTGCTGCAATAGTTTCGCGGTGGCATCTCGCATTATATCGCTAATGTAATTCAGATACCCCTTTGTTAGGGTGATCAAGGGATGTCTTGCAGGCCTTGGACTTCTTCCGTGACCCTACTTTTTCTCATTACCTTGGACGCTTGATACGGAACAGAGGTGTCTGAGGGTCCGCTCCTCCCTATTCTATTGGATTGTCTTCTTCTTCCTCTTCTTCTAGGGAGGGTGATTTGTCTTTGCTAGAGCCACACTCCTCTCCTCCTATTTGTCCACCTATCTCCTCTGTGGCAGCGCGGTCTTCCCTAGCCTTATCCTCAGCCTCCTTCCTCCTTTTCTCAGCCAATTGCTCCATCTTGAGCTTGGCTTCATCCTTCTTCCGCTCTGTGGCTATCTTGTTGGATCCCACCGTTAAATCCGAGGCTCTGTGCCATTCTGCTAGCCACCTGTCAATTGCATCATCCGTAGCTAAGTAGGGCAAGTCATGCCACTTCTACTCGGGGTCCTTTCGTGCCCTTATGGATACATGGTGGAAATCATCCTTAAACTCTGCTGCAATTTATCAAAGACAATAGGTGACAACCGCGGCTTGCGGTTGATGGCCATGTGTACATTCATCTCCATCAAGATCCAAATGATCTTGATGTCCTTGATCTTCTGAGGATCCTTAGTCACCCATAGCAAAGCGTACTTTGCGGCCTCAGGCAAGTCTGGTGTGACTGAGGGAAATTGGTTGTCTTCGGGTAGCTCCTAGGCTACCAAAAAAATGGACAGTAAGAGCCACGCATAGTGGAAGGTCTTATTGAGATCCTGCGCCTCACGACAGTTTGTGAGGAGATCACTGCAGAGGTAGTGCACCCAATTAAACTGAACCCCCTCCACGCATTAGACCACTAGAGCTATGACAGGCGTTGGTACTTCATCAGAGCGACACTTCCGCATGACCTTTCTTGCCAATATTTGTGTCACAACTTTGACCGCAGGGTTGGAAATACTTGTAATTGCATATCCGCGCAGCTTCTTTACTAGTCCAAACTTCTTCTTCATGGCCTCCGCAAGGGCCAGTTCGCCCGCCTTTCCACCAAACATCATAACCAGATTCTCCCTTGAATATAGAAGCCTCGTGATTCTGTGGATTAGTCTATCAGTGATGGGTATTGGATCCTCTAGCCACAAACACCCATCATGTACCAAACACAGCAACTACTTGATTACCAGCAAGGTAATAGGTGTGCGATTGTAGTGTGGCACCCATAGCAAGTTGAGTAGACCTGCCTTATCCACTCCTTTGAGCCATTTCCATGGTTCCAATGCAGTCATCCTGGTTGTCTTATGGAGGACACGGTGCATCAGCTGATATATTGCCAAGTGATGGAATCACTTGGTATCAGCTAAGTCCCAGCCCTCCCATTTCAACATTGGAATCTGCGCCAAGTGTTTTCATTCAAAAACAATCTTATCCAACAGGAGAGGTGTGTACAAGGTGACCTTGCTCTCGTCAATGTCCTTAGGAACCTTCGCCTTTCCTCTATGTAGAGGGACATACTCAGGTAATTTAGTAATGGGGTGAAACCCCTCAACTTCAACATCCTCCATGTCAATCCCAAGATCCTCATCATCCATTGGGATATCCCCAATTTCTTCCTCTTCCAGTTCTAGTTTATTGCTTTTTCCCTTTTCCTGAGCGGTGGGCTTGTCCTTCGATGGGTTTCTCCTAGGTGATGCATGCACCGATGGTGTTGCAGCCTGCTTTCCTTTCTCGCCTTTCATGCCTTCCTGGGTCTGGGTAGGCCTTCGTCTAGGTGACTGTGGTGACTTGGGTATCTCTGCAACCTCCGGAGCAGTTCCCTCTGCTTCCATAGCAACCTCTAGCACAACCCCTTCAGCTGTCACTGATTCCCCAATATCTATGGTTTCTGCGGGTGTCGACATGATGCTATCCAACAGTTCTTGGGTCTCCTTTAGTAATTTCTCAAACGCCAAACTCACCATCAGAGCTTCAAACAATTCCCAGTTCATCCACGTCTGAGAGCTCAACAACTCAATGCTCAAAATGCCAAGTGTTCTTCATTGGGCAACCACATGTAATTTATAGACCATTTTGAATTCAAATCAGACCATTACCCCCAAAATTGGTTCATTAATGCTAGATTGGCGAAATATTTTCAAGGATCTCACCCATAGATTTCGTCTTAAATGTCGCCTCCCCCACCCCCCCTCCCGCTCCATTTTGCCATTTTTTTCATCATCAAATCATGAACAGTGGCTTTAACGATCACTTTTTGGCTGACCTATGTGGTTTTATCCTAGGTTGCACAGCCTTCTGCGCACTCATGTGGCCTTTGTGACATCTCCTCATTCCGCGTAGGTTTTTCATCATGCAGTTCCTTGACCCGGGCAATGTAGTTTATAGTCCCATACCTCCTTTCAGCTGCCTAGAGAACTAAGACTGTGCTTCCTTCATATAGTCACCTAGCTGGATCACCAGTGTATGGCTTCAATTGGCTACTATTCACTTTTCCTGGGAAGGTGTTATAGACAATTTTGTGCCTTGCAGCAACAAGCATGAATTGTCAATAATCCAAGGGATCCAAAGTTCCCTAAACATGATGTTCCTACCCCTAGAGGAACAAGGTCAGCAAACCAACAGCTCTCAGATCAGTTCTCCACCTGAAAACACTCAAAAACAAGCAATCCTGAAATCAAAGCAGGTGCTCCACTGGGTTTCTGCGCTGAAACACAACTGCTCCATGGTGTACCTGCGTTGCAAAGCAGGCAGAACAAAGCCCACCTGCGTTGGGCGAGTTTGGACATGTGGCAGAGTGAGTCATAGCTTTGGAATCTTCCAAAATTGACACTTGGATCAGGTATTTCGCCTTGTGATGAGTCAGAGGCTTTGTTTCTCCAAGTGGAAGCAAGGTTCACCAAGTGGACTCAAGAACTGAAGATCAACTAAAGATTAACTGAAGAGAGAGAGGACGCAAGGCAGCTACACATCAGTTGCAAGCTGACTCATCCTTTCTCAATTCATCTATATATTGAGCTCTCTCCTATGAGCTCAGGAGGCTGGAATTTTGTGCAAAGTAATGATATGCTGTTGGTTTCATTCTTGAGTTATTGGGTGATTGTTTGAGAGAGGTGAAGAAGAGCAATTCTTTCTGCTGGGAGGTGTTGCTGGGTTGGAGCCTGCAATGGTTGTAATCCTCTCAGAACCTTTATTTCTTCATTAATAAAAGCTATTGAGGTTCTTCTATGTGCTCTTGTTTCAATTATGTATTGTGATGATTGCATGTTTTGTTTACACTAATCCATGAACCAGTTATGATTGCATGCCTCTTGTAGTTTCCTTCTTTGTCATTGTGCAGGATCTCATTGCAGCTGGGCGAGCCGAAGGACAAAGAGCTAGGGGCAAGCGGCCAAAGAGGAGAGTTTGGATTCGACATTAAGCGCAAGGCAACGGTTAGTGCTTTCTCCATCCTCTTTTGCTTTCATAAAGAAGTAAACCTTCAGTAGTTTGTTTTACAGTTGTTGCTAAGGAACTGTCACCCTTAGAGTGGGTTAGGGTCATCCGAGTCGGATACTTTTCCCTACAACAAACTGGCGACTCCGCTGGGGATCGTATCCATTTGATTGTGTTTGTAGTATCTTTGCTATTCATATCATGAACCAAAGAGTACCGAATCGAAAAGCTTTTGACTATATCAAAAGCGAAGTAGAGGGGCAGCTACTCTTGCTCATTTTCTTAGCAGATTCATGATTTGAAGAGCTGATCTACAAAGATCCTTGTAAGCTCTTAGTGATAGCTTTACACCTTCTAAATCATCCCTTTGAGTGTGCTTGACTGAATGCTTCTGATTTGAGCAAAAACCGTGCATTTTTGAGAAAATTATGACCCGGAGACTGTGAAAACGCAACTCTCGTTTTCCAAAGCAGGTAGTACACAGGCTACCTGCTTTGCAACGCAGGTCCCGAACTGACTACCTGCGCTGAGAGCCAGTTTGACTGTGCAGAGCCTGCGTTGACCCAAATTTGCTTAGTGCATTTGGGGTTTCCTCTTTTCTCTTGCCTGTTTTCACTTAGTTTTGCTGCTAAGTGTCAGTCTTGTACCTGTTTTGAAACCAAAATTACTTGCCATCATTCTGCCTCTGTTATATAACGAAATTGTACTTGTTCTTTGTATTTCTTGCTCATTTACAATTTCCCATAACGAAAAGTAAACTAGTCATGCTTTTGGCCTCTTAGATCTGAACCTGTGTTAGGCGTTTTGCTGGTCTAAAGAGTTAGCTCGTTTGCTGTCCATAGCTGATTAGTCATTTTACTTTCGTTAGTTTGGTTTGATTTCATGTATTTCCAGTGATTAAGCAAGTGAATCTTAAGGTGTCTTTTGATTTTGGACAAACTTGTTTACTTTCGCTTTAAATCGAAATCAAAGTTATATAACCACTTTCTTTTTGTATCCATCCACATTAAGAAAGGGAAAAGAAAATACATGCATTGTGCATTTTGCATTTGACTGTATGCTTGACGATTTAGGAAAAATTTGCATTTTAGTGTGTGCTCTATGATCTGTGCGAAAAGATTTGCCTTTCTTTTCCCTCAGTAGTTAAGGTTTTCAAAGTTGAAAGATTGAAAAGTTTGCTTCTCATCTTAGACTGCATTCAGGAATTTGTTATATACATCTCGTGGTGATCCTTAAAGGCAAACTGATAAGCAAGATCAACATTAAAATAAATCCAATTTACATAACAACGCTTTGTAACATAACGCAAACACATAGAGGTCTAGGTAGAGACGTGTTCCGGCGTCGTTAAACATAGTGACTGTCGATCTCTACGAAGGTGGGTGATTCCTCCTGAGAGTCGGTGGCACTAATACGGACTTGTGCTCCCACGTACCATCGCGTATATATTGGGAGACCCCTATAGGTAATTATCCTTTATCCATAGGAAGCCGTGTCGACCGCCCTACTGATCGCGATGCAGTGAACACAGCATTCACGAAGATCGACCACCCGTACCGTAAAACGTATTCTGTGGTTTCGCGAAAAGTTTGGCACACCCTCTGCCTAGAACTCCAGAGCAGTTTCTTTTGGCCTTTTTCAAACTCTATAACTGAAAAAGTCCAGCCGAGCATTTGTCACTTCGGGCTCGTTAAAACATCGAAGGCGACTAGAGTCATCTTTAGCTTTTTCTCGACTCTTAAAACATGAAAAAGCAAGTTTGTGTCTAAAAGTGTCGTTAATAAAATTTATTTTAAGCGGAACAAAATCACCTGTTATTCCCATGTTGATCTTTCAGTTGAAAAGTATGGAGCCCACCAACCAAGGAGGCAACCTTGGCAGAAGTCCAAATCCCTTCTCCTCTTGGGGAGATGTTGGTGCGCCTCATATGGCAACATTGTCACTTCCAGGATTGACAATTGGCCTACCTGTATGGCTCTTTTCAACTAATGTAGTCCAGATCGCCACTAATCCTGAGCAATCGAATCAACAGTTAGACCAGTCTAGGACTACCCACCAGCCTTCCACTTCTTACAATACTTCCTCTGATCCTTCATCTTCGCGAGGTAGAACTGGCAAAAGTCAGCCTCCCAAGGAGAAGAAGGAAAGGAAGAAGAAAGAAAAGAAGCAGAAGGAGCCTATGGCGAAGGCGACTGGGGGCAAGCAAAAGATAGCTGACAAAAACCCACACACTGCACCGACTGGGCCTAAATCGCCGTGTGTCATTTGCGAAGGGGCCCACTTCCATCGCGATTGTCCTTGTATTCCCCGGATACTAAGGGACTGGTCCCGAAGATTGCACAATCCGGTAGCATCAACCTCTGGCAGTCATGTTGATTGCAGTCCGTCAACTAGCGAGAGTGAAGGACGAAGAGGGAGACCAAGATCACCCTGTATATTGTGTGAAGGCGAGCATGCCATCCACAAATGTCCATTCTTAGATGAGGCAAAGAGAGTTTTGGAAGATCGTCCGGTTTCGCCGTTACGACTTCCTCCTGGATACCAAAAACTCGCGCCTAATCCCTCGATAGTTGAAAATCCAGCTGACCCGCTCAAGTGGTCAGCTGAAGTGTCGGTCATTGAGAATGAACCTACTGAATCCAGACCAGACGAAAGTCTAAAGGTCGAAACGGCAGTTGACCCGGTTCTTCCTTCAGAGGTTTCATCGTCCAATGACTCCGTCATTGAAGATCCATCTTCAAATGACACCCTCACTGAAGAGGATAAGGATGACACCGTCCATATTCTTTTCATCAACACAGACTCTGATGAGCATCAGGGAAATGCGCCCATTCCTTTATCGCAGGAAGGAACATCGTCAGGGTCATATCCGGCCGTATATTCGGTCCCACCACCAAGCAACCTAGTTGTATCCTTTGATTGGAATCAACTAGGCAGACCCCGGTTACCAGCCAGTATCCCATTCAGAATCATAGTCCAAATCTACAGAATGGTGATGGCTGGAACTATCATTGATGAAGGGGCATCTGTGAGTATCCTTTCCTCTGTTGCTTGGAAAGCACTGGGTTGCCCGGCGCTTTTACCTGAGATGAGAAATTTATCAGGTTTTGATAAAGGAACCAGTCACCCGTTAGGGATTCTCCCCAATGTTCCGCTTACATTGAAAGGGAAGTCAGTTCGCATGAACATCATGGTCGTCCAGGGACCCTTGGCATATAACTTACTCCTTGGACGAGACTATATATATTGCATGGAGGCAATAGTGTCCTCGCTCTTTAGAGTCATGTGTTTTCCGCACGAAGGAAGAATGGTCCAGCTAGTAGACCAACTTTCGTTTCCAGGATCACGCATTGCAAATAGTCAAATACCATCCCTTAACGGTTTATTCACTCAAGGAATGCCACCTCCCCCGGTTCTACTTCCCGATGAACGCGAGTAATTCGGAAAGAAAGAACTGGGACCCAGGGGGCATGCACCCTGGCCTGCCTTGGGCAGAGAAAACCTTGGGTATAAAGTTAATTTCCGCAGAAGAATGGACTAGTCCGTACCCCGTCCGGTAGTGGAAGGGAGGGTTGTTCTAGGATAAAATTCTTTTGTCAAAGTTATGTGGGCGAAGCGGTCGCTCCCTTTGTCTAAAGAGGTGGGATCTCCTAAGGAGGGGGTCTATTTGTGGCAGCAAGAAGCCACCATCTTTGAATGTCAAGCCTCACCCATTAAAACAAGCTGTTTTGAAGGATAAGTAGGGGCAGTCTTCAAAGAAAGAGATGAAATTGCTGCAACAAGTAGTCACCATCCTTAGCAACCTAATGATAGACATCGCCGAAAAGAGAGTTTAGTTTGCGGCAGCAAACAAAACCATTTTTGGATAATAAGTAAGAGATGGAAAAATCTCGAAATTATACTTTATACCTGGGGGCATGCAAACCTTTTGGAGTGCAAGCATGGGACGACTATTTATTTTTTAAATTTTTAGGTCCTTCTAACCCGTTAAACTCGTAGGATTAGCCGTTTCTAGCTTGCATAAAGAAAGGATGAAGGGCAAAAGTTAAAACCTGCCAAATTGGAGTAATTAGTGAGGTATCGCTCCTTAAATAAGATTACCTCACCTAAAAGCATTCCTTGTATTAAGACTGGTATAAAAGATCGAGCAGTTTTGGCAATGTTCATGCTCGTTAAAAAATAAACGCAATCATCGAGCAGTTTTTGTGCAGAAGTTCATGCTCGTTAAAAAATAAACGTAGATTGTGAGCAATCTTTCCCTAGCAGTTCAAGCTCACGCATAAAAAATGAACCGGTAAACAATCTCGAGAAATGTAACCTTTGAAAGCCATATTAAAAGCCCTTGGTTGTGTTTTATATGCCATCACCTCCATCCGTTCATTTGGCCAATCGTTCACCTCCATATGTTTGTTTACCCATTTTGAGGAACAGCTGCGTAGAGTGATTTCACTTAGCCATCCTTGTGACACTGCCGTGATTGGAGAATTCCAACCTGTACTTGGAATCTGCTGCTATCCCTGTTCATCACTCGTTCCTCAAAAGACGAGTCTTCTTTGAGCTCTTTTCACTGACTCGTAAAATATGAAAAGTTTGCCGAGTTTTGGCCTTCCAGCTCGTTAAAGCGACCAAAAAGCTATCCCTCCTCTAGATTTTAATCTTTTTGGACCTGAGGGATTATTGCACAAAAAGATCGAGCGCTTGTTTTGTTCGGCTCGTTAAAGCAACCGAAAATTCATCCCTTCTGTATTGTTTTATACTTTTTCGGACTTAAGGGATTAGATGACGAAAAAGGAATTTTGGAGTTAACTTTTCGTGCCTTTTCAGACTCTCTAAAAATGAAAAGGACCGAGTTTTCCTTGTCGTTAGACTCGTTAAAATGATTAAATAACGACAAACTTGTCTTTAGACGAGAACAAGTTTCCCTATCGCTAGGCTCGTTAAAACATAGCGATGGGCTTGCCCGAAGGGCAGGTTATAGAACAAGCATATGTTATCCTCCTCAAGCGTGACAAAAATAAAGAGGTATTGGTCAGCAATGACTGGGGAAAAATTGGGAGAACCTCACAGTATTAATGGTAGCAAGTCGCTCTTGAACATGACACTTTGTCCTCCGTCCGCTTCGGGTTGGGTTGTTTCATTCACCGATCGCAGAATCATGGTCCTCGCCACACCATCCACAATTGGGGTAATGCTACCAATCCATCGCATCAGTGTCGTTATATGTTCAAGAGATGTGGTTCTGTAAAGAGTCAACCCTGTTCCACCCACTGCCATACATTATCCTTCATCCACTTCATGACCGCCACCCTGAATCATACATCACAGTTTGTTTTCACCTCATCATTATCACTAGCTCCGTTCCGTGTCACTGATGTGGGATTCACTAAGGCCCTCCTTTGACGGATCGCTCCTTGTCGACATCAGCTCATTATCCAAGGAGTTGATCTAGGAACACCCCCCTCAGTACTTTGAAGCTTGCATGCCTCAATGGCAAGTTTCTCACTTCCGGCGACAGGTATACATCAATGACCTTCGACCAGAAGATTTTGCATGGTGGTCGACGCCAAGTCCTTTATTCCCACCATGTAGATTGTACTGCCGTACCTTGAGGGTCATCATCCTTATCGGTGATTCCTCTCGCGCTTGTTAACAGTTTACATTATTGACTGGTAATCAAGCGATGTCTTTCCATGTTCGACTTCAAGAAATTCTCACATGGATCGACTTGTACATCGAGTGAAGATCGGAAGAGATTGAAGACCCCGGATCTAGTTTCATCCATCCGGGCTGCGATATATATTCAGGACATAAAGACATGTACATCATTGCAACAGATGATTATCCTTCTCAAAAGATGATAAATTCGGCAGAGAATTATCAGTGAAGGATGATAAATTCGGCAGAGAATTATCAGTCTAGCATCAGACGATCGTCTGTTCTATGTACCAAAATGTATTTACAAAGTTGAGCATGGGAATGCCCGCCTCAGCTAGATCATGAAAAATGTATGAAAAATAATGTATTGTATTGTATCTTATTACAGGACACTTCTCAGCAGATTGAATGAACTTCGGATCCTCTCAATAAAGCATTTCACCCGATAAACGACCTCATACTTTAGGGGGCATCTGTTATAGACAATTTTGTGCCTTGCAGCAACAAGCATGAATTGTCAATAATCCAAGGGATCCAAAGTTCCCTAAACATGATGTTCCTACCCCTAGAGGAACAAGGTCAGCAAACCAACAGCTCTCAGATCAGTTCTCCACCTGAAAACACTCAAAAACAAGCAATCCTGAAATCAAAGCAGGTGCTCCACTGGGTTTCTGCGCTGAAACACAACTTCTCCATGGTGTACCTGCGTTGCAAAGCAGGCAGAACAAAGCCCACCTGTGTTGGGCGAGTTTGGACATGTGGCAGAGTGAGTCATAGCTTTGGAATCTTCCAAAATTGACACTTGGATCAGGTATTTCGCCTTGTGATGAGTCAGAGGCTTTGTTTCTCCAAGTGGAAGCAAGGTTCACCAAGTGGACTCAAGAACTGAAGATCAACTAAAGATTAACTGAAGAGAGAGAGGACACAAGGCAGCTACACATCAGTTGCAAGCTGACTCATCCTTTCTCAATTCATCTATATATTGAGCTCTCTCCTATGAGCTCAGGAGGCTGGAATTTTGTGCAAAGTAATGATATGCTGTTGGTTTCATTCTTGAGTTATTGGGTGATTGTTTGAGAGAGGTGAAGAAGAGCAATTCTTTCTGCTGGGAGGTGTTGCTGGGTTGGAGCCTGCAATGGTTGTAATCCTCTCAGAACCTTTATTTCTTCATTAATAAAAGCTATTGAGGTTCTTCTATGTGCTCTTGTTTCAATTATGTATTGTGATGATTGCATGTTTTGTTTACACTAATCCATGAACCAGTTATGATTGCATGCCTCTTGTAGTTTCCTTCTTTGTCATTGTGCAGGATCTCATTGCAGCTGGGCGAGCCGAAGGACAAAGAGCTAGGGGCAAGCGGCCAAAGAGGAGAGTTTGGATTCGACATTAAGCGCAAGGCAACGGTTAGTGCTTTCTCCATCCTCTTTTGCTTTCATAAAGAAGTAAACCTTCAGTAGTTTGTTTTACAGTTGTTGCTAAGGAACTGTCACCCTTAGAGTGGGTTAGGGTCATCCGAGTCGGATACTTTTCCCTACAACAGAAGGGCTCCCCATTTAACTTAACTAATTGAACTGCTCCACCATCAGTAATCTCTTTGATGACGTAGGGATGTTATACAGGAAAATGACCTCCTCATCAACTCAGAGGACAAAGACATGATGACTGAAGGACTGACCAAGTTCATAGGCCCAGTTGTAAAGCTAACGCTGTCCAAACACTATCAACCTGCTTTATAAATCTTCTCAGCAAGCTTAAGGGTGCATTAGTGCCTAGGGTAACTCTACTTGCTACCTCGGGAACAATGTTAGTGAACCTACATCGAGTTCTATGCATGAAAGGAGAGAATTGACTGAGAAAATATCCCTATATTCTCTCCTATATCAGCTCATAAAAGCAGGGAAACATCAGAACTCGACCTCTTTTGGGGGAATTACTAATTCTTAATGGAGTATGCAAATGGAAAAGAGCACTAAAGCATGAAACATCACTGCTTTTGCCTAATGGAACTCATGAAGGACTTGGCAACCCTAAACCTACATGCTATATATGCAAGGCTTGGGCCATTGTGAAAGAGGTCGAAACATTTGAAAGGATTGCCTATTTGACTGTCAAGTAGAGTCTTAGACTAAGGCATCAGAAGATGTTAAGAAGGCAGAGAGAGAGAGAGGAACTAGAAGGGCAAGGGAAGGCTGATGAAACTGATGGTTGTAATCACTCTTTCTACATCAATATAGAATTGTAGTTGTGTTGTCCACTTTGTGATGTTGGTAGTATAACTTGTTTATATGTTGATCTAATATCTTCTCGCATGAGTGGCTTAGCTATATGGAGCTAGATATCTTTTATATGTTCATGCATTTGTTTATCAAGGTTTTATGCTGTGATATTATGCTTTTCTTTGCTATGTGTAGGTTTTGATCTGGAGCTGGCTCAGGGGTCTTCCACCTAGCTGCATTGCGCTCTCCAACAAAACCAAACTAAGACTCAAGGTAATAATTCCTTCTTGCTTTGATATTCGTTTCTTAAACATAGATATGCATGTATCTTTATGACAGCTACAGCGAATCTGACTATCTACCGACGATCCCGGGAAGATCCTTGAGGGTTTTCTACATCACCAAACACCCATGCATTAATCCCTATAGCAGAATTGGTGACTCCACTAGGGACTACACTTAGTTCCCGGTTTTTCCCAGAAATTTCCTATATCTCTTTTTCTTCCAAGCCTTCCTGTACATCTTCATTCCCTTTCCGACCACTCAGGACCATACAACACCCTTCTTTCAATTCTCAACCCTAGATCTCATCCCCACAGCCTATTTTTGACTATTTTTCCTCACTAACGTAGGTTACTAGTGAAAACAGTTCTTTATAAAGCATTGTGCCCCCACAAACAGAGCGTTAGTGCTGAAACTAACGCTCTGTAGCCTCTAGTACAGAGCGTTAGTCAGCCATTTCTTGATAAACAGCTTACCCTATTGATATGAAATCACTCGTGAATGATCTCAGTTAGTTAATGAATGTATTACAGACTCATGCTCTGGGGTGTGTCTATGTTATTTTAGGCAACGGATCGATAAGATTGCGAAATACACAAACACTTGAAATAGAAATAGAAACACAGTAAGAAAGTATAAAAGCACAACAAATTTAATAAGGAGTTCACCCAATCCTCCTGGGCTACATCTCCTGGTCCAGCCTTCAGTGGTGGCCTTTTCTATTGTGTCTTAAAGCAGAGATTTCACAATAAGGATCTCAATTTGAGTCTCACTTAACAAATGATGATTAGTAGGGTGGTACTTGGATCCCCCAAGCCTCTAGAGTACACAAACTCCCCCTTACTGGATCTCAACCTCGACTGGTCTCAGTGGTATGAGTCCAATTTGGTACTCAATCCCTGACTGGTCTACACAGAGGAGTTTCTTGAACCTCTCAAGCCTTCTCTGTAGTTCACAGACTCTCAAACTCTCTCTGTTCTGTCTGCTCGATGTTTCCTTTGCTCTGTAGGTCAACTTGACTTCTCTGTTCTCTGCCATTCGCTTCTTTCTCTACTTCTGTTCCCATTTTCTCTTTGTCTGTTTGTGGCTTAAAGCCAATCTGCTCCCTCACTCTTCATTTCCTCTTCTCGGCTCTCTGGATTGCCTGCCTCTATCCGCTGGAATTCCTTACTCTGCGTCATCATCGTTGTGTAATGTTGCACAGAGAGGTGGCCACTTGTCGCCTTGTGAACTGAGTGTCAGTTTTCTTCAAATGATCATTATTTCCATTACTCCAGGATTTGCCCGCAAAACTAATTCTCCTGCCAGCTCATCAGTCATGCCAGACCTCAAATCTTTATGTGCCTCAGTCTAATTTCCCGTCAAATCCAATCATCCATCGGGTTAATCCTCTGTCGTTGATCTAGAGCCTCCAGATCCTACGGTCTCCATCTATATCGTGCGGGTAAGTTGTTTAACCGTTACTCACGCGATGTAAGCAGTTTTCTCTCTCATCCGCTGGACACGCGTTGCCTAGTGTATGGCATCGCGCTGAACTCATCCAAAACCACTTACCGCTCAAAGTGCACGCAATATCCTGCCGGTTTTGGGCATGGGACTTGCCTTCTGATGGTTTTAGTGATTTCCATGTGGTTCTACGCTTTTCCTTGTGACCAAGTGCTCAGGGCTTTCCTTCTCTGAGGGTTTTGCCCTGTAATACATAATTAGCACTTTGACCGAGGGTCCTCTATTTTTGGATCCAGGCTTCCAATTGCCAATTTGCATCCATGCGCGATCTCCATGGGCCAACGATCAGTGTGCTTTTACCGAGGGTCCTCGTTGTTCCGTGCTAGCCACAATTGCCATTGTCCAGAGGTCATTTTTGATAAGCTTGTTATTCATAAGATTTGATCTCACATAATTTGAAACAATCATGAAATATGTTTAAGGATCCCATTCGGATCACAACCTTCCCACTGAAAAAGCTTTTGGACCACCAAAAGTTGGTTTGCAAGCATTGACTAAGTGAGGATATAACTATCTCACTTGTCCAACCTCTATCCATTTTGCACTGCTTGGCTTTGAACCCTTGAGTCCAATCCTGAGGTACTCAACATCTCCCCTACACATCGTCCTCACCTCCCTGTCCAGAACTGTGTCTTCCTTCAATTCATTGAGATATTCAGGTAACATATCATCAATAGAAGGCAATTGACTTTGCTCTTTGGGATCTTAAATTAATGAAGGTTCAAATAGTCTCAAGCTGTCTACATTAACGACTGAGTAGATGTGCATGTAAGTTGGTAAATCAAGGTGAAAAGCATTCTCACCAATTTTCTCAAGTATCTTGAAAGGTCCATACCTTATTAGCTTTAGCTTTTTACCTTCACCTTGCATTCTGTCTTTGTTGATATATATCCAAACTTGATCACCAACTTGGAAACTATGCTCCATTCGATGCTTGTCATGCCTTGCCTTGTATTTGGCTTGGCTCCTTTCCAGTTGTTCCTATACTGCTTGGTGAATCTCTTGGATTTGTTCAATGAACTTGGTTGCCTTGTCCACATCACTGTGTCCATTAACTGCTATGTCTTTCCCAAAGACAAAATCCAAGGGAGACCTTGGTGTGAAACCAAAACAAGTCTAGAAAGGAGATCTCTATGTAGAAGAATGTTTTTCTCGGTTGTAAGCATGCTGCACATAACACAAATGTTCATCCCAAAGTTGGGGATGCTTGTTGCAATAGTCGTTGAGCAACTGGATCACTATCCTGTTGACCACTTCTGTCTAGCCATCTGTCTGTGGATGAAAGGTTGTGCTTTTCTTCAATTTGGTGTCCATTAGTTCCCACAGACTTGACCAAAACTTCCCAACAAATTGGGTGTCTCGATCAGATACAATGGAAGTGGATAATCCAAAATGAACCCATACATGCTGAAAGAATAGCTTTGCAGTTTGTTCAACTGTAATCTATTTATTACAATGTATCAAAATACACATTTTGTTGAACCTATCCACAACAACATATAAATATTCATGACCTTTCCTTAGATTTAGGCAGTCCTCCAACAAATTCCATGGAAATACTTTCCCAAGGATTAGAAGTAGCTGGCAGTGGAGTGTACAAGCCTAGTTTTGTATTGTTGGGCTTGCTTTTAGCACACATGGTACACCCTCTTACATATCTAGAAGCTGACTCATTGATTTTTGGCCAATAACAAAATCTTTGCAACTGTCAATTGTTTTACTTACCCCAAAGTGACTTGATATTAGAGAAGTGTGTGCTTCCCAAATTATCTTTACCCTTTCAGTTTGTGCAATGCATAGCTTCCCACAATGATACAATAGTTGGTCCTTAATGTGATAATCCAACTCTTCTAGTTGTTTGCCTTGACTTAAAGTTGCATATACATATTTGAAATCTATATCTTGAGAATATTGTTCAATGTAGCTCTCATGAAGTATGGAGTTATGCTTAAGTATAGTAGATGCATTTATAATAGGTCTAGATAACATATCTGCAACTTTATTGTGTATGCCCTTTTTATATCTGATGACTAAATGAAATTGTTGTAGAAAACCCATCCACCTATAGTGTCTTAATTACTGCAATTTAGTTTGGGAGTGTAGATATTGAAGTGGTTGATGATCAGTATCTATGACTGTCTCTTTGCCCACTAGGTAACGTTTCCACTTTTTCACACTCTATACTAATGCATACAATTCTTTATCATATGTTGGATAGTTAACTACTGCAAAATTAAATGTCTCAGAATGATAACATATGGGTTTACCGTGCTGTATCAACACTTCTCCCATGGCATAGTCACTGGCATCTATTTAGATCTCAAATGGTCCTTGAAGATCTAGCAGTGCTAGTACTGGTGCTGTACTAATCTTTTCTTTCAAGGTGTCGAAGGCTTTCTGCTATTTTCCTCACCACTGAAACAGCTTGTTCAATCTTGGCAAAGCATGTAAGGGAGCTGCAATTAAAGGGAAAGTTAGAAATGAACTTTCTCCAATATTGTGTTGCTCCTAAGAAGTTTCTCACTTCTGTAGCAGATTTGGGTTTAGGCCAGTTTATAATGACTGCAACTTTAGAGGGATCTATCTTCAATTCACCACCCCCTACTATATGTCCAAAATAATTCAAAGATGTTTTGCGAAATTCACAGTTTGAGAGTTTAACATAAAGTTTTTCTCTTTTCAAAACATCTAGTGTCTGCTTAACATGCTTTAAATTTTATTCCCACGTTTTGCTAAATATAAGAATGTCATCCAAATATACAATAACAAAATCATCAAGAAAAGGTCTGAGTACATCATTCATTATTCTCATGAAAGTAGCAGGAGCATTAGTTAATCCAAAAGGCATAACCAGCCACTCATACAATCCTTGCTTTGTTTTGAAAGAAATCTTCCATGCATCTTATTTTGCAACTCTGACCTGATGGTATCCACTATGCAAGTCTAGCTTGGAAAAATAAACAACTTCCTTTAATTGATCTAATAGATCATCTATGCGCGGAAGGGGATAACGATTTTTGATCGTTATCTTATTCAGTGCCCGGTAATCAATGCACATTCTCCACGAGCCATCTTTCTTTCTCACCAAAATGATTGGAGACCCACATGGTGATGTGCTAGGTCTGATGAATCCATTCTCGAGAAACTCTTGCACCTACTTCTTGATTTCTGCATTCTCGAAAGCAAACAACCTGTACATCCCAATGTTAGGCAATGGAGCATCTTGCTGTAAACTAATATCATGCACTATTTCCTTTTTGGGTGGTAGACCTTTAGGTTCTTGAAACAAGATATAATACTCTGAAACAACTTTTTCTAAATCAGCTTGCTGTTTAGCATCACAGCCCTCAAATACATTGGTTTTATCAGGAATCTTTTCCTTTACAACCATCAGTAAAAATTGTTTGCATGACTTTACAATTCATTTCATCTGATTAAGTTTATGAGAGTATAATTATTCTTGAGCTTATGAGTTCTTACAATGTATTTGATTCCATCTTTAACGAGTAGATACTTGTTCTCAGCTCTATAGAAAATAGTTTTTCTATCATACAAGTAAGTACTTCCTAAAACAATTCCACATATATCCAGAGGAACTATATCTAACTCAACCTCATCTACAAATGTTGACCCAAAAGAAAATGTAAGTTTACATTGTCTAGTCACTTGTAGTTGTGCTTTATCACTTAACCAACTTAATGGGTATGGTTTCTTGTGAGGTGTAGTTAGTAATCCCAACTTCTTTACAATTGCTTCAGAAATTAAATGTACTTGTGAGCGACTATCAAACAAAGTATAAATCTGTTGATTTTTGGAAATAACTCAAATATGGAAAAGCTCATGTCTTTTTCTCTCATTTTCTTCATCATTAACAGATTGTGCTGAATTACTAGTAGATGCTTTAGAATTTTTACCTTTTATACCTGTGGCTGCAATGGTTGTTTCATCTCCTGAGTCCGACCCCAAATCTTTCTGAATAGCTACAACATTCTTCTTCTTCTTGCCCTCGAACTTCTTAGGTCTCAGCTCTGGATGCAGAATCCAATAGTGCTCATCATCATGCCCATCCTTTTTACAGTGAGTGCATGAAGACTTTTTCTTTTGCGTAGTATTGGCCTTCCTTTCTTTCCATTTTTGTTTTCTTTTCTCCTTATTCTTGCTTGCAATGGGTTTGAATGATCCCCCAACTTCTAGGTTCCCATTCTTTCCTCTAGCTTCTAGATGTGTAGCTTGAACAGATACCTCATCTATACTAGTCGGATTAAACATGAGGATAGTGTGCCTCACGTAGTTGTGTAGACCACCTATGTACTTCAACAGAGTCTAAATTCTTGGTTGTAACCCTATACACTTTTCCCTTTCAATTGGCGAAGAGTTTTCCAGCTCATCACAGCTTGCTGCATGTAAGATAGTGGATAGAACTGTTTTTTTATTGCAAAAAAAAATTCACTCCAAACAGAAAGAATCTTACCATGTTTCTTCATGTCAGCTTGTGTCCTGCCTTCCCACCATACCAAGGTAGTGCCTCCAAGGTGTAGGCTGCCCAGTTGAATCTTACTCTTATCTGAGTCGATACTCTGCACTCTGCAATAAACCTCAATTTGTCTAATCCAATTATCCAGCTTCTCTACATTCAGCTCTCCATCATATATTGGTAAATCAAATTTAACATCTAATTTAATCAAAGATGCCTTCTTTTTATGCTCAGGGCTATTAGGAGGTGTGAGAAAGATTTCTTCTTTCCCTTTGCCTTTTGAGTGGTCATGGAGGAGAGATTATTCTTCTCCTTTATCTTGTTTGGAGCTTGATGAATCCTCATCTTTATGTTTCCTAAAGTCCTTATACATTTCCTCTACCAAGCACCTCATGGCCAGGAAAATATTTATAAATTAAGGGTCTGACTCAAAGGGACTTTCTTCTGACATTTTCTTCTGAGGATAGACTCTTCCAATCTCCGGGTTAGTTTTGACCAGCCCTCCTTCTCCTAATTTAAGCTTTGATCTAGTTAGCATTCAACAGCAAAATCAGCACAAGCTTGTCTAACCTTAAACAATCTAGGGGCTCTGATACCACTTGATCTGAAATCACTCGTGAATGATCTCAGTTAATTAATGAAGGTATTATAGACTCATGTGTTGGGGTGTGTCTATGTTAGTTTAGGCAACGGATCAATAAGATTGTGAAATACACAGACACTTGAAATAGCAAGAGAAACACAGTAAGCAAATATAAAAACACAACAAATTTAATGAGTTCACCCAATCCTCTTAGGCTACATCTCCTGGTCCAGCCTTCAGTGGTGGCCTTTTCTATTGTGTCTTAAAGTAGATATTTTATAATAAGGAGCTCAATTTGAGTCTCACTTAACAAATGATGATCAGTAGGGTGGTACTTGGATCCCCCAAGCCTCTAGAGTACACAGACTCCCCCTTACTGATTCTCGACCTCGACTAGTCTTAGTGGTATGAGTCCAATTTGGTACTCAATACCTGATAGGTCTACACAGAGCAGTTGCTTGAACCTCTCAAGCCTTCTCTAGAGTTCATAGACTCTCAGACTCTCTTTGTTTTGTCTGCTTGATGTTTCCTTTGCTCTATAGGTCAAATCGGCTTCTCTATTCTCTGCCATTCGCTTCTTTCACTACTTTTGTTCCCCTTTGCTCTTTGTCTATTCATGGCTTAAAGACAATTTGCTCCTTGACTGTTTCTTTCTTCTTCCTGGCTCTGGATCACCTGCCTCTGTCCACTGGAATTCCCTACTCTGCATCATCGTCACTGTGTAACACTACATAGAGAGATGGCCACTTGTCGCCTTGCGAACTGAGTGTCAGTTTTCTTCAAACAGTTTTTATTTCCATTACTCCAAGATTTTCCCACGAAATTGATTCTCCTGCCAACTCATCGGTCATTCCGGACCTCAAATCTTTATGTGCCTCAGTCTATTTTCCCATCGAATCCGGTCATCCATCGGGTTAATTCTCCGCCATTGATCTGGAGCCTCCAGATCCTACGGTCTCCATCTATATCACGCAAGTAATTTGCTTTACCATTACTCACACAATGTAAGCAGTTTTCCCTCTCATCCGTTGGACACGCATCACCCAGTGTATGGCATCGCGCTGAAGTTGACCAAACCTTCTTACCACTCGAAGTGCACATGATATCCTGTTGTCTTTGGGTGCGGGACCCGAATTCTGACGGTTTCAGCGATTTCCATACGGTTCTATGCTTTTCCTTATGACCGAGCGTTTGGGGTTTTCCTTCTCTGAGGGTATTGCCCTACGATACGTGATTAGCGCTAATTATGTATCAGAAACTACCTCTGTTTCTGGATCCTGGCTTCCGATTGCCAATTTGCGTCCATGTGTGGTCTCCATGGGCCAATGGTCAGCACACTTTGACAGAGGGTCCTCGTTGTTCTATGCTGGCCATAATTGCCATTGTCCAGAGGTCATTTTTGATAAGCTTGTTATTCATAAGATTTGATCTTACATAATTTGAAACAGTCATGCAATATTTTTAAGGATCCCATTCGGATCACCTGTGAACTCATGGGTTGGGAAATCTACTTACAAACTAATCAAGGATCTACATCTACACTTCTTTGACTGATCTGTGTCCTGAACATACTTTTTTTTAAAGAAAATAACTTTACTTCTTAAAGTTTTTGTTTTCATTAAAATAAAAATACAAAAAATTTTACTGTTTTTTGCTTAGTTGGTTAAGTTTTGCATTATTTGGTTTCAATAATTGTTAGTAAGCATTGAAGTTCTGTCGGTTATGCTAGTGTTGTACTGAATAGGATGCATGGAATGAATATTGATATATGAATGACTCTCCTTTGTAGAAGCAGATTATTCATCGAACGTGAAAATTTATAAGCATTGTTTTTGCATGATTTGAGTCAGAGTCCCATATAATTTCATACGCCAACACCCCTACCGAAGACTCTAATGAAGTACATTTAAAATCTACCTAATAAAATCAATCAGCAACTCCTTTTAGAGTAAACACACTTTTGTTTAGGCTAGGATCTTAGGATAGGCAATGTGAGTTAACTGCCCAAGATCATACACTAAAACTAGTGTCATTAAAAGAGAGAAATCCTTTTGCACTCATACTATTCGAGACCACTCCAGTAAAAGTGGAGCTAAATACGAGATAACATCGGACTATAAGTGAAGGTAGATCACCTTTTCTTACATATCCTTTGGTTATTCTATGTATCAGGGATCCCTTCGGGGATATCGGAGCTGAGTCAGGGACTTGGGTAGCGCACTGTTTGCGACTATGTCCCCCCTGGTAGTGTCTATGATCTGAGGTATCCTTAGTGGCCATACTTTTAGGTACTAACAAAGGGTGACTAGGGCAGGCTGCCCTGGTACCTAACATAGAGGAACCTACTCTGTCTTCGATTTTTGGGAGGGTGCTCGTCTTCACGAGAGTACTTGGCCCCTTAATCTAAGGTTCGGGCAAAGCTCTAGAGTAATAGTAACTATACATTTGGCCAAATCTCCCTATTATTCATTGTGATACAAGGTTTCATATCCAGTAATCATTGCTTATTAGACATGGTCATTTCTCTCTGCTTGTTGATTGATTTACTTAGTGTATTTTTTTTTATTTTTTAGGTGCGAGAGTGTTATCACTGAGACTTTAATAAACATCAATGTAAAATTTACTGATAAAAATTATCATCCACCGTAGCTACATCTGGCCCTCGTCGTCAATCTAGATGATTCTTAGGACTACCCCCACTCACTGTGGAGGATTCACCGAGCTCTAGTGAAATAGATTCCCCATCTTCGGGAAATCAGTCTCCGAGATCTCACACAAAATCAGTTTGGACATCCTACGATTCAAGCTTACCGGAGGATTTCTTTACTAAAGGATTTATTCCTCCATACAATCCTCCAATCACAAATTTGTTGGGACCACTCTTAGTTCTCGTTGCATCTGTACCTCCTTTGTCTTCAGTTGGAACACTTCCAACCAACCCATCGACGACTGATGGATCGTGGGACTTTTTGGACACTTTTGGTCCCCCACCACTTCCCCAGTCGAAAGTCAATACCACACCTCTCATGGCAAACTCCACTATCCCATTTTTCCTAGGTTCAAACCCTATCGTGACACCCTCCACGAGTGCAACCTTGTACATTCTGGGTTCCGCCCCTTTTGTGTCAACCCCTGTACCCTCGATAAGTGCTACATATAGTGCTCCTTATAACAATCAATATAGCATAGTTAGAATTGGTCCCTTCAACCAACAATATGGTTGGCAGCCATTTTATATTTCTAATCCCAAGATTCAGGTATCTGGGGGCACCACTCCTAATATGCATATACTGGTCAGGAGCGTAACAGTTCCCCCTCCTGTTACACAGTAATTTGTCACCGCCTTCATCCCAGTCTTCCTACTATGTCATGAGTCCAAATCATTCATGCTCATGCTCTCTGATGTTGCCTAATGACCCACTTTGCCAAAGTTTCTGCATTATCGCAACTGTTGTAAAAATAAACGCGCTGATGAGCGCTCCGAAGCAGACCATACACGCTGCCATCGTGGAAGTACATGTGATTCCCGCAATGATCGGATTTCATGAGACAGCGCGACTGTTGCTTATATTTGCTCACGATGACATGACCTTCTCCGTTATGCAGTGGCAATGTCAGCGCTCCAGTATAGTTATGTACCCGCGATGATCCAGTCTGGGCAAGTTTGTTCTAACAGGCGGCCTTCCAGATGACTCCAGACCTGGTTGTTGGCCTTGTATATGCCACCCTCCCTTCTCTGGCATGTCTGTTTCGTCATTTGAGCCACCTTCCTTGGAGATAAGCTCATCTTCCCACCATTCATGGGGACTCCTTCTCCTATTTAAGCCTCCACCATTGCTATGAGCTGCTAGTTTGGAATTCTTAGTCTTTGGAGTGTTGCTGATAGTGTTGTGAGCTTGATAGGTAGCTGGTGTGACAAGTGTGGGATTGTTAGAGAGCTTAAGGAAGGTTGTGAAGTGTTTTGATCTTGTGTAAACTTGTGAGTGAGAGAGTTTTGTCTTGGGAGATCTATCTTCAAGGGTGAATGCTTGAGGAACTTGCTGGCTGGACCCTCTTGAGAAGGATTTGATGTCAGAACTATGGTTGTATTCTTCTTTGTTTATCAATAATAGATGACTATCATTATGGTTCCACTCTTATTGTCTTTATAATGATGATTGAGTTATATCCTTTCTGACTTATATATAGTTGCATCTATTGGATTTTATGCTTGTGTTTGTATCGTTCTTTGCATGTGCAGGTGTCCGTTCACGAGGATCGTGGGGATTGTGACCAGCCGGAGCAAAGGAACGGGAGCGACGACTCTTCTACAAGTACTAGCGTTGGAATCCAGGTAGGCCCTCATCATCGGTCTTTAATTTTCAATTAGGAACCTGCGTGTTAGCGTTGTTTGATTGTTGCTAGACCCTATTTGGGCTAGTAGGGATCGCCTCTGTCCGCAGAGGGGATTTACCTCCACAACAATTTGGTGACTCTGCTGGGGACCTTGTTGCTTGATTTGTAAACTTTAGATAGAGCCTAAAGTACAGCTAGATAGCCTTCGAAATGCTATTGCTCTGCATTAGTGAAGTAGATCAATGCCACTTCAGTCAATCTCCAGTTTGGTTTACGGACTAAACAGCTTGGAGCTGGCCTTTGTCCCTTTTTGTTCATTCTTCCCTTGAGTTTTTGTTTTGGTCTCTTTTCAAAATTTGGGGATTAGTTCTTTGTTTCTTGGTTTCCTGGTTTGGTCTGGGAGATGCCTTGTTTGTTTAAAGATTGACTGTCTTGGTTTTGGAGTTTTTGGCTTGATTGTGGTTGTTTTTGAACATCATCGCGGTTTATAATTAAACAGTCACGCTGTCATCGTGCACCCCTTTCTATGATATCCTGTTCATCGCGTTAATACACCTAATAGACGCAACGGTTCTGTAAATCGGACCATCGTGGTTAAGGCGTGTACTTCCGCGCTGACATCGCATTTTTGCTACGCGTAGTTCTTTATCAGCGCATTGTTGCTATGTATCACCCGCGTTGATTCCTGTATAATTGAATTTCTTCAATTCTGCCTCCTGAACCTGTTAGTCTTGCTATCCCCTGCTATTCTCACTTGTTTTATGACTTGTTTTTCACTGTCTGGAGGTTGAAGCACTCTCTTGTGAGTTTTGTTGAGCGAATCTTGCCTTTTTGCTTTGTGACCTAGTTTTATTATTCCAAGTTTGTTGGATCAGCTTTACTTGGTTACTTGTTTGAAAAGGTTCGTTTACTGCTTGCTATTGGTTTGATTGAGCCTTCCTCTTTGCTTGATTTTGGTTGATTGTTTAAGTGATAATTGTTGAACCAATCTTGACATTGTTTCGATTTCTTTTCACTACCCGGACACGGATCACAGTTGTTTGGGGTCAACCAGTTTTCCACATTTGTTTGTTATCATTTCTCAAAGTTTGTTTAATGCACTTTGCCATTAACAAAAGAAAAAAATCTCTTTGCTTTGTATTAGTTAATGAGAATTAGAAGCTTTTCATTTTGATTAGTGATTAGTGATCTCAAAGAAAAGTTTGTTAATTTCCATTAGCTGCATTAGGGAAGTTATTTGTTGTTTTGTGATCATTTCATTTGCGTGAAAGCCCTCAAACCCTCTCGTAACTAGCATTCATTGAATGAAATGACATATTTTGGCATATAGTTTGCATTTAGGGAAGTTTGAGAGATTACATACGGTAAGGCCTGAAAACTGAAACCTAATACAAGATCAACTTTAAAATGAACTGAATGAACCTAAAAATGCATTGGAACATAACGCACACTGTTTAGAGGTCTAGGCTAGAGACGTGCTCCGACGTGGTTAAACCTAGTCACTTTTGTTTCACTCAAGGTTGGGTGATTCCTCCTTCTATGACTCAATAGTGGTCTAGCACGGATTTGAGCTCCCACGTACCGTCGAGTATATGGGGAGACCCCACTAGGTTATCATCCTTTATCCATAGGAAGCTGTGTCTACCGCCTCACAAGCCGTAACGCACCGAACACAGCATTTGGGAAGATTGACTCCCGTATGGAAAGTCCTTGGTTTTCATATGACTTCCAAGGTGTATATACAGTTTTACAGATTTGTTTGGTAAACCCTTTTGCCTAGCTCTCCAGAGTAGTCACTTTCGTTCCTTTTCAGACTCCCTAAAAGAAAAGATCCATCTAGCACTTGTCACTTCAGGCTCATTAAACATTCGAAGGTGACTAGAGTCATCTTTTTGTCCTTTTCTTGACTCTTAAAAAATGAAAAGGTCAAGTTATGTCCTTGCGTCTTAAAATTTATTCGGCCATGATTAACATTTACCCGGTTAGATCTTGTTTGCATTACTTTGAGTAGGGTCCTTTCTCATTAGTTTCCCTAGGATTTTTTGAAGTTTGTCATCCTGGCGGAATCATCGATCCTGTCTCCCATTCCAAGTGACCAAGGGTTTCCTTCTTCTGTTGCTCCTGAGGTATTGGTTGTGAGTGATACTCTCCCTATTATTCTGAATATCCAACCGATTAACTCCCGCGCCCTAGACGATGAGGCTTACGAACTTCACTAGAACCCCATTTGGGAGCCTTACAAAGACGATATTCCTTTTACCCCTACTGGTGTTTCGACCCCAATATCTTCCTCTGACATGGATGACACATCTCCTAGAGTGAGTGAGACACTTGTTTTGTCAAGTATCAAAACTCCTATCTCGGCCACATCCCCGGTACCCTCACGCTATAAATCTTTGAGGGATAATATGGGTACTAGGAACCCTTCTTCAGGTACCATGTGGGATCACCACTTCACTCCCACTACGGTATCTTTTATTCCACAAGTTCACAATACACCCGTCACTTCAGTTCCAACTGTTCCGACTGTTTGTGTAGGGTATTCAACACTGGTTGTTAGTGCCGTTACGGCATCTTCGGCTGTGACTACTATTGCTGGTCCGTCTCACAGCCTAGTAAGTAGTAGCCAGCCAGCACATACACCCAGAGTTGTTCATCCTGCACAAAGTGCCCCGCCTTCTTCTGGTCCCACTCCAGCAGGGGGGGCATATGATTGATATTTGCAAGCTGTCCAGGATCCGAGCTCGCAAGGTCCGTTCTATTACTACAATTCCACTGGTCAGTACCTTTATCTTTCCAGGCCCTTGCCATCTCAGCCTGTTGTTGAGGTCTCGGTGCCATTATTCGTTGCTTGGGGCACCACCACTTATCATGGTGGCCAAGCAATGCCTGCACAGCTTCAGGGACCGCCTAACCAAGGCCAACCGTCTTACGTGCAAACCTCCCAAGGGCAGCAGTATTACGGCCAGTCTCACCCAGGGCAACCTGGGGGCCCACAAGGAAAACCCTTTCAGGGACAACCTTCGGCCTCTGGTGGTCCGTCCTTTACTTATTTTGCTCAACCTTCTGGTAATCCGGGGCAACCTGGTGTTCAGCAAGGTTACCCATCTGGGCAACCGGGACAACCTTACATCCAACAAGGTCAACCTGGTGTCCAGCAAGGTTATCCATCTGGACAAGCAGGACAACCTTATATGCAACAAGGACAACATGGAATCCAGCAAGGGTACCCTTCTGGGCAGGGCGATCAGCCTTACGTGCAACAAGGCCAACCCACTGCCCAGCCTAGTTATCCATCTGGACAAGTTGGTCGACCTTAGGGTAAACCAGCCATCCAGCCTACTCAGCCATCTGTTCCGCAAGGACAACCCTCGGTTGTACAAGGAAAACTAACACCCAGCAAGATCATCCTTTTGGGCAAATGGGTCCGTCCCAAACTCAACCAGGGAAACCTTCCGGCTAGGTGGCCCAATCTCCATCCTTTCAAAGACATCCTTCTGGGCCTTCTCAAGATCAACCCGGTTTTCAGCCCCAAGCTGGGCCCCACACTCAAACTGGTCTTCAGATGCAAGGTGGGATTCAATCCCAACCTTCTTACCAAGTGCACCCTGGTCCCCAGGCTCAGTATGGAGCTCAACAACCATATGGTTACCAGCAACCCCAGGTGCAAGCTCAGTTGGCCCTGTACCAAAATTATCAAAAAATGCAAGTCGCTCCTTATCAGAATTACCAACAACAGTATGTTGCTCCTACAAGTCAAGTTGGTAATCAATGGGGTGTTGGGGGGCAGATCCAGAGTCAACCGTCCAGTTATGGCTACAACCCCTATGGACAGAATCCCTACGGACAGAACCCTTATGGGCCAGACCCGTCCGAACAAAATCCATGGGGGAAACCACCAACTGGTTGGAACTCTGGTATTACCTCTTATCCATGGCCACAGATGTCCTTCAATCCTCAGTTACCTTTCTTAGCAACATTGGAACTGCCAGATGTGTCCAAATTGACTAATGATCCTATTCTTCATAATCCATATTGGCCACTAATTCCAACCAAGATACCCGGTGATTGTCCCAAATTCGATGGCAAAGCTGGAGAAGACCCTCAGGCCCATGTTATGACTTGTCACCTTTGGTGTTCGTCAAATTCATGGCTTGATGATTCTATCTGGCTCCGCCTTTTCCAAAGGACTCTCACCAGCTCGGCTGCTAAGTGGTACATTGAGTTGAATCGCCGATCCTTTCAAGATTTCAACTCATTGGCAATGGCATTTCTAACTCACTTTCAGTTGCCCATTCAGTATGAGACGGGAACGCATCTTCTCACGTCTCTTAAACAAGACACGACCACGCACATATCCGATCATATACATGAATGGAGACGACGTCGTCATTTGATCAAGTTCTGGATTCCTGATCAGCTCCTGACCGATTGGTTTACAACCTCCTTTGTCCCTGTGATCACACGAGACATTGCTATGGGAGCTTGTGTAACTGAAGAGCAAGCTATCGTGCGTGCTCAATACCTCGACTTAGTTTATTCTCAGTCAGGTACCTTATATGATTATTTTCCGGATGCCTCGAGACCCGGAACATCTAAAGCTCCGCCAAAGCCATCTGTTGACTGTGTTATTGGCTCTGTAAATCCATCTTCGAAGAAATCATCCGCGAACCCTTGGAAGCAAAAATCGAATGCTTCAAACGAAAACACTTCTCAGGGTGTATCTAATTCTGGAAATACTTCCGAGGTCAACGCCATCCAGTCCACCACGGCGGACAAAGCCTCGAAAGGAAAGAAGAAGGGGAAATCGAAGAATAAATCTAAGCAACCCAGACAGGACTCCCCTAAACCTCCACCCAAGGAAGGAGCCAAACGTAAGCCCAAGTATCCTTGTCTTATCTGCGACGAGGATCACTATACCAAAGACTACCCCAGGCGTTCTGAAGTTAGTCGATTGCTGAAAGGTGCTCCTGGGACTCCTGTTGTGCTCAAAGAACCTTTCGCCTCACAGCAAACTCAAATGGTGGTTGATCCATCACAACCCTCTTCTTCATTTGGCTCTCAATTATTTATGGCTGGGACGATCCTCGTCCACATCAGTACTCGGGAAAAAGAATATCCATCGCATGCCGGGAAAGAGCCCGAGGTCCCCTCCAGTGCTCCTCTGTCCAGTTCTGGTCCACTCCATATCGAGAGACCTAACACTGAGACACCCATCCGACCCCCTCCAAAAGGTGTACTCCAGAAATCTTCTTACAACCCTAATGCTCATGCTGCCCAGCACTACAGCATCGTTGAGGACTTAGCTCAGGCTCCATCTGCTATTTACACCTTAGAAGTACTCTAGAGTTGCCCCTCCCAGAGGAAGTCCTTGTTATCAGCCATCGGTGGCATAGACCCGGCCGACTCGGATCTGATTACTTTTGACCTGGAAGGCCATACGCTGAGACTGCCTCACCAAATTGCCTTCCTCATACAGGTCATTATCAACACCAAAACGATTCATTGTACAGTCATTGATGAAGGTGCTTCAACTTGCATCATGTCTGTTGCCTATTGGAAGGCTATTGGTTCTTCGACACTGAGCCAGTATCCTACAACCTTGGAAGCCTTTGACGGAAGAGAGTCTCGTCCTTATGGTATACTCCAACGTTTGCCCATTTCTTTGGAAGGGAAGACGGTTGAAGTGGAAGTTGAAGTTGTTGATTCTAATCTTACCTACAACCTCCTCCTCGGACGTAGCTGGACATACGCCATGCAAGCCGTGGCTTTGTCTCTTTTTCGTGTCATTCGTTTCCCTCATCAGGGGAAGATTGTCACCGTAGACCAGCTCTCCTTCTTTGCCTCCTCTTCCGAAGGCAACGTGCCTTTTGTGGAGCATACCTCCAAATCATGTGAGAGTGTGGGAGCCAGACTTTTTAAAGATCCTGCCCTGATGGGTGTCTTTTCCCTCCCACCTCCTAATCTCGCTCCTATTAATATGATTTCCGTGCGCTCTGATCCGTGGGTTCTTCCCCCCGCTAATAAAATAGAATCTTGGGGCGATATGATGCCGTTGAGTCCTACCGAGCTCAACTACGTTGAAATCGTTGCTGCATCGGCTCCCCCTCCTGAACCTGCTCCTTCGAGCAGGGCTCCCGACTCGTATGCTCATTCCCCTTGGCTTGGAAATGACGCTTCTTCGGATCCGTTAAAGGAAATATTTCCTTCCGATGAAACCATTATCGAGACCATGTCTCTCAAGGAACCTCCTTGGTCTGATCATCACCATCGTTCCTCATTTCTCCCTGCCCATCAGGAAATGATCACCTATCTCGATCGGTTTGCTCCTTGTCTCCCATCTCAAACCCTTCAAACACCTATTCAAGTTTATCAAGTGTCCTCTGAAGGAAATATGGGAAACATCACGCAAACCCAACCCATCGACATCTCTGCAAAACCAGGGATTGTTGAGCACATTCACATTGGAGTCACTTGCACTCCGGAGGAAATTCAGCTCTATACCGACCTTTTTCACAAATTTCGTGATGTCTTCGCCTGGCCCTACGAAGAAATTCCCGGCATTGACCCTAGCATAGTGGTGCATGAGATACCTACGTATCCGGGTGCTAAGCCTGTTTGCCAACGTCTACGCCCCGTGCACCCCCGAAAGGCTGCAGCCATTAAAGCAGAAGTTGAAAAGCTTCTCAAGGCTGGTTTCATTTACCCCATTCCACTCACAGATTGGGTTTCCAATATCGTCCCTGTGAACAAAAAATAGGGTACCATTCGAGTCTATGTTGATTACCGTGACAATAACCGGGCCTGTCTTAAGGATAACTTCCCCACACCCTTCATTGATCAACTCATTGATGAGTGTGCGGGGAGTGAAATGTATTCATTTATGGATGGTTTTTTGGGTATAACCAGATCAATATTGCGCCCGCTGATCAGCATAAGACTGCCTTTATCTGTCCTTGGGGCACTTTTGCTTACAAAAAGCTCCCTTTTGGTTTAAAGAACGCTGGTGCTACCTTCCAACGTGCAATTTCCTATGCTTTTCATGACATCCGTCACATTGTACAACTGTACCTGGATTATCTACCAGCTCATTCAGTCAAACGCCAGGACCACCCCACCCATCTTCGTGAAATATTTCTCCACTATCGACACTATCGCATCAGGCTTAATCCTCATAAATGTGTCTTCTGCATTGAGTCAGGAAGACTGCTCAGGTTTATCGTCTCCTAAGAGGGCATCCATTTGGATCCCCTTAAAGTCGAGGCTATTCTGAATCTTCCTCCCCCTGCTTCCTTGCAGCAATTGCAAAGCTTGCAGGGCAAAGCAAATTTCTTAAGACGATTCGTTCCGAACTATGCCGAAGTGGCTAAAGGATTTACACGGTTATTGAAGCGAGATACCCCTTTTCATTGGGATGCTATCGCTCAAGAGTCTTTCGAGCGTCTCAAGGGTCTCCTTGTTTCTACTCCATTATTGCGCCCTCCGAATTACCATCGCAATTATACTCTGTATTTGGCTGCCGCCGATACCACTATCGGCATGGTTCTCGTGCAAGACGATGATGATGACACTGAGCATGTCATATATTACCTCAGCCGCAACCTTTTAGATACAAAAACTCGATATGCTTACGTCGAGAAGTTGGCATTGGCTGCCATTTGTGCCATCCAATGTTTCTGGCATTATATCTTGTTGCGTACTACGACCGTGATTTCTGATTGCAACCCGATGACGTACATTTTGTCACGTCAGTTGCTGGGGGTGTCACACGGAATTGGTCAAGGGTGCGGACACGACTGACATTCCTAGAAGTCTAAGACGTTCTAATGACAAACAAGACAAAATGGAGTGATCTTTCTCTAAATACACCTTTTACAACATGAAAACTACAAGTGTTTAGGCTTACCTTATTCCAAAACGCTGTTGTTGAAGTCCGTTCTTGACGATCCGGATGAGCTCCTCCTTCAAGTCAATTCCTGCAACCACAAACAATCAAACAATTACCAAGCACTTGCATTTCATATAATAAAACATATATTCAACATGCAGACCAAGGAACACATGAAATAACTCATTAACACAAGCTATTGAGAAAAATAAACCAGTTTGTATTAATAACGAAACAAAGAAACTCTTACAACCTGGCCTTGGTGTTGTGCAAGTTCCTCCCAGGGTCCATCAAGGGTTTTCCTCTACTTTGACAAAGCTCACCCTCTCCCAAGTAGAATCAAGTGAAGACAATCTCTCCTCACAAAGGCTCTAATGGAAGACCTAAATCCTGCAGCATTTACCCAAAGAAAATGTATAGCTCCAACCTCTTCTCCTTCTGGCTCAATGCCTTTATTTATAGTGCTGTAAAGAGGTTATTCAGGTCCACTATCAATGGGATCATCCCCCTCTTTGGGTGGGATAGGTCCCTTATTGATGGGATAAGTTCCCCCTTAATAGAGATACATGAACCAACTGGAGGCGCATCCATTTCATCAAACCGACCTCTAGAATGTTCTAGAAGTAACCACAAGTAACTTTTTCAAGATAAAACTCGCGCATTTTGCCTTTTACAGAGGGACGCACCTGTCCCTTAACATACAGAGCGTCCATGGACGCAGATTTTGTGAACATGGTCAGCGTCCCCGCAGGTAAGGCTAGAGAGAACCTGCGACCCCAGAGATAAACATAGTTTTTACAAGACTTTCTCTCTTCTTTGAGTTTGAGATGGATAACAGAGGCATGAGACTTGCCTAAGAGGGTAGCATGACTGTTGATTTGAGCCATACTAACTGTGAGTAGTCAAGGTGACATTTTTTTAGTGTAACAGATTGCCCCCTAAAGTGCGAAGCCTGGAATAGAATAGGGTTTTGTAATTCTAGGAAGGGTGAAGCGCTTTATCATTTCAAGGATTGCCTTGTGGATGGCCTGGTTGGAACCTGCAATTTTCAACACAAAATACATGGATAAGATTATATCATCACTGAGGTAGGCATTCCCATACTCAGATTCAAAACTTTAACTAATGGACTAACTATTCTGATACAGGAATGATCTTGCAGTACATCATTTTTATAGACTTTTGTAGACACAGTATGGACGCAGCCATCTGTTTATGATTAGTCTACATAGATAATGAATACAAAACTCCTCGCAGCCTGGATGGTTGAAACTAGATCCAGGGTCTTCACTTCTACTTCCCGAATTGGCATGATTCTAGCCATGTGATTAAATGATTCGATGTCGAACATGGTAGAAACCACTTGATTACCAGTCAATGATGTAAACTGTTAACAAGCGTGAGAGAAACCACCAGTAATGTCAATGGTTCTCAAAGTACCAAGCACAACCCGTGAAATGTGAATAGATGTTTTGATGTCGAACACTTCACGGAATCCTCTGATCGAAAGTCAATGATGTAAACTGACGTCAAAGGCGAGAAACCTGCCATTGATGCATGCAGACTTCAAGGTACTGTCGATTCCTAAGTCATCTTTCTAGATAATGTGTCGATGTCGATAGAAAGCGACCCGTTGCAGGCAAGCCCGCAACACGGAATCATTGTTCAAGTTGAAGAAATGTTGCTGTAAGGACTGACTCAGGGATGGTCAAATGGATGACAAGTATTTTGCAGATGAAAGTTTTTTCTTGCAGACCTCTTGAACACATAACGACACAACAGATGGCTTGGTGACGTATAACTCAAAGTTAACCCCTGGAACCCGGTTAAAGACTTTCAAAGTGATTTGGTCAACTGTGAGGTAAAAGATTTCCCAACCCAGGTGAATGAAAAAGTGTCGTGTTCAAGAGTGGTAATAAAGTTTCTTTTGAAATAAAAGGTGACAAATAGGTTCATTCTTCTCTTTTTTCCCCCACCATTTCTGGCAAGTACCTCTTTATTTTTAACAAGCTTGAGGAGGATAACATATGCTTGATTATAAGCTCATCCTTCGGACGAGTCCAACCTAGTTTAAATTCGAACCCTAGGAAGGAGTGGTTCGTTCCTGTTTGTAATTGAACAGGTCCTCTACTGTAAAAGTTTTTAACGAGCCCAGTATAGGAGAAACTCGGCGTTTTTCAATTTTAGAGAGTCTGAAAAAACTAAAGGAGACTCCACGTTGAACTTTTTCGTATATTTGTGTCCCTCAAGCCCGAAAAAGTATAAAACAATACCTGGGGGAACCGCTTGATCTTGCGACCAAGGAGTACTTTCATAATAGTGTCGTTGACCTGAAAAGTAAAAAGAGATCAAGGACACGTCGTTTTATTTCCTTATCGAGTTCGAAACGACAAAAACCCGGCAATCTTTTCCTGATTTTGCGGTCAGAAAAGAGCTAAAAGGGGACCGTCTTTTAATTCCGTTTTAACGAGTGAAAAAGAAACACTCGGCAATCTTTTCATATTTTAGGAGTCTGAAAAGGGCTTAAAAGAGAACTCCAAGGTTTCACTTTTTCTTAAGTTTTAACGAGTTTGAAAAAGGGATAAAAATGTACTCATGGTTTTCACTTTTTCGTAAGTTTTAACGAGTTCGAAAAAATGATAAAAATGTACTCATATGGCCGACTTTCAATTTAATTTACGAGCAGGAAAAGACGGAAAGAACTCGGCATTTTCATTTGTTTTACGAGAATGAAAAATAGCAAAATAATCTCGGGATTTTCATGAGTTTAACGAGTCTTGAAAATAACTGAAATTGACTCGAGATAGGTTTCATTTTTACAAAAGCTTGAAACAGATAAAAACTATGCTTCAAATTAGTTTCATTTTTACACAAGCTTGAAACAGAGATAAAACTATGCTTGATGCCCCCTAAGCATAACTGTTAGAGCGCATGCCCCCCAGCTTCATTTCATTCAACTAAGGTGGATGAAATGAAGGTTCAAGAACGAGATCATTTGAAAGACTCGACCTAAAACTGTAAGAAAATTATGCAAAAACTGAAATAACTAACCTAAACGTACAACCTAACATCTATGAGGTCTAGTCAAACTCTCGACTCAATTAGAGGAGGATTTGTTTCATTTTTTAACGAGCTTGACACAGGAAAAGAACTATGCTCGGATTCAGTTTCATGTTTATGCAAGCTTGAAACGAAAAACTATGCTTGTTATAAGTTCACATGCCCCCAGCATAATGATGTAAAGCAAGGTACATGCCCCCCAAGCTTCATTGCATTCAATGAGGTGGATGGAATGAAGCTTTACTTTCAAGATCTTGGAAAGACTTGTGGGAGTTGTTTCATTTTTTAACGAGCTTGACACAAGACAAGGAACTTTGCTCATAACTACTCTCTACAATCTACCTAACAAAAACTTTACTCTAAAAACCTTGATTCATTTTTTTAACGAGCTTGACACAAGACAAGGAACTATGCTCTAAAAACCTTGATTCATTTTTTTAATGAGCTTGACACAAGACAAGGAACTATGCTCATGACTACTATCTAGAATCTACCTACTTAACCTACCCTTGTTTCATTTGTTAACAAGCTTGACACAAGACAAGGAACTATGCTCAAAAATTTCGCATGCCCCCAGTTTAATGATGCAAAATGAGGTACATGCCCCCCAGGCTTCATTGCATTCAACCGGCTGGATGAAATGAAGGTTTACTTTCAATATTTAACTTGAAAAGGGAGTTGTTTCATTTTTAAGGAGGTTGACACAAGAAAAGAACTATCCTCATACTTGATTCATTTTTTAACGAGGTTGACTCAGTAACAGGAACTATCCTCGTACCTGATTCATTTTTTAACGAGGTTGACTCAGTAACAGGAACTGTCCTCGCACACACTTACTTTCTACAATCTACCTACATGTCCTAAAACCTACCTGATTCATTTTTTAATGAGGTTGACTCAGTAAAAGAACTATCCTCATCAACTGATTCATTTTTTAACAAGGTTGACACAGTAAAAGGAACTTTCCTCGGACCTGATTCATTTTTTAACGAGGTTGACTCAGTAACAGGAACTATCCTCGTACCTGATTCATTTTTTAATGAGGTTGACTCAGTAACAGGAACTGTCCTCAAACCTGATTCATTTTTTAATGAGGTTGACTCAGTAACAGGAACTTTCCTCACCATCCAGTTTCATTTTTTAACGAGGTTGAGAGAGGAACAAACTATCCTCGTACTAGCCTATTTCATTTTTTAACGAGGTTGATACAGGAAAAACTCTCCTCGTATCCAATTTCATTTTTTAACGAGGTTGAGATAGGAACAAACTATCCTCGTTCATATTGATTCATTTTTTAATGAGGTTGACACAGTAAAAGGAACTTTCCTCACAATTCTACTTTCTAACTATCTATATAACCTATCCTTGTTTCATTTTTTAACGAGGTTGACACAAGACAAGGAACTTTCCTCGGAACTCCTTGTTTCATTTTTTAATGAGCTTGACACAAGACAAGGAACTATGCTCATGACTTCCAGTTTCATTTTTTAACGAGGTTGAGACTAGAAGAAACTATCCTCACTACAGCCTATTTCATTTTTTAACGAGGTTGATACAGGAAAAAACTCTCCTCGTATCCACTGATCATGGCTTCCAACTGGAAGAAAGACATGTCAATGGACATACCTTGATCATGGCTTCCAAGAGGTCTTCATCAGAAGGAAGAATACTTCTTTGGAAGGAACACATGTCAAGGGACTCAAAAGGGATAAGAACATCGTGTTCAAGTAATCCCATAGAGTTTTCCATGTCAATTACCGGAGCTAAATCAAAGGAAGATGAGCAAACAGTGAGAGGCTCACTTACATCGGTAATTGAAGTCATGGGACCAGTTGCCACATAATTAACCCGTGGCAAGGTAGATACCACTTTAGAATCAGGAACATTTAGGGGTGTCATATTATTGGTAGTTGAAACAAGACTAGGGAACGAAAGCTGGTCTACAGTCACAATACTGCCATCGTGAGGGAAAGACATCACGCGAAAGAGTGTCGATACGACAGCTTTCATTGCATAAACATAGTCTCGCCCAAGGAGTAAATTGAAATCCAAGGGACCTCGAACTACCATAAGATCAATACAGACAGTTTTACCTTCCAAGGTAATAGAAAACTTAGGAAGGATCCCTAAAGGTTCACTAATGGTTCTGTTAAAAGCTTTCAGATTCTGCGTAATAGGCGCAAGCTGAGGGGAACCCAAAGCTTTCCAAACAGTTGAGGATAAAATACTAACAGAAGCACCTTCATCTACCTGAGTACGATGTATGTCCCTACCACCAGCCTTGACAATGATTTGGAAAGGGATGGAGGAAGGAAGACGAGGTTCTGTCAGTCTATTCCAATCAAAGGAAAAGACCTCAGTGCTTGGAGAGGGTTCTGTAGAAACAGGTGAAATGCCCCCCGGCATAGAAGAATCCGATGTAACAAGAAGAACATCAGCGGTATGAAATTTACTCTCGAAAAGGAGAGTGTGATCGACCGAATGTGAAATTGAATCGACCACTTGATCAACTAATGGATCATCAACCTGAGTGACATGAGTTTCACTCTCCAATGGGAGAGTGTGATCGACTGTACTTGAATTTAGATCAATCACTCCGTCAGTTGACGGTAGGTTGGGAGAAAGTTTACGGTAACCAGTTGGAAATTCTTGCTGTGGAACAGTAAGGTTTTCCAACAATGTTGAGGCTTCATCCATGTGAGGGCAAATGTGAGTTTGATGACTCCCTTTGCATAACTTACAAGGAAACCTAACTTTACCTTTTTTCCCAGGAACCTGACTATCACTGGTTGATGGACCAACGGAAAGTTGATGGGATTTTTCTGACCATACTTCCAAGACCTTTGGAATACCAGGACAATTGACAAGGAAGTGGTCACCCTTACAAAGCCTGCAAGGGTATTTGGGTTTACGATGCATGTCGGAATTTTCCTCAACACAACTAACACTTACAGCCATGGTTGGTTGGTTGACTTCTTTCTTATCTTGCTTCTTCTTCTTCTTCTTCTTCTTCCCTTTCTTCTTCTTCTTAGCCTCCTGGTTACTAGCATCAAGGCTTTTACCAGGCGAAGAGGAAGAAATGGAGGAAGAAAAATTAGGCGAAGAAGGTAAAGGGTCAACAGAAGGTTGGTGATGTTGAGATGGTGAACTCTGTTGAGGTGAAGCATCCGGTTGAGGTGGAAAAATTGGAGTACTTTGGGCCAACGAAGTTGAAAATAACCATATCGGTAAACCTATTGTAAATCCAGGTAATGACAAAGTAGCCATATAAGGAGGACCAACATTTCCAAAGTAAGGAAAAGTACTAGGATTCTCATTAGGAGGGGTTCCTAGGTTGATAAATTCCGGAACATTTGCCATTATATTCAACTTCGGTGAATTTTATTAACAATTTAAAACTAAAATTAACAATTCACAATTCACACCTAACAATTAAAATTCACAATTCACACCTATGGTCTCTATAAAAGTAAAAACAAACAAATTAACACGCGCTATCAAATCTAGGAGTCAAACCACACACAAACAGTAAGCTCTCCGGACCGAAAACACTAGTTGGTGATGAAGCCCAACCTCGCAGAATTCAGTACAGAAATGGCGGTTGGAACAGTTACCCCGGCAACCTGCTTAATGAATAGACCGGCACAAGTTCCTCCACTTTAACCGTCTCGAAGTGAAGTGAACCCCCCGGAAAATCCAAGTGAGTATAACCGACGTCTGCTCCAGGTACAGTGGGACCTTCCCTCCACCGTCACCTCGGTAGAACCCTAAAGATTATGGTCACTAAGGTCACCAACAGTAACAAATACACCTGGGGGAATAGTGTAAACTCCGACAGCACGCAAGGGCAGAGTAGCAAGCTCAATCCCCTTACCGGCTCCTTGACAGTAATCCAAGGTTTACCGATAAGTGACCCCTGGCTCCTCGACAATGGTTAATCCGAGGTTTACCGTTTGTAATACGTACTGTCTGGCGTCGTTCCCAACGAGGGGGGAATGATCCCCTCACTGGTTCGGACACGAGCTCGTGCTTCTCCTTTAAGAGGAGCTTTCCCAGAGTGCAATTGAAACAATTGGATTTATTCTACTCAAGATAAACTATCTGTTTGGTTTTGTAGTCTTGGAGTGTTAAGTACTCACCTACTCCAAGACCCTAGCCTAAGCTATGTTGGTGTTTCAGAGCCCTAGAAATGTAAAAATTACTAGATGAATTTTAATTAAGCGCTGTGTTATTAAGGCTGTTATTACTCAAATGGGTAAATGGAGATGAAACCAATGGTGTTATGACCCGACTCAACTGAATGCAATCGAATATGATAATGCAATCCTTTCAATTCGATGAATCCTAACTAGAGTAAGGAGAGAGTTTCCATTCACTTCCAACAATGCAAAAAATTGATCATTAAGAGAAAATTTAACAAATTCTCTAATGCACTAATTTCATCAAGAAAAACTAATGCAAATCAATTCCAAACCAATTTTTATTTTTATTTTTGTGTAAATTCAAATCAAAGAAAGCTGATCTAAATCTACGATTGGTCTTTCAGAATGTAAACTATGCAATTGTAATCTATGCACAATTCACATGAAAAGTATGCAAATGTAATCTATGCACATTTTTCATTCATATTCTGAAACTGAGAACTCTAATTATGCAAATGTGATCTATGCAAGAGAATTCTCAAACACAAGATGATTCTAATGTAATCTAAGAACCAATCAAGTGCAAAATGAGAAAATTGGGTGTGAGTTCCAAAGATCAAAACATAAAAACACTCAAAGGCGATTAACACTCATACACAATTTAGCCCCCCCCGGCGAATGAGGGGGAAATTTTTTTGCAAAAACAAAAGCAAAAAGATGCAAAATTGTGAAAAGACTGAGACAAACCTCTAAGTAATGATCAAAGGAAATCAAATCAAGAATTTCTCAAGAAAGAGACTCAAAACACCCAATTGATGAAAGCTAAGAGCAGGAACAAGCTTAGGTGAAGATTCTGGACAAGGGACTAATGAATCTGGGCAGAAAAAACTAAGAAAAAACAAAATCTAAGAGCAAAAAAGGCAAAAAAGGAGTTTTCCTAAATTTTTACAGGAAGACGCAGGCAACCCGTTAGCACAGGTGCGGGCCCGCTCTGTGCACACAGCAAAAGTGCGTCCAGGGACGCACTGTGCAGCACTCAGAGGATGCGTCCGTCTGAAAAACTCAAGAAAAACCAAAATAAAACTAATCCTAAGCTAACCCACCCAGAGACAGAATCACAGAGCCAAAACCAGAAAAATAAACCAATTTTCTCAAAGCAAAGTTCACATAAAGGAAAAGACTTTTCATTAATGGAATCCCCAGCGGAGTCGCCAATTTGTCACACGGAATTGGTCAAGGGTGCGGACACGACTGACCTTCCTAGAAGTCTAAGACGTTCTAATGACAAACAAGACAAAATGGAGTGATCTTTCTCTAAATACACCTTTTACAACATGAAAACTACAAGTGTTTAGGCTTACCTTATTCCAAAACGCTGTTGTTGAAGTCCGTTCTTGACGATCCGGATGAGCTCCTCCTTCAAGTCAATTCCTGCAACCACAAACAATCAAACAATTACCAAGCACTTGCATTTCATATAATAAAACATATATTCAACATGCAGACCAAGGAACACATGAAATAACTCATTAACACAAGCTATTGAGAAAAATAAACCAGTTTGTATTAATAACGAAACAAAGAAACTCTTACAACCTGGCCTTGGTGTTGTGCAAGTTCCTCCCAGGGTCCATCAAGGGTTTTCCTCTACTTTGACAAAGCTCACCCTCTCCCAAGTAGAATCAAGTGAAGACAATCTCTCCTCACAAAGGCTCTAATGGAAGACCTAAATCCTGCAGCATTTACCCAAAGAAAATGTATAGCTCCAACCTCTTCTCCTTCTGGCTCAATGCCTTTATTTATAGTGCTGTAAAGAGGTTATTCAGGTCCACTATCAATGGGATCATCCCCCTCTTTGGGTGGGATAGGTCCCTTATTGATGGGATAAGTTCCCCCTTAATAGAGATACATGAACCAACTGGAGGCGCATCCATTTCATCAAACCGACCTCTAGAATGTTCTAGAAGTAACCACAAGTAACTTTTTCAAGATAAAACTCGCGCATTTTGCCTTTTACAGAGGGACGCACCTGTCCCTTAACATACAGAGCGTCCATGGACGCAGATTTTGTGAACATGGTCAGCGTCCCCGCAGGTAAGGCTAGAGAGAACCTGCGACCCCAGAGATAAACATAGTTTTTACAAGACTTTCTCTCTTCTTTGAGTTTGAGATGGATAACAGAGGCATGAGACTTGCCTAAGAGGGTAGCATGACTGTTGATTTGAGCCATACTAACTGTGAGTAGTCAAGGTGACATGTTTTTAGTGTAACAGGGGGGCAAGTACTCAAAGTGGATCATCATCCTCCAAGATTTTGACTTGGAATTCACCACTGCCAAGTCTAAGAAGTCCCTGGTCTTTGCTGAGTTACTTTGCTCTTTGCCATCTCCTACCGCACCCTCTCACTCAGAGGACCATATCCCAGACGAAATTCTATTCCTAATTAGCACCCTCGATCCCTGGTACGGGGATATCATTGTATATCTGCAGACGTCCTCTTTCCGTCCTGCGGTGTCCAAGGATGCTCGGTGATGGATCCGTCATCAGTCTCAGCCCTACCGTATTATCGGGGACACCCTGTACCGTCTCGGCGCTGACTTCGTCCTCCGCCGATGTCTAACTCTCGAGGAAGCTAAGCGAGTTCTGAATGACTGCCATTCTGGCGCCTGTGGTGCTCACATGTCCTGATATGCCACTGCTCAAAAAATCCTCTGCGCCGGTTATTTCTGGCCCTCCATTTTTAAGGATTGCATTCTTTCCGTCTGTTCGTGTCACGAGTGCTAGATATACCAACGGAAGATGCGTGCGCCACTAACTTCGTTGCACCCTGTTGTCACCGTTGGCCCTTTTGCAAAATGGGGCATTGATTATACGACCGGTAACCCTTGCTCGGCCAGGGGGCATGGGTATATTATCGTTGTCGTCGATTACTTTACAAAATGGGTCGAGGCGATGCCCACATTAACTGAAGATGGTCACATAGCGGCGCAATTTTTGTTCAACCATGTTATTTCATGGTTCGGAGTTCCTCAGGCCATCGTCACGAATCACGGGAAGCATTTCCGTAATCACATGATGACCGAACTAACAACCCAACTAGGCTTACGACATGATAGTTCGACTCCATACTATCCTCTATCCAATGGCCAGGTTGAAGCCGTCAACAAGGTTTTGGTTACGATGCTTCAACGTACCGTTGGCATGCATAAGTCCAATTGGCATTTGATGTTGTTCCCCGCCTTGTGGGCCTACCGAACCTCTGTGAAGGATGCCACCGGTTTCACTCCATTTCAATTAGTTTACGGACTGGAGGCTACCCTTCCTATCGAATGTGAAATCCCTTCGTTAAAACTAGCCGTCGAGTTACTTCCCAACACTACTCCGGTAGAGGAACGCCTTCTTTACCTAGAAAGGCTGGACGAGACCCGTCGCCTAGCCTCTCTAGCTATCAAAGCACAGAAGAAGAGAGTTAAAACTCACTTCGACCATACCATCCACCCTCGTTCCTTTGTTGAGGGAGATTTAGTCCTGCTATATGATCAAGAAAATGATAAGATGGGGGTAGGAAAATGCGAGCCCATGTGGCTAGGCCCTTATATTGTAAAGAGAGTTTTGCAGAAAGGGGCATATGAGCTAATTGACTATGAAGGTAATCCTCTCGATAAGCCCCAAAACGGGTTGTACTTGAAAAATTACTATGCTTGATTCCATGCACTTCGGTTTGTACATGCGTGTGTTTTAGCAAGTGTGTAGTGTGTGTGTGTGTTTTCATGTTTTCGGCTTGGTGTGAAGGCGTGATTGCCGCTTATTGTGTCTTTTGCTTCTTGTGCAGATGTTTGGTGCACCTTACGTTGGTTTCATTGATGGTGCCTGCCGCAGCACTCGCAATTTGTCTTTTGCGGCGTGGGTGATCTACGATCCTCACGGTGAGTTGATAAACCTTCAAGGTGTGTGTTTAGGTTGCACCACAAACAATGTCGCTGAATATAGTGTTGTGATTGAATTACTGGCCGAGGCAATTAATCTCAATATTCGTACATTGGTTGTGAACCTGGACTCTCAACTTGTCGTCCACCAGCTCAATGGGAGATATTCTGTCAGAGACCATCGCATTTTAAGGTTGTATTTACGTGTTAAATTGTTATAGAGGAATTTTGATTTCATTACATATCAGCATATTCCACGAGGATTAAACACGTTATCCGATGCATTGGCTAATCATGTATTGGACAGACATTTGTGTAACATATAATCAAAACATCATACAAGCAAGCACATAAAACACAATAATAGACCATGGGAATATGTATATATATATATATCGTGGGGCACACCAAGGCGCTCAAAAATAAGTGTACATGTCTAAGTAGGGCCTGTGTTCTCTGTACATCTGAGATACATGTCTCTCAAAAAATCACCAACAGGAAATAAAAACCTAGATATCTACTGTGGCGGGTTGTGCTCCCTATACTGCACAGCTGCTCGTATCACCCGCCTCAACAGGCGGTGCATCCTAGGTTCTACTCCTACTGTATGGATTTGGGACACAATGGGGACCTCCTCTATCCCCATGTAATCTGGAATCCCTGTTAGCAAGCCCTCAAGGTTCTAGATCACTGTCTCCATCATGTCATCTCCCGGAGGAGCCAGGGCTAGAGCTCCAATGCCCTGCGTGTCCCTCCCCACCTTTGGAGCTAGTCCAAGGGGTCTCGCCGGTCCTACATCTGCATACCATAGCGTTCGTCGTTAGGACATGTACATAAAAAAATAAAAAACATCATAAAAATAAAAAAATCAAAAAATGAAGATCAAGTGTCTTACCACCGTCATCCCACTGCTCTCCAACAGGCAGCTGCATATCAGGATCTCCGCGGAAATCCAGGCCAGCATACAGCCAATCTTCCACGAAGATCGTTTGTCGCTCCAACCACTCTCGGAAGTATTTCCCCCATGCCACTGGTCGGCCGCCACCTCCTCGTGGCATGACGTGGGCCCATCGTGTGGCCCTCGTCTCGCATGGCCTGGGTGGGTCCAAAACCATGTCCTGCAGCTGCAGTGCAGGCACCCTCTCCAGCATGAGCGGGAGTAATATCGATCCATAGCCAAACTGTTTTGTCTCACCGCGATGACAATTGGTCAGTTGCCTCTTCATGTTTGCCGCTACTGCCCCTGCCCAGTTAAACATGGTGGGATTCAGGCATTCGAGGGCCAGTCGGAGATGGGTCTTCGAGGCCTCATGTTGGGCTTGGGAGCCCGCTACCCGTGTCACCATAAAGAGCATCATACGAAGGATTATATCCTCCACCATAGGGATTGTCACTTTTCCGCTCCTCGACTTGCATGCCTGTGGGCACACCTGAGCCATCAGCATATCTAAAGTATCACCCCCGGGTCGTTTCCCCTCCAGAATAGGCATCTCACCTCGACGAGACAGCTCGGTCAAAAAATAGATGTCTATATAATCGAACTCAATATCTCGGCCTCGGATAACAAATTTCCCATTTGTGGGATTCCAGGCCCTGATCAGGAGCTCCAAAAGGTCGGGTTGTGCCCGTAAGCATGGAGTTAAGAAAAATTTGAGCAATTTGCACCCCCGCAATTCATTTCGGCACCCAGCATCAGCAAAAGCTGCTAGATCATCATTATCATGAGTGCGTTCCTGCCAGACGAATGCCATTATAACCCTGCATGACCAAAAATCTCATTAGCACTCTACTTGCAAAGTTTCAAACGTAAATTTTGTTAAAAAACTTGTCGCGCAGCGTCATCGCGATTGTTTTTAAAATAGTCGCGCTGATAATGGGCGCCTTTGTTATTTTTCCCAGGTCAGCGCGGAAGTACATCACTTTTCCGCGCTGATCCGGGCGCGGCCTGTGGAAATTTTTATCGGTCATCGCGGACCCGATAGCGAAATCCGCAATGACCGAGAGTGGAATGCAATTTCAAAATCTGCCCAAATGACCACATCCCACCGTCAAAATGCAGGAAAAATACATCAAAACATAGCATAGGGAAATGTGTATCTACCTGGAACTGGTTTCGGGTCGGATGATGCACGTACGGGGCCGAATTTCGTTCGCCAACCTCAATGCTCCAAGTTGCTCCACAAAGGCTCAATGGTAACAATGGTAAAAAATATGGTTTAACCCCCCTATTTATGGTAATTTTGTAAAATTAAATATTATTTTCCATAAATATTGGTTTTTATTATGGTTTTTACTATATGCTTGGTCAAAATATGGTTTTTCACTATGTTTTTATACACATTGTTTATATATCTTGAACGAGTTTACGTGTGCAGTGTTCTTTGTGCAGGATCTCAGATGGTGGAATTACGATAGTTTTATATGCACTTGTCCTGAAAAGTCATCTTTAAGCTCTTTTCCGACGTGAAACATGAAAAGATAGCCGAGTTTCCCTCTCAAATCGTTAAAAGAAGTGAGAGGCGGTCGCCTTTAAGCTCTTTTTTCGACCGTTTAAACTTAAAAAGATAGCTGGGTTTTTGTCGTTTCAAACTCATTATTGGCTACGAAACGACGTGCTTCTGACCACTTTTTTAATTTTTTATGTTGAAGTCACTACTTACGAAAAGTACTCCTCGATCATATTGGTCAGGCAGTTCTTTCGAGCATTGTTTTATACTTTTTCGGGCTCGAGAGACACAACTTCACGAAAAAGGACCCCCTTGGAGTTTCCTTTTCTGCTGTCTTTTCAGACTCTCTAAACATGAAAAGACGCCGAGTCCTTCCTTTGTCAGACTCGTTAAAACTTAATGACATTGGATTATGTCGAAATGACGTCTTTCAAGCATATGCTATCCCCATCAAGCTTGTCATCAAAAAATAACCGGGGTACTCGCCAGCAATGGTGGGGAAAATGGAACCACAATCATTGTCGTGTCGGCAGTATGTCACTCTTGAACATGGCACTTGTCTGCATTCGTGTCTGGGTGGGGACATCTCATCTTGTTTTTACACTTGCTTCCATGGGTTTGGGTTATCCTGTTTGACCTCTCATCTGCTCATTGCCTTGTCACCATGACCCCTGATCATTTAATGTCAAATATTGCCAAGTCCACTGTCGTGCCGCCGATATGTTCAAGAGAAGTTGACCTCTGCAGAATACTCAACCTCCCTCTGATACCTCACACAAAACATCTTATCCTTCTCTATCTCGTGTCGATGATGTGGGAAACATTATGGCCCACCTTCAATCAAGGTCACTTCCTATCGACTTCAGCTCATTATCCAGGAAGTTGACCTAGAGACTCCCTTCAGGTGCCTTGGAGCCTGCATGCCTCGATGGCAGGTTCTTCATGTTCGACGCGAGGTTTTCATCATTGGCCTCCGATCGAATGATTCTACGGGTGTTTGACACCGGCTCACTGATTCGCACGCCATAGATTGTACCTATAGTACCTTGAGGACCATTGTCATTATTGGTGGTACCTCTCGCGTCTGTTAATAGTTTTCATCATTGACTGGTAATCAGATGATGTTCTTGCATGTTTGACTTCAACTCCCATATTCGCATGCTTGAACTTGTACTTTGTTTGGGTCGAGATGGAGCACAAGACCCTGGATTTTGTCTGTTGAGATCCAGGTTGCGATTTTGTGGATTATTATGATCATTACATGACTCATTAGCTGGATGGCTGCGACCATACCTGAGTCTTCATGGATGGCTGTGACCATACCTTTGTTATCATCATGGTCTCATTAGCTGGGTGGCTGCGTCCATACCCCAGACCTATTTCGTATGTCTTTTGGATGGCTGCGCCCATGCCTAGACTACATGTAATTCATTATCAGAGGTATCAGTTGTACTTGCATGCAGGTTCTTCCCGGTGGTGTTTCAGTTCAGTCAGTTTCGTAAAGCATTTCACCCCTCCCACTCTCTCAGGCTTCATACTTTAGGGGGCATATGTTACACAGTAATTTGTCACTGCCTTCATTCCAGTCTTCCTACTGTGTCATGAGTCCAAATCATTCATGCTCATGCTCTCTGATGTTGCCAAATGACCCACTTTGCCAAAGTTTCTGCATCATCGCGACTGTTGTAAAAATAAACGTGCTGATGAGCGCTCCGAAGTAGACCATACGTACTGCCATCGCGGAAGTACACGTGATTCTCGTGATGATCAGATTTCATGAGACAGCGCGACTGTTGCTTATATTTGCTCGCGATGACATGACCTTCTCCGTTATGTAGTGGCAATGTCAGTGCTCCAGTACAGTTATGTACCCGCGATGATCCAGTCTAGGTGAGTTTGTTCTAACAGCCGGCCTTCCAGATGACTCCAGACCTGGTTGTTGGCCTTTTATATGTCGCCCTCCCTTCTCTGGCATGTCTGTTTCGTCATTTGAGCCACCTTCCTTGGAGATAAGCTCATCTTCCCACCATTCATGGGGACTCCTTCTCCTATTTAAGCCTCCAGCATTGCTATGAGCTGCTAGTTTGGAATTCTTAGTCTTTGGAGTGTTGCTGATAGTGTTGTGAGCTTGATAGGTAGCTGGTGTGACAAGTGTGGGATTGTTAGAGAGCTTAAGGAAGGTTGTGAAGTGTTTTGATCTTGTGTAAACTTGTGAGTGAGAGAGTTTTGTCTTGGGAGATCTATCTTCAAGGGTGAATGCTTGAGGAACTTGCTGGCTGGACCGTCTTGAGAAGGATTTGACGTCAGAACTATGGTTGTATTCTTCTTTGTTTATCAATAATAGACGACTATAATTATGGTTCCACTCTTATTGTCTTTATAATGATGATTGAGTTATATCCTTTCTGACTGATATATAGCTGCATCTATTGGATTTTATGCTTGTGTTTGTATCGTTCTTTGCATGTGCAGGTGTCCGTTCACGAGGATCGTGGGGATTGTGACCAGCCGGAGCAAAGGAACGGGAGCGACGACTCTTCTACAAGTACTAGCGTTGGAATCCAGGTAGGCCCTCATCATCAGTCTTTAATTTGCAATTAGGAACCTGCGTGTTAGCGTTGTTTGATTGTTGCTAGACCCTATTTGGGCTAGTAGGGATCGCCTCTGTCCGCAAAGGGGATTTACCTCCACAACACCTCCATTTTCAGGCATGCATGGTTAGTCACTGATTGACATGAACACTCCTTATGTTATTCATGGACCTATGGGTAGTTATGTGGCAAGCGGGAACCCTCAAGGAGGTCCCAATCAATCCATGGGGGAACCCTACTCACAACCTCAAATGAGTCAAGGGGGCACTGCTTATTTTGTGGGCATTTCTATCCCCCAACCAAACAATCCCTATGGAAATCTACAATACAATACCATAACCCAAGGCACCTGCATACCACGCAACCTGTGTATAATATTGGGAACAACACGATGGGAGGACTGCAAGTATCCTCAAATCATATGTCATCGCCTTGGTCCAATTCAGGGGCATAAAACACTTTGCCTTTCTTCGCAATGCTTGATATCCCTGACTTGTACAAACTTACAAATGACCCCATCTATCATAACTTACTTTGGCCTCCAATCCCGCATAAAATACCAACATACATCCCGAAGTTTGAAGGGAAAGAAGGGGAGGATCCAGGTACACACATCACAACCTATCATCTATGGTGTGTTTCTAACTCCATGGTGGATGATACATCTTTTTCCCCACACCCTTACTGGCAACGCAGCCAGGTGGTACATTGAGTTACCACATGCATCAGTCAATACCTTTGGTGCTCTAGCGATCGAATTCTTAAAGAACTTCTAGCTACCCATCTGCTATGAAACTGGGATGAAAATCTTCACTTCATTATGTCAGGATACCGCCACCCACATCTTTGATCATATACATGAATGGAGACATAGGTGGAGGTTAGCCAAATCTCCCCTCCCAAACTATCTATTAGTGGATTGGTTTTGCAAGTCTCTACTCCCCGAAATCACTAAGGATGTCGCCTTAGGTGGTGCGGTCACAGAAGACCAATCCATTCATCGTGCCTAGCACTTAAATCTGATATATTCATAGTCTGGCACTCTATACGATGTAATTCCCAATGCCCCTTGCATCTCCAATGCTCCCGCTACTCAGCAACTCGAAGCGCACGCCGATGGGATTATTGGCACAACCTCCGGGGCTACTATAAAATGACTCAACGGTCACATTTACCAGATGTCGGTGGACCCCTCTACCAATTTGACTGCTCTCCCTACCACCGTGATAAAATCTATGCAGTCTACACAAAAACCTGGTGGTAAGAACAAGAAGAATAAGAAAAAGACAGCTCCATCTGAAGAGCAGTTTATAAAGTAGCAAAACCCAAAGTAGAAGGTTGTTGCACCCTCTGACAATGGAAAGGATAAACCCACTAGATTCCCTTGCAAAATTTGTGCCAAAGACCACATGACCTATCGCTATCTCTGTCTTTAGGAACGCACAGATTTCATTGCTAAAAAGGACACTAGCAGGATGCCTACTGTCCTAAATAATCCTTTCCCCGCTCAGCAGTAGCAACACCTTATTGCAAACCAACCCCAACCCTCACAAGGGGCAATGGTGGTTCACAACATCCTTCAGCTAGTGAAGGACCCTCTACCATTTACACCTTTGAAACGGTAGATCTAAAAACCAGAGCCAAATCATATGGAGCTCCTATCGCTCATGCAGAGGAACCCTCCTCAAGTCAAAACCCACCGCTGCCTAATGATCTTCATATCAAAATGTCGGTTGCTGACCTTGTGATTCACCTGCCTAAAGGGGCACTTCGACGCACAATGCACAATGCATCTACACATGCTGCCCAATACTATAGCATTGTAGAAGACTTGGTGCAAGTGCCATCAGCGATATCGGCACTCGAAGTATTACAAACCTATCCAACAAAAAGGAAAGTTTTGCTTTCAGCTATTGGTGGTATCGACCCTCAAGATTCCATGCTTGCAATTTTTGACATGGAAAAATGTAAACCTCCCCTTTCTCACCAGCTTTCATTTCAAGTGCAAATTTTTTCGAAAGGTAAAGGAATACATGGAACTATCATTGACGAAGGTGCTTCAGCCTGCGTAATGTCAGCTTCATGTTGGCTCGCTTTGGGTTCTCATACCGTATCCTTGCCGTCGAATTCCCTCAAAGCTTTCAACAGCCACACTTTCATCCCAAAAGGTTACCTAGCTAGCTACTCCATCACCTTGTATGGGAAAATAGTAACGGTGGACATCGAAGTTGTAGATAGAAAGCTCGACTATAATCTCCTGTTAGGTCATAGTTGGACTTACTCCATGACTGCCATTGTGTCTACTATCTTTTGCATCATCCTATTTCAATTGGATGGAAAGGTAGTCACAGTGGACCATCTATCCTTTTGCACCCCTGATTATTCCCCATTACCAAGTAGCTCCATACCCTTAGTGGGTGGTGTACCTAACTCTTACGTCAATATCAATACTAGTCTAATAAAGGGATCTTCCCTAATGGGTTGTTTCCCTCTTCTGCCGCCAGCGGTTCCACAAATGGTCAATATGGTTTCATCCATTCCTCACGAACTGACCAATACAGAGAACAAATGTTGTTGTCACCAGTTGAATTGGCCTACCAGGCCATTCAATCTGCATCCGAGTCTCCAATCACTTTGGTCACATCTAATGGTACCACTGCCCCTCCCACAATGGCTCCTTATTTTGATCCCCTCAATCAAGTCCTACCTACGAATGAAGCTATTAGAGAGATCATGAGTTTAGAAGAGCAAATTTGCAAGGACTCGCACCATCGTGTTTTGATATCTGATTCGAACATGATGCCTCTTCAAATCCTATTATCTGACGCTCTTGAAATTGTTTCCTCACCATATACGACTATCCAAACTTTGGACTTGGAAGGAAACATGGGAAATATTTCAAAGACATTGCTCATCGATATTTTTGTCACGACAGGCATCGTAGAAAACATCCAGGTTGGAGCAGATTGCAATCCTGAGGAAATCACCCCTATAGCAAGGGCCCCATGCGTTAATCCCTATAGCAAGGGCCCCAGCTAGTGCATCCTAAATTTTCTTGGAAATTTATCAAGCTTGTTATCATACAGCAAAACCAAATCATTTACCTAGAAGGTGCGCAATTTAATCTGTCGATCATGTCATGTCTTTTCGTGCTCCTTTTGAACTTGTTGATGAAATCCAGCTAGAAATCGGTCCTCTTCAAGCTCTACTAGCTACATAAGCCTCTCTTCCAAGTCTTTGCGGTTTTCCATTCCTATGAGTGCTGCTATGCGTAGACTAGGTACAATGTATTCCATTGGCAACACAGCTTCTATGACATACACAAGTCTGAAAGGCATTTTCCCAGTCAACTTCTTGCAAGTCATTTTGTAGGCCCATAGCACCGCTGGTACGTGCATATCCCAGTCACTTCTCTGAGCATTGTAGACCTTTTTCTGTGTGTTCTCCAGTATTTTATTGAATGCTTCCACCATCCCATTGAATTGCAGGTGATAAGGCATGCTCTTCTGATGATACACCTGAAATTGTTCCGTCAACGCGTTGATTGTTTCATTAAGGAAGTGCATACCATGATCTCTCATCAAGATCTTTGAACAGCCAAATCTTGTCAATACGTATTCAAAAAGAAACTTAGCTGCTATCGTTCCGGTACAGTCTTTCACAGGCTGCGCCTCTACCCATCTAGTCAAGTACTATGTTGCGGTGATGATGTACCACGCACCTGTTTTCTTCCCTGGAGGTTGAATTGGTCCCACAAAGTCAATCGCCCATTTTTCGAATGGTTGTAATGTCACCTGCGGTGTCAATGGCAATTCATCCCTCCGCGACGGTCTTCCAGTCCTTTGACATGTGTCACAAGCCCTACAATATGCTTTCGCATCCTTATGCAGAGTTGGCCACCACAATCCAGCATGCAGAACCTTCTGTGTTGTCATTTTTCATGAAAAATTTCCTCCTGTAGCTCCTCCATAAGCCTCCACAAGGATGCTACTCCACTCAAATTCAGGTACATAGTGTCGCAATATTTCATTAGACCCCATTTTGTACAGATGTCTTGCAATGATGGAAAAGTCTACTGCATGCACTACTAACTCCTTCTGTTGGCTTGTATACCCTTCTAGAGTACTCCTTGTTGTCAGGAATTTTATGATATCCTCAAAGTGATTTTTGGTGATGCGTACTACAAAGAGCTACACATTAGGTAGTCCTTCCTCCAAATTAGTGGGCTCCTCTCCTGTTTCGATGTTCGACGGATGATTTGGTCCCGCGTTCAATCATCCAGGCTTCACAATAACTTCAAAATCATACTCCTGAAATAATAACAACCACTTGTAGATCTTCCCTCCCAACAGAGGCTTATTAACCATGTATTTTAATGCAGAATGATCGGTATACATCTTAAAATGTCCACCTAGAAAATAGTGCCTGAAATTTTGGAGCGTGTATACCATGGCTAGTCCTTCGCGCTCTGTAGTGGAATAGTTCTTCTCAACCTTGGATAGTGTCCTACTAGCAAATGCTATAGGATGGTCTGATTCCCCCTCACCCTCCTACGTCAGCACGGCCCCCAGCACGATACATGAGGCATCCACGTACACATGAAATTCCTTCTTCCAATCTGGAAAGACTAGGATTGGTGTGGTGACCATTTTCTCTTTCAGCATGTCCAATCTCTTTTGGCATTCATCACTCCAACAGAACATAGCAACCTTCTTCAATAACTTCTCTATGGGTGTGGTGAGCTAGGCATAGCTCTTGGTGAACTTTCTATAGTATCCAGTATGCCCCAGGGTCACGCACAGCTATTTCACATTCCTTGGTGCCTCCAAGTTAATTATCACCGCGATCTTCGTGGGGTCTACCATCAATCCTTGTCTACACACCACATGTCCTAGTAGGATCCCAAATGGGACACAAAATAGACACTTCTTCAGATTGAGTGGGATCTGGTACCTTCGACACATATCTAACATTAAGCGCAGACTTTCCACATGACGCTTGACCAATCCAAACACTGTCCAATCGTCAAAGTACACTTCTAGGAACTTATGAATGAAGTCTTTAAATGCCGCAATGACTACGTGCGAAAAGATGGCTGGCGCATTCTTCAGCCCAAAAGGCATTACAGTATACTGAAAACATCCCCATTCCATCATAAATGTCATCTTGCTTCTATCTTGAGGCGCGATTTTGATCTGATGATACCCAGAGCACTCATCAGTGAAAGAGTAGGCTTCCTCGCCACCTAAATTATCCAGGAGATCCACGCATATCCTTATTTCTTCTTTTTGTTTATTTTTCTAAAACACTATCGGGCTTACCCAATCAGACTCTTCTATTGGTTCAATAATTCCTGCCACGAGCATCTTATCCAACTTAGTGCGAAGCCTTTCCTTATAATTAGGATTAAGGCAGTAAGGTATTTGTTTTATAGGCTTCACATCTGGTTTCAGGGTGATATTCATGACACCTAGGTCTCCTATTATTCCTTTTAGATCAGAGAACTTTGTGGGGAACAAATCCTGATATTTGTGGAGGAGCTCAGCAACCTTGTCTACTATCGCATCATCCCAGTAGTCCCTGGTTTTTGCAAATTTTGGTTCCGCCTCTGTGCCAATGTTGACGTGCCTAGTTTTTAGTAGCATGGTTATGTCAGAGTCCTCTATCTATAGACCTTCAACCTCACAGTGACCTTTAGTTTCCATAATATTAACTTTTCAGGGATCCTCGTCTTCTTCTCACTAGTCACGTTATAACATTTTAGTGCATGACTCAACTAGGTATTCCAATCAGATTGGATCAGCTCCAAAGGATCTTGTGGTATTCTAAAGATTTCTGATTTAACCTCCTATAGCGTTGTGTCAATATAGTCAAACCCATCCTCAAAGCTAAACGTCACTAAAAATCCCTGTCACAGGATGTCCCATTCCTCTGTGCCATGGCGGAGGTCAGTTTCCAAGTACCAATTCATTGGTATGGCGCCCAGGGTATGACAAAATAGATGCACCCATTTAGGCTGGGGCTCCATGCCATAAGCCTTATTCCATTTAGCCAAGTGACCGTATGGGTCATCTTGTCTATCATACTTATCTGTCATCCACACTTTTGGCTGCCCCAAATGTATTCTCATCTTCCTCCTATAGTCACACCAATCACTAAAACTATCCTTATGCGTACCACACTATCTTGCAAGTGTAGTGCGCAGTACCCAATCCAAGGCCTAGAACCAATGTTTCTCTGATACTGATTTTTCAAATGCATCCAAAAAGCAATCAACATCAGTTAGCCCATCATAATGAGGAAGATTCCTGACCTCAGATGACACACGGTGCATTGATTTGGTCATCATATTACAACACAACATCGGAACTTCATGCAACTAGTTCTAACAATGCTCCAATTCCTCATCTGAGTCTAACGTGTAGGAGCTTTCGTGATCCCATGCAATGCATCTGTCCACTGTCGGATTCACCCAATCCTAGTCTCGCACCGTTATTTTGTAAATCTGGTCCAGATCGTCATCGCTTTCATAATCTCAGATTGGTTCTGTATAGTGCGGTCCGTCTGCAAGATCTAGTGGCACCACTACATAGAGAAACTTGTTTTCAAATATCATCTTCTGCCTCTTCAGGTTGATTACCCAATTCATGTCAGTGGCCCAATCAATTCCAAGGAGCACAGGATAGGGATTGCTATCATCCACAATCTCTATTACCTCAAAATCCTCCAGCGCGCTTGCACCCTCGATGTCAACTTTGACCCCTTGCAACCTCCCCATTGGGATAATTTTCTGCTGATTCACCATCCTTAACTGCATCGGAGACCACTAGAGTGTAGGTCTCCCCATTCTCTCCTAGGTCTGTTTTGGCAAAACATTCGCGTCGAACCCCAGATCCAAGATAACTTGGTCCATCTCGTATTCCCCTATCTACGTGGAGAGTCTCATATCCCATCTAGTCCTTTCCTTCTTCTTTCCAAGCTTCCTAACCACGCGTGGTTCACTAGTACTGATATCCTTACCAGCGCACCGATTGATCAATTCCTGTAGGCCCTTCACAACCTTACTGCCACGGAGCAGCTTCATGTAGGTCTCCAAGAACATGGTAAGAATGGATGGGTCTATTTCTTCAATTGGTTTCTCCTAACTTCCAGAGGTAGAGACCTCAGCGAAGCTTTTCCTTGCTTCCATAAATTTTTCTTTTACGTGTTCCAAATTAAAACCAGTCTCCTTCTCTGATTCTTTTCAGACCCATACACGTTGTGCAGGATGCCTCCCTTTATCCTCCCCAGTCGTGGTTCCACTTTGCAGCATAATGTTTACCTTAGTGTCTTCCTCGTGAGGCTCAACCCTCATCATCTGGAGGTTTTGCATTGGTTGCGGAGGCTGGGCCCCCTTTTCGTGAATCTCAGCCAACAATATTAGGCAATCGTCAGTCGCATGGTCAAATTGAGTATAATAGTGGCGTGAGAATCACATTGGATTTGGACAGTCCCTTGCATAGTGTCTTGGGCCTCTACAATTGTAACAAATCAGCTATCCTCGGCCTCTCCCAAGCCCTCCTCCACCTCATCCTCGGTTGTGCCCCTCATACTCACCTCACGTTCACCCAATGCCTTGGTCTGGAGGCTACGTTTCTGTTTGCATTCTGTATGAAGGTGTCCTATCCATCATCAATTCGTAACTTCGACAATTGCACTCATCATGGCCTACTGATTGACATAAATTGCAGAACAGTTGTTGCGGTGTTTGTACAAATTTCTGTAGCAAATGGTAATTATCAGTCGTATTTTTCCTTGCTACCTGACATATAGCACACCATAGCGCAGGACCTGTACTTGGCCCTGCTGTGGCCTCTGGTTGTAGAGGCATTGGTCCTCCTACTGAAATGTAGTTCATGAATATTGTTTATTGATCCTTTCATGCCCCTGACCCTTGCATTTTAAGCACCAAACCTCTTCATGCACCTCTGGCCGAGTAGTTCTACTCTTCTTCAAACTTTTCATTTTGAGACAGTTTTTGCAACTATGCATGAATCTGCTGAACCCCCAAATTCGGATCTTGCATCGGCATTTCATGCAGTCTCATTGCAATCTCCAAGGATTCTGCCTAAATCGTAATCTTCTATTGTGACAACACAACCCTTAAGTGAGGCAGGAGCACAGCCACGAACCACTCGTGGTTCTGCCCATCCGTCAAATTCATATTAGCTTTGTGGATTTTACACTTCAATCTCTAATATAACTCCCAAGGGGTCTCACCTGGTTTCATTGCGATTTCCTTGAATCCACAATCTATTGTGCTTCAGACTTAGGTTTATTGAACTCTTTATTCAACGTGGTCTAGATCTCTGCTAGAGTAGCTTCCTGGTTGTCATTAGAGTACTTGATGTACCAAGTTAGCGTGTGATCCTACAAAGAACTAACCAACATCACCTTCTTCATGTGATCATCCATAATGCCTTGAGCTTCCTATACAGCTTTTATGACAAACCAAAATTGGTTCGGGTCCTCATTCCCTATGCCTATGAATACAGGTAGTTTTACGGAGTTCACCATATTGAACAGTGGAGGTGGAGGTGGTGGGTGATGGGGTGAGTGGTGGAGGCGAGGATGGAGGTGGTGTGGATGGATGTGATGAGGGCGGAGGTGGTGTAGGTATTCGCGGGAACCCTTGTCTTATCAACTGACGAGCGCTTAGGGGAGAAATCTATAATGTCCCTTCATCGTCACTTGAAAGGAGTCTGATCCATGAGCTATACTCTAGTAAAAACAAAGGAAGAAAGTAGCAAAGTAGAGTGGAGAAGTCTAAGTGTTCTTGGGTCTTAGCATAGGTAGAGGTTCTATAGCTGAGTGCACAGAGGCCTAGGGTGGAAGTCCACAGTTGAGTGCACAGACCGCTGCAACTGTGTGTGCGGGGCAGATAAAGTCTGTATTAAACTGGAAGATATCAATAAAGAGAAGTATTCTACAATTACTATGTATTTAGGTCATGTTAATGCATCTGATTATATTGTGTTTTGGGTTTGATTTACAATGTTTATTTGATGCGCGAATATATGTGATTGTATCGGTTAATAAGGATATCAGTTTACGTGGCGCTAATTGTAATTTATTAGTAAGATAAGTAAAACACTTGAGATAACTTGAGAACCTATACAATACATTGTCATAGCTGCACAAAAGTACCTGGACCATGGGTTAAGGCTGTGCGAAGGTCAATCGTACACCTTCGCAGAGGTACTGAAGGGCAGAATGAAGGGTAGACTGACAGATCCCTAACGCTTAGCGACTTGCACAAAAATAGGGGCAGAGGGTATAAACCAACATCACGACCATCTCAGGGTGTAGAAACTTGGTTCCATCATCCCCCCATACTGTTTCGGGTGAGACTTTGGTCCACGCTCCACAGGTTGATGCCAAAAGGGCCAGTAGTGTAGGGATTTGTTTGGCTAACTAACGATAAACCTGGGTCAGGGCCCATAAAGCCAACAAATGGTTCTATTGTTGGGACTTGAACCCAGGTCTCTCAGGTGAGAGCCAAGTATTCTAACCAACCAAACTACAATGGGTTCCCCCAAGAGCAGTTTTGGGGCTAAAAGCACATGTTTTGGGATAATTTTGTAATAAAGTTGTAAAGTCTCCACATTTTGTGGTCGCAGAGTGCGAAGGTGCCAAGAATCATAAAGGGTTGTCCGCCCTTATTTAGTAAAGTGTCAAGTCAGCTGTAAACATCCACCGATGTTCCGCAGACCATGGGATTGTATAAAAAGGAGCTAACTAAATAAGCTCTTGGTAGTAAAAATAAATGAAGAAAGTAGTGAAGTAGAGTGGAGAAGTCTAAGTGTTCTCGGGTGTTATAATAGGTAGATGCATTGCAACTAAATGCGCAGAGGCCTAGGGTGGAAGTCCACAGTTGAGTGCGCAGAGGCCTAGGCTGGAAGTCCACAGCTGAGTGCACGGACCCCTACAGCTGTGTGCGTAGGGCGGATAGAGTCTGTATTAAACTGGAAGATATCAATAAAGAGAAGTATTTTTCAATTACTTTGTATTTATTTCCTATTAATGCATCAGATTATATTGCATTTTGGGTTTAATTTGCAATGTTTATTTGATGCATGAATATATGTGATTGTATCAGTTAATTGAACACAAATAAGGATATCAGTTTACGCAGCGCTAACTGTGATTGATTAGTAAGATAAGTAAAGCACTTCAGATATCTTGGGAACCTATACAATACATTCTCATAGCTATGCGAAAGTACCTGGACCACGAGTTAGGGCTGCATGCAGGTCAATCATACACCTTCGTGGAGGTACCGAAGGGTGGAATAAATGGTAGACTAACAGAGCCCTAAGGCTTAGCGATTTGCACGAAAGTAGGGGCAAAGGGTATAAACCAACATCACGACCATCTTAGGGTGTGGAAACTTGGTTCCAACATCCCCCCATACTGCTTCGGGTGAGACTTTGGTCCGCACTCATGGGCTGATGCTGAAAGGGCCAGTAGTGTAGGGATTTATTTGGCTAACTAAAATTGAACTTGGGTCAGGGCTAACAAAACCAACTAATGGTTGGGTTTTCGAGACTGGAATCTGCATGAGATATGTGTGATGTCGTATCACTAGAATCCGACTAAGAAAGAGATGGAGGACTGGTTGGATAGAAAGATCCATGAATTCGTGGCATGGGACAACAAAAACCCACGGCTGACAAAGGAACAGTGGCTAGATAGGTACCTGTATACAAAAATCCATGAGATCTTTTTATTTTCCTTTCCAGTTGAGTTATACGAGTGGATCATGAAGCTAGCGAATAGCCAAGGAAGGTAGAGGCTTGACAGTCCTATTGTCTATACCCTGGGCTAGTACAGAGACTGGAATCTTCTGAGGATAAGATCGCCCGTGCTATCGATCATTGGATTGATCATATCATAGGAGGATTTGTGACTGAATTTGCAATTGATACCTCAGTCAGTTATAGCGAGGTGGAGCGGCACTTTTTCAAAGGTCCGAGAGGTAAGTACTTGATGTCTTTAAATACTTGGATTAAGATGTTATTGTGCGAAAAATGGGTTATGCAACTACCTTGATGTTCGGAGCTATGCGATGTGGAAAGGCTTACAGGAACGAAGGAAGGAAGGGCCCTGAATATAGCCCACTGATTTCACCTCGTTTGACTAACAAAGAGGGAGTAGCGCAGGCTTCTCCGCGAAGTGTAGTTCAGTTGATAAAACAAGAATTCCCGCGACTTCCACCTCCACCTACACAACCTCCAACTTCACCACCATCACCTACGACTTCGCCCACACCACCACCACCTCCACCACAGTTCAATATGGCAAATTTAGTGAAGCTACCTTTGTTTAAGGGCATGGGAAATGAGGACCTGGACCAGTTCTGGTTTGTCGTAAAAGTTGTATGGGAAGCTCAGTGCATCACAGATGATCACATGAAGAAGGAAACGTTGGTTAGTGATTTACAAGTTTGAGTGCTAACTTGGTACATCAAGTACTCTAATGATAACCCAAATGCTATGTTGGTAGCGATCAAGACCGCGCTGAATAAAGAGTTAAGTAGGCATAAATCTGAGGTGCAGTTGATTGTGGGGTTCAAGGAAATCAAGATGAAACCAGGTGAGACACCTTGGGAATTGGATCAGAGATTGAAGTGTAAAATATGCGAAGCTAACATGAACTTAATAGATGGACAACACCACGAGTAGTTCATGGATTTGCTCCTACCTCACCTAAGGGTTGCATTGTCACAATAGAAGATTACAACCTAAGCAGAGGCCTTGGAGATTGCAATAAGAATGCATGAAACACCAATGCAACATTCAAATATGGAGGTTCAGCAGATCCATGCGTAGTTGCAAAATCTTTGCCTCGAAATGCAAATCTTGAAGCAGGATAGAACAGTTCGTCCAGAGGTTTGTGAAGAGATATGGCGCCTGAAATGTAAGGGTCAGGGGCATGACAAAGACCACTGCCCAGTCTTTGTGAACTATATCGTAGGAGGAGGACCGATGCCTTTGTGGCCGGAAGCCAAAGTAAGACCGAGCGTGGGGCTTGCGTCGTGGTGCACTATATGTTAGGTAGGAGGGAAACATACAGTTGATAACTGTCATTTGCTGCAGACGTTTGTATGAAAAATGCTACAACTATTTTGTAACTTCTGCAAGTTGGTAGGGCACAATGAGCACAACTTCTGAAGTTATGAATTGATGATGGATAGAAAACCTGCCTATAGAGTTTAGGTAGAAATGCGGCCCCCTGACAAGAGCGCTAGGATGGTGTGAACAGGCTTTTAGGGGCGCAGATGAGGCCAAGGCAGAGGAGGACCTGGTAGAGGTCGGGGACAGCTAATCTATTACAATTGTGGAGGACCAGGACACTATGTCCATGAATTCACTAACCTAACGCATCTGTCATGAAAATATTGTACTCAGTTCGATCATGAGATGGAGGATTGTCCTACACTGATAGTGAGGGTATGCGACAAAGGGGTGCTACCACCATAGCTGACTTAGAACCTATAGATGATGAGGGACGAGCCTCGCAAAGAGGATCTGAATGTGAATATAGTTCTCTGAAGTGGAATTGCAATGGGTGACGATAAGGGGAAATAGCCCGAAGACAGCGCATGGGTTCGCAAAGCTCCAGCAAAGGATGCTGAATTTGACTTGGAGAGCGCACGCGAAACATTCATGGAAGCAAAAAAGAGCTTCGCTGAGGCCTCTACCTCAGGGAGCCGGGATATTCCTATTCAGGAAATGGACCTTTCTATGCTTACAACCTTTCTAGAGACCTGCATGAAGCTACTGTGTGATAGAAATCTTGTGAAGGGGTTATAGGAAATTATAAATAGAACCACTGGAAATGCTTCAGGTGAACCACACGTGGTATGGAAGATTGTTAAGCATAAGGAAAGGACAAGGCATGAGATGAGACTCACTGTGCAAATAGGAGAATATGAAATGAATCAGGTTATTCTAGATCTGGGGTTAGACGCAAATGTTTTCCGAAGCGGACTTGGGATTGAATGGGGAGACCGTACTGCAGTGGTCTCCAATTCAGTTAAGGATGTCAAATCAATAGAAAATCATCCCCATGGGATGGCTGCAAGGAGTAACTATAGATATTGAAGGCGCAAGCACATTGGCTGACTTGGAAGTGATAGAAATTGTGGATGACAGCAACCCCTACCTTGTACTCCTTGGCATTGATTGGGCTACTGAAATGAATGGAGTAATCAACCTAAAGAAGCGAAAGATGATATTTGAAAAGAAATCACTTCACGTAATAGTACCCCTAGATCCTGCTGAAGGATCACGCTATACCGAACTAGTCCATGATTACGAGAGCGATGACGATTTGGATTGCATATACAAAATAACAGTGCGAGACAAAGATTAGGTGAATCTGATAGTGAATGGCCAGATTAAATGGGATTGCAAGAGTTCCTGCACCTCAGACTCAGATGAAGAATTAGAGCGCTGGCAGAATCGGCTACATGAAGTAACTACTCTGAGTTGTAACATGATGACCCGGTCGCTGCATTGTGTGTCATCAGAGGTATGAAATATGCCCACTTATGATGGATTGTATGATGTGGATGTTTTTTGGATGCATTTGAGAGGGAAGTACTAGAGAAGCAGTGCTTCCAGGCTTTGGACTAGGCACTGCGCACTACACCCATGAGATGGTGGGGTACACACAAGGGTAGTTTTGATGATTGGCACGAGTGTAGGAGGATCATGAGAACACACTTTCAGAAGCCAAAAGTACTAGTGACAGACAAGTATGCTGGGAAGGACGATCCGTGCACACACTTGGCCAAATTGGCTAAGGCCTATGGCGTGAAGCCCCAACCTGAATGGGTGCACTTGTTTTGTCACACCATGGATGTCATTCCAATGAACTTGTACTTGGAGACAGAGGTTCGCCATGGCACAGGAGAATGGGATATTCTATGTGAAGGATTCATAATGACATTCAACTTTGAATATGGGTTTGACTATATTGACGAAGCACTACAAGAAGTTAAATCAGCAATCTTTAGGATAGTGCAGGATCCTTTGGATTTGATTCAACCTGATTGGACTACTCATCTGAGCCACGCGATGGAATGCTATAACGTGACAGTTGAAGAAGAAGATGAGGACCCCTGAAAGATTGATATCCCTGAAACCAAGGGTCACCACAAGGTCGAGGGACTGCAGATCGAGAATCCTGATGTAACCACACCACTGAAAATGAAACAGGTAAATATTGGTACGGAGGCAGAGCCCAAATTCGCGAATATTTGAGATTAATAGGATGACGTGACAGTAGATAAGGTCACTGAATTTCTCTGTGAATACCAAGACTTGTTCCCTACCAAGTTTATAGATTTAAAGGGGATAATAGGAGACCTGGGCGTTATGAAGATCACGTTAAAACCCAATGCAAAGTCGGTTAAGAAAATACCTTACCATCTCAATCCGAAGTATAAGGAGAAGGTCCACTTAGAGTTAGATAAGGTGCTCGCGGCAGGGATCATTGAGCCCATAGAAGAATCTAATTGGGTGAGCCCAATGGTGGTACAAGAAAAGAAGCAGAAGGATGAAACAAGGATATGCGTAGATCTCAAGAAGTTGAATGACACTTGCGTGCATGGTCCTTTCTTGACTCCGTTCACTGATGAGGTATTGGATAATGTAGGTGGCCAGAAATCATACTCCTTCACTGATGGGTTTTCTAGGTACCAACAAATCAAAATCTCACTTGAAGATAGAAGCAATACGACCTTCACGACTGAATGGGGATGTTTTCAATACATTGTAATGCCTTTCGGATTGAATAATGTGCTTGTGATTTTTTCCCACATAGCCATTGCCGCATTCAAATACTTCATTCATAAGTTTCTGGAGGTGTACTTTGATGACTTGGACAGTGTTTGGGTTGGTAAAACACCATGTGGCTAGTTTGCACTTAATGCTAGATACTTTTCGAAGGTACCAAATTGCGCTCAATCTGAAGAAATGTCTCTTTTGTGTTCCTTTTGGGACTCGGCTGGGTCATGTCGTTTGTAGACAGGGACTGATGGTAGATCTCACGAAGATCGTAGTGATACTTAACTTGGAGGCACTGAAGAGTGTGAAACAAATGCACACAACCTTGGGACATACTGGGTACTATAGGAAGTGTTGGAAATAATACTGAGACGGGGGTGAATTAGTGTTTGCGGATCAATAACTTTTTCATTTCCATAATCAAATTTATATACACTATTTCAATGAAGGGAACTCGCGTGTGCACGCAACTGTTCTTATGGAAACGAGCGTATATCCAGTGAACTTATGATTTAGTTAATTCATCATATGTTGATCTTTAATCAGTGCATCAGTACATTATTAAACATTAAGCAGTAACCATGTGCAGTAATAATACAATAAACCATCACACATAAGCAACACACATGAACACCAAGATTTAATGTGGAAACCCAATGTCAGTGAAAACCACCTACTGCTGTCGTCTTTGTCTTCTTTTAATAATAAGAAAATCTATTTAGAATCTTGTACTGGTGTAGACTCATACCAATACGTAGGCTTCTACCTGCAGAAGGCTACAACCTTCTCTTGTTTTCCAGCTTCTACTGGAAGGGAGCTACAACCCCCTAGTTCTTGTACTAGCTGATATGTTTACTAGTACACATGCACTGACCTACAGAAGGCTACGACCTTATTTCTTCCTCCAGGGACCACGTTTCATAAATTTTCTAACTGGATGCTCCTGGTACAGAACAATACACATGAAGGCCTCGTTTCATCCAATTTTCATACTAGACCCATCAACAACATTGAAGCTTAGAATCAATCACCATTGCAATACAACCATCAAATACATCTACATCAACCAATCACTGAAACTCAATAATCACTCTCTAAATCAACCAAACTCAATCAATCACTGACAACCTCTAACACAACTGAATCAGCCATTCATTCATACTTAATCAACTTCAACCAATTAACTAGAACAGATAGATCACTGTAACCAGTCGACAGATCTAAACCCAAAAAATTGCATCATCATTCAGAACCAACTCTAACCTCAAAACCATGCATCAGAGTGTATACGCAACTTGGAAGAGCCGAACCAACGTGTATACGCAACTTCACCAAAGCAAACCAGCGTATAGATCTGCAAATACTTACTTATAACTTCGTTGCACTTCCCAACTTCAGACATACCTAGATCATCACATATAAAGGTTGAAACATGTGTTAGTAATCAGATATAGCCCATCAGATCACATAATGATAAGTCATTATGATCCTGATGCATCATTAAATATCATCCATCATCACTGAAGAAAATCACAATCAATCAATCTGAACATTCAGAAAACTGTCACCAGAAGGCAGTCACCAGAACATAAAGCAAAACCCAGAACTCTGCATCAACAACCAAAACCAACTGTAACTTCAAACATCATAGTTCATAAGGTATATGCTACTTTGATGTGTCGAAACAGCATGTATACATGCTTTTACCAAAGTGAAACAGCATACATATCTATAAATACTAATTTAGACATTCCTGACTTCAGTCATACCCAGATCATATCATTTACAGAATAAAACATGTGTCAATATTCAGATCTAGACTATCCATGATCAAACCACATAATGATAATACATTTAAGGCTTTATGATCCCAATCCATCAACCATTATCAACCACATAGGTGCATCCTTAGATCAGATCAAGCAAAGCATCATAAGCTCATAACCAGTATATATTATCTAACACTTCAGAAGATATTCAATACTTGCTCACCCTGGCCTAATGATCTTCTCCTCCTTATACAGTTTTAGGCCTTTCTCAATACCTTGGACCAAAACCACATAGGACCAAAATCTCGGACCAAATACCTAGGGTCAATACCTTGGACCAAATATCTTGGATCAATACCTTGGTGTTGGATAGCAGATCCCCCGCGTAATGGTTTTAAGGCTTAAAGCCCACAATTTCGAGTATTGGTATTATAAAGGCTCCACAAAGTGCGTAGAGCGAGAATTGTAATGGGTCAAGTATAAGGGTAGTCTGCCCTAAAATATTGTAATTTAATCTAGAATGTGTCGGCATCCCCATGGTCTGCAAACCATGGGAATGTATAAATAGAGTGAGGTTCTAAGTGTAGAAGGTAGTTTTTTCTTATGTAAAAAGGTATGGGTTTCTGAAGGAGATATTCACTCTAAGTTTGTAAGTCTGAGGCGAGGTCCATAATAGTAGAATAGGCTCTGAAGCTATGTGTGCAGAAGCCTGGTAGAGTCCACAGCCGTGTGCACGGACCCCTGCAACTGAATGCACAGGGTGGAATTGGATTGTATTGGAACCAAAGATTAATAAAGATAAGTGTTTCTGAAATATAGTGCAACTGCTCATAGATTTGTGTGGTTATTCTTTTGTTATGGTCTTATGTATCTCTTTAAGGTTTATGTTTGTGTGCACTAATTTACAAATATTGAATGATTTTTAAAAACTACTGAATTAAGTCAAATCTATATTAAAACATACTAAGGATAAGGGGATCTAGTCAGTGCCTCTTCTTGTTCGGTACAAGGGCTACGCGATGGTCGGATAGCTATTCGAAGTAGTACAAGTGTGAAAGATCAGTCCACAAACTCTCCAAACCTCACTAAAACATCCCTAGGGTGCGAAAACATGGTTCTAGCACCCTCCCATACTACCTCGGGTGAGACCTTAGTCCACGCTCTGCGGACTGTTGCCGAAAGGGCTGGTAGTTTTAGGATTTGTTTGGCTAAACATTTCTGAACCTGGGTCAGGCCCCAATAAGCCAACAAATGGTTCCATTTTCGGGACTAGGATCTGCCTAAGGGATGTCTGATTTCGGAACACTGGAACCCTACGAAGAAGGGAATTGAAGGGTGATTACATTAATGATTGAAATGACACGAAGCGGAAAGGTCTACAAAGGTATCGAAGGGCTAGGAAGTGGCCCTTTAATTTCACCTCTGCGAGTGAGCAAGGAAGAGCACACTCGAGTGTCTCCGAGGAGTGTGGTTAGTTTGATCGGGCAGTGCATCTCGCAGTTACCCTCTCCGCTTACGACACCACTCGCTTCACCTCCTTCACCTCCATCTTCACCTACACCACCTCCACCAAACCAACAGTTCAGTATGGCAAGTGTGATTAAGCTACCCGTATTCAGAGGAGTAGGAAATGAGGACCTGGATCAGTTCTGGTTTGTGGTAAAAGCAGTATGGGAAGCATAACGAGTTACAAACGACAACAAGAAGGCTACCTTGGTAAGCGTGTTGTAGGATCGTGCGTTGATGTGGTATATCAAGCACCCGAAGGATCACCCAAATGCAAGAATAGTGGAGATTCAGATTGCGTTGAATAGAGAATTTAGCTGGCTGAAATAAAAAACGCAGTCAATCATCGAATTTAAGGAGATCGCGATGCTTCTGGGAGAGACCCCCTGGGATCTGGATCAGAGAATGAAGAGTAAGATCCACGAGGCTAATATGACACTAACAGATGTGTAGCACCACACATGGTTTGTGGTGTCTTTGACACCGCACCTGAGAACGGTGCTATCACACCAGAAGCTTTCAACCCAGGCAAAAGCATTGGAAATGGCGGCGAGGTTGCATGAAACACCGATACAGGATTTGGGATTGGGATTCCAACAGATCTACTCACAACTACAGAACTTATGCTTGGAGATGTAGAGTTTGAAGCAGGATAGAGAGCCATGGCCAGATGCGCATGAAGAAGTGTGGTGTATAGAATGTAAAGGCTAGGGTCACGATAAGGATCATTGTCCAGTATTTGAAAACTATTTGGTACGAGTGGGGTTGATGCCGTTGAGATCGGAGGCACCAGCAGGGCCGGGTGGGACACCCGCGCTTTGGTACACAATCTGTCAGTTGGGAGGAAAGCACACGATGGAAAACTGTCACCTATTGCAGAAGTACACATAGACTCCGCAGCAACTGCATTATAATTTTTGTAGATTAGTGGGCCATGATGAGCGGACATGTTAGAGCTATGAGCTAATGATGGATAGGACCCCAGTGTATTGAATGTAGACAGAAATGCAAGGCTTCGATCTAGCCATAGCAATAGCACGGGGTGGATTTCAAGGTCCAGGTCAAGGACGAGGAGGAATGGGGCCCGGAAGGGGTCGTGGACAGCTAATTTGTTACAATTGCAGAGGACCCGGACACTACGCTTGCGATTGTACCAATCCAATGACAATATATTGTCCATACTATGAGTAGTTTGACCATGAAATAGTAGATTGTCCAACGTTGATCGCACAAATGCACAAAAAAGGGGTACTACATCGTACTCCAACTCAAAATATCCAAATCATGAGGTCCAAACTGCGCGAAGAAGACCCCAACGTGAACATGATGCTTAGAAGTGGCATGACCACAAGGGAGGATAAGGGGAAGGAGCCTGAGCAAGATACCTGGGTTTGCAAGGCTGCTACAGAGGAACCCGAGTTTGACTTGGAACGCCCAAAGGAAACATTTATTGAAGCTAAGAAGAGCTTCGTGGAGGCCTCTACTTTAGGTAGTAAGGATCAACCAAATATAGGACTGGATCCTTCTATGCTAACTACCTTTTTAGAGACATGCATGACGCTGCTACGTGACAATAAGGCAATCAAAAGACTACAAGAGCTAATCGCTAGGTGCGCAAGATCAGGTGAACCGCATGTAGTCCAGAAACTCGGAAAGCATGCTCTGCGCACTGGGAGGGAAATGAGACTGACAGCGCAGATTGGCGAGGATGAAATGGATCAGGTAATCTTAGACTTGGGTTCAGACGTGAATGTGTTACCAAAACAGACATGGGAATGCATGGGCAGGCCCATGTTACAATGGTCTCCTATTCAATTATGGATGGCGAACCAACAAAAGATCTTGCCCATGGGGAGATTGCAAGGGGTAACTGTGGATATTAAATGTGCGAGCACATAGACGGACTTCGAGGTAATAGAGATTGTAGATGACAGTAACCCTTACCCTGCATTGCTAGGAATAGACTGGGCCACGGATATGAATGGTGTCATGCACCTAAAAAAGTGGAAGATGATATTCGAGAAAAAGTCCCTACGCGTAATAGTTCCACTAGATCCAGCTGAAGGAGAGCGCTACACTGAACCCGTGCGTGACGATGGAGGCAACGAGGAGCTAGATTGTATCTACAAGATAACCACGTGAAACCAAGATTGGCTAAATCTGACTGCAGGTGGAAGGGTCTCGTGGGAGCGCACAGGTTCCTGCCCTTCAGATTCAGACGAAGAAGATGAATGTTGGCACAATCAGTTGAGTGAAGTGATGATGCTAAATTGTAATATGATGACTAAATCACTGTGTTGCTGAAAAACCTAGGCTCAAAATCTACCAACATATGATGGATTGACAGCGGTGGATGAATTCTTGAACAAGTTTGAGAGTGTGGTACCAGAGCACTAGAGGTTCGATGCATTAAAATGGGTGATGCGCACGACACCTACGCGATGGTGGGGAACATATCAAGGAAGCTTTGAAAACTGGTGTGGCTACAGGAGGATGATGTGACTAAGGTTTGGGAAGCCGAAACTATGAATAACCAAGAAATACGATGGACGCGATGACCTGCGCACGCACCTCACAAACTGGACCAAAGCCTATGGAGAAGAACCCCAGCTTGAATGGGTACACTTATTTTATCATACCCTGGATGTCATCCCAAGAAACTAGTATACCGAGATAGAACTCCCACACGGTAAGGGCGAATGGGATGTCTTGCATGAGGGATTTTTGTTAACATTCTCATTTGAAGACCCATGGGCAGATACTATTGACGATGCGCTACAAGCTGTGAGAGCCGTAATTTTCAAAGTACCACAAGAACCATGGGAAATATCTCAACTAGTATGGTCACCTCATTTAAGCCATTCCCTAGAATTTTACAACATACAAGTGGGGGATGATGATGATGACCCCCAAAATATTAATATTCCAGAAACAGAAGGGAGTTGCGAAGTTCGAGGACCATCAATCGAGGACCCCAACATCACTATGACACTTAAAACAAAACATGTAAACATTGGTACAAATGCGAAGCCGAAGTACGCAACACTTGGGGACTATTTGGATGATGCCACGGTGGATAAGGTCGTCGAGTTACTTCATGAATATCAATACTTGTTCCTGACCAAAATCACGGAGTTAAAAGGGATCTTTGGTGACCTAGGGATGATGAAGATTACTCTAAAACCGGACGTAAAGCTAGTTAGGTAGCATCCTTACTATTTGAATCCGAAGTATAAGGAAAATGTCTGTGAAGAATTGGACAAAATGCTTGCAGCAGGAATTATTGAACTAGTGGAAGAGTCCGATTGCATGAGTCCTATTGTTGTAGGGAAAAGTATCCGACTCAGATGACCCTATCCCACTCTAAGGGTGATAGTACCTCAGCAACAACTGTAAAGAAAACTACTTAAGGTTTACTTCTTTATGAAAGCAAAAGAGAGTGGATAAATGCACTAACCGTTGCCTTGCGCTTAATGTCGAATCCAAACTCTTCTCTATGGCCGCTTGCTCCTAGCTCTTTGCTCTTTTGCCGGCCCAGCTACAATGAGATCCTGCAAAATGACAAAGAAGGAGACTACAAGAGGCATGCAATCATAACTGATTCACGGATTAGCATAAACCAAATATACAATTATCACAAAACATCATTGGAACAAATGCATATAGAAGAACCTCAATAGCTTTTATTAATGAAGAAGTAAAGGTTCTGAGAGTGTTACAACCATTGAAGGTCCTAATCCAGCAACACCTCCCAGCAGAAAGAATTTCTCCTCTTCACCTCCCTCAAGCAATCACCCAATAGCTCTATAGTGAAACCAACAGCATAGCATTACTTTGCACAAAATTCCAGCCTCCTGAGCTCATAGGAGAGAGCTCAATATATAGATGAATTGAGAAAGGATGAGTCAGCTTGCAACTGATGTGTAGCTGCCTTGTGTCCTCTCTCTCTTCAGTTGATCTTCAGTTCTTGAGTCCACTTGGAGAACTTTGCTTCCACTTGGAGAAACAGAGCCTCTGACTCATCACAAGGCGAAATCCCTGATCCAAGTGTCATTTTTGGAAGATTCCAGAGCAATGACTCAGTGTGCCACTTGTCCCATCTCGCTCAGCGCAGGTGGCCTTTGTTCCACTTGCTTTGCAACGTAGGTACACCATGGAGGAGTTGAGTTTCAGCGCAGAAGCCTAGTGGAGCACCTGCTTTGATTTCAGGATTGCTTGTTTTTGAGTGTTTTCAGGTGGAGAACTGATCTGAGAGCTGTTGGTTTGCTGACCTTGTTCCTCTAGGGGTAGGAACATCATGTTTAGGGACTTTGGATCCCTTGGATTATTGACAATTCATGCCTGATGCTGCAAGGCACAAAATTGTCTATAACAGATGCCCCCTAAAGTATGAGGTCGTTTATCGGGTGAAATGCTTTATTAGGAGGATCCGAAGTTCATTCAATCTGCTGAGAAGTGTCCTGTAATAAGATACAATACAATACATTATTTTTCATTCTTTTTCATGATCTAGTTGAGGCGGGCATTCCCATGCTCAGCTTTATAAATACATTTTGGTACATAGAACAGACGATTGTCTGATGATAGACTGATAATTCTCTGCTGAAATTATCATCCTTTGAGAAGGATGATCATCTGCTGCAATGATGTACATATCAAATGTCTTTATATCCTGAATATATATCGCAGCCCGGATGGATGAAACTAGATCCGGGGTCTTCAATCTCTTCCGATCTTCACTCGATGTACAAGTCAATCCATGTGAGAATTTCTTGAAGTCGAACATGGAAAGACATCGCTTGATTACCGGTCAATGATGTAAACCGTTAACAAGCGCGAGAGGAATCATCGATAAGGATGATGACCCTCAAGGTACGGCAGTACAATTCACATGGTGGGAATAAAGGACTTGGCGTCGACCACCATGCAAAATCTTCTGGTCGAAGGTCATTGATCATATCTGTTTGATTGTTTGTAGTATTTAGCTATTCATTTCCTGAACAAAGGGAGTACCGAATCGAAAAGCATTTGACTATATCAAATGCGAAGTAGAGGGCAGCTACTCTAGCTCAATTCTGAGCATGTTCATGATTTGAAGAGCTGATCTACAAGGACTCTTGTAAGCTCTTAGTGATAGCTTTTCATCCTCCTTGTCATCCCTTAGTGTGTACTTGACTGATAGCTTCTGATTTGAGCAAAAACTGTGAATTTTTGAGAAAATTATGACCCGGAAACTGTGAAAACGCAACTTTCGTTTTCCAAAGCAGGTAGTACACAGGCTACCTGCTTTGCAACGCAGGTCCCGAAGGGGCTACCTGCGTTGAGAGCCAGACTGGCTGTGCAGCACCTGCGTTGGCCCAATTTTGCCTTGTGCAATTGGGGTTTCCTCCCTTTCTCTTGCCTGTTTTCACTATAGATTTGGTAGCCAGTTACCAGACTTGCACCTGTTCTGAAACCAACATTACTTGCCATCATTCTGCCTCTGTTATATAACGAAATTGTACTTGTTCTTTTGTATTTCTTACTCATTTACAATTTCCCATAACGAAGAGTAAACTAGTCTTGCTTTTGGCCTCTTAGATCTGAACCTGTGTTAGGCATTTTGCTGGTCTAAAGAGTTAGCTTGTTTGTTGTCCATAGCTGATTAGTCATTTTACTTTCATCATTATGGTTTGATTTCATGCATTTCCAGTGATTGAACAAGTAAATCTTAAGGTGTCTTTTGATTTTGGACAAGCTTGTTTGTTTTCACTTTAAATCGAAATCAAAGCTGTATAACAACTTTCTTTTTGTAACCCATCTACATTAAGAAAGGGAAAAGAAAATACATGCATTGTGCATTTTGCATTTGACTGTTTGCTTGACGATTTAGGAAAAATTTGCATTTAGTGTGTGCTCTATGATCTGTGTGAAAAGATTTGCCTTTCTTCTCCCTCAGTAGTTAAGATTTTCAAAGTTGAAAGATTGAAAAGTTTGCTTCTCATCTTAGACTGCATTCAGGAATTTGTTATATACATCTCGTGGTGATCCTTAAAGGCAAACTGCTAAGCAAGATCAACATTAAAATAAATTCAATGAACCTAACAATGCTTTGAAACATAACGCAAACACATAGAGGTCTAAGCTAGAGACGTGTTCCGGCGTCGTTAAACGTAGTGACTATTGATCTCGAAGAAGGTGGGTGATTCCTCCTGAGAGTCGGTGGCACTAATACGGACTTGTGCTCCCACGTACCGTCGAGTATATATTGGGAGACCCCTATAGACATATATCTTTTATCCTTAGGAAGCCGTGTCGGCCGCCCTACTGATCGCAATGCAGTGAACACAGCATTCACGAAGATTGACCACCCGTACCGTAAAACGTATTCTGTGGTTTTGCAAAAGGTTTGGCACACCCTCTGCCTAGATCTCTAGAGCAGTTTCTTTTGGCCTTTTTCAAACTCTATAACTGAAAAAGTCCATCCGAGAATTTGTCACTTCGGGCTCATTAAAACATCGAAGGAGACTAGAGTCATCTTTAGCTTTTTCTCGACTCTTTAAAACATGAAAAAGCAAAGTTGTGTCTAAAGCGTCGTTAATAAAATTTATTTTAAATCGGAACATAATCACCTGTTATTCCCACGTTGATCTTTCAGTTGAAAAGTATGGAGCCCACCAACCAAGGAAGTAACCTTGGCGGAAGTCCCAATCCCTTCTCCTCTTGGGGAGATGTTGGTGCGCCTCATATGGCCACATTGTCACTTCCAGGATTGACAATTGGCCTACCCGTATGGCTCTTTTCAACTAATGTAGTGCAGATCGCCACTAATCCTGAGCAGTCGAATCAACAGTCAAACCAGTCTAGAACTACCCACCAGCCTTCCACTTCTTACAATGCTTCCTCTGATCCTTCATCTTCGCAAGGTAGAGCCGGCAAAAGTCAGCCTCCCATGGAGAAGAAAGAAAAGAAGAAGAGAGAAAAGAAGCAGAAGGGGCCTATGGTGAAGGCGACTGGGGGCAAGCAAAAGACATCTGACAAAAATCCACACACTGCACCGACCGGGCCTAAATCGCCATGTGTCATTTGCAAAGGGACCCACTTCCATCGTGATTGTCCTTGTATTCCCCGGATACTAAGGGACTGGTCCCCAAGGTTGCACAATCCGGTAGCATCAACCTTTGGTAGTCATGTTGATTGCAGTCCGTCAACTAGCGAGAGTGAAGGACGAAGAGGGAAACCAAGATCACCCTGTATGCTGTGTGAAGGCGATCACGCCATCCACCGATGTCCATTCTTAGATGAGGCGAAGAGAGTTTTGGAAGATCGTCCGGTATCACCGTTACGACTTCCTCCTGGATACCAAAAACTCGTGCCTAATCCCTCGATAGTTGAAAATCCAGCTGGCCCGCTCAAGTGGTCAGCTGAAGTGTCGGTCATTGAGAATGAACCTGCTGAATCCAGACCAGACGAAAGTCTAAAGGTCGAAACGGCAGTTGACCCGGTTCTTCCTTCAGAGGTTTCATCCTCAAATGACTCCGTCGTTGAAGACCCATCTTCAAATGACACCCTCACTGAAGAGGATAAGGATGACACCGTCCATATTCTTTTCATCAACACAGACTCTAATGAGCATCAGGGCAATGCGCCCATTCCTTTATCGCAGGAAGGAACATCGTCAGGGTCGTATCCAGCCGTGTATTCGGTCCCACCACCAAGCAACCTAGTTGTATCCTTTGATTGGAATCAACTAGGCAGACCCCGGTTACCAGCCAGTATCCCATTCAGAATCATAGTCCAAATCTACAGAATGGTGATGGCTGGAACTATCATTGATGAAGGGGCATCTGTGAGTATCCTTTCCTCTATTGCTTGGAAAGCACTGGGTTCCCCGGCGCTTTTACCTGAGATAAGAAATCTATCAGGTTTTGATAAAGGAACCAGTCACCCGTTAGGGATTCTCCCCAGTGGAGTCGCCAGTTTGTTGTAGGGAAAAGTATCCGACTCGGATGACCCTATCCCACTCTAAGGGTGATAGTACCTCAGCAACAACTGTAAAGAAAACTACTTAAGGTTTACTTCTTTATGAAAGCAAAAGAGAGTGGATAAATGCACTAACCGTTGCCTTGCGTTTAATGTCGAATCCAAACTCTTCTCTATGGCCGCTTGCTCCCAGCTCTTTGCTCTTTTGCCGGCCCAGCTACAATGAGATCCTGCAAAATGACAAAGAAGGAGACTACAAGAGGCATGCAATCATAACTGATTCACGGATTAGCATAAACCAAATATACAATTATCACAAAACATCATTGGAACAAATGCATATAGAAGAACCTCAATAGCTTTTATTAATGAAGAAGTAAAGGTTCTGAGAGTGTTACAACCATTGAAGGTCCTAATCCAGCAACACCTCCCAGCAGAAAGAATTTCTCCTCTTCACCTCCCTCAAGCAATCACCCAATAGCTCTATAGTGAAACCAACAGCATAGCATTACTTTGCACAAAATTCCAGCCTCCTGAGCTCATAGGAGAGAGCTCAATATATAGATGAATTGAGAAAGGATGAGTCAGCTTGCAACTGATGTGTAGCTGCCTTGTGTCCTCTCTCTCTTCAGTTGATCTTCAGTTCTTGAGTCCACTTGGAGAACTTTGCTTCCACTTGGAGAAACAGAGCCTCTGACTCATCACAAGGCGAAATCCCTGATCCAAGTGTCATTTTTGGAAGATTCCAGAGCAATGACTCAGTGTGCCACTTGTCCCATCTCGCTCAGCGCAGGTGGCCTTTGTTCCACTTGCTTTGCAACGCAGGTACACCATGGAGGAGTTGAGTTTCAGCGCAGAAGCCTAGTGGAGCACCTGCTTTGATTTCAGGATTGCTTGTTTTTGAGTGTTTTCGGGTGGAGAACTGATCTGAGAGCTGTTGGTTTGCTGACCTTGTTCCTCTAGGGGTAGGAACATCATGTTTAGGGACTTTGGATCCCTTGGATTATTGACAATTCATGCCTGATGCTGCAAGGCACAAAATTGTCTATAACACCTATGATAGTGCAGGAGAAAAAACAGAAGGGCGAAAATCGAATTTGCGTGGACTTCAGAAAGCTTAATTACTCCTATGTTTACGATCCATTCTCGACACCATTTACAGATGACGTCTTGGAGAATGTTGGTGGACAAGAAGCTTACTCATTCACGGATGGGTTCTTAGGGTACCATCACATCAATATCGGGCCGGAAGATAGGAGCAAGAAAACCTTCGTGACCGAATGGGGTTGTTTTCAGTACACTATTATGCCCTTTGGGTTAAAGAACGCACCAGAGATATTTTCGCATGTAGTGGTGGCCACGTTCATGGAATTCATCCACAAGTTTTTGGAGGTTTATTTCGACAATTGGACTGTATTTGGGCTAGTTAAGAAAAATATAGCGAGCTTATGGTTGATGATGGATATGTAGGTTTTAACCCTGTACAGAAATTACCTGCATACGAATTCTTAAACAAAGAAAATAAACAATGCGAGAGCATAACCCATAAAACACATATGCACAGAGATTTTTTCCTAGATCCCAAAATCGGGACTACCAGCTTGATTTTTTTTTTTATGCTCCTTTCAATGTTACAATACATATTTATACATGCCGAAGCATCCAATACCATGGACCGAAAACCATCGCGTCCAAAAAACATGTGCGAAAATCATGCACAAAACCATAGGTGGGTCCGCCCAACCTAACATATGGTCCAAAATCAAACCCCCTATTAACTACGTGGAAAGAATATAACACAACCCAACAATCTCCCACTTGTTGTTTTCTTTCCACAGGGGGCCACAAGAGAGCTTAGTCATTTTTTCAGCCCTGAGATTCCCATTGCTTCTCTACACCAAGAGAACTTCTCAGAGCTCACAGATTTTGTCAATGCATCTGCAGTATTCTTCAAAGTGTCCACCTTTACCAGCAACACCTTTCTGTCTTCTATCATATCCCTCACAAAGTGATATTGAACATCAATGTGCTTTGTCTTTGAATGATAAGCAGGGTTCTTTGCCAAGAAAATTGCACTTTGGCTGTCACAGTCTATTCTTATAGCTCCCTGTACTAACCCCATACTTGAACACAATCTCTGCAACCAAACTACTTCCTTGCTTGCATGAGTGGTTGCCATGTATTTTGCCTCTGTAGTTGATAGTGCCACTACAGATTGTTTCTTACTCATCCAACTGACTGCACCTCCAAATAGGTTAAACAAATACCCACTTGTAGATCTTCTCTGATCCAGATCTCCAGCCCAGTCTGCATCAACAAAGCCATGAATATCCAACACTCTGTCCAATCCTAGTCTTCCTTGGTAGCACAAACCATAATCACTAGTGCCACGCAAATACCTGAAAACTCGCTTCAATGCTGTCTAGTGCTCCTTCCCAGGTTTTGACATAAACCTGCTCAATACTCCCACTGCATTTGCAATGTCTGGTCTAGTACAGACCATTGCATACATCAGGCTACCCACTGCACTTGCATATGGAACACGGGACATGTCCTCTTCCTCTTCTTGTGTCTTGGGACACTGTTCAGCAGATAACCTCACACCTATAGGAATAGGAACCTTCACCGGTTTACTATCCTGCATATTAAACCTCTGGAGTATTGTCTCGACATACTTCCTCTGGTTTAACCAGAGCTTCCTCTTTGACCGATCTCTTTTAATTTCCATGCCCAAAATATAGTTTGCAGCACCAAGATCTTTCATGTCGAATTTGGAGGACAATTGGGTCTTCAAATCCTGGATAATTTCTTTGTCATTTCCAACCAGCAACATATCATCCACATACAAGACCAGATAAATAATACAGTCACCAATTAATTTAAAATACACACAATGATCTGCTTTGCTTCTGGTGAAGCCAAGTCCCTGTATAAATGTATCAAATTTCTGATACCACATCCTTGGTGACTGTTTTAACCCATACAGAGACTTCTTTAACTTGCATACCAGTTCTTTCTTACCCTTCACCGCAAAGCCTTCAGGTTTCTTCATGTAGATTTCCTCTTCCAAATCCCCGTGAAGAAATGTTGTCTTCACATCCATCTATTCTACCTCAAAATCAAAAGCAGCAGCAACAGATAAAAGTAATCTAATAGAAGTTACCTTGGCAACAGGAGAAAAAATATCACCAAAATCAATTCCCGGCACCTGGGAATAACCTTTTGCTACCAACCGAGCTTTGTATTTCTCCACCTTTCCTTCTGCATTTGTCTTCTTCTTGAACACCCATTTGTTGCCAATGGGTTTCCTTCCAGCTGGCAACTCCACCAGATCCCAAGCCTCATTTTTGTGCAAAGATGCCATTTCATCGACCATGGCCTCTTTCCAGAGTTTTCCATCCTCTGAATCCACTGCTTCCTTCACAGTTCTGGGATCATTATCAGTAACAGACAAAGCAAAATTTGAACTGAAAGCAGATGGACTATAACTTTCTGGCTGCCTTCTTTCTTGAACTGATCTTCTCACAGCCAGAGTTTGTGGCTCTTCATCTTCTAATTCCTCCTCTGCTGCAGAGTCTGATTCTTCCTCCTTTGGCTCAAACTCTATCTTCTCATGTTCCTTTGGTTGGACTTCATGTTGAATAACATCTTTTACCTCTCTGAACAACACATCTCGACTGTACACAACCTTCCGTGTGACTGGGTTCCAAAGCTTATAACCCTTTAAACCGTCCTTATACCCAATAAAGATGCACTTTTCAGATCTACTATCCAACTTGGTTCGTTTCTCCTTTGGAACATGTACATATGCATCACATCCAAAAACCCGTAGATGTGAAAGAGAGGGTTTCTTACCAGTCCATACTTCTTGTGGAGTCTTATCCTCCAACGCTGATGAAGGTGATATTTTGATCAGGTAACATGCAGTATCCACCGCCTCTGCCCAGAATTCCTGTCCTAACCCGGCACCACTGAGCATGCTTCTTGCCCTTTCCATCAACGTCTTATTCATTCTTTCTGCGACTCCATTTTGTTGAGGTGTATATGGAGTAGTCTTCTGCCGTGCTATACCACACTTCTTACAAAATTCTTCAAATTCCTTGCTGCAAAATTCTCCACCATTATCTGTCCTCAGCACCTTTATCTTCTTCTCTGTCTGATTTTCCACCAGAGCCTTAAATTCTTTAAACCTGTCAAAGACTTCAGATTTCTTCTTAAGAAAGTATATCCATGTATTCCTTGAGAAGTCATCTATGAATGATACATAGTACACAGACTTACCCAGTGATGGAACCTTCACAGGTCCAAACACATCACTGTGCACAAGCTCTAATATATGTTTCGTCCTCTTACCACCAGAGGGGAAACTCGCCCGATTCTGCTTCCCATATACACAATTTTCACAGAAATCAAAATCCAGAGAACTATTATTCATACCTTCTACCATACCTTTACCATGAAGTATTTGAAGGCCCTTCTCTCTAATATGTCCAAGCCTTTGATGCCACAACATGGTCTTCTCTCCAGAGACCACTAGATTCTCTACTCCATTTTCAGGAACCATAGAACTATGGCACCCATCAAAAACAGTGCTACCTTGCAGCTTGTACAGAGTTTCAATCCAAACTCCCCGTATTAATATCAGTGCTCCTCGAACCATCTTGCAGGTATCTTTCTCAAACACCATCTTTACACCTGCATCATCCAACTTGCTTACAGAAATCAGATTTCTAGCCAATGCAGGAATATGTAGAACACCCAGAAGTGTTCTAACCCTTCCACCTTGCAACTTCAACTTTACTTTTCCCCGACCAATGATTCTAGCCTTCCTATCATCTCCTAAGAAGACATCACCACCATCGTATTTCTCATTCTCGTAGAACCACTCTCTATGGGGAGTGAAGTGAAAGGATGCACCTGAGTCAATCAACCATGCCTCATGATCTACATGTGTACTTGAAGAAGCCAAGTACACATCCCCACCTTCATCTGAGGTGGTTTTCGCCTCTGTAGAAGGAGCATCATCAGATCCCTTTCCTTTATCAGGAGCTTTAGATTTACAATCCCTTCTGAAGTGCCCTTCCTTTCCACATTTCCAGCCTACCACCTTTGTAGGTTTTCCTGGAGATTTAGATCTCCCTCTAGATTTAGATCTCCCACTCGATGACTTATTTTTGTTTCTGTTCTGGGACCGTCCTCGTACAGACAAGGCATCACCATTCTAGTTGTCCATATTTTTCTGTCTCATCTCCTCCGTCAGCAAGGCTGAGACTATTTCATCAAACTACAAAGCAGTTGCATTGCTACCTATTGCAATAACCAGAATATCCCACGAATCTGGTAGAGAACACAACAGACTGATGCACTTATCTTCATCTGAAATTTTAATATCAACAGATAATAACTGACTTACCATAGTATTAAACGCATTCAGATGCTCTGTCACCGAGTCTCCATCTTCCATCCTCAGGTTATACAGCTTTTTCCGCAGGAACAGTTTATTCACCAGAGACTTACATTGGTACAAAGTCCCTAACTTGACCCACAAAGCCTTTGCCGTAGCTTCCCCTGATACATTCAGCAATACTGAATCCGAGACACACAATCGTATTGTGTTCTTTGCCTTTCGATCCAACTTCTTCCATTCTTCATCTGTCACTCCCGATGGTTTAGTACCCGGATCTACCTCGATCCACTGATCTTTATCCACCAATAGATCCTCCATCTTGAGTTTCCACAACTCAAAATTCTGACCATTGAACTTCTCAATCTCTATCTTTCCACTGCTCGCCATCTTCTTTCACCACCAAAATCGACCTCGCAGATCTCCTACTGAACAGGGTCTACCACAGGCCCGAGCGAAACCCCTCAGCAACAAAGGCGTCCCCTTGAAGCCAAAACAGCTTTGATACCAAATGTAGGTTTTAACCCTGTACAGAAATTACCTGCATACGAATTCTTAAACAAAGAAAATAAACAATGCGAGAGCATAACCCATAAAACACATATGCACTAAGATTTTTTCCTGGATCCCAAAACCGAGACTACCAGCTTGATTTTTTTTTTTTATGTTCCTTTCAATGTTACAATACATATTTATACATGCCGAAGCATCCAATACCATGGACCGAAAACCATCGCATCCAAAAAACATGTGCGAAAATCATGCACAAAACCATAGGTGGGTCCGCCCAACCTAACATATGGTCCAAAATCAAACCCCCTATTAACTACGTGGAAAGAATATAACACAACCCAACAGGATACTTGCCAACGACACCAGATTGTGCTGAATCTTATGAAGTGCACCTTCCTCATCCCCTTTGGAAATCTTCTCGAACATGTGGTCTACATACAAGGCCTGATGGTGGACCCTATGAATATTGTTGTCATTCTCAATGTGGAAGCGCCGCAAAGTGTCAAACAACTCTGCACCACATTGAGGCACACTAGCTACTATCGAAAGTTTGTTAAGAGCTATGCACGAATCACAGCACTAATGGAAGAATTGTTGAAAAAGGACACTACGTATTGTTGGAATGATGATTGTAAGAAACGTCTGGAGGTCCTCGAGGAAAAAGTGACATCCGCTCCCATTTTGGTTTTCCCAAAATGGGACATCAAATTTCATGTACATGTTGATGCGTTGTGTATCGCACTGAGCACTGTACTCACGCAGGAACGAGCAGAAGGCATTGATCACCCGATCGCGTTTGTAAGTTGATGGTTGTCTAAAGCTGAAAAGAACTACTCTACTGCTGAGTGCGAGGGATTGGCAATGGTATATGCGCTCCAGAAATACTGTCACTATCTAATTGGTGGGCACTTCAAGATGTATACCATCATTCCGCATTGAAATACCTGGTGAACAAGCCAGTGTTGGGGGGACACATATGTAGATGGTTGTTACTATTTCAAGAATATGACTTCGAGATCATTGTAAAGCTGGGATGCTTAAATGCAGGCCCCGATCACCTATCACAAATTGAGAATGGTGAGGAGCCAACAAAGTTGGAGGAACGACTACCTGGTGCATAGCTCTATGTAGTGTGCATTGCGGATGGCCACTTCGAAGATATAATCCATTTATTAACCACAAGGACTGCACCGCGGGGATATTCAGTCCAGCAGAAGAAAGAATTGGTGGTACACGCGGTGGATTTTTCTGTTATCACGGGGCACCTCTACAAAATGGGAAACGACGAAATATTACGAAGATATGTACCTAAATTTGAACGAGGAAAAATCCTCAAAGAAGCACATGGGGGGCTGCAAGAGGACATTATGTGGGACGGGCGACAACATAGAAGATTCTTTGCGCTAGACTATGGTGGCCAACCCTACATCAAGATTCGAAAGTGTATTGTCGGGCCTGTGACGTATTTCAACAGACTGGGAAACCATTGCGAAGGGATGAGATGCCACTCAATCCATAGATGACACTGTAGCCATTTGAAAAATGGGTGATAGACTTTCTGGGGCCCATCAGACCTCAAGGGAAGACAAGTGCGTGTTATATCATCACTGCGACAGAGTATTTAACACAATGGGTGGAAGCACAGTCGGTTAAGGACTGCATCGCCACTATAGCTGCGAAATTTTTATTCAACAACATGTTGACACAGTTTGGATGAGTGAAAATTCTAATGAGTGACCGTGGAACACACTTCCTAAATGAAACTATAAGTGCACTCACTGAGGAATTCCAGGTGTATCATCAGCAAATTACGTGGTACCATCTGCAAGCAAATGGGACTGTAGAAGCATTCAACAAGATTCTGGAGACTGTGTTGACCAAAGTATGTAAGACGCAGTGAACCGATTGGGATTTGCACATACCTGGCATGCTATGGGCATACAGAACCACATGCAAGAAATTGACAGATCAGACACCTTTCAAGTTAGTCTATAGCACGGAAGTCATCATGTCAATGGAATATATTGTACCCATTTTGTGGATAGTAGTGATGACAGGCATGGCAAACCACGAAGCCTTGGAAGAGAGGCTCGCACAACTAGAAGAACTTGAGGAAGAACGGTTTCTGGTGGGATTCCATTAGAAAGTACAGAAACAGCATGAGAAAGCTTGGCACGATCACCATATCAAGTTGCGCACATTCAAAATAAACGATTCAGTATTTTTGTATGACAACAAGTTCAAAAATTTCCCTGGAAAACTCCAATTGCATTGGTTGGGACCATATGTGGTCAAATAGGTCATACATAGAGGCACAGTCCAGCTTGGCAAGCTTAATGGAAAGCCCTTCCTAGGAAAAGTAAATGGCAGTTGCCTGAAGCCCTACACGAGTGGGCTGACTGTCTGACTAACCGACCGAAGCACAATCTCAATGCTCCAAGCAGTTGAAAGAAGGTGTTGGACTATAAACGAGGCTACAGGAAAGCTGTGTAGAAACATGGTTCCGTGTAGGGCAGGTATATCACGAGAATCACGGTCGCGCATAAGGGGCTACACTACTGCATAGACAAGCAAGAAAGTGACCATTGAGGTCACTGTTCATGACAAGATGGTCAATCTGAGACAACGAGGAGCAGATGGTGGGCATTTAAGACACGGATTCAGAACTGGATTTGAAACGATCTCCTGCCAGTATTGCATTAATGAGCCAGAAAAGGAGGGAACAGTCGAATTTGAATATTAGCAGGGCTATAAAACATAGTTGGTCATCCACCGAACAAACCATGGCATCTTGAGACTTAAGTTATTGCGCTATCAGATAGATATGGACCTGTCCAACTTCAATGCATTGAGAATAAGCCCAGTGGTTGCGACATTGCCAAAAGAGACGCAGGACCTTCAAGATAACGTAATGTCGACAGCCAAGGCCACCGTGCCGAGCCCAACGCCAGTGGTGGGAGATGTACCACAAATTCCCAGATAGATAGCAAGACCGGTCTGGATGTCGCCGCGAAACCTGTGGTCTGGTAAGTGATCTATGAAAGATAAGGGAAAGATGGTGAATCTTGGGATAAAAGACAGAATTCTGTTGGAAAGTGCATCCCTGGGCCACGTGGCCTCGATGAAACTTGAAGATTGGGACCTCGTGGACAGCAACATCTCTCTTGCAAAAATGCAACACAAGCTTCAGCAGACATTGAGTATACTGGACCAGAGATCGCAAGATTGCTGCTCTTACACAAAAATTTCACACCTTTGAGATCTCAGCTGGAGCTAAAATCCTATGAGGGGTCACTTTGTGTTAACCTAGTAGAACAGAATGAGCATCATCAATTAAGTGAATTAGTAGGGGCAATGGAGCAGGAGCTTGAAGAAGCATTGCAGGATGCAAGGATGGAGCAACAGATTGTAGTGCGTAACTCACAGGGATGATGGACCGCAAAGCCTTGGTAGCGCATCTCGATGCACTGACGAGTGACTCGAGACGAGTCACGATGATTGTGTTGGGGGCTTGTTGGGTAGCGAATCCCCTGCGTAACAGTTTTGGGGCTTAGAGCCCACAATTTTGGGTATTGGTATTTAAAGGCTCTGCGAACTGCGCAGAGCGCAAATTGTAATGGGTCAAGTCTGAGGGTAGTCCACCCTAAAATATTGTAATTTAAACTAGAATGTGTCAGCCTCCCCATGGTCTGCGGACCATGGGAATGTATAAACAGAGCGAGGCTCTAAGTGTAGAAGGTAGCTTTTTCTAATGTAAAAAGGTATGGGTTTCTGAAGGAGTTGTTCACTCTAAGTTTGTAAGTCCAAGTCGAGGGTCGTAGTAGTACAATAGGCTCTACAGCTATGTGCGTAGAGGCTTGGTAGAGTCCGCAACTATGTGCGCGGACCCTGCAGCTGAGTGTGTAGGGTGGAATTGGATTGTACTGGAACCAAAGATTAATAAAGATAAGTGTTTATGAAATATAGTGTAACTGCTCGTAGATCTGTGTGGTTATTCTTCTGTTATGGTTTTATGTATCTCTTTAAGGCTTATGTTTGTGCACACTAAGTTACAAATATTGAATGATTGCTAAAAAATACTAAATTAAGCCAAATCTATAATAAAACATACTAAGGATAAGGGGATCTAGTCAGTGCCTCTTCGCTTTCAGTACAAGGGCTACGCGAAGGTTAGATAGTTGTGTGAAGCAGTACAAGTATGAAATATCAATCCGCAAACTCTCCAGACCTCATCAAGACATCCCTAGGGTGCGGAAACCTAGTTCCAGCACCCTCCCGTACTACCTCGGGTGAGACCTCAGTCCGCGCTCCGCGGAATGTTTCTGAAAGGGTCGTTCGTTTTGAGATTTTTTTGGCTAAACATTTATGAACTTGGGTTAGGCCCCAATAAGCCAACACTTGGACCAAAATACCTTAGACTAAATACCTCAAACCAACACCTTGGTTTTCCAACATCTACACACCTTTCCTCCTGTGAAAGTGCATGTATACGTATATGGTCCTTTTGTTCTGTTAATCTGCATGTATACGCTCTTTTTCTACAGTGAACCCGTGTATACAACTTAACATACCTGAAAATTTCCTTTTTGTTCAACTTCTTGATTCTGATATGTAGTCTTTTTTTCCTTCATCCTATTCTTTTGTATCATTACTTTGTTCCCTCTGAATAGACATGTTATAATGTGATTTTCCTTCTGAACTGATTCCTTTGAACTGCCCTGCATTTTGTCATATCTGTAAACACAACTATCATGCATTCCGTCAAAACTGATATCTCTCCTGTAGATTCGTCTAGATACATAGATTCATCTAGTTACCATATACAAGTGAGTTGTTCTGCTATAAGTGGGTTGCCATCAAGTACAACACATGCATCATAATGCCAACAATCTCCCCCTTTGGACTTGATGGCAACCATGTTGGTGTTGATTACTACAAGTTGTAGAAATTGTTAGAGATAACAAGCAACACCAAAATACTCTCCCCCTTTGACATCAAGGGCAAAGGGCAGACCAAGATATTCTCCCCCTTTGATATCAAGGGCAAAGGGCTGACCAAAATGAAGACTTTCATATCTGAATAGTTGAATATAAACATTGATCATGCTCCCCCTAGGCACATGTTGAATTCTCTGATTGAACTCACCCTTTGTTTATGCTGAGATGCACTATATCATCCATGCTCCCCCTGAGCACATGCAGAGTCTGCAAATATTTTCCAAAAGAATAACATGACTCTATAACGTAACTAAGTGAGTTTGGCCTTCTTATCACCAATGACTCATACATACATCAATCTCCCAACCAAGTGGGGATATACCGAGTTTGACTCATCCTCCCAACCAAGTGGGGATATACCAATTTATACATGACTAAAATATAGCAATTATTACATCATCCTTCCCATTCATAGTGGGAGTACAATTACATCATATGACCAAAAAGGACTCATCAAAAGACTATGACAGACAGAGACAAATTATTACATCATGGGTATTTATATGACCTTTACATCGAATGATATACATGACATTTATAACAGGGACCAAATATCTAAACAAGACCATGATAGTTATCAGCAACTATCATACACCATGTATGATCTACACCATAAGCATCTATCAATAGCATCCAGATTAGCAACATGTATATGTTCATCATTAGTTCACAAGATATGACAATGTAAATATCATCAACCTGTGACAAAGTATGCCGCATATAGATATCAACTCATCCTTTTGATCTCATCAAGATCAACTTGCTTCGATTCCTTAGAAAAAGGAGCCTTATCATAACCTTCCATGAATCAACTAAGCATATGTCATATCTCCAAGAAATAGCACAAAATAATTCACATCATATCATATGTGTGTGAAAACACCATAGTCATCATCTATGATCATAACATCATCATCAAGAACTCCATGATCTTTCCACAAGAACCTTCAATATATCAACTATGTATCATCACTAGGAAACATCCCACATCTGATAAGAATCAACCATGATAATCAGCATATGTGAGTATCAACCTATCATCATAAGGTAAGAACTCATAATCATTATGTGACTAAGTAAGCCATGTCTTCAAATATCCATGTCTTCAAATAGCTATGTCTTCATGCAACCTGCAATAACACCATTCTCTTGGCCAACCAACAAAATTTATCAATATGCAACTTAAGTAATCATCCATGTATCCAACATAATGTGTATCCATCAATTATGTATCTAGAAAACCATGAGCGCATGGTCATTTGTCCCACTTTCTTAGTACCATCAATAACAACAATCCTCGAACTTGTGAGGGCCAAGAACTATAGGAATCCTAAATCATAACTACACCATATGCATCTTTGAAGGCATGATGACACCAACATAAAAGAAATGAGTGGCTTATCATCAAATAATTAAGTTGTGTACTCAAGCTTTGTACTTCTCCTTGTCCTTATGAAGATCACCATGTAAGCAACATATATGTACTATATACATCATCAAAAAGTCATCCACAATCATCCATAAATCTGATCTGAATAACAACTATGTAACCCCAAGCATTACAAGTATCATATGAGATTTCATCATGGGAAACTCATAACCGTCACATAGCAAGATATATCTTTTAAACACTTTAGCCACATAAGCTTCATCATCATTGATTAGGTACCAAATACTTCTAAACATAATGCCAACAATGCTTTATTAGAGGCATAGCATGTTCTCCCCCTGAACCTATTCCACCTGTTCACTGTCAGATCTTATCATTGCATATATCAGTAAGAAATATCAAGGAATCATCATGAAACAGATATTCATAAAGTCATCAATAACGTATGAGTATAAAAAGCACTTCTATATACTGTAGTCATAAATCATCAAGACAGAAAAGATAATTGATAATCTTCTGAACCATATCAAATCAAATTTCTGAGTCTGTCCCACTGCCTTTGTCCTCAAACCACATATACGCGACTGTGCAGCTTCTAACTCATGTATATACGTGACTTGTCTTCACGAAACTTGCGTATGAGATTTAGAACATTGAAGTTTCACACTTTCAACTCCCCCTGAGTCTGTTATGTCTGTACACTGTGTCATGCCACATTTTTCTAACTATACTTCCTTCTTCTTCCATATCTTCGAGTGTGATGATGTTTTCTCCTTTTGGTATGGTGCCCGAAATTTTCTCCTGCATTCCTTTGCTATATGTAGAAACTTGTTACATGCATAACATCTTACATGTTTCATATTCCTTCTATAGTAGTCAATGGCTTTGTGACCAAACATATTGCAAGAAAAACAATATCCCTTAAAGTAACAGGAAGCTGGTGATATTTTTGTGTCATGATCTAGAACCATTCTACTTATGCATCTGGTTACAACATGTCCAAAATTATGACATATAAAACATTCAACATTATTCATTTGAGGAAATAATCAACTAACACTTCCACAGTTAGGAGTAAAAGATTTTCTTTGAAGAATTTCTTTCCTTGGTTGTTGATGGGGTTGACCTCTCATCTCCTTGTTAAGCATTTCAGATTTTGCATTAGATTTCCTTGCGTTATCTTGTGAGCTAGATTCACCTTCAATAGATTCATGAAAACTAAGACCAGATTTGATGGCAGGAGACCTTTGACTACTAAGAATATCATCCATAATCTTAGTACTATCTTGAAATCGTAAAAGCTTATCCTTTTCTTCTAATTTACCTTTTAGTATATTTACCTCAACGTGATATTTCTCTTCCTTTTCAAGATACTGCTTCTTCAAGATTTCTTCAGCTTTTCTTCCTCCTTCCACTTGTTGCCTTAATTCGAGAACTTTGTTTTCTTGTTCTTCAAGAGCTTGGAGTAGTTCTTCATTCTCCTTAATTGATTTTTCAAGATCTTCTTTTAGAGAGAGGAACTTAGCTTCAAGACTTTCATAGTAATTGGCTCTATCTTTAAGTTTCTTGATTGTTTGCTCCTTTTATTTACTTCAATTCTTAATGATATCACTTCATCCTGCAACTTTTGACATTGATATTCCTTTTCCATGTAGATTCCTTACTTTGTTTCCTTCCTCCAGTTGATCTTTTAGTCTAGTAGCTTCTTCTTTGAAGGCACACTCCCTTTTGTCCAATAGATCTTGTTGATCTCTAATTTTGTCTGTGAGTTTTTTAAAATCTACCTCTATTTGATATCTTTCTCTTTCACCCATAAGAGAAAATTCAGTTGTTTCATTGTCACTTTCATCATCTTCAAATGGACAAAGAAATTTATCACCAGAGGATAACAAATTCATACCCGATAGTTCTTTTGCTTGTTCATCTTCATTCTTAGGTGATTCTAAATCTGAAGAGTTGCTTCCACATAATCCCCAATTGTCTCTCTCACTATCATAGTTCCTTTGAGATTCCTTCTTCTTTTGAGGTGTTTTCTTCTTTAGCTTCTTTCCCATGGTTTCTACGGATCTCCTTCAAGCGATCAAGCTTCTACCAAAGGACCTTCTCTGATACCAATTGTTGGAAATAATACTGAGGGGGGCGAGAGGTGAATTATTATTTGCATATCAATAACTTTTTCATTTCAATAATCAAATTTATATACGCTACTTCAGTGAAGGGAACTCGTGTGTGCACGCAACTGTTCTTACAGCAACTAGTGTATGTCCAGTGAACTTATGATTTAGTCAATTCATCATATGTTGATCTTTAATCAGTGCATCAGTACGTTATTAAACATTAAGCAATAACCATGTGAAGTAATAATAGAATAAACCATCACACATAAGCAACACACATGAACGCCAAGATTTAAGGTGGAAACCAAATGTGGGTGAAAACCACCTGTTGCTGTCATCTCTATCTTCTTTTAATAATAAGAAAATCTATTTACAATATTGTACTGGTGTAGACTCATACCAGTACACAGGCTTCTACTTGCAGAAGGATACAACCTTCTCTCGTTTTCTAGCTTCTACTAGAAGGGAGCTACAACCCCTAGCTCTTGTATTAGATGATATGTCTACTAGTACGTAGGCACCGACCTATAGAAGGCTATGACCTTCTTTCTTCCTCTAAGGACCATGTTTCATAAATTTCAGACTAGATGCTCCTAGTACACAACAATACACATGAAGCGCTCATTTCATCCAATTTTCATACTATACCAATCAACAACATTGAAGCTTAAAATCAATCACCATTGCAATACAAACATCAAATACATCTGCAACAACCAATAATTGAAACTCAATCATCACTCCCTGAATCAACCAAACTCAATCAATCACTGACAACCTCTGACACAATTGAATCAACCATTCATTCATACTTAATCAACTTCAACCAATTAACTAGAACAGATAGATCACTGTAACCAATCCACAGAGCTGAACCCAAAAAACTAAATCATCATTCAGAACCAATTGTAACCTCAAAACCATGCATCAGAGTGTATACACAACTTGGAAGAGTCGAACCAACATTTATATCCAACTTCACCAAAGCGAACCAGCGTATAGATATGCAAATACTTACTTATAACTTTATTGCACTTCCCGACTTTAGAAATGCCCAGATCATCACATATAAAGGATAAAACATGTGTTAGCAATGAGATCTAGCCCATCATATCACATAATGATAATTCATTATGATCCTGATGCATCATTATATCTCATCCATCATCATTGAAGCAAATCATAGTCAATCAATCTGAACATCCAAAACACTGTCACCAAAATGCAGTCACCAGAACATAAACCAAAACCCAGAACTCTGCATCAACAACCAAACCCAACTGTAACTTTAAACATCATATTTCATAAGGTATATGCTACTTTGATGTCTCGAACCAGCATGTAAACACACTTTTACAAAAGCGAAACAGCGTACATCTCTGTAAATACTAACTTAGACATTCCAAACTTCAGTCATACCTAGATCATATCATTTACAGAATAAAACATGCATCAGTATTCAAATCTAGAATTTCCATGATCAAACCACGTAATGATAATACATTTAAGGCTTTATGATCCCGATCCATCAACCATTATCAACCACATAGGTGCATCCTTAGATCAAATCAATCAAAGCATCAAAAGCTCATAACCAGTATATATGATCTAGCACTTCAGAAGATATTCAATACTTGCACACCCTAGCCTAATGATCTTCTCCTCCTTATATAGTTTTAGGCCTTTCTCAATACCTTGGACCAAAACCACTTAGGACCAATACCTTTGACCAAATACCTAGGGTCAATACCTCAGACCAAATACCTTGGACCAAAATACCTTGTTCTAAATACCTTGGACCAAAACCTTGGTTTTCCAACATGTACATGCCTTTCCTCCTGTGAAAGTGCATGTATATGTATACGCTCTTTTTGTTCTGTTAATCCACCTGTATACCCTCTTTTTCTACATTGAACCCATCTATACAACTTAACATACCTGAAAATGTCCTTTTTATTCAACCTCTTGATTTTGAACTGTAGTCCTTTGTTCCTTCATCATATTCTTTTGTATCATTACTTTGTTCCCTCTGAATATATATATTATAATGTGATTTTCCTTCTGAACTGATTCCTTTGAACTGCCCTGCATTTTGTCATATTTGTAAACACAACTATAATTCATTATGTCACATCTGATATCTCTCCTGTAGATTCGTCTAGATACATAGATGGATCTAGTTACCATATACAAGTGAGTTGTTCTGCTATAAGTGGATTGCCATCAAGTACAACACATGCATCATAATGCCAACAATCTCCCCCTTTGGACTTGATGGCAACCATGTTGGTGTTGATTACTACAAGTTGTAGAAATTGTTAGAGATAACAAGAAACACCAAAATACTCTCCCCCTTTGACATCAAGGTCAAAGGGTGGACCAAGAAATTCTCCCCCTTTGACATCAAGGTCAAAGGGTGGACCAAGAAATTCTCCCCCTTTGATATCAAGGGCAAAGGGCTGACCAAAATGAAGGATTTCATATCTGAATAGTTGAATATAAACATTGATCATGCTCCCCTTAGAGGCACATGCTGAATTCTCTGATTGAACTCACCCTTTGTTTATGATGAGATGCACTATATCATCCATGCTCCCCCTGAGCACATGCAGAGTCTGCAAATATTTTCCAAAAGAATAACATGACTCTATAACTTAACTAAGTGAGTTTGGCCTTCTTATCACCAATGACTCATGCATACATCAATCTCTCAACCAAGTGGGGATATACCAAATTTGACTCATCCTCCCAATCAAGTGGGGATATAACAACTTATACATGACTGAAATATAGAAATTATTACATCATCCTTCCCATGCATAGTGGGGGTACAAATTACATCATATGACCAAAAAGGACTCATCAAAAGACTATGACAGAAAGAGACAAATTATTACATCATGGGTCTTTATATGACCTTTACATTGAATGATATACTTGACATTTATAAGAGGGACCAAATATCTAAACAAGACCATGATAGTTATCAACAACTATCATACACCATGTATGATCTGCACCATAAGCATCTGTCAACAGCATCTAGACCAGCAACCTATATATGTTCATCATTAGTTACCAAGATATGAAATTGTAATATCATCAACCTATGACAAAGTATGCCGCATATAGATATCAAATCATCCTCTTGATCTCATCAAGACCAACTTGCCTTGTTTCCTTAGAAAAAGGAGCCTTATCATAACCTTCCATGAATCAACTAAGCATATGTCATATCTCCAAGAAATAGCACAAAATCATTCACATCATATCATATGTATGTGAAAACACCATAGTCATCATCTATGATCATAACATCATCATCAAAAACTGCATGATCATTCCACAAGAACCTTCAATATATCAACCATGTATCATCACTAGGGAACATCCCACATCTGATAAGCATCAACCATCATAATTAGCATATGTGAGTTTCAACCTATCATCATAAGGTAAGAACTCATCATCATTATGTGACTAAGTAAGCCATGTATTTGAATATCCATGTCTTCAAATAGCTATGTCTTCATGTGACCTGCAATAACACCATTCTCTTGGCCAACCAACAATATTTATCAATATGCAACTTAAGTAATCATTCACGTATCCAACATAATGTGTATCCATCAATTATGTATCTAGAAAACCATGAGCACATGGTTATTTGTCCAGATTTCTTGGTACCATCAACAAAACAATCCTCAACGATGTGAGAGCCAAGAACTATAGGAATCCTAAATCATAACTACACAATACGCATGTTTGAAGGCATGATGACACCAACATAAAAGAAATGAGTGGCTTATCATCAAATAATGAAGTTGTGTACTCAAGCTTTGTACTTCTCCTTGTCCTTATGAAGATCACCATGTAAGCAACATATATGTACTATATACATCATCAAAAAGTCATCCACAATCATCCATAAATCTGATCAGAATAACAACTATGTAACCCCAAGCAATACAAGTATCATCTGAGATTTCATCATGAGAAACTCATAACCGTCACATAGCAAGATTTATCTTTTAAAAACTTTAGCCACATAAGCATCATCATCATTGATTAGGTACCAAATACTTCTAAACATAATGCCAATAATGCTTTATTAGAAGCATAGCATGTTCTCCCCTTGAACCTGTTCCACCTGTTCATTGTCATATCTGATCATTGCATATATTAGCAAGAAATATCAAGGCATCATCATGAATCAGATATTCACCAATTCATCAATAACTTATGAGGATCAAAAACAATTCTATATACTGTAGTCATAAATCATCAAGACAGAAAAGATAATTGATAATTGTCTAAACCATATCAAATCAGATTTCAGAGTCTGTCCCAATGCCTTTTTCCTCAAACCACATATACGCAACTGTGCATCTTCTAACTCATGTATATACGTGACTTGTCTTCACGAAAATTGCGTATGAGATTTAGAACATTGAAGTTTCACACTTTCATCTCCCCCTAAGTTTGTTCTGTTTGTACACTATGTCATGCCACATTTTTCTTACTGTACTTCCTTCCTCTTCCATATCTTCGAGTGTGATGATGTTTTCTCCTTTTGGTATGGTGCCTGAAATTTTCTCCTGCATTCCTTTGCTATATGTCCAAACTTGTTACATGCATAACATCTTACATGTTTCATATTCCTTTTATAGCAGTCAATGGCTTTGTGACCAAATATATTGCAAGAAAAACAATATCCCTTAAAGTACCTGGAAGCTGATGATATTTTTGTGTGATGGTCTTAAACCATTCTACTTCTGCATCTAGCTGCAACATGTCCAAAATTATGACATATAAAACATTCAACATTATTCATTTGAGGAAATAACCCACTATCACTTCCACAGTTAGGAGTAAAAGATTTTCTTTGAAGAATTTCTTTCCTTGGTTGTTGATGGGGTTGACCTCTCATCTCCTTGTTGAGAATTTCATATTTGCATTAGAGTTCCTTGCCTTATCTTGCGAGCTAGATTCACCTTCAACAGATTCATGAAAACCAAGACCATATTTGATGGTAGGAGACCTTTGACTACTAATAATATCATCCAAAATCTTAGTGTTGGCTGGATAAATCGATCTTGCGGACAAGACTGATCTCCCTAGTATCAGAAGTTAGTCTAGCAAAAAAAGACAAACAAACCTATCTTTCTCTAGACATATGCGATTTATAAGTAAATACTACAAAGGTGTTAAGATCCTACCTTAGATCCAATGCTTGTTCGTAGTAGTCATCCTCCAATCGTTCGAAAGAGTTACCTTTGAAGACCTGCAATCACAAACAAGAAAACATTAAATAGCACCTGCATAGCAAATATTATAAATCATGTCTATTATGGTGATCAAGGAATCAATAAAATAAACCATGAATTAACAGTTTATTGAGAAAAACAAATTTATTTGTATTAACTTTGAATAGTAGAAGAACCTTACAACCTTTTCAGCCTTGATGTTGAAAAAGCTCTTCTTGGGGTCCAAAACAGGAATTTCCTTTACTTTGACAAGTCTTGAACTCTTCCAAATGAGATACATAGCAGTATGTAATCTCTCCTCATAAAAACTCAACTAAAGAAGACTAAGTTCCAGTAGCATTTTACCTCAAAAAATACTAAGCTTCTAACTCCCCAGTAACCAGCTCAATGCTTCTTTTTATAGTGCAGAGGAGGAGGTTACTGGTCCACCTATGAAGGGATAGAAGCCTCCTTCAAAGGGATAAGCTCATCACATCGAGGGATTAGCTCCTTAAGGTATGGGTTACATGAACCTTAAAAGAGTGAACTTGCCACCTCAAGATTCCTTCCAAAAGCTTCTAGAAGTAATTGAAAGTGAGGTTTTTCAGATTATACTCGTGTCTTTTTAACTTTTACAGGGGTCTGCACCTTCAACACAGAGACAGTGCGGTCAAGTGCGTGGAGACATGACCATTAGGTGCGGGACCACAGGTAAGATAAAGAGAAAGTGCGGAACCAGATTTTTAAAGACTTTTGAGAGCTTTTCTCTTATTTTCCACACTTGATATGAGGAACTGATGTTTTATACTTGCAGAGGAGGAAAATATGAGTGGTAATGAATTCACACAGATAGAAAAATGTTAAGGTGACAATTTTTAGTGCAACAAATTGCTCCCTAAAGTGCGAAGTCTGTAATAGATGAAGATAGAGTCTGTCATTTATGAAGAGTGAAGTACTTTATCATTTCAAGGATCATCTTGTGGACAACCCAGTCGGAACCTATAAAACATTCAATGTAAAATATATATATCATCGTTGAGGTAGGAATTCCCATACTCAGATCAAAACTGACTAGAAAATTGACTAGACTATTCTGATACAGGAATGATTTTGTAATACATCAAGAGTATAGACATGTGTAGACACAGTATGGGCGCAGCCATCTATTTATGAATAGTCCACTGTATAATGAATAACAAAATTCCTCGCAGCCTGGATGGTAGAAACTAGATCCAAGGTCTTGATTTCCGCTTCCTGAACTAGTACGATTCTATCCATGTGAATGAATGTGTCGAAGTTGAACATGGTATAAACCACTTGATTACCAGTCAATGATGTGGACTGTTAACAAGTGTGAGAGAAACCACCAGTAATGTCAATGGCTCTCAAAGTACTCAGTACAATCCATGAAATGTGAATAAGTGAGCTGAAGTCGAACATGTCATAGAATCATTCAATCGAAGGTCAATGATGCAACCTATTGTCGAAGGCGAGAAACCTGCCATTAGGGCACATAGTTTTCAAGGTACTAACAATTTCCAGATCAACTTCCTAGATAATGAGCTGAAGTTGATAGAAAGTGATCCGTCGTAGGCAAGCCCACAACATGAAATCATAGATCAAGTTTTGAAGAAATATATTGGCAACGACTGACTCAGGGATGGTCAAAATGGATGACAAATATTTCGCAGATGAATGGTTTGTTTGAACTGTTCTCTTGAATACATAACGACACTGCAGATGGCTTGGTGACAATTGACCCAAAGCTAATACCCAGAAATCGGCTGAAGACTTTCAATGTGGTTTGATTAACTGTTAGGCAAAGGATTTTCCCAACCCAGGTGAACAAAAGTGTCATGTTCAAGAGTGGTTGACGGCTTTTTTAAAAAACAAAGTGTAACAAACAGGTTCATTTTTCTCTCTTTTCCCCCACCATTTCTGGCAAGTACCTCTTTATTTTTGACAAGCTTGAGGAGGATAACATTTGCTTGTTTATAAGATCATCCTTCGAATGAGTCCAACTTAGTTTAAAATTCGAACCCTAAGAAGGAGTGGTTCATTCCTGTTTAAAATTGAACAGGTCCTTTACTGTTAAATTTTAACGAGTCCAGTATAGGAAAAACTCAGTGTTTTTCAATTTTAGGGAGTCAGAAGAAAAACTTAAGAAAACTCCATGGGGGTACTTTTTCGTAAAGTAATCCCTCAGGTCTGAAAAAGGATAAAATAATATAGGAGGGATGACATTTCCAATACTTTAACGAGCTGGAAAAGACAAGCGCTCGACAATCTTTTCATATTTAACGAGTCTGAAAAGGGTTTAAAGAGGACTCTATTGACCGTAATTAGTCAACGTATACCTTTTTTGTAAATAGTCCATTTAAGTCCATAAAAGGGGTAAACTTATACTGAAGGGACGATTATTCATTTATTTTAATGAGTTCGAACAATCAAGTGCTCGGCAGTCTTTTCAATTTTCGAGAGTCTGAAAAGAGCTTAAAGAGGACTCCAATGTTTTCCTTTTTCGTAAATTTTTGAAAGAGTTTGAAAAAGAGATAAAGTATGCTCTTTGTTGAAACATGATCAATTTCCCCGAAAAATCCAATATTCTGCAGAAAAACTCAAAACATTACACATAGCTATTTAAGATAAATAAAAATGTTTTAAAAATTTACCTTTTTAAAGTGAAAATTAAATAAATTAAAAATTCATTTATTCGAAAAAACTTATAAAAAGGGCTTTTCTAGCTTCATTTTTACCATTTGAGTTCAGAGTGACAAGTGAGAGCTTTTGGGTAAAAAAGTTGCTGTGAAGATTTTGGAAAATCCATCTGTCGGAATCAAAAACCATCATCTCCACATAATCCATGTCCTCCTTAACTTGCATTTCATCCTTTTACATTTCGTTTTTAGGCTTTAAATTTGATTTTTAAAGGAAAATTAGGTTTAAAAAATCGCTTGGGGGGTCCCCGGGTGCAACATGCGGGCCGTGCGGACCCCAACTTTTTTCTATAAATAAAAAGGTCGTGGGTCCGCACCTATTGCTCACAACCCATGCAAACCTATGCACTTTTGTAAGCAACAGGTGTGGACCTCGTCGAATGAATTTTAAAACTTAAATGTCTCCAAATTTGCCCAAAATTTTTCGAACAAGCTTGTTCTAATGTCTTTTTACGCATTGTAGGACATTCAAAATTCTTATTTTGCGAGAACGCAAGCACGAGGATGTAGATTATGCTGCAATGAATGATATGCCAACATTGCAGGCATTGAGAGCATGCAGATTGTATAAGTTCTGGGCCATACAGGGCATGAGGGCCCAAGTAGACCTCTTGACATGACTAGTAGACAGATGGAACACGCAGGACCAGTGTTTTGTGATTGGTGGCCACCGGCTCAAAATCGAGCTAGAGGACATATACTTTTTGACTGGTTTGTCTAAGAGGGGTGAACAATTATCTTTTTTCGGGACTAGGCCAGGTGGCCAGTCTGTCGCTAGTCTCTGATTAGAGTTTTGCGATGATCAAGCAGACCCCAAGGATAAATGGATTGATATTAAAACTATCAGTCATCCTGAGCTTAAAGTTATTACATTCATTGTTACCAGACTATGTGGGAGTGCAGCATTGCATGTGTCTACTAGATCCCAGATGCAGATGGTTGTAGACTGTTTTTGAGGCACCATATACAACTGGTGTGAGGCTGTGTTGGCAAATCTGAAAGGCCAACTTACCAAAGCAAAGAATGGAAACCTGAAAAAAATTGGATATGGATTTACCATAGTCACCTTTGCTCTAGATAGGATACCCATGTTAGCCCTGCAGCATATTCCTGTTGATGCTGGTCTTCCTCGAGAGCCTATAATGGTTCGTTGGGTTGCTTTGATGGCCCGTCACTCTGAGGGCATAGAGGTTGTTCGATTTCCACCTGAATATTTTTGTTGGTTGAACAACCAAATTTTTGTCATTTAGGACTTTCCATATGTCGAGATGGATTACCGCAGCAACCCAGACATGATTCTTCCACCTAGAAAGCAATGGAATGATTCAGGTAAAAACCTTTTTCAACACTTTCTAACTTTTATTTTATTTTTTTTATATTTTAAATCATCCAAAACTGACTATCTTTTGTTTAAATGTAGATGTGGGTCCATGATGACCAGCTGCTCTCCAGCCTTACGAGAGGAGACAACCAGCTGCAGCAGCACCAACCCCACAGGACCAATCAGCAAAGATCCTAACCAACTTGGAGCATCATCTAGAGTGCTTGACATTAGATACTCCAAAGACTGATATAGATGATATTCCACTTAGGTTACAAAGATATATGATTGGGGTCCCAGGACCTTTTAGGAGGTTCCTATGTAGGGTGGCCCGAGCAGTAGTTTCTTATTGTGATCATCGCCAAGGATAGGATGATCAATTTTGTAGACTCACGACATTTTTGTCTTTTTGTATTATCATTTTGCCGATCATAAGGTGTTTTTCAACCTATGATCGAAGACAATGTATATTTTGAAACACGCTTTTATGCTATGATATATCATTATTACCGGCTATCTTATGTAACATGTTATCAAATGTTATTAAATTTACTATTTTGATTATTACAAATGTTTATTTATCATACTAGAAGCAACTGCATCTGCTAATGTATTTAAATGTCTTGGAATATGCTGATATTCAATGTAATCAAATTCACGTTTCAAGAGATGAATTCTCAAAAATAACCTTAATAACACTGTATTTCTAATGGCATAAACCCTGTTAAGCTGTAATACAACAAGTTCAGAATCCAACCTAACAATCAAACTCTGAATCCCAAATGAGATGGATTCAGATAATAACTCAATCACTGCACTATACTCTGCAATTTTATTCATTGTTTAACCAAGGCTTACCCCATGCATAGACACTAACTCATCAGAGGGTGAATAGATAACCCAACCTACGGAAGAAATATTATGTGTACTACGACAAGCACCATCAGCAAAACCAATGTATGTTTGAAGAGACGTCGACATTTGTAATATCAAGAATAAAATCAAGATAAGTAGGAATAGTGATAAGAGCACTCTCTAAACTAGGCACACTTTTCTAATCTAAAACACACCAGCTGTAAAGAAACTAATCTAACAAAAAATATCCACACAGAACTTAAGCATAATATCTCTTCAGATAAATTCCATTTCTGGGTTTATCCAAAGAGACACTGTCAAAATCTATCAATTCATAAGCCCCTTTTTTCAGCTTTCGCTTAACAATGTAAGGACCATGCCACATAGGTACAAATTTTCCAGCCCCTAGCTTATCATTCGCTTGACCATATACTAAAACTAGGTCTCCTTCTAAAAAATTATGAGGTGTAACACTTTTGTTGTACTGAGCTTTCATTCGTTTCACATGAGTCTCGTTTGCTATTGCAGCAATGCGTCGATTCTCATCTAGCTGAGCTAAGTACAAAAAACGTTTCTCTTCTTCAAAAGTGGCTGGGAGTAATTCTATGGCTAATTGTAATGATGGAATTTCACATTCAATAGGTAACACTGCCTCCAAACCGTAGACCAGTTGAAAAGGAGTGAAACCAGTCGATGTTTTCACTGAGGTATGATATGCCCAAAGTGCTTAAAAAAGCATGGTATGCCAATTTGACTTATGAATGCCAATGATTCGTTTGATCATAGTGACTAAAACTTTATTGATAGCTTCAACCAGACCATTAGCCTGTGGGTAATGTGGAGTAGAACTATCGTGGTGCAGGCCAAGTTAATCTGTTAGTTCAGTCATCATGATATTTCGAAAGTGACTTCCATGATCAGTAATAATAGCTTGAGGAACATTGAATCTAGCAATTATATGATTGAATACGAAAGTTGCAGCAGTCTTGCCATCTGCCAAAAATGTAGGCATTGCCTCGGCCCACTTAGTAAAATAATCTACTGCTAGGATAATATACGCATGCCTCCCGGCTGAGTGAGGGTTACATGTAATAAAATCAATACCCCACTTTTCGAAAGGACCAACAACAATTGTAGGGTGAAGAGGAGCGGGTGGAGCATGCTTTTTACGATCAAATATTTGACAATTGTGGCATTTCCGGATTGCATAGATACAATATTTTAATAAGGATGGACAGAAATAACCAGCGTGAAATATCTTTTGGGCTGTGGCATACCCAGACATATGACCACCACATGCTCTAGAATGACAGTCATTCAGAACCTTTTTAGCTTCGTCGTGAGTTAGACAATGTTAGAAAATAGAATCCGCTCCATGACGATAAAGTGTATCACCAATAATATTATATTGTTGGGATTTGAAACGTATTTTCCATCACTGAGATCGTGAGATTTCAGGCCGAAAAGATTGGGTTTGGAGATAAACAATAATATCTCCATACCAAGGATCAAGAATCTTGATAAGAAATAAGGATTCATCTGCAAGGGGTTGTTCCCCCACAGTTTCAGTATCAGTATGCGAGAAATCACACATCAGTTCAGCAAAAACCAAAGATTTCTTTGCCTTGGATTTTTCAAATTCCAAGTCAAATTCCAGCATGATAACCATCCATTTGGAATACTTTCCCCCTAGCAATTGTTTAGTAAAGATATACATCATTGGGTTATAGTAAAAAATTACCATGGTTTTGTGTAATAAGATGTAGTGACGAAATCTTTGGACAGCTTGGACAACTTCCAAGGCCAATTTCTCCACATGCAAATATTTAAGCTCAGTTGGATGTAGATTTCGACTAAGATAGTAAATCACATGTTCATTTTTGAATTCATCTTCCTGAACTAAAACCATGCCAATGGTGGAATGAGAAGCGGCGAGATACAAAAAGTAATCCTGGTTGTAATTGGGAGGATGCAGTAACATCGCATGGGTTAATGCATGTTTAAGTGCATCAAAAGATTGATCAGCAATCTCATCCCAAAAGAATGGAATATTCTGTTTTAACAACCTAGTAAAACCTTTCATTATCTCGGTGTAGTTAGGAATGAAATGACGTAAAAAGTTTTCTTTCCCTTGCAAACTTTGGAGTTGGTGAAGAGTCGAAGGAGGAGGTAGATTGACGATAGCTTCAACCTTCGAGGGGTCCACATAAATGCCAGCCTTTGAAATGACAAATCCCAGTAAGCGACCCATTTCTACACAGAATACACATCCATGTGGATTCAGCCGAATTCGATAATGCTTACATATCATAAAGATAGCTCGTAAATGAGTGAGATGATCGGCTCTACGTAATGAGTGGGTAGGTAAATCATCGAGATAAGGCTGCACAATGTGCTTGATGTCATGAAATGCGTAAGACATAGCCCTTTGAAAAGTTTCTCCAACGTTCTTCAATCCAAAGGGTAATTTGCAATAAGCAAATGTCCCCCATGGAAAAATGAAAGTTGTTTTAGGTTGATCAGCAGGGAGTATGTTGATTTGATTGTAACCAGAAAAACCATCCATAAAGGAAAACATTTCACTACCGACACAATCATCAATAATTTGATCGATATAGGGGGTTGGATAATTGTCTTTATGACAAGCTTGATTAATATCCCTATAGTCGATACATACTCTTATTATTCCTTTTTTTTGTTGATAGGAACAATATTTGATACTCAATCGGTTAAAGGAATTGGATAAATGAAACCTGCGCAAAGTAATTTCTCAACTTTGGCTTTGATAGCAGCGGCTTTTCTTAGATGTATCTGATGTAAGCATTGCCAGACATGTTTAGCATCCGGGTATGTTTTAATTTCATGGACAACCATTGATGGATCGATTCCTGGCATTTCTTCATATGAGCAGGTAAAAACTTCACGGAATTCTTGAAATAGGGCTTTATAAGTCTGGATTTCATCGTCCGTATAGGAAGCACCTATATGAATTTTTTCAATAATTCCTGGCTTAACTGAAATGTCAATAGGAACCGTTCGAGAGATATTTTCCAAATTTAACTCAAAATCAGAATGTTGCAATGGATTCTATGGTTCTTTAACATAGTGAGTAGTAAAAATAGAAGAAAAATCATTTTCAAAATGATCAAGCTTAGGTAAAAATGAAGATCGGTGATGAAGATCTTTCCATGGTAAATCATCAACAGAAAAAAGTTCACGAATCTTCTCATCAGTATGAACAGGATCAGAAAGTGTCGATGGAGCTGAGGTTGATATCGAAAGTGATTCCCCATGGATCACATTCATTAGATTAGTTTCGGTTGAATAGGAATTAGAAAACGACTGTACAACCTGATATGCAATTTCAAAGGGACTCAAAGGTATCATGCCATCAAATGAATCCACCTCAAAATCGGAAGGTACGACCTAAAGATCATCAAAAGTAACAGTATTCGATGAAATCATATGAATATTGGAAATAGAAGGTGATATGTTAGGAGGAGGGAAGGAAAAAGTTCCCAGTAAACCAGAATCTTTAATCAAACCTACGCCAACATCCTTGTAAGGGATAGTCATTTTACCGATGTGTTGAATACTATCTGTAGAGGTTGGGTCGGATGAGAAATAATTTAGCTAGTCTATCGTAACGATCTTTGCGTTATGAGGAAACTTGATAAGCCAAAAAACCGATGAAATAATAGCAGTCATAGCATAAGACCAATTGCGACCCAGGAGAAGGTTGTAATCTAAAGGGGCATCAACCACTTCTGCATCTAGATTTACCATTTTTCCTTCGACCTCTATAGGTAAATCCTGTAAAATACCAAAAGAATGGAACCCTCGACCATCAAAAGCCTTTAGAATTGTCGGATGCTAATTGAGTGTGGGACAACCAAGCGAATTCCAACACTGGATCGACATAATACACGTAGAATCCCCTTCATCAATCATAGTCCGAAAGAAAGGTCTGTTTTTACTAAAACTAGAATATTGAAAGCCATTTGATGAGGTAGGCAGGGTGTACTATTCTCTAAATCAAAGATTATTAGGTTCAAATCCTGAATATAAACAACTCCTATAGTAGACAATAGTAATTTATGTTGTGCTAGGCATGATTGCAGCACTTCCAAAGCCAAAATTTCTGAAGAAGAAATAGCTAAGTATTCAACAATGTTGTAATTCTGAGCATCTCTCACATGTGGATTGAAAGATGATTTACGAAGTACACCTTTAGCAGGTGGTTTGATTACTAAGTCAGGGTTGGTTATCTCAATTTGTAGTGGATCAGAACCAAGAGAAGGTGTAGTTGATGTCTTTGAATTAGAAGATTCTGCTTCTTTACCGGATTTTTACTACCATAATCTTGCGATCGCGTCGCAATTCTGACATGAGACATCATCATAATGGGTTCTTTTGAGGCATTCCAGGAAGAACCAATCATCTTACAATCTTGAGTAGGAAAAGGATCCTTCAAGACACCAGGCATTTGAGAACCTTTAACGAGTTTCAAAACCTCTGCTCGATATGGGCATTCTTTGGTAAAATGATCCTCGTCGCAAATGAAACAAGGATAGCGAGGTTTCCGTCTTTCGTCAGGAGATTCATTTTTATCCATTTTATCTTTTGAATTTTGTTTGCTTTTCTTCTTCCCCTTCTTTTTACTACCGGATTTTGATTTGGTTGTAGATGATTCTACGACATGGATGTCCACAGAAATTTTAGCGAAAGAATCTCCTTTCGGGGAATCAGGTAAAGTTATTATAGGAGAAGAATTCTTTGAATATTTCTTCTTACTTTTAGTGCTAACTGAACCAATCATACCATCAGCGGAATGAGACCCTGAAGGAGCTGCAGTTATTTGATCGTGTTTTGGAAGATCAGGGATTTTTTCATGTAAAGTACCTGACTGTGTATAGATGAGGTCAAGGTACTGAGCCTGAGTAATGACTTGCTCTTCAGTAACAACTCCTTCCTTAGCTACATCTTCAGCGATTTTGGGTAACAATGATTTAATGAACCATTCCACTAAAATTTGATCCGGAATGAAAACTTCCACTAAACGCCTTCTACGTCGCCATTCATGAATATGATCAGAAATATATGTGGACATGGATTGTTTCAGTGAAGTTAACAGTTCCGTGCCATTGTCGTATCTGACAGGAAACTGAAAATGAGTTAAGAAAGCAGTGGCTAACTGATTGAAATTATTAAAAGAGCCTCATGGTAACTCAATGTACCATTTGGCAGCAAGACCAATAAGAGTTTGTTGAAAAAGACGCAATCGAATCGAATCATCAATGATTGAATTAGATGCACACAAGAGGTGATAAGTCATAATGTGATTTGACGAATCCTCTCCTAACTTACCCTCGAATTTCAGGATATCACTAAGCAACTTACTATGCATTGGTGGCCAATACGAAAGATAGTAAATCGGATCATTTGTAAGGCACGACAAATCAATTAAATCCAAAGTTGCAATAAATGGTAACTGATGGTTAGGGTCGCGAAAACCTTGAGTAATGAGACTAGTTCTAGGAGGAGGATATCCAGGATAACCTGGAATCAGATTTGCATTAGGAATATTATAACCTCCTGGAAAACCAGGATTAACCAAACTGAACTAGGGTTGTTGAGGCTGTTGATAAGTATAGCCAGGATACAGTTGACAATGATAAACTGGGTTTTCTACAGTAGGAACGAATTGATATTGTCCCTCGTACAGTTGATAGATGAATTGCAGTTGACTTGTGGCAATCGTACTTGTACCAGCTTGCCCTGCAGGCATCTGGACCGAAGTCTGAACTGTAGGTCCTAACTGTGGCATAAAGACTTGAGGAATTTTCACTGATGTAGGGATAGTAGAAACTAGAGCTATAGATACTCCAGAAATAGGTGTCTAAGGTTCAACAAAAGTTGTAGTAGTTGTAGTAGTTGCAACAGTTTGAGGTGAAGTACGAGGTGTGCTAGGTCCAGGCTATTGAACTAAACCAGGTGTAGGGATTTGAACATTAGGTTGGACAGGTTGTTGGGTTGGACCAGAAACCAAAGGTTGTCCAGGTTGATTAGGTAACTACACATTAGGTTGCATAGTCTGTTGAGTTTGAGATGGATTCCACACCATGTTCATTCTGGAGTATGGACCCATAAAAGGTTGTGCATATGGAGGACCATAACCTGGTTGAACGTAGGGCTGATAATTAAGCGGTACATTTCTAGCTCCTTGTAAAAATGATTGACCAGAAGGCAGTTGGAAACCTTGAGTTGGGTACTGACCTTGAGGTTGATAACCCTGAGGCACGTACTGAATCTGGGGTTTACCTTGGGGTATGTACTGTGTTGAAGGTTGAAAACCTTGAGGTAGCCCTCCAAGTGGTAACTGACTACCTTGAGGTTGCCCCCCAGGCGGTAACTGACTACCTTGGGGTTTCCCCCCAGGCAGTAACTGACTACCTTGAGGTTGAGGATTTCGAATACTACCAAACATCATAAGGATTTGTTTTTTGTTTAACGTTTGAGTTCCATTACTACCAGATGATAACTCTTGTTCAGTCAGTCGAGGAGTTGCTCTTGAAAAAGTACCAGAGAGTGACTGGTACCCCGAAGGAACAGAAGGACTGCCATATAAAAATGTTTCTGGTGATTGGGAAAACATAGATGACTATCTTGACATGATCGATGAAGGATAATAACCTCTTGGTTTAGGATGAAAAGGAATTCGAGGTGGTGAAAAACTAAGACCTTGGTTTTCTAAAAAAATTGTCAATGATAAATACCAAGCGTCACTCCTAAAAGGACTGTAGAATATTGATTCATGCTCCCTAAGATTTAAAGTCTATTGGCTTTCGGGAAGAGTTACGTCTTCGTCTGGACTGACAAGTTTTTCAATAGAAATGAGGCCAGAAGGAAGATTTTGAGTAATGATATTTCTTACCCTAGGTGAACCAGGATCACTAGAAGTTGGAGTAAAAAATCCTAAAGATGGTTCCAAAACAGCAGGTTCAGTGTCAGCTTATAAATTTCAAGTTCTTCAACTAATTCACTGGAAGGAGAAATACTACCAGTAACTTCGGAAAATAAAATTGGCTCTTGAATATGCTCTGTTGTTTGTATTTGATAACCAGGATGAACAATTAAAGATGACGCTCCAACTTCTGGTGATCCAACTCTACTATCACTAGGTGATACAAGAGCTCATAGCCCTTCAAGTTGGCTTGGTGTATACTCAGGAGGTTTCCCTTGAAGTCTACGAGATTTTCTCGGTAATTCGGCCACAATTAAATATTAATTAATCACATGCAAACAAAGAAAATTCAATAAAAACACCTAAGGTCTCTAAAGAAACAAATAGTTGAATCACATGCCTAAAAAATCTAAGAGTTAAAACCACGCACAAACAATAACTTCCCATACTAAAAACACTAGTTGGTGATAAAATCCAACTTATTAGAAGTTTAATACAGAAAGGGCAGTTGGAACAGTTACCCCGACAACCTGCTTAATGAAACAGACTAGCACAAGTTTCTTCACAAAACCATCTCGATTGAAGAGAACCCCCTAGAGATTCCAAGTGAGTCTAGTTGACATCTTCTCCAAGTACAGTGAGATCTTTCCTTCACCGTCACCCTAGGAAATAATATTAGTTTTATGGACACTAAGTTTACCAACAGCAAAAAATACAACTGGGGGCAGTCTACGATCCGATTCTACAGGCAAGGGTAGAGTAACAAAGCTCAATCCCCTTGAAGGCTCCTCGACATGGTCAATTTGAGGTTTACCAACAAGTGACCCCAGGCTCCTCGACAATAGTTAATCTGAGGTTTACCGTTTATAATACACGCAGATCTTCTATCTTTCCCAATGAAACAGAATTGATTGTCTCAAAGGTTCGGACATGATCTCGTGATTGAATCCTTTAAGAGAAGCCTCCCAGAATGTATCAATTACAATTGGATTTATTTCCTACCACAAGATGTATCTACTTGTTTGTTTTAACTATCTTGGAGAGTTAATTACTCCCTACTCCAAGATACTAGCCTAAGCTATATTGGTGATAAGAGCCCTAGAAATAGAAAAGATTACTAGATCAATTTTAATTAAGCATTGCTTTTATGGGTTGTTCTTTAAGTCGATAGGTATGGAAATGAAACTTTGATGGTGTGAAGACTTGACTCCAAACACATTAAAAAAATGCACCTAAAATGATAAGCAATTCGTTTTTCTTTCAATGAAATTCTAGCTAAAAGAAAGAGTTCGAGAATGCAATTCTTTAAGAAACAATTCTTTCTTTCAACATGGAAATGGAAAGAAAATCTTTTTGCTTTTTAATAAGAACTCAAAATGAGACAAATAATTAATGCTCACAATAAATCCCTTTCCCTTTTCAAAACTCGAAACTACAAAAAAAACAATTTGCTTCAAAAGAGATCTACAAGTTCTAGAAAAACACTCAAAACTACAAAAACTAATTTTGAGATCTAAAAACTTTAAAAATATAATTGAATAAAATCTTCAATTCTTTTTTGAGGACATTTTACTTAGTTGTTCAGTAAACTAAGGATTCATTTGCACAGAATAACAAACCAATCAAAAACATCTAGATATGTTTTCTTTTGTAAAAACGAACTTCAGAACTTATAACAAAGTTTGTTCAAAGATTTGCAATGAGAAAACTAAATCTATTTCTCACAAAGGATAGATTTCACAACCAAGTCAGATTCATCAAGAGGACGAAAAGACACCAGGGTGATCTAAGCTTTCCCAAAATTCTAGTCTTTGAGTCACTACAGAGACAAAGTGAAAACCACCTCAAGCATGCAAAACTTCTAGAAAATCATTCAAAACAAAAATACTATCGGAACTCACTCACAAGAGATTTTTGACAAGAAAAATACAGATCTGGGTAGACACTAAAAATCCTAAATAAAACCAAAACTTAACTGGAAGAAGATATCTTAAGTTTTTCAAAAAACAATTACAAGGTCCGCAGGCTCTAGAAGCAATAGGTGCGGTCCCACACTGTTTACTGAAGCAAAATACAGAGATGCCCACACTGTCTGTAAAGACAAAGTGCGGTCCCCAAAAAACTTCAAAAGAAACAAAAGTACTTCAAGATTTTGAAAGCTACCCAAGCCAGTATACATCAATCAAAAACCAAAAAAAAAAAAAAACAATTTTCTCAAGTCAAAACAAAGGAAAACCAAAAATCAAATACCATCCCCAGTGGAGTCGCCAATTTGTTGGCCGGATAAATTGATCTTGCGGACAAGACCGATCTCCCTAGTACCAGAAGATAGTCTAGCAACAAACATACAAAAAAAACTATCTTTCTCTAGACATATGCGATTTATAGGTAAATACTACAAAGGTGTTAAGATCCTACCTTAGATCCAATGCTTGTTCGTAGTAGTCATCCTCCAATTGTTCGAAAGAGTTACCTTTGAAGACCTGCAATCACAAACAAGCAAACATTAAATAGCACCTACATGGCAAATATTATAATCATGTCTATTATGGTGATCAAGGAATCCATAAAATAAACCATGAATTAACAGCTTATTGAGAAAAAAAAATTTATTTGTATTAACTTTGAATAGTAGAAGAACATTACAACCTTTTTCGCCTTGATGTTGAAAAAGCTCTTCCTGGGGTTTGAAATAGGAATTTCCTTTACTTTGACAAGTCTTTCACTCTTCCAAATGAGATACATAGAGGTATGTAATCTCTCCTCATAAAAACTCAATTAAATAAGACTAAGTTCCAACAGCATTTTACCTCAAAAAATACTAAGCTTCTAACTCCCAGTAACCAGCTCAATGCTTCTTTTTATAGTGCAGAGGAGGAAGTTACTGGTCCACCTATGAAGGGATAGAGTCCTCCTTCAAAGGGATAAGCTCCTCACATCAAGGGATTATCTCCTTAAGGTATGGGTTACATGAACCTTAAAAGAGTGAACTTGCCACCTCAAGATTCCTTCCAAAAGCTTCTAGAAATAACTGAAAGTGAATTTTTTCAGAGTATACTTGCGCCTTTTTAACTTTTACAAGGGTCTACACCTTTAACACAGAGATAGTGCGATCAGGTGCATAGGAGACATGACCATTAGGTTTGGGACCGCATGTAAGACAAAGAGAAAGTGCAGAACCAGAATTTTAAAGACTTTTGAGAGCTTTTCTCTTATTTTCTAGACTTGATATGAGGAACTGATGTTTTAGACTTGCAGAGGAGGAAAGTATGAGTGGTAATGAACTCACACAGATAGCAAAATGTCAAGGTGACAATTTTTAGTGCAACATTTAGTACTATATTGAAATCGTAAAAGCTTATCCTTTTCTTCTAATTTACCTTTTAGTATATTTACCTCAACCTGATATTGCTCTTCCTTTTCAAGATACTGCTTCTTCATGATTTCTTCATCTTTTCTTCCTTCTTCCACTTGTTGCCTTAATTTGAGAACTTCATTTTCTTGTTCTTCAAGAGCTTGGAGTAGTTCTTCATTATGCTCATTTGATTTTTCAAGATCTTCTTTTAGAAAGAGGATCTTAGCTTCAAGACTTTCATAGTAACTGGATCTATCTTTAAGTTTCTTCACTGTTGTGCTCCTTTTATTTACTTCAATTCTTAACGATGTCACTTCATCCTATAGCTTTTGAAATTGATCTTCCTTTTCCTTGTACGACTTCCTTACTTTGTTTCCTTCCTCCAGTTGAGCTTTTAGTCTGGTAGCTTCTTCTTTGAAGGCACACTCCCTTTTTTCCAATAGATCTTGTTGATCTCTAATTTTGTTTGTGTGTTTTTTAAATTCTGCCTCTATTTGATATCTTTCTCTTTCACCCATAAGAGCAAATTTAGTTGTTTCATTGTCACTTTCATCATCTTCAAATGAACAGAGAAATGTATCACCAGAGGATAACAAATTCATACCTGATAGTTCTTTTGCTTGTTCATCTTCATTCTGAGGTGATTCTGAATCTAAAGAGTTGCTTCCACATAATCCCCAATCATCTCTCTCACTGTCACAGTTCCTTTGAGATGCCTTCTTCTTCTGAGGTGCTTTCTTCTTTAGCTTCTTTCCCACGGTTTCTATGGATCTCCTTCAAGTGATCAATCTTTTGCCAAAGGACCTTCCCTGATACCAATTGTTGGAAATAATACTGAGAGGGGGAGTGAATCAGTGGTTGTAGATCAATAACTTTTTCATTTCCATAATCAGATTTATATATGCTACTTCAGTGAAGGGAACTCACGGGTGCACACAACTGTTCTTATGGAAACCAACATATATCCAGTGAAATTATGATTTAGTTAATTCATCATATATTGATATTTAATCAGTGCATCAGTATGTTATTAAACATTAAGCAGTAACCATGTGCAGTAATAACAGAATAAACCATCACACATAAGCAACACACATGAACACCAAGATTTAAGGTGGAAACCCAATGTGGGTGAAAACCACCTACTGTTGTCATCTCTAACTTCTTTTAACAATAAGAAAATATGTTTACAATCTTGTACTGGTGTAGACTCATACCAGTACATAGGCTTCTACCTGTAGAAGGCTACAACCTTCTCTCGTTTTCCAGCTTCTACTGGAAGGGAGCTACAACTCCGTAGCTCTTGTACTAGTCGATATGTTTACTAGTACGTAGGCACTAACCTACAGAAGGCTACGACCTTCTTTCTTCCTCCAGGGACCACATTTCATAAATTTTCAAATTGGATGCTCCTAGTACACAACAATACACATGAAGGCCTCGTTTCATCCAATTTTCATACTGGACCCATCAACAACATTGAAGCTTAGAATCAATCACCATTGCAATACAACCATCAAATACTTCTGCATCAACCAATCACTGAAACTCAATCATCACTTTCTGAATCAACCAAACTCAATCAATCACTGATAGCCTCTGACACAACTAAATCAACCATTCATTCATACTTAACCAACTTCAACCAATTACTTGGAATGGATAGATCATTGTAACCAGTCCACAGATCTGAACCCAGAAAACTGCATCATCATTTAGAACCAACTATAATCTCAAAACCATGCATCAGAGTGTATACGCAACTTGGAAGAGCCGAACCAACGTGTATACACAACTTCACTAAAGTGAACCAGAGTATAGATCTGCAAATACTTACTTATAACTTCGTTGCACTTCCCGACTTCATACATACCCATATCATCACATATAAAGGATAAAACATGTGTTAGCAATTAGATCTAGCCCATCAAATCACATAATGATAATTCATTATGATCCTGATCCATCATTAATTCTCATCCATCATCATTGAAGCAAATCACAATCAATCAATCTAAATATTCAAAACACTGTCACCAGAATGCAGTCACCAGAACATAAAGCAAAATCTAGAACTCTGCATCAACAACCAGAACCAACTGTAACTTCAAACATCATAGTTCATAAGGTAAATGCTACTTCGATGTATCGAACCAGCGTGTATACGCACTTTTACCGAAGCGAAATAGCATACATATCTGTAAATGCTAACTTAGACATTCTAGACTTCAGTCATACCCAGATCATATCATTTACAAAATAAAACATGCGTCAGTATTCAGATCTATATTGTCCATGATCAAACCACATAATGATAATACATTTAAGGCTTTATGATCCTGATCCATCAACCATTATCAACCACATAGGTGCATCCTTCGATCAAATCAAGCAAAGCATCAGAAGCTCATAACCACTATATATGATCTAACACTTCAGAAGATATTCAATACTTGCACACCCTGGCCTAATGATCTTCTCCTCCTTATATAGTTTTAGGCCTTTCTCAATACCTTGGACCAAAACCACTTAGGACCAATACCTTGGACCAAATACCTAGGGTCAATACCATGGACCAAATACCTAGGGTCAATACCTTGGACCAAATACCTTGGATCAATACCTTGGACCAATATCCTTAGACTAAATACCTTGGACCAAAACCTTGGTTTTCCAACATGTACGTGCCTTTCCTCCTATGAAAGTGTGTGTATATGTATACGCTCCTTTTGTTCTTTTAATCCGCATGTATATGCTCTTTTTCTACAGTGAACCCGCGTATACAACTTAACATACCTGAAAATGTCCTTTTTGTTCAACTTCTTGATTATGATCTGTAGTCCTTTGTTCCTTCATCCTAATATTTTGTATCATTACTTTTTTCCCTCTTAATAGACCTGTTATTATGTGGTTTTCCTTCTGAACTGATTCCTTTGAACTTCCCTGCATTTTGTCATATCTGTAAACACAACTATCATGCGTTCTATCACATCTAATATCTCTCTTGTATATTCATCTAGATACATAGATTCATCTAGTTACCATATACAAGTGAGTTTTTCTGCTATAAGTGGGTTGCCATCAAGTACAACACATGCATCATAATGCCAATAGGAAGTTTATCAACAACTATGCCTAGATCACCGCGCCTATGGAGAAGTTGTTGAAAAAGGATGTCAGGTTCTGTTGGAACAAGGACTGGCAGAAAAGCTTGGATGTGCTAAAAGGAAAAATGGTCACCGTGCTGATTTTAGTCTTCCTGGATTGGAAGAAGGAGTTTCATGTACATGTAGACGTGTCATGTATAGCACTAGGAGTAGTATTGACATAGTCCAGCGGAGGAGACTTGGACCATCCTATAGTGTTTGCAAGCAGGAGGTTATCCAAGGCTGAGAAGAACTATTCCACCACTGAGCACGAAGGATTAGCCAAGGTATACATGCTCCATATGTTTAGACACTATTTGCTGGGTGGACATTTTAAAATGTATATGGATCATTCTGCGTTGAAATACCTAGTCAATAAGCCTATGTTGGGGGGGAGATCTGTAGGTTGTTATTATTGTTCCACGAGTATGATTGTGAAGTTATTATGAAGCTTGGACAACTGAACGTGGGACGAGACCATCTGTAGCACATCAAAACTAGGGAAGAGCCCACTAATTTGGAAGAGTGATTGCTTGATGTGCATCTCTTTCTAGTGCGCGTCGTGGATGGTCACTTTGAAGACATAATACACTTCCTAATGATAGGAACTGCCACAGAAGGCCACATCGTCCAACAGAAAAAGGAGTTAGTGGTCCATGCGACAGAATTTTCTGTCATTGACGAAAATCTATACAAAATGGGGTTTGATGAAGTATTGCGATGATATGTACCAGAGTTTGAAAGAAGCAATATCCTCGCAGACGCTCATGGGGGTGTTGCGGGAGGCCATTATGCAGGAAGAGTGACCGCATAGAACATTCTACGCACAGGGTTGTGGTGGCCAACCCTCTATTAGGATTCCAAAGCCTACTGCAGGGCATGCGATGTGTGTCAAAGGACCAGCAGGCCATCGCAGAGAGATGAGCTGCCCCTGAACCCACAGATGACATTACAACCTTTCAAGAAATGGGCCATAGATTTTGTGGGACCCATTCAACCTTAACGAAAGAAGACGGGAGCACAGTACATTATCACCGCGACTGAGTATTTGACTCGATGGGCAGAGGCATAGCCTGTGAAGGACTACACAGGCGCGACTGCTACGAAGTTTCTCTTTGAGTATGTACTGACGTGATTTGGGTGTCCAAAGGCTTTGATGAGTGATCATGGTACGCACTTCCTGAACAAGACGATCAGTGCGCTGATGGAGGAATCTCAGGTGTATCACTAGAAAAGCACACCTTATCACCCACTGGATAATGGGACAGTGGAAGCATTCAATAAGGTACTAGAGAATGCAATGACCAAGGTTTGCAACGGTTAGCGAAGTGATTGGGACCTGCGCATACCTGTAATACTATGGGCCTATCGAATGACATGCAAAAAGTTGATTGAGCAGACACTCTTTAGGCTTGTATATGGTGTTGAAGCAGTGATGACCATGGAATACATTGTGCCTATTTTATGCATGGCAGAACTCACGGGTATGACGAATCGTGAAGCCCTGGAAGAAAGGCTCGCATAGCTTGCTGAGCTTGAGGAAGAAAGACTTCTGGCTGGATTTCACCAGCAGGTCCAAAAGCAGTGTGAAAAAGCATTGCATGATCATCACATTAAACTGTGCACCTTTAAGGTAAATGATCTGGTTTTGTTATATGACAGCAAGTTTGATAAATTTCCAGGGAAATTCAGAATGCACTGGCTAGGGCCCTATGTTATTAAGGAGATTACCGATGATGGAGCAATTCAGTTGGTTAAATTAAATGGAGGTCCCTTCCTAGGAAAGGTGAATGGCAACCGATTAAATCCATACACCGGTGATCTAGCCTGATGACTATAAGAAGGTAGCATAGTCTTAGTGCTCTAGATAGCTAAAAGGAGTCACAGGACTATAAACTACACTGCCCGGGTTGGGGAACTGCGTGATTGGAGGATTGTGTGGAATGAGGCAATGTCACAGGGTTTGCGACAACGTGAGGAGATCTGTGCTACCCAAGGAAAAACCACGCAGGTCAGCCGGAAAGTGACCGTTAAAGTCACTATTCATGATTTCATGATGAGAATGCGGCCAAATGGAGTAGGCAGCTAGCATTTAAGACAAAATTTATAGGTAAGATCCTTGGAAATCTCCTGCCAATCCAGCATTAATGAACTGAATGTGGGCAAAAAAGTTAGATTTGAATTCAAAATGCGCTATAAATTACAAGTAGAGGCCCAACAAAAAGAACTCGGAATTTTGAACATTGAGTTGGTGAGCTCTTAGACATGCATGATCTGTGCATTCTTTAGAGAATTTCTTGATTGCCCAGTGTTTGATTGATTTCGAGAGTCAACCACAATTTCATCCATGAGTTTATCCCAGGATCCGAAGCTATGGACACCGAAGTAGTGACAGCTGAGGGGGTTGTGCTGGAGGTTGTTATGGAGGCAGAAGGAGTTGCTCCAAAGGTTGCAGAGGTACTAGCTGAAGTCCCCAAGTCACCACAGACGCCTAGACCGAAGCCTACCCCGACCAAAGAGAGTGCGAAGGATAAGAAGGGCAAGCAGGCTACGATACCAGTGCGTGTGTCACCTAGAAGAAACCCATAGAAGGACAAGCCCACCATACAAGAAAAGGGAAAAACCATTAACTTGGAGCTAGAGGAGGAAGAAATTGAGGACATCCTGATGGATGATGAGGATTTGGGGGTGGAAGTGGAGGACGTTGAAGTCGAGGGTTCTGACCCTATCACTAAGTTGCCCGAATACGTCCCTCCGTGCAAAGGCAAGATCAAAGTGCCGAAGGACATTGATGAAAGCAAGGTCTTCCTACACATACCTCTACTACCGGACGAGATTTTCTTTGAAGGACTACGCTTGGGGTGGGTTCCTCTGTTGAAATTGGAATATTGGGACTTAGCTTACAATGTGAAGTTCTCACACTTGGCAACGGAACAACTAATGCACCATGTTGTTCACACAACCACCGGGATGACTGCATTGGAATCACGGAAGTGGCTCAGGGGTGTAGACAAAGTAGGTTTGATCAACCTGCTATGGGTGTTGCACTACAACTGCACACCTATTATAGTATTGGTCATCAAGAAGTTGTTATGCCTAGTGCACGATGGGTGTCTGTGGTTGGAGGAGTCGATACCCATCACTGACAAGCTGATCCATAGGATCGTGTGGCTACCCTATACAGGGGAGAATTCGGCCATGATGTTTGGTGGAAAAGGTGGCAAGCAGGCCCTCACGAAAACCATGAAGGAGAAATTCAAGCTCGTGAAGAAGTCACACGACTATGCCATCTCAAGTATCTGAGACCCTGTGGTCAAGGTGGCCATGCAGATCCTAACAGGAAAAGTTATGCGGAAGTGTCGCGCAGATGAAGTGCCGGCACCCGTCGTTACTCTAGCAGACCAATGCACCGAAGGAGTCCAATTTAATTGAGCATGCTATCTCTACGGTGAGTTCCTTGCAAACTATTGTGAGGCACAAGAGCTCAGCGAGACCTTCCAATATGCATGGCTCTTGCTGTCCATTGTTCTGGTAGCCTGGGAGTTGCCTGAAGATAGATAATTCCCCTCGATCGTGCCAGACTTGCCAGAAGCAGCGAAGTATTCTTCATTGTGGGTGACCAAGGATGCTTAGCGCATCAAGGATAGCAAGATCTTCTGGATCTTGATGGAAATGAACATACGCATGGCTATCAATTGCAAACCATGATTGTCACCTATTGTGCTTTCCAAACTACAGGAGTACGTGGAGTTCAAGGTAGACATTTAGCACGTCGCGATCAAGGCACAGAAGGACCCTGAGTAGAAGTGGCAGGACTTTCCTTACTTGGCAATGGACGATGCAATTGATGCAATTCTTGATTGTTGGCTGGTAGAGTGGCTCACTGCCTCAGACTAAGCGGTGGGGTCGAGCAAGTCTACTGTGCATCACAAAAAGGAGGAGGCCAAGCTCAAGATGATGCAGCTGACCGAGAAGAGGAAGAAAGAGGCCACTGAAAAGGCCCAGGCAGAGCACAATGCCGCCCAGTAGGTGGAAAATTAGATAGGCAAAACAGAGCGTGGCTCTAAAAAAGGTGCGAGGTTGCCTTTGCCTGAAACAGAGGAAGAAACGGACGAGCAAACAAAGCAGCATGGAGCAGACCTGCAGATGGCATCGTACCGCATTAAATGTCTAAGAGAACATGAAAAAGTGGGGTTGCGGAAGAAATCCAAGGCCAGTAAGACGTCGCTAGACCCAGTCACCCTAGTAGAGGGAGATTTGAATGAAATTGGAGACACGGTGTGGGATGTCACCATGGAGTTACTGTAGCAGTTCGATCAGCAACAACAACAACTATTGGGGACCATCCAAATGAGTTTTCATGAGCTGCATATCCGTGCATCACAGGCTGGCACAGTGTCCACCAGCCTCGCTATTGGTACTTCAGAAGCTGCCGAGATGCTGTGTGTGAATGACTCCCGAGCGATAGTGCTGCCGGATGGAGCACTAACCATAGAAAACGAAGCTGACAGGCCCACCATCAGTGCCCTCAAGGGAGTGGGATTGAAGTTTGTAGTGCTTCCTGGCGAGGCACTCCACCTACTGCAGGATGGGGTGATTATAGAGCTAAGGGCCTGCGAACAGTGTGCTGTGCAAGTGATCAGTGAGAAGCAGATCAATAATATGCAGTTGGCCCTACAACAAGAATCTACCATCACCACCATGGCTCAAGTAACCGACTAAAACAAGTGCATAGTTCAGGTCATGGAGGAAGCATGTCGAATGGTCCCTAAGTTGGCCATTCCCGAGGGAGAACTAGTCGAGGTGCGCGTTCGCAAGCTTGCTATAGGGGTGCACGACGCTCACACAGAGTTGGCTAAGGTTCAGCTGGAGTTGAACCTATTGGATACCTATACCAATAGGTTTCATATTTCATGATTGGCCAAGGAAAGTCCAAATATGCTCTGCTTTGATATCACAAAGATCCCATATTTCCTAGAAAACAAGAGGTGTGTAAAGTGTTTCAAATATTGATGACCTTATTTCAAATTTTGATGGATGGTCCAAAAGTCTAATCTGGATCATGCCATGTTTAAATTTTCTGTTGTAGAATAGAGAAAGGAGTCTGTCCAAACTGCTTAATCTTGGCAGACAACTAGTTTAGGTAGAGAAGAAAAGGATCCCAACAGCCTAATCTGGGACCTTGGAAGAGATAAGGGTAGAAGTAGATAGAAAAGAATAAAGAAAAAGCCAAAGAAAAGAAAAGGCAAGTAAGGGTTTGCAAGTCCAAGTGCACCCTCCAATGGAGAAACAAAAAATGCTAGGAAAATAGCTGGGTAAGTAGTTGTGGTTGCAGAAAGGGCATTTTCACCATTGCACATATGTCAAAAGATGTATTGCCAAGGCAAAATCTATCAATGGACAAAGTGGTTAATTCCATCAAATTACAGCAAGGAGCATGACTAACCTCCCTTTCCCCCTTCACTCCATTATTAACATTCCCTTTTCAGCTGAGATTCATGGAGAAAGACCATGGTTTTATGGTGGTTCTTGTTCACACAAAGGCCACATTTCTTGTCTAAGATCTTTTCATTTTGATCTACTCTCAAAACTAAATCAATTTCAGATAAACTCAGTGAGATCCCCTTCATTTGCTCCCTCATTCATATTAACCTCTAATTCTACTATATAGCTCCCCTATCTTACCCTTCCCCTAATAATATTAACACTATGGTGTATAAAGCCCCAAATTCTATAAATACTCCTCCCCTTGGCATTATAGCCATATGTTCTTCAAAAGGAACCAAAGTGACCTCTGGTCACCTTGGTGAACCTATCACGTCCCATTCCCCCTTGCTACAAGCCAACTTGCTCCTCAAACCACCATTTGCATTGAAAAAACCCTTATAAACCCTCTTTTACCCTTAAATCCTTTGCAAAAATTACCCAAAGTCTAAAAAGCCCGCCTCTGGCACATTTCCAAAAGGTTAGCGCGCAGTTTGTTTTAATGGAAAAACATTGAAAAAACATCAAAAAACCCACAACCCAAAGTTTTCCGCCCGCGCATATACTCCGAGCACGTTGTTGCTCCGCCCACCGTCGGATCAGGTCCCGAGGATCCGACGATCCACAGCAATATCGGAGCGGCCCCCATGGTGGTTCTTTACCGCCCGAGAAAGTGACGTTGCGTCACGTCACGGGCAGGCCACACGTCAAACAACAAGGGCTCTCGGAGCCAGGCCTGACACTTTCAGCGCCGTACCCAGACCGCCCCGAGAGACCGTAGCGGCTAGCCTTAACCGTAACCGCTACGGTCCTGACCACCAGCTGCCCTCCTATGTCATATCGCCACGTCATTTCTGCTTATCCTTTTGCCGTTGATTGGTCCACCTCGCTGATGACATGGCTGCCACCTCATCGCCCCCATGGACCAATTGCTTACCGCCACGTCACCCGATGACGTCAACTGACGTCACTTGACCTTGACCCGCCAATGACGTCATGCTGACGTCATCACTAAAAAGCACCAAAATGGTAAAAAGGTCCATATTAACCCAAAAAACCGTGTTTTTCTCACTTTTTACTCCTGTCGCTACTTCGGCTCTGCATGGCTGTTTACGTCCAAATTTTCGCCAACCTGCTCAGTTAACCAAGGCGACCTCCAGAGCTCCAACCGTGCACGCCTATGCGACCTCTGTTCGTCAATTAACAGGTATTTACCGTTTGCTGCCCTCCATACGCCTGTTATTGAAATTAAAGTTACTCAGAGGGCTAAGGAGACCTTAAAAATTATATTTTCACCGGCCATTTCCCTCTGCACATCCACATTTGCAACTGTGAAGTCCAAAAACATCAGCCGAGCCTTAATACCTGTAATTTCGCTCAAAAACAACATTCACTGCGTATTCCCGGCAAATTTCTTGTTAAACTCAATTCACCCGCTAAAAGAGGACATAGTGAGACCATAGAGAAGCCCTGCTCCTGAAACAAACAGTATTTCAACTGCTGTTGTGTAAATTCCTCCTCTGGTATCTGAGATACAAACTGTTTTTACAGAAAATCACTTCTATTCTGTGTTGCTTCCATTAAACCATCCACCTACAATTGTTGAACTTTGAAGAAGATCATGGAGACTCCCATTGCTCTCAACATCAAGCCCCTCAATGCCCCTCACCAGGAATTGGAGTGGAAAGCCCTGGGAGATATGGATTACCAAATGCTGGACTGGTTTCTTATGGGCTCCAAATACAATATCCAGATGCTGAATGAGTTGAAAGCCCAGCACCTGAGTGGAGCAGACATCTTGGGGATTTGGGACTCAAACCTGCCAATCTACAACCTCCCCCAAGTAAATCCTATGCCAGAGTTGATATACAGCTGCCAGGAATGCTATGACCCAAACCAAAGAGCTGTCATCAGCCCCACAGGCTCAGTCCTATTCCAGATCACCCCAGAGAGTATTAATGAGATGCTGCACTTCCATACTGCCAAGCAATTGACCCCCCTCAATATGCAGAATTTGATAAAGAAAGGGAGCAAGCTGTCAATTGACCAAATCATTAAAATCAATCAGTTGTTTGTAAAACCAGGCTCTGAATCAGTCAGAACTCCTCCTATTGGATATCAGTACTTGAATGAATTGGGCAGGATGTTAGTGGATTTGATCAGCTATGCCCTAGGATTCAAGGGAATGGAAGATGTGGATGAAACCATAATAGCAATGCTGTCTCTATTCTCTCTTGGTAAGCCCCCAGCTGTGCATTATGATTATGCTACATACATTGCAGATAAAATCCATGACCAGTTAATGAACTTGAAGAGAGAAAGACTATTCAGGTATACCTCATACATATACCACCTCTTCTTGTTTTATCAACCAGCTACCTTCTCTTTTCCTTTGAAGCAACTCAATGCCCAAGGAAATCCAAGATCAGTGGTGTTCTGGACCTCTGTCTTTCACTATACATCTGTGTCACCTTACACATACAATGAGTTCATTGATTTATTCATTTATCCAGCCTTGACAGTATTGCATGGTGTTCCTCCTCCAAGGCTAACTGATGATATGAAGAGAGTTCTTCACCTAAACAAAACCTACAGCATTGGTAATTGGTACCTCTACCAAAACCACACAGTCATCAGAATATATGGCTGTGAGTTGACACCTTTTAGATTGCCAAGGTATGTCCCCATGAGGCTTTTTGCCTTGGAATATTTCAGACAGTTTGGCAACTCAGACTACCTGCATTTTCAGAGCAAGAACAAGAAGTCACAGCTAAAGGTGAGGAGCCAGCTGGGTCCTTTCCTATATAACAGAAAAGAGGAGGGATGGAAAGAGGCAAACACTATCCTGGAAGGCCTTAGACTGCAAACTAGTTTTGAATGGATACCCTATGACCCCAATCATTTTGTCTCCCTCAGGAGGATAAAATACAAATTGGGTGGTTATGCACACAAGAGACAACCTGAGATTGAACAATATGCCAATGCATTAAGCTGGGAAGAGGGTACCTTAGAAGAAGAAATAACTGCTGAAGAGCTTCTAGAAAGAGAAGCTAGAAATATACAAAAGCAAGCTGACTTGGAAAATTGTGGACAGGTTCCTCATTCATACAGAAGACAGCTTGGAGCAGCTACTACATCATCAACAACACAGCAGCAAGCTGCCGGGAAAACACCACAAACAGCCAATAAAGATAAAGGGAAACAGGTGGAACAGCCACCTCCATTGACAGAAGAGCAAGTGGAAACATTGCTACAACAGCAAGAAGAGATGCAACAGCGGGAACAAGGGCAGCAGCAAGAAGAAGTGCCACTTAAGGAACAGCAACCCTTGCAGCAAGAAAGGGTGATTGACACTCCTAGTTCCACTGAGCAACAGGCTCAGAATATAGTGCCTCCTAGGGCAGAAACTACCTTTGATACATCGGTCCTCCAAACCCCACAAAAGGAGGACTTAACCAGGAAAAGAGATAGAGAGACTCCCCTGACTTCATCCATCAATCAGGGAGAGAAAAGGCAAAGGTTGAATGACTTCCCAGAAGATGATGAGGCAATAAGACAAGCATCGGGCATGGGCCCACCCAGCCGAGAAGTATCAGCCAGTTCATTCCAGCATGAACATGATAGAGCTATGGGAGGGGAGGTCAGCTCCTCCAGCCAGCACAAAGAAGGACAGGTAAGCATCAAACAGCAGTTTATCGACATTAAAAGGAGGAGTGATCCTATTAAAGTACAGCTGTACAATCATTTGCTGAACCTGGCTCCCACCAATCAGCAAAGACTCATGTCTGCCTTTGATGTAAGTGAAGGCAAAATGATCATGAGTCACTTCATGCCCACAACTCTGCACCCCCAATCTACCTCGGATTACCTAAGGACCAACATGGAGGTTCTGGCCAAAGATATACACCCTATGGATAAAATCGAACTGCATAAACAAACTGGTGAAATGGTGTATGCCTCCTTGGCAGATGAAACATTGGAAAACTACAAATTGAAGAGCAGCCTTGATAATACAGCCTCTCATCTGGAATTGGAGAGAGCATCATCACAAGCCAAGGACAACAGAATCAAGTCCTTGGAGGAGGTAATTATAGAAATAGGACATGATCCTAAAGATGTTAAAGGTATCCAGGAACGGTTGAAGATAAGGGATCAAGACATGGCTGCCTTAAGGAGGAAAATCAAGCTCCCAGCCACCATCCATCCTCAAACAGATGAAGTTGCTCAGCAAAGGCTAGAAAAGGATGCTACGGATTTGATGATATCCTTATACAAGGAGCTGGTTCGGACTCAAGACCAGCTAGGACAATCAGAAGCTGCAAAGGCAGCATTACAGACAGCATTAAAACAGAGAGAAGAGGGCCAAACTTCCCAGCCCCCTCCGGAAGTAATCAATCTTGAAGAAGCCCCTCCAACAACTACTCTTCCTCCTCAGCAGACAGGAACTACAGTACCATCTACAGCAACAACTACGCCAACAACAGAGCAGACTCCTAGTCTGGATATGCAGAAGCTGCAAGCTGAGATCCGAGTTCTTGAATACCAAATGAAAGAGCTTGATGAAGTCAAAAGGTCTTTGACTAAGGTGAATGAAAGATTTGAAAAAAGCAAGCAGAATGAGGCAGCAAAGGAAAGAGAAATAAAAGTTCTAAAAGAGAGAATAGCTGAACTGGAAAAGGAGCTTGCACTAGAAAAAGTAACAGCAGAATTAAAAGCAGTCCTCTGGGGCAACATTGGTCGATCCATCACCAATCAGTGGCAGTATATTGAGACTATGGATGAGCAAATAGTACTCATCACAAAGGCAAACAAGGAAATACACAGAGCAAGAGCAAGCCTTGGCCACATGCCAGATGCTGCCAGCAGAATGATCAATATTTTAAATAACAAGACAAGCTCTCAGCTGGCCACCATGGGAATTACTAACAGGACTGAAACAATCTCAGTAGTTAAAAGAGTCCTGACACTAAGAAGCCTAGTTGGAACACTGGAGAGGAGAACACAGGACATGCAGACCGAAATCAACAAATTCCTGGACAGATTCCTGGCATTACAAAACAGAGGCCTCCCCAGCATATTAAGCAGTGTAGGAAGACTGCTTACCCTGGAAAATTACATCAAAAGGGTTGATGCCCATGCTGCAGCACAAATTGCAAAACAACCTAGTACCTCAGCAGAAACAGGGCCAGCATCAGGGAAGAATTTGTATGATAGGGTGGATAACCTGTTTTTTATCATGAACGAAATTGATCACCTGTTTGATACACCACCAAATTTCTTTAAGTATACAGAAGCAGATGAGACTATGGGGGCAATCATAAATCACCAATTGCCCACATAGGAAGTATGGAGGAATTTGACACAGATAATCTTATCAGGCCCGAACCTGTAGCGTTAATTTTCTCCAGTTTACGAACAATCATGCACAGGCAGAATTTTGGTGGATAACTCCACAAGGAAAGGACAGATGCTGAGCCAACTCAGCAGGGCTATTTACTCACCACAGCAGCAATCACAATCACAGGTGGCAGACCCAAAATACAGCGCATGAGCCATAAAGTCGGGTTCTCCAGCATTTGATCAAAGTATCCCAACCGACTTAGCAGCTCCCAAAGGCCAAAATATCTTCTGACAGAACATCAAGACGCCTTTATTTTGTATTCAATGTTGTAATAAATTTCTGATAATAATATCTCAAAAGTTGGTGAGAACATTAAGTCTGAGATAACTTAGAACTCAGATATTTTTGTAAAATCGTATGTATATATTCGCCCCCCACTGAAGCTTAAGGGGTTGTTGTTATTTTCATTTTGGAGATCTCACTTGCTGTAAAATTCTCAGAGAAATAATACAAAGGGTGAATGGAATTTCCAAAGCTGGGCGTACCTTGATGCATTGTGATGAATGGTGAATGTTGCAGGATTCCAGAGTGTTTCATAAAACAATAAGTCTTTCTTAAATCTCTGTGTTACATGTTTTTGAGGCTTTTGTTCTCTTTTATTGTTTAAATGTTTTATACTTAATAGCAAAGTAGAAGAATAGTTCCAGGATTTAATCACTGATTACCCTGAACTCAATCTAAGCTATTATCCATGTTTTCTTCAGATACAGTGAATGAAGTGTAATTCTTAATTGCTGCATTTTAAAACTATATCTTTTACAGTGATAGACATTCCCAGGGATTCAAGTTTGCTCCTGAGACATCTATCCGTTTCTCATACCTAGTTTGGTGGAAATACTTGAATACTTTAGTGAAAATTCTTAATTGCTTTCACTGGTTTTTTCACCTGTTTGTGTTGTAAATCAAAAATTTTGTTATATGAAGTATCCAAATGGCCCTGTAAGTTTCACCAATTCACCTCAAGGTTTCTAGACACCTACAGCCATAGACTCCATTGCCCAATGATATTTGACTCTTTGAACATTATATCACAAGACCTGAAAGAAAATCTTCAACCAAAACATAAACAAAACCTGTGCGTAATACCTAGCCTAAAACACTATCATAACAGATACAAATCATAAAGAGAGAGCCCTCTCTGATCACAGTTTGGCTAGAAGCAGTGATCCAAAGATTGGTTAGTGGTTACCCCGGCCGTATTCCCTTGGGAGTCATAGGGAACAACCTGGGTGTTAACAGAACCTACAGATTGCAGATTTATAGTTGAAGGCCCAGCCTTCAACTCCACTGGAAGTAAATGAGTAGCACACAACTGCTATCACAGAGGTGATAGCGGTGATAGACAGTGCAGTAGCAGACTGCACACGACTGTTTGAACAATCATTTGAGGTCTTGATGAGTCTGTAGGAGGATCCTAAGTGCAACAGCTGGAGACAAAGGTGCAAGAACTGTAGTATCTCTATGATGAAGTAAAAGGTACAACACCCACCGTCACTCTCACACACAAACTAGCGAAGCTGCAGGAGGCCAAAACATTAAAGAACAGGTAGATGTAGTGAAACACAAAGAGGCAGTGTTGAAGGCACGCTTGAAACCCTGGATGGACGAAGCTAATTCAGTCATAGCCTCCATTGAAGGTAAGCTTGCTAATCTACAAGTAGTTCAGCAGAAGCTTCAGGCTGACAGTTTAGGACCAGCGACAGAGTAGTTGGTTGAGGAAGTGAATCAGGCAGCCGCGTAGTGCACCATCGAAATGGCAATCATATAGGTCGAGCTAGGAGGTATTCGCACCAATATCTTTGTGCCCACCATGTTTGTGTTGGGGGCCTATTGGGAATGGGTTACCCCAAGAGCAGTTTTGGGGCTAAAAGCCCATGTTTTGGGATAATTTTGTAATAAAGTTGTAAAGTCTCCACATTTTGTGGTCGCGGAGTGCAAAGGTGTCAAGATTCATAAAGTGTTGTCAACCCTTATTTTGTAAATTGTCAAGTTGCCTATAAAGATCCACCCATGGTTCGTGGACCATGGGATTGTATAAAAAGGAGCTAAGTAAGTAAGCTCTAGGTAGTAAAAAGAAAGGAAGAAAGTAGCGAAGTAGAGTGGAGAATTCTAAGTGTTCTCGGGTCTTAGTGTAGGTAGAGGCTCATAGCTGAGTGCGCAGAGGCCTAGGGTGGAAGTCCGCAACTGAGTGCGTGGACCCCTACAGTTGTGTGTGTAGGGCGGATAGAATCTATATTAAACTGGAAGATATCAATAAAGAGAAGTATTATGCAATTACTTTGTATTTAGTTCCTGTTAATGCATCTGATTATATTGTGTTTTGGGTTTAATTTACAATGTTTATTTAATGCGCGAATATATGTGATTGTATCGGTTAATTGAACGCAAGTAAGGATATCAGTTTACGCGGTGCTAACTATGATTGATTAGTAAGATAAGTAAAACACTTCGGATAACTTGGGAACCTATACAATACATTGTCATAGCTGTGCGAAAGTACATGGACCATGGTTTAGGGCTATGCGAAGGTCAATTGTACACCTTCGTATAGGTACTGAAGGGTAGAATAAAGGGTAGACTGACAAAGCCCTAAGGCTTAGCGACCTGCGAGAAATTAGGGGCATAGGGTATAAACTGACATCACGACCATCTCAGGGTGCGGAAACATGGTTCCAGCATCCCCCCATACTGCTTCGAGTGAGACTTCGGTCCGCGCTCCGTGCGCTGATGCCAAAAGGGCCAATAGTGTAGGGATTTGTTTGGCTAACTAACATTGAACCTAGGTCAGGGCCCACAAAGCCAACAGTACTTGATGTACCAGGTTAGCTTGCGATAAAAGTTTATTCAATACCTTGGAGGAGAAATACCTCAAGATGCGCATAGAAATGGGTGATGATGAAAGGTATAGTGTTTCAGGAGTGGACACGGTTGTTTTTTAGAGGGAGCATGGAGCTCTTATCACCTTGACAAATGTGAAGTATGTGCCTAGACTACAGAAGAATTTGGTATCGATCACGGTGTTGGACAACAAAGGCTACGATGTTGTCTTCAGTAACGGAAATGTTTTCCTTAGACATATCACCATGGGATAGGTGAAATAGATTATTTCACGAGTTAAGAACCTATATGCTCTTGAGGTTCAAGATGCATGAAAAGCCTTAAGGAGCAAGGCAAATGTTAGAGACTTGGTGGTTGAGGGGGAGAGTAAATTACCTCTCAACATGCAGTCCCAGAAGAAGTCTCAGACAATTGTGGAGGAGCCACATTTGGAGATGCTGAGAGGAGACAGAGTGGAGGCATCCACTCATTCAGAGACCTCCAGTAGGGGGGAATTTCGAGCCAAGTCAGCAGAGGTATCACATACACTCATACCTCCAAGTGTGAGGTGGGGCGATGTGAAGTGATAGTCTCAAGAAGGCTGAAATTGGGCAAGGTCTATTGAGAGGTTTTATCTCATGGATTGTACCTTGCTACGGGAGCCCAAAGTACATAATAGTGGGAGGAATTAGTGGGATTGATGCAGTCAGAGATTTTCAATTGACAGAGGCAATAGCAATCATAGACTTTGATGACAAATTCATCACACTGATTCAGGTTGGATGTTTTTTTTTGTTTCTGGAGTTTCTGGAGAAACAACACTAGAGGGAAGTGTTGCATGCAAAACATTCCAAAGGTTTAGGATCAGGATCGAGTTGAATTCATTTCTTGTTGAGAGGGAGTGTTGAGAATAGCAACACAAAATGCTAAAAATAGCATTCAGAATATTCCAATTTTAATTTTTCCTTGAATTAAAATTGAGAATTAAAATTCGAATTTAGTCTCACCAGCTGCTTGAAAAATAAGTAATTAATTCATCTTGAGTTAATTAGTTAGAGAAATTCAAGCTAGAAGTATTTTTGAAGTAATGCAACAGTTATCCCTTAAATTAAGGAGATTATCCCTTACTTAAGGAGATAAGGATGAGTTGTAATTAGTTAGCTTAGTTAACTGAGTTATGTGCAGTTAAATTAGTTCCAAACAGTTTGACGAACTAATTGTGAGTTCAGTCAATCAATGCATGCATGCATCAAACTATTATACTCTAGATAACTGAATATTCTCCCATAAATAACTCATGCATGTCTATTCAGAGAATGACCCAGTTGAGATTAAAGATAGGGACATTGTACTATTAGTTGCATGAGTTTTCCTATAAAGGAAACTCATCCATGTAGTCAAGGTAAGGTTCCTTGAGGATTGCATAGTTTTATAGGGTGTGAGATCAGTGGTACACTTGGTAATAGGAGGATCACCTAGAGAAACTACGCAAGGAAATAGGAGGCTTGGAGGCAAGAGGAGAAGGTTTTTGAGAAGCCTTGTTTGCCTGTGAGCATCTAGGAGGATTGTAGTAAGAGCTAGCTAGGTGAGAGAGCTAAGGCTTTGTGTAATTTTGAGATATTTCCACCTTGTATGATAATACAGATAGTGGGGTTTTTAGCTGAGGCTTTCCCCTGATTATTTTCTATGTTTCATGTGCACTGATTCTTCTTCTGGTTATATGTTTTCAGCTTGATCTTGCTCAAATCTTTTAAGATTCCACAAAATTGATTATAGAAGTACATTAAAGTATTTTTCTTTAGTTATGTTGCATTATCAAGTTAATCTATAGTTAAAATGTCTACATGGTATCAGAGCCAAGTTATCAGAGCTGTGAACAGTATACGGAGAAGAGAAGTCAAAGTTTGAAGTTTGGGATTGCTGGTACAAATCGAATTCATCTCATACTTCAGGTTGGTCAATGGCGTTCTATGGCTTGAGACTCAAGTATGCCTTGGAAGGTAGCTTGAATTACATAGCATGGAAGGATAGAATAGAAGCGATATTAGAAGAAAATGGTTTGAAGGATTTCATTGATCAAGAAATCCCCAAGCCAGCTGCAGCTAATGCACAAGAATTGGCTGAATGGAAGAAGTGTGTGGAGAAGGCGAGATAGATTCTTCTCGAGGGAGTTCGAGACCATATTGTCTCGAGTCTCCATAGGAAGGATCATCCATATTCACTGTGGAAGACATTGAAGGCCCTCTACCAGAACAATAGCGACCAGAGGAAACTGGCACTCAAGGACAAGCTTCGAAGAATCAAGATGGAGAACTACGATACTATTTCCACATATCTGAACAGGCTCACCACTTGCATAGATGAGTTTGGAAGTGTGGGAATAACTATTGTTGATGATGATATGGTGAGCCTCGCTCTCCTTGGCCTTCCAAAGAGCTGGAATAGATACCAGAACTCTGTGAATGGAAGGGAGAAACTGTCGGATTAGGAACGACTGTGGTCAGATCTCATGCAGGAGGAGATTAGGAGGAGCACACGAGATGGTTCTTCATCCAAGGATGATGAAGAAAATCTGGCCTTAGCAAGTAAGGCAAGGAAAGAAAAGTGGAGGGTGTCCCATTCCGAATCGAATTCTTCTCATGGAGGGAAGAAGGTTGACAAGTCTAAAGTGAGATGATTTAATTGTCATGACATGGGTCATTATGCGACTAATTGCCCATCGAAGAAGTCCAAGAAGGGATCCTCGGAAGGATCGAAAGGTGAGGCATTAGCCTCTCAATTCGAGATGGACTTCACCCTCATCGCATGCATGGTGTCATTGATGATGGGTTGTGGTTGGTTTCTTGATAGTGGAGCCTCATTCCACATGACCGGAAATAAAAGTTTATTCAGTACCTTGGAGGAGAAAGACCTCAATATGCGCATAGATATGGGTGACGATGAAAGGTATAGTGTTTCAGGAGTGGGCACAGTTTCTTTTCAGAGGGAGCATGGAGCTCTTATCACCTTGATAGATATGAAGTATGTGCCTGGACTAAAGAAGAATTTGGTATTGATCGCGATGTTGGAGGACAAAGGCTATGATGTTGTCTTCTGTAAGGGAAAGGTTTTCCTTAGACACATCACCATGGGACAGGTGAAACAGATCATTTCACGAGTTAAGAACTTGTATGCTCTTGAGGTTCAAGATGCATGCAAAGCCTTGAGGAGCAAGGCAAATGTTAGAGACATGGTGGTTGAGAGGGAGAGTAAATTACCTCTCAACATGCAGTCCCAAAAGAAGTCTCAGACAATTGTGAAGGAGCCACAATTGGAGATGCTGAGAGGAGACGGAGTGGAGGCATCCACTCATGCAGATATCTCCAGTAGGGTGAAATTTTGAGTCAAGTTAGGAGAGGGATCATATGCAGGCATACTGCCAGGTGTGAGGTGGGGTGATGTGAAGTGATAGTCTCAAGAAGGCTGAAATTGGGTAGGGTCCATTGAGATGTTTTATCTTATGGATCGTACCTTGCTACGGGAGCCCAAAGTACAGAGAAGTGGGAGGAATCAGTGGGATTGATGTAGTCAGATATTTTCAGTTGACAGAGGCAATAGAAGTTAGAGACTTTGATGACAAATGCATCACACTGATTCAGGTTGGATGTTTTTTTTTGTTTTCTGGAGTTGCTAGAGCAACAACACTAGAGAGAAGTGTTGCATGCAGAACATTCCAAAGGTTCAGGATCAGGATCGAGTTGAATTCCTTTCTTGTTGAGAGGGAGTGTTGAGAATAGCAACAAGAAATGCTAAAAATAGCATTCAGAATATTCCAATTTTAATTTTTCCTTGAATTAAAATTGAGAATTAAAATTCGAATTTAGTCTCACCAACTGTTTGAAAAATAATTAATTAATTCATCTTGAGTTAATTAGTTGGAGAAATTCAAGATAGAAGTCTTTGTGAAGTCATGCAACAATTATCCCTTAAATTAAGGAGATTATCCCTTAATTAAGGAGATAAGGATGAGTTGTATTTGAGTTGTAATTAGTTAGCTCAGTTAACTGAGTTATGTCCAATTAAATTAGTTCCAAATAGTTTGAGGAACTAATTGTGAGTTCAGTCAGTTAATGCATGCATGCATCAAAATAGTGTACTCCATATAACTGAAGATTCTCTCATAAATAACTCATGCATGTCTATTCAGAGAAAGACCCAATTTAGATTAAAGACAGGGACATTGTACTATCAATTGCATGAGTTTTCCTATAAAGGAAACTCATCAATGTAGTAAACGTAAGGTTCCTTGAGGATTGTGCAGTTTTACAAGGTGTGAGAGCAGTGTGAGTGATCATTGTTACACTTGGTAACAAGAGGATCACCCAGAGAAGTTGCGCAAGGAAATAGGAGGGTTGGAGGGTAGAGGAGAAGGTTTGTGAGAAGCCTTGTTTTCCTGTGAGCATCCAGGAGGATTGTACTGAGAGCTAGCTAACTGAGAGACCTAAGGTTTTATGTAATTCTGAGATATTTCCACCTTGTATGATAATACAGATAGTGGGGTTTTTAGCTGAGGCTTTCCCCTGAGTATTTTCTGTGTTTCATGTGCATTGATTCTTCTTCTGGTTATATGTGTTTAGCTTGATCTTGCACAAATCTTTTAAGCTTCCGTAAAATTGATTGTAGAAGTAGATTAAAGTATTTTGCTTTAGTTATATTTCATTATCAAGTTTATCTACAGTTAAAATTTCTACACAACATGTCAATACTATAGACAGTTTGACCATACTATAGAAAAATTCCTAGTGTTAATAGCTAATATGTAAGAGAAGAAAACATAGCCTCAGCTAATATGTAAGAGAAGAAAACATAGCCTCAGTAGCCTACGCAAAATTTACAAATGATAAGGGTTGAGCCCCATGAAGAATATCAAAGCATTAATATTGTATTGATAAGTGGAATGACGACTGGCCCTAATAAAGGTAAACAACCTAAAGAAGATGGATGGGTCTGCAAGGCTTCGAAGAAAGAAGTTGGCTTTGATCTAAATCATGCTAAGGAAAAATTTATGGAAGCCAAGAGGAGTTTCATTGAGGCCTCCACCTTAGGAAGCCACTACAAGATGCAAGAAATAAGCGCACCTGCAGATGTTGATCCTTCTATACTCACTACATCTTTGGAGACCTTCATGAAGCCGTTGTGCAATAGCAAGGCTGTGGAGGGACTACATGAATTAATAAATAAATGTTCTAGTAAAGAAAAGGCCCCTGATGGACACCATGTGGTCAAAAAGATTGGAAAGCATAAGGCACGAACAGGGCAAGAGATGCGACTAACAATGCAGATAGGTGATTATGAAATGGACCAGGTCATCTTCAATATGCGGTCTGATGCAAATGTTTTATAGAAACAAACATGGGAAAGGATGGGGATACCTATTCTGCAGTGGTCTTCAATTCAGCTCAGGATGCCAAACCAGCAGAAAATCATCCCCATGGGATGATTATATGGAGTAACGGTGGATATTGAAGGTGCGAGTGCAGTATCAAACTTTGAAGTTATTTGTCGATGATAGTGATCCCTGCGCTGCGCTCCTGGGAATTGACTGGGATATCGATATGAATGGGGTCATCAATTTGAAAAAGAGGACAAGTTTTTTTCTTTCCATAGGGGGCCACAGGAAAACTTAGTCATTGATCTAACCTTGTAATGCCCATTATTTCTCTACACTAAGAGAACTTCTCAATTTTCACATAATTTGTTAATGCATCTGTAGTATTCTTCAAAGTGTCCACCTTTACTAGCAACACCTTTTTTACCTCAACCATATCCCTCACAAAGTGATACTGAACATCAATGTGCTTTGTCTTTGAATGATAAGAAGGTTTCTTTGCCAAGAAAATTGCACTTTGGATGTCACAGTCTATCCTTATATCTCTTTGTACTAACCCCATACTTGAACACAATCTCTGCAACCAAACTACTTCCTTGCTTACATGAGTGGTTGCCATGTATTCTGCCTTTGTAGTTGAAAGGGCCACTACAGACTGTCTCTTACCCATCCAACTAATTGCACCTCCAAATAGGTTAAACACATACCCACTTGTAGATCTTCTCTGATCTAGATCTCCAGCTCAGTCTGCATCAACAAAGCCATGAATTTCCAAAACTCTATCCATTCTTTGTCTTCCTTGGTAGCACAAACCATAATCACTAGTGCCACACAAATACCTGAAAACCCACTTCACTATTGTCCAATCCTCCTTCCCTGGTTTTGACATAAACCTGCTCAATACTCCCACTTCATGTGCAATGTCTGGTCTAGTAAATACCATTGCATACATCAGGCTACCAAATACACTTTCATATGGAATACAAGACATGTCCTCTTCCTATTCTTGTGTCTTGGGACACTATTCAACAGATAAATTTACAACTATAAGAATAGGAAACTTTACCGGTTTACTATCCTACATATTAAATCTCTGCAATATTATCTCAACGTACTTCCTCTGGTTTAACTAGAGCTTCCTATTTTCCTGATCTCATTTAATTTCCATGCCCAAAATATAGTTTGCATCACAAATATCTTTCATGTCGAATTTGGAGGAAAATTGGGTCTTCAAATCCTAGATAATGTCTTTGACATTTCCAACGAGCAACATATCATCCACCTACAAGACCAAATAAATAACACGGTCACCAATTAATTTAAAATAAACATAGTGATTTTCTTTGCTTTTGGTGAAGCCAAGTCTCCTTATAAATGTATTAAATTTCTGATACCACATCCTTGGTGACTATTTTAACCCATACAGATACTTTTTTAACTTACATACTAGTTCTTTCTTACACTTCACTGCAAATCCTTCGGGTTTCTTCATGTATCTCTCTTCTTCCATATCCCCATGAATAAATATTGTCTTCACATCCATCTATTCTACCTCAAAATCAAAAGCAACAGTAATAGATAAAAGTAATCTAATAGAAGCTACCTTGGCAATAGGAGAAAAAATATCACCGAAATCAATTCTTGGCACTTGGGAATAACCTTTTGCTACCAACCGAGATTTTTATTTCTCCACCTTTCCTTTTGCATTCATATTCTTCTTAAACACCCATTTACTTCCAATGGGTTTCCTTCCAACCAAAAACTCCAGCAGATCCCAAGCCTCATTTTTGTGGCAAGATTCCATTTCATCAACCATGGCCTCTTTCTAAATTTTGCCATCCTCTAAATCTACTTCTTCCCTCATAGTTATGGGATCATCATCACTAATAGATAAAGAAAATTTTGAATAGAAAGAATATGGACTATACCTTTCTGGATGCCTTCTTTCTTGAACTGATCTTCTCACAGTTGGATTGTGTGGCTCTTCATCTTTTGATTACCCTTCTGCTAAAGAGTCTAATTCTTCCTCCTTTAGCTCAAAATATATCTTCTCAGGTTCCTTTAGTAGGACTTCATGTTTAATAACATCTTTCATCTCTCTAAACACCACATATCATCTGTAGACAACCTTTGTTGTTTCTAGATTCCAAAGCTTATAACCTTTTAAAACATTCGTATACCCAATAAAGATGAACCTTTCAAATTTACTATCCAACTTTGCTTTTTTGTCCTTTGGAACATGTATATATGCATCACATCTAAATACCCTCAGATGTGAAAGAGAATGTTTCTTACCAGTCCATACCTCTTGTAGAGTCTTATCCTCCAACACTGATGAAGGTGATATGTTGACTAGGTAACATGTAGTCTCCACCACCTCTGCCAAGAATTCCTATCCTTACCCAACACCACTGAGCATGCTTCTTGTATTTTCCATCAACGTCTTGTTCATTATTTCTGTAACTCCATTTTGTTGAGGTGTGTATGGATTAGTCTTCTATCGTGCTATACCACACTTCTTACAAAACTCTTCAAATTCCTTCTTGCAAAACTCTCCACCGTTATCTGTCCTCAGCACATTTATCTTCTTCTCTATCTGGTTTTCCACCAGTCTTAAATTCTTTAAACCTATCAAAGACTTGAGATTTCTTCCTGAGGAAATATACTTATTTATTCCTTGAGAAGTCATCTATAAATGATACATAGTACATAGACTTACCCAGTGATGGAACTGACACAGGTCCAAACACATCACTGTGCACAAGCTCTAATATCTATTTCACCCCCTTAGCACCAGAGGGGAAACTCGCCTAATTCTCCTTCCCATATACACAATTTTCACAAAAATCAAAATCCAGAGAGTAATTAGACATACCTTCTACCATACCATTAAAATGAAGTATTCAAAGGCCCTTCTCTCTAATATTTCCAAGACTTTGATTCCATAGCATGGTCTTTTCTCCAGAGACCACTAGATTTTCTACTCAACTTTCAGGAACCACATAATTGTTGCACCCATCAATAACAATGCTACCCTGAATCTTGTACATAGTTCCAATATGAACTCCCCACATCAATACCAGTGCTCCTAAAACCATATTGTAGGTATCTTTCTCGAACACTGTTTTTTCAACTGCATAATCCACCTTGCTTACAAAAATCATATTTTTGGCCAATGCAGGAATATGCAGAACACCCAGAAGTGTTCTAATCCTTCCACCTTGCAACTTCAACTTCAATTTTCCATGACCAGTGATTTTATCCTTCATGTTATCCCCTAATAAGACGTCACTACCATTATATTTCTCATACTTGTAGGTTTTAACCCCGTACATAAATTACCCGCATACGAATTCTAAAACACAAAAAAATAAACAATGTGAGAGCATAACACATAAAACACATATACACAGAGATTTTCCCCTAGATCCCAAAATCAAGACTACCAGCTTTATTTTTCATTATGTGCCTTTCAATGTTACAATACATATTTATACATGCCAAAGCATCCAAAACCATGGACCGAAAACCATCTGCGTCGGCTAGTCGTGGAAAGAATATAACACAACCCAACATTCTCCCACTTGTTGTTTTCTTTCCACAGGGGTCCACAGGACAGCTTATTCATTTATCTAGTGCTGCAATGCCCATTGTTTCTCTACACCAAGAGAACTTCTCAAAGCTCACAAATTTTTTCAATGCATCTGCAGTATTCTTCAAAGTGTCCACCTTTACCAACAACACCTTTTTGTCTTCTATCATATCCCTCACAAAGTGATACTGAACATCAATGTGCTTTGTCTTTGAATGGTAAGTAGGGTTCTTTGCCAAGAAAATCTCACTTTGGCTGTCACAGTCTATCCTTATAGCTCCCTGTACTAACCCCATACTTGAACACAATCTCTGCAACTAAACTGCTTCATTAATTGCATGAGCGACTGCCATGTATTCTGCCTCTATAGTTGATACTGCCACTACATATTGTTTCTTACTCATCCAGCTAACTGCACCTCCAAATAGGTTAAACACATACCCCCTTGTAGGTCTTCTCTAATCTAGATCTCCATCCCAGTCTGCATCAAAAAAGCCACAGATATCGAAAACTCTTTCCAATCCTGGTCTTCCTTGGTAGCACAAACTGTAATCACTAGTGCCACACAAATACCTGAAAACCTGCTTCACTATTGTCCAATGCTCCTTTCTTGGTTTTGACATAAACCTACTCAATACTCCCACTGCATGTGCAATGTCTGGTCTAGTACAGACCATTGCATACATCATGCTAATGACTTCACTTGCATATGGAACACAGAACATTTCCTCTTCCTCTCCTTGTGTCTTGGGACACTATTCAGTAGATAACTTCACACCTACAGGAATAGGAACCTTCATCGGTTTACTGTCTTGCATATTAAACCTATGCAATATTATCTCAACATATTTTCGCTGGTTTAACCAGAGCTTCCTCTTTGCTCAATCTCTTTTATTTTCCATGCCCAAAATATAGTTTGCAGCAACAAGATCTTTCATGTCGAATTTGGAGGACAATTCAGTCTTCAAATTTTTGATAATTTCCTTGACATTTCCAACCAGCAACATATCATCCACATAGAAGACCAGATAAATAACACGGTCACCAATTAATTTAGAATACACACATTGATCTGCCCTGCTTCTGGTGAAGCCATGTCCCTGTATAAAAGTATCAAATTTCTGATACCACATCCTTGATGATTGTTTTAACCCATACATAGACTTCTTTAACTTGCATACCAGTTCTTTCTTACCCTTCATCGCAAAGCCTTCAGGTTGCTTCATGTAGATCTCCTCTTCCAGATCTCCATGAAGAAATGTTGTCTTCACATCCATCTGTTCTACCTCAAAATAAAAATCAGCAGTAACAGATAAAGGTAATATAATAGAAGCTACCTTGGCAACAGGAGAAAAAATATCATTAAAATCAATTCCCAACACTTGGGAATAACCTTTTGCTACCAACTGAGTTTTGTATTTCTCAACCTTTCCTTCTACATTTGTCTTCTTCTTGAACACCCATTTGCTACCAATGGGTTTACTTCCAGCCGACAACTCCACCAGATCCCAAGCCTCATTTTTGTGCAAAGATGCCATTTCATCAACTATGGCCTCTTTCCAGAGTTTTCCATCCTCTGAATCTACTGCTTCATTTATAGTTCTGGGATCATCATCAGTAATAGATAAAGCAAAATTTGAACAGAAATTAGATAGACTATACCTTTCTGGCTACCTTCTTTCTCGAACTGATCTTCTCACACCCGAAGTTTATGGCTCTTCATCTTTTGATTCCTCTTCTGCTATAGAGTTTGTTTTTTCGTCCTTAAGCTCAAACTCTATATTCTCAAGTTTCTTTGATGGGACTTCATGTTTAATAACATCTTTCACCTCTTTGAACACCACATCTCGATTGTACACAACCTTCCTTGTCACTGGGTTCCAAAGCTATAACCCTTTAAACCATCCTTATATCCGATAAAGATGCACTTTTTAGATTTACTATCCAACTTGGTTATTTTCTCCTTTGGAAGATGTACATATGCATCACATCCAAATACCCTCAGATGTGAAAGAGATGGTTTCTTATGAGTCCATACCTCTTGTGGAGTCTTATCATCCAACGCTGATGAAGGTGATCTATTGACCAGGTAACATGTTGTCTTCACCGCCTCTACCCAGAATTCCTATCCTAACCTGACACCACTGAGCATGCTTCTTGCCCTTTCCATCAATGTCTTGTTCATTTTTTCTGCAACTCCATTTTTCTCAAGTGTGTATGGAGTAGTCTTCTATCGTGCTATACCACACTTCTTACAAAATTCTTCAAATTCCTTGCTACAAAACTCTCCACCGGTATCTGATCTCAACACCTTTATCTTCTTCTCTGTCTGATTTTCCACCAAAGCCTTAAATTATTTAAACTTGTCAAAGACTTCATATTTCTTCTTAAGGAAATATATCCTTGTATTCCTTGAGAAATCATCTATAAATGATACATAGTACACAGACTTACCCAGTCATGGAACCTTCACAGGTCCAAACACATCACTGTGCACAAGCTCTAATACTTGTTTCATCCTCTTACCACCAAAGGGGAAACTCACTCGATTATGCTTCCCATATACACAATTTTCACAGAAATCAAAATCCAAAGAGCTATTACTCATACCTTCTACCATACCTTTACCATGAAGTATTCGAAGGCCCTTCTCCCCAATATGTCCAAGCCTTTGATGCCACAGCATGGTCTTCTCTCCAGAGACCACTAGATTTTCTGCTCCATTTTCAGGAACCATAGAACTGTTAAACCCATTAACAACAGTGCTACCTTGCAGCTTGTATAGAGTTCCAATCCAAACTCCCTGCATCAATACCAGTGCTCCTCGAACCATCTTGTAGGTATATTTCTCGAACACTGTTTTTACACCTACATCATCCATCTTACTTACGGAAATCAGATTTTTGGCCAATGCAGGAATATGCAGAACACCCGGAAGTGTTCTAATGCTTCCACCTTGCAACTTCAACTTCACTTTTCCACGACCAACAATTCTAGCCTTCCTATCATCCCCCAAGAAGATATCACCACCATCATATTTCTCATACTCGTAGAACCACTCTCTATGGGGAGTGAAGTGAAAGGATGACCTGAGTCAATCAACCATGCCTCATGATCTACATGTGTACTTGAAGAAGCCAAGTACACATCCCCACCTTCATTTGAGGTGGTTTTGACCTCTGCAGAAGGAGCATCATCAGATCCCTTTCCTTTATTAGGAGCTTTAGATTTACAGTCCCTTTTGTAGTGCCCTTCCTTTCTACATTTCCAACACACCACCTTTACAGGTTTTCTAGAGATTTAGATCTCCCACTTGATGACTTATTTTTGTTTCTATTCTGGGACTGTCCTCATACAGACAAGGAAAAACCGTTCTGGCTCTCCATATTTTTTCGTCTCATCTTCTCCACTAGCAAGGATGAGACTATTTCATCAAACTTCAAGGTAGTTGCATTGCTACCTATTGCAATAACCAGACTATCCCATGAATCTAGTAGAGAACACAACAAACTGATGCACTTATCTTCATCTGAAATTTTAATATCAATAGATAATAATTGACTTACCATAGTATTAAATGCGTTTAGATGCTCTAACACCAAGTCTCCATCTTTCATCCTTAGGTTATATAGCTTTTTCAGTAGGAACAGTTTATTCACCAGAGACTTAGATTGGTACAAAGTCCCTAACTTGTCCCACAAAGCCTTAGTCGTAGCTTCACCTGATACATTCAACAATACTGAATCTGAGACACACAATCGTATTGTGCTCTTTGCCTTCCAATCCAACTTCTTCCATTCTTCAACAGACACTCCCATTGGTTTAGTACCCGGATCTACCACAATCCACTAATCTTTATCCACTAACAGATCCTCCATCTTGAGTTTCCACAACTCAAAACTCTGACCATTAAATTTCTCGATCTCTATCTTTCCACTGCTCGCCATCTTCTTTCACCCCTAGAATCGATCCAGTAGATCTCCCACTGAACAGGGTCTACCACAGGCCCGAGCGAAACCCCTCAACAACAAAGGCGTACCCTTGAAGCCAAAACAACTCTAATACCAAATGTAGTTTTTAACCCTGTACAGAAATTACCTGCATACAAATTCTAAAACATAGAAAATAAACAATGTGAGAGCATAACACATAAAACACATATACACAGAGATTTCCCTTAGATCCCAAAACCGGGACTACCAGCTTGATTTTTCATTATGTTCCTTTCAATGTTACAATACATATTTATACATGCCAAAACATCCAAAACCATGGATCAAAAACCATCGCATCCAAAACCATGTGTGAAACCATGTACAAAACCATAGGTAGGTCTACCCAACCTAATATAGGGTCCAAAAAAAATTTCCTTCGGGCGCTGCCCGAGACCCCATAGAGGGGTGCTACCCACCCCCGTCAAACCCCCTGTTGCATAATCGACACAATGAAGGGGGGGGCTCCGCCTACCCTCTAACCCCTTATTAGACTACTCAGCTGAGCCACACGCTGGAATGTTATAACAGGATTGTTGAAGAAGAAGACGAGGACCCCCAAAAAATTAATATCCTTAAAACTGAGGATCATTGAGAGGTCGACAAACCGCCGATCTAGAATACTGATATAACTACACCACTAAAAACTAAATAGATAAATATTGGTACAGAGGCGAAGCCCAAATTCTCAAAGATTGGAGATTACTGGGATGACGCAACGGTAGATAAGGTCGGCGAATTTCTCCGAGAATACCAGGATTTGTTCCCTACCAAGTTTACGGAGTTAAAGGGGATAATAGGAGGCCTAGGCATTACGAAGATCATGTTAAAACCTGACGCAAATCTAGTTAAGCAAAGACCTTACCATCTCAATCCGAAGTATAAGGAGAAGGTCCTCTTAGAGTTATATAAGATGCTCGCAATAGGCATCATTGAGCCAGTAGAGGAATCTAATTGGGTGAGCCCAATGGTGGTATAGGAAAAGAAGCAAAAGGATAAAATAAGGATATGCATAAATCTCAGGAAGCTGAATGACGCTTGCATGCATGATCCTTTCCCAACTCTATTCAATGACGAGGTATTGGATAATGTAGGTGGCCAGGAAGCGTACCCCTTCACTGATGGGTTCTCTGGGTACCATCACATCAAAATCATGCCTGAAGATAGAAACAAGATGATCTTTGCAACTAAATGGGGATGTTTTCAGTACACCGTAATGCCTTTAAAATTAAAGAATGCGCCTGCGATTTTTTCGCGCGTAGTCATTGCTGCATTAAAATACTTCATTCATAAGTTTTTGGAGGTATACTTTGATGACTGGACTATGTTTGGGTTGGTAAAACACCTTGTGGCCAGTTTGCGTTTAATGCTAGATACTTGTCGAAGGTACCAGATTGTGCTTAATCTGAAGAAATGTTTGTTTTGTGTCCCTTTTGGGACTCTGTTGGTTCATGTCATATGCAGACAGCGATTGATGGTAGATCTCACGAAGATCGCAGTGATAATTTACCCGGAGGCGCCAAGGAGTGTGAAACATCTATGCACAACATTGGGACATACTGGGTACTACAGGAACTTTATCAAGGGCTATGCCTAGATCACCATGCCTATGGAGAAGTTGTTGAAAAAGGATGTCATGTTCTGTTGGAACGAGGAATGTCAGAAAAGATTGCATGTGTTGAAGGGAAAAATGGTCACCACACTGATTCTAGTCTTCCCAGATTGGAAGAAGGAGTTTCATGTACATGTAGACGCATCATGTATAGCACTGGGAGCAGTACTGATGTAGGCTGGTGAAGGAGAATTGGACCATCCTATAGCATTTGCAAGAAGGAGGTTATCCAAGGCTGAGAAGAACTATTCCACCACTGAGCACGAAGAACTAGCCATGGTATACGTTCTCCAGAAGTTAGACACTATTTGTTGGGTGGAAATTTTAAGATGTATACGGATCACTCTGCGTTAAAATACCTAGTCAATAAGCCTGTGTTAGGGGGGAGAATCTGCAAGTGGTTTTGATTATTCCAGAAGTATGATTTTGAAGTTATTTTGAAGCCTGGATGACTGAACATGGGACCAGATCATCTGTCGTGCATCGAAATGGGAGAAGAGCCCACTAATTTGGAAGAAGGATTGCCTGACGTGTAGTTATTTGTAGTGCACATCGCAGATGGTCACTTTGAAGATATCATACACTTCCTAACAACATGAATTGTCCCAGAAGGCTACACCACCCAGCAGAAAAAGGAGTTAGTGGTGCGCGCGACAAACTTTTCTGTCATTGCCGGACATATGTACAAAATGGGGTCTGATGAAGTATTGCGATGATATGTACCAGAGTTTGAAAGAAGCAATATCCTCACAGATGCTCATGGGGGTGCCACAAGAGGGCATTACGTAGGAAGGGCTACCGCGCAGAAGATTCTATGCGCAGCGTTGTGGTGGCCAACCCTCCATAAGGATTCAAAAGCCTACTGCAGGGCATGCAACATGTGTCAAAGGACTGGCAGGCCATTGCAAAGAGATGAGCTACCTCTGAACCCACAGATGACGTTACAATCTTTCGAGAAATGGGAAATAGATTTTGTGGGACCCATTCAACCTCAAGGAAAGAAGACGGGTGCGCGGTACATTATCACTGCGACTGAGTATTTGAATCGATGGGCAGAGGCATAGCCTGTGAAGGACTGCACATGTGCAACCGCTACGAATTTTCTCTTTGAGTATGTACTGACGCAATTTGGGTGTCCAAATATTTTGATGAGTGATCACGGTACGCACTTCCTGAACGAAATAATCAGCGTGCTGACGGAGGCATTTCAGGTCTATCACTAGAAAAGCATGCCTTATCACCTACAGGCTAATGGGATGGTGGAATCATTTAATAAGGTACTAGAGAATGTGATGACTAAGGTTTGCAATGCTCGGAAAATTGATTGGGACCTACACATACCCACAGTACTATGGGCCTATCGAATGACATGCAAAATGTTGACTGAACAGACACCTTTAGGCTTGTATATTGTGTTGAAGCAGTGATGCCAATGGAATAAATTATGCCTAGTCTGCACATAGCGGCACTCACGGGTATGACGAATTGTGGAGCCCTAGAAGGGAGGTTCGTGCAGCTTGCTGTGCTTGGGGAAGAAAGGTTTCTGGCTGGATTTCACCAACAGTTCCAATAGCAACGCGAAAAAACATGGCATGATCGACACATTAAACTGCGACCTTTAAGGTAAATGATCTGGTTTCGTTATATGACAGCGAGTTTGATAAATTTCTATGGAAATTTAGGATGCACTGGCTCAGGCCCTATGTCATTAAGGATATTACCGATGGTGGAGCAATTCAATTAGTTAAATTGAATGGATATCGCTTGCCAGGAAAGGTGAATGGCAGCCGATTGAAGCCATACATGTATGAAGGTAGGATAGTCTTAGCACTTCAAGTAGCTGAAAGGAGGCATGGGACTATAAACTACACTGCCTGGGTTGGGAAACTATGCGATCGAGGGATTGCGTGAAATGAGGAGATGTCATAGGGTTCACAATAGCGCAGAGAGATCTACGCTACCCAGGGAAAAACCACGCAGGTTAGCCGAAAAGTGACCATTAAAGTTATTGTTCATGATTTGACAGTGAGAACACAGCCAAATGGACCAGGGGGCGGCATTTAAGACGAAATTTATGGGTAATATCCTTGAAAATCTGCTGCAAATCTGGCATTAATGAACCGAATTTGGGGGGAATGGTCGGATTTGAATTCAAAATGGCATATAAATTACATATGGCTACCCAACAAAAAACACTTGGCATTTTGAGCATTGAGTTGGTGAGCTCTCAGATGTGCATGAACCACGCATTCTTCAAAGAATTGCTTGACTGGCTAGCATTTGGTCTATTTCTAGAGTCCGACCACAATATCATTGGTGACATTATCCCAGGATCAAAAGCTATGGACACTGAAGTAGTGACAGCCGAGGGGGTTGTGTAGAAGGTTGTTATGGAGGCAGAGGGAGCTACTCCGGAGGTTGAAGAGGTACTAGCTGAAGTCCCAAAGTCACTGTGGACGCCTAGACCAAAGCCTACCGCAACCAAGGAGAGTGAAAAGGATAATAAGGGCAAGCAGGTTGCCATACCCATGCGTGTGTCGCCTAGAAGAACCCCACAGAAGGACAAGCCCACCGCACAGGAAAAGGGCAAAACTATTAACTTGGAGCTGGAGGAGGAAGAGATTGAGGACATCCCGATGGATGATGACAATATGGGGGTGGAAGTGGAGGACATTGAAGTTGAGGGTTCTGACCCTATTACCAAGTTGCTCGAATACGTCCCTTCGTGCAAGGGCAAGACCAAGGTGTTGAATGAAATTGATGAAAACAAGGTCGCCTTGCACATACCTCTGTTTCCGGACGAGATTATCTTTGAAGGACTGCGCTTGGGGTGGGATCCACTGTTGAAATTGGAAGACTGGGACTTAGCTAACACTGAAAAGTTCCCTCACTTGGTGACAGAACATCTAATTCACCACATTGTTCATACAACCACTGGGATGACGTCATTAGAACCATGGAAGTGGCTTAGGGGTGTAGACAAGGCAGGTTTGCTCAATCTGTTATGGGTGTCACACTACAATCGCACACCCATTACAGTATTGGTAATCAAGCAACTGTTATGCTTGGTGCACGATGGGTGTCTGTGGTTGGAGGAGCCGATACCCATCACCAACAGGTTGATCCGTTGGATCACACAGCTTCCATATACAGGGGAGAATCCAGCCATGATGTTTAGGGGAAGAGGTGGCGAGCATGCACTCGTAGAGGCCATGAAGGAGAAATTTAAGCTCGTGAAGAAGCCACGAGGCTATGCTATCTCGATTATCTACGATCCGGCGGTCAAGGTGGCCACACAGATTTTGGAAGGAAAAGTTATGCGTAAGTGTCACGTAGATGAAGTGTCGTCACTTTAGTGGCCCAATGCCCAGAAGGAGTTCAGTTTAAATGGGCGCACTATCTCTGTGGTGAGTTCCTCGTGAACTGCCGCAAGGCACAGGAGCTTAGCAAGACCTTCCACTATGTGTGGCTCTTGCGATCCATTATTCTGGTAGCCTGGGAGCTGCCTGAAGACAGTCAATTCCCCTCGATCGCGCCAGACCTGCCAGAAGTGACAAAGTACATTTCACTATGGGCAACCAAGGATAGCAAGATCTTTTGGATCTTTATGGAAATGAATATACGAATGGCTATCAACCACAAGTCGCGATTGTCGCCTACTGTGTTTGCCAAACTGCAGGAGTACGTAGAGTTGAAGGCATACTTTCAACACGTATCGATCAAGGCACGAAAGGACCCTGAGTAAAAGTGGCATGACTTGCCTTACTTGGCAACTAACAACACGATCGATGCAGTTCTTGATTATTGGCCAGCATAGTGGCACATTGCCTCAGACTCAGCAGTGGGATCAAGCAAGTCCACCCCACAGCATAAAAAGGAGGAGACCAAGCTCAATATGGTGTAGCTGGCCGAGAAGAGGAGGAAGGAGGTTGTTTCCAAGGCCCAAGCAGAGCATGATGTCGTACAATAGGTGGAAGCGTAGACAGGTGGAGAAGAGCGTGGCTCTGACAAAGGTCTGAGGTCACCCTCACCCAAAACATAAGATGAAAAGGATGACCAGACATAGCAACATGGAGCAGACCCACATACAGCGTCGTTCCATATTAAGCGTCTAAGAGGACAGGAAAATTTTGGGCCGCGGAAGAAATCCAAGGCTAATAAGACATCGCTACACCAAATCACCCTAACAGAGGGAGATTTGAATGACATTGGAGATGCGGTGTGGGATGTCACTATAGAGGTACTACAGCAGTTCAAGCAGCAACAACAACAAGTATTGGCGATCATCCAAACGGGTCTGCATGAGCTGCAGATCCGTGCATCACAGACCGGCACGGCATCCATCAGCCTCACCATTGGTACTTCAGAAGCCGTCAGGATGCTGCATGTGAGGGACTCCCAGGTGATAGTTCTGTCGGAGGGAGCACTGACCACAGAAAATGAAGCTGACAGGCCCACTGTCAAAGCCCTCAAGGGAGTGGGGCTGAACTTGGTAGCGCTTCCTAACAAGGCACTTCACCTACTGTAGGATGGGGTGATCGTAGAGCTGAGGGCCTACGAACAGCGCACTTTGTAGGTGATCAGTGAGCAAAACATCAATAATGTGCAGATGGACCTATAGAAAAACTCTGCCATCACCGCCATGAACAACGTAACCGACTGAAACAAGTGCATAGTTCAGGTCATAGAGGAAGCATGCTGAATGGTCCCAGAGTTGGCCATTCCTGAGGAAGAACCAGTAGAGGTGCGTGTTTGCAAACTTGCTACGAGGGTGCGCAACACTCGCACAGAGTTGGCCAAGGTTCAATTGGAGCTGAACCTCCAAATTATAGAGTTGCAATTGAAGGCCCAGCCTTCAACTCCACTGGAAATAAAGGAGCAGCATGCAACCGCAGTCATAGAGGCGATAGCAGAAGTAGACAGTGCATTAGCAGACTGTATAAGGCTGTTTGAATAGTCGTTTGAGGTATTGACCAGTCTGTAAGAAGATCCTAATGTATAGAGGCTAGAGACAGAGGCACGAGAACTGCAGCAGTGCTACAACGAGGTGAAAGGAACAGCGCACACTATCGTCCTCACACAGAGACTTGCAAAGCTGCAGGAGGCTAAAACACTACAAGAACAGGTAGATGCAGCTTAGCACAAGGAGGCAATGTTGAAGGCATGCTTGAAGCCTTGGTTGGATGAGGCCTATTTGATCATGGCCTCCATTGAAGGCAAGCTTGCTAGTCTGCAAGCAACTCAACAGAAGCTTCAGGCTGACAGTTCAGGACCAGCGACAGAGCAATTGGTCGAAGAAGTGAAGCAGGTTGTCGTGCAGTGCACCGCCGAGGTGGCAGTCATACAGGTCAAGCTAGGAGGTCTTCATTCCAAGATCTCCATGCCCGCTGAGTGACTCGAGGGCGAGTCACTATATTTGTGTTAGGGGCCTGTTGGGAACGGGTTCCCCCAAGAGTAGTTTTGGGGCTGAAAGCCCACGTTTTGGGACAATTTTGTAATAAATTTGTAAAGTCTCCGCATTTTGTGGTAGCGGAGCACGAAGGTGTCAAGTTCCATAAAGGGTTTCCCACCATTATTTTGTAAAGTGTCAAGTCGGCTGTATAAAAAGGAGCTAAGTAAGCTCTAAGGAAGAAAAAATAGAAGAGAGTAGTTAGAATGTAAGGAGTGGCGGAGTAGTGTGGAGAAGTTCTAAGTGTTCTCGGGTCTTAGCGTAGGTAGAGGCTCTGCAGCTGAGTGCGCAGAGGCCTAGGGTAGAAGTCTGCAGCTGAGTGCGTGGACCCCTGCAGCTATGTGCGCAGGGTGGATAGAGTTTGTATTAAACTGGAGATATCAATAAAGAGAAGTATTCTGCAATTACTGTCTATTTAGTCTCTATTAATACATCTGATTATATTGCGTTACGATCTGGGTTTATATTATAATGTTTATTTGATGTGCAAATGTATGTGATTATATTAGTTAATTGAACGCCAGTAAGAATATCAGTTTACGCGACAATAATTGTAATTGATTGGTGCAATGAAAGTAAATTTGCATTTAGTTGGTGAATTTTGCATTCAATCATTCCTATAATGCTAGTAGGTGATTCTTAGGTTTTGTTTAAAGATGTTTTGTCAATTTATCTAAAATTAATCTAGTAAAATTGCAAATTACAAAACATGATACATTTTGAATTTGAATGAGTCTTATAATTTGTTGTAGATGTCTAAAACAATCAAAACTTAAAATTGCATTATAACATATGGTATGTAAATTAAATTGTATTAATGTATAGAAAGGCTAATACATTTTGCATTCATGTATGAAATCATTTAAAATCGGAGAATGTATACATATAAATTACTTGTCGTGCATGCAAACATAATATCAGTAGGATCAAATCCTTAATACACCTACATAACAGGTAGTATACATATAAATTTGTAACTCAATACAAGGCCCAATGAGTATCGCTTTCACATCATCACATTCTTAATAATGTACAACTTAAGAGTGCATAAAAATAAAGGCTAACAATGTACTTTAACTCTAAGTTCTCAAAGATGAATCCAAGGAGAAGAAATTGTTGGGTAGTTCAATTAAAAAAATTCTATTTGAATTCCATACTCAACGATCTGTTCATGGTCAGATTTTGACATTCTCCATTTTTTAACTTTAAATTGTATTTTTTATTGAACTTATATCAACTTTATGTGTGATGTGCACACCAAGTGACTATATTGACAACTTATGACATCAGGTTGATAGTATTGAAAGTAAACATTACTCTCAGTTTGATGAGTTTCTTGGATAAAATAACCTTTTGGTATAACAAACCCTCTTTCATATATAAAACCGTTATCATCATAGTCTTCCAATAACTTCATCTTTCGTTCAGTGCACTGCATCAAATAATACTTGCATTTTCTATGTTGTTAATGGGTGAAACTATAACAAAAATATCTCCTGCACAATAAAACAAGTGTAAATTCATATCATAATTAACATGAAATTAACTTTATCAACATGGACTTGATTTTTTTATTTATTTCTAGATCTCTATATCTTAACTATTATATAGATACTTATACGCAAAACATAAATCATATATATATCCTTTGAAAGCAATTGAAATGTTACCTTCTCTAACAAGATCAAAAAGTCGATCACCTTCAAATGATACTATAGTCTCTCTAATTCCATCTCTTTGAAGTTTGCAACTGACATTTTCCCATTTTTATTTAGTTATGTATGTTGATGAACTTTTACATGCATATTGTTTTCACAAACAAAATTGGATTGTGTGTCCTCTATGTAAACAAGACAAAAACAAGAATATTTTCTTTTATCAAATGCAAACGCATTTTGGTAATCCTTTGTTTTAATTGAATGCAATTTTCGAGTCCCTTTTATTGTTTCAACTTCATATGCAATCGATCTATCTACATCTTGGACTCTAATATGCCAAAAAAATCCTATAGTAAATTCAAACAAGAAGTTAAATATGTTATTTAAAATTCAATTTATATACCAAATATAATCATCATGATAGTTTTTCAACTATATAATTTATAAATGTTTAAAATTAGATAATTAATAAAAATTATCATATGTTAAAACTATATAGAAGTTAATTTGTGTATATGTACATACCTTCATACCTCCCTTGATGGGTTAGTTTGATGGCTTAGTACAACATCACACCATTGAAAAACTTGTTTAGCTGAGACAAGTTAGTTTGCAGATTGGTCCATTTGATATCTTCAAAGTTCTCATTTGATACATGCCTCTGCACCATCATATTCTCCTTTTCCATGACCAGTCTCAAAGAAATTCCAACAATGTTTAATGTGGGTTTTCTTATGAAGACAACACAACCAAAAGAATGATCGTGAAGATTTGAATTGACCTACGCATCCATCTGACCATATCCAATGTTCATTGAATTTTATTCCATGACCTTTCAATGAGCCATAAATCTGATCAAAACAATGTTGAACAAAATGTGTATCATGTGTACGATCATCGTTGATATAAAAGTGATATTCTTTAATAACATGTTGATTCTCACTCGTTCTTTCTATATGATCAACATTTTGTTTAGCATGTCTATATAGAATATGGACAAGCATAAAGACTTGGTTAGAATGATAATATTCACTCTGTATTTCATTTTGTGCAACAAATGTGTAATTCTCTGCAAAATCAACTATTGACAAAATGGTCCCTGGTGGAAAAATTTCATGGGATTTTTTGAATTGCAGGTCCTGCCATCGAGTTCTATGTGAATGCTTGGTGTACTTATAAATTTATGTCTCAAATTTCTTCAAAAACTCTATCACATAAATTTCTTCTTCTTGTAAATCAATCCTTTTAGAACTTGTAATATTATTTGACCTAATCGATGTATGGATATATTCATATCTCTTCCATTTCACTTTTACGTTAGACAATGATTGATCATTTATATCAATAGAATATTTGTTGTGAAATAAATTTAAATTTCCACAATGATCACATTTTTTACCACCAACACATTTCTTTTGGTAAAATAATTCATGACTTTCTCTTGCACATAGAATTTCGGATATGAAACCATGGATAGTGGAAGGAGGAGATGATTTTTTCCAAATGTTTTACCAAACTTAAGGAAGGTGTCATAATATAATTGAAATTCCACATGATAATGACAACAAAAGTGTCACGTACAGTGATAGGTTTAACATACCATGGTTTTTTTTGCACAAAAGTACTGATTGAGACATTAATTCCATGATTCTCTTCTATGAACTTATTGAACAACTCTATCTGAGTGGTGTCCAAGATATGTTTTGCATGTTCTTCATATTGATTTCGTGTTTTTCTTCGCTACATTACATCCCTTGCTTTTGGTGAAACACGTGAATTTTTTATCCAATATTCATATATTATTTTTTAACATCTTCTCCAAGTCTATCTTTGTATGGTTTCCTACAAATAACTGTCCAAAAAGCAAGCTCATCATTTACATCTATTTGCAATCGAAATTTCCTATGTTTGTGCAATGTTTTTTGTGACGTCCCTAATGCTTTTGACATAGATTTTACCAAATGATTCTCTTTAGTACTTGATGAAACCACTGCCATTTGTATTGCTCTACGTGCATCTATATCACTTTTCTTTCTAGACCTTTCAATTGATTTTAGAGCACTACTTATATTTTGAATCACATTTTCCTTCCCCCTTTTATCTTTCGTTGACTTTTTAATACCCATTAGAGTTGTAGCTTCTTTTAATTTCTTTGATGTTAAGAGACGTCTCGAAGTTTGAGCTTGAAATGTCACACTTTCATCTTTGAACAACCTATCAATAATGAGCTTAACACGATATCATATAACATGGTGAGCTTTTTTATCTCCATATATGTCAGTGTCAACATTTTCTAACATCTCATCATCGATATTAATTCCATTTGTACATATGAAAATTAAATGTAAATGGGCATAAATATTCATTAAATAATTAAACTAAAAAATAGAGTTTGAATGAAATTGAAATTAATAAATATGTATAATTTCAATAATACACATGACATATATATACATACCCGATGGTGATTCAATTTCTTCACTTGAATCTCTTTCAACATCTTCAACAACATCATCAATCATTAGTTCATTATCTTTTTCACTTTTTCCTTCAACATTTTCAATCTCATCATCAATGTTATGAGGAATATCTCTCTCTGCTTACATTACAAAATATTTTTCAAATTAGTTCATCATATAAAAACTAAATTTCATAATACACTAGTTAAATTTTAAATACCATTTATAATATTTACATTTACATATCTTCTTCAACTTCTAGTTGAGATTGATTTTCCCTTTCAATATTTAAGTGCTATTCCTTCTTTCTTTTATAATAGTTTCTCACATATTCTCTAAGAGCCTCACTGTCTCTTATTCGATCATATTTTCTCTTCCAATTTCTTTGATTTCCCATGATAATTCAATCCATGTAGATTTTTAAAATCCAACCCAAAAAAGTCAATTTCAAAATCCTACAAAAAAACTCACTTTTAAAATTTAGACCACAAAAAATCACTTTAAAAATTCAGCGCAAAAGACTTACTTCAAAAAAATTCATTTTAAAAATTTGGCCAAAAAGATTTACTTTCAAAAACAGCTCACTTTCAAAATTCAGCCCAAAAATCTCATTTTAAAAATTAAGCCCTAAAAACTCACTTTAAAAATTCAGCCCAAAAGACTTTTAAAAATTAATCCCAAAAAATGCACTTTAAAAATTCAACCCAAATGACTTACTTTAAAAATTAAGCCCAAAATATTTCCTTTAAAAATTTAGCGTAGAAGATTTAGTTTAAAAGTTCATTCCAAATGAGGAAAGTGTGCGAAAATAATGTTTCGGCTCCATTTATTTATATCGTTTAGGAGAAACAATTTTTTCAGAGGTTCACATCATTTCATTTTTGCGGCTGACAAAAAATATTGACACATTTTCGGTCGAACTTTAAAAAAAATCTAGCCGAACTTGTTTTAATTCAACCGAGTTAATTTTCTGTTTATTTTAATGGGCGCCAACGAAAAACACAAGTTCAGTTGAACGTGTTTTTAGTTCAGCCAAACTACTTTAACCTACAACTCTGCAACAACTCAACTCTGGTCACCTTTCTCCAACTTTGGAATGGTTAAACTCCATCAAATTTGGTGAATTTACTTTCAAAACCAATACCAACATTTGCATAATTGAATCTACTTTCAGTAGATATAAATTTTATGGAATTTCATATAAATTTGCTAATTTTAATTAATTTTCTAATAAAATGTGTGCACGAAATTTCTAAAGGTCATTATGATTCAGTGAAATCAAAAATTTGTATCTTCCAAAACACACAATAAAAAAATATGAAAAATTTATACATCGGTCTGTCTTCTGTAATGGGTAGCTTTTAGATTTTTAGTTTATAACTAATATGTTGAGAAACTTGACGCTATGCTAAACATCTTCAAAATCTGTAGTTTTTTTCATATTGGTTCAATTCAAAAAATTCTAGTAATTATGATGTGCATCATTAGTTTAGTAAATATAACGATACCGAAGTAGAGTCTGTCTAGATTGTTGCAACACATTTTTTTTTTCAAAAACTCCAAGTTAACAAAGAATACACTAGTGCTATAAAAACAAAATATTTTATGAATCCCTGTATTTTTAAAGAACACACAGTCAAACAATTGCTAAGTTGACATATCAAATGTGAATAAAAAAATTCCAAAAAATAAGTAATAGAAAGCTAATAAAATTTCTGACAAGTTTTCTTTTTATTGTAAAATGAAATTCTAAATATAAAAATTGTTTTGGCTTGTTGAAAGTTGAAGAAATTCTAAAAATGATATTTTTTTCTCAAAAAAGGGCAAAAAGTGTAACCCAACTTCACATTTTCATAGTATCTTCAAGGGGTCAACCTCCTTTTACATCACATAATGAAGAATTCTTGGATGATTCAAATGACAAAAGCTCCTTGGTATATATAGGATTCTAAAGGGTCAAAATATAACTAGGGCCGACATAACAATAATAATGTAAGGGCTCAACAATAACAAGAGTGGGTTTCTATGGGGCACAACAATAACAATATGGAGGTTCTATGTAGCATAACAATAAAAATATAGGGGCTACACTGTTATTATAGGGAGCTAATAGGGAGTTTAACCAAAAAGGGTTGTCACATGTTTCTCCACACATAGGCAAAATTTCAAAAAAAATCTCCCTTTCTCCTCATTGGCCCGAACAACACTAACATGTCGTTTTGACAAGGTTTCTAACATATTATGGTGTCTATCAATTTGACATGGAACACAAAAGTGAAAGTATTGATTTTGCATATAAGGTGGCATCTGTTGTAATTAGTGATATGTCATCCATAAATCTAAAATTTGAAATTTCAATCAAATGGCAGTTTTAGAAATTCTAGATTATGGATTCTAGATAATTTAGAAGGATGGGTGGAACCTTGACTACTGGAATCTAGTGTGGACTAATTTTTTAATGGAAATGTTAGATATACTAGGTCAAATTTGCTTTTAAAATCTTAATTTGTGCAAGAAATAAAATTCCTATATCTAGATGATAGCTCACCAAAACAAGTGGAAGATGCATGGAGACCTGAAAGAAACATTAGGTAATAAAAATGATGCCAAGCAATGACAGGACATGTTGGCATGCCATTGTTGACATGGAAAAAGGATAGATTATGTTGATTTGGCATACTTATGTGGCAAGTCAAAGGGACATGCTTATGCGGCACAATAGCATAATATAGGTTAATGTGGCAATTGATGTTGCAATTGTTGTTCAATATGATGTGGAGACTAACAGTCTAGAAATATATAGTTTTGGAAAAGTGTGACTTAAATTTAATCTGATGGTGGATGTTTTAGATATCAAGAAGTCTAGATATCCAATTAGTTGACCTATTAATTAATGAATTTTTTTAGATCTAGATAATATAGAAAACTAGAAAAAGCTTGAAATGGTCATGGGTAGTTTAATAAAACCGTAGATCTTGATGCCAACTTAGAAATCTAGGTGGTTGGCTTGGAAATGTGGCATAAGTGAAATGGTGACACATGGATGTAGAACTACTATGTGTCAACCACATGTCAACAATATAAATGTTGGCATCTCATAAATGGAAATTTTCTAAGAGCTATAACTTTATGTCCCGAATTGAAAATATTTATCTCCTTAATCTTCCATCAATTCACTTAATCTTCCATCACAAGGGTGTTATTCCTTTAACGTGTAATGTTCAAAATATAGATGTGACAAAATATTTAAGGAAATATTTTTATTAAGTAAGAAAACATAACGTTGTATGTAATATCTTATCTAATGTGGTATACATGATGACTTGTAACTATTAACATTTTGTAATATCTTATCTAATGTGGTATACATGATGACTTATAACCGTTAACAATTTGTTATCAGTTACCTAATAATTATCACTACTTTAATAATATTTGCTAGATGAATAATTGTAATTAATTAATTAAAAAATGATTTGCCACCTAAATTCAGTAAACTCCTTTTTGATAAATATCTTCAACAATATGTTAATAACTACTCTGTATAGAAAAAATATCTTTTAGATTAACTCTGTTTATAAAAAAAAATGTGAAATAAATAATCACATGTATACAAAATGGAAAAACTATTCGACATAGGCAAACTATACATTATTTATAAAGAAAGATGGAAACAATTATAACGAAATTTTTTAAAAAGAAATATTAACTACCCTCAATCTACCTTCAATTTGGTCATTTTACAAGTCATTTGAAAGAGACAGTTTAGTACAGACTTGTGTGTTTTGTCAAGTGTTTGGTAACACAGTGAAAGGTGAGGAGTTTGTTATAGTATTCCAAATCACCATCCCTAACATGACTTTTAGTTTTAAGTTGATTTATAATCAATTGGAATTCTACTCAACAATTGGAATTTTACTTTATTGTGCTTTGTGCATGACATCACTTTAGCCCCAGAGTACTTACGGAACACTATAATATGTGGATGACATGTCTTCCCTTATTGAATTTAATGGATGGCAGGTGAATGGAACAACAAATTCAACAAAAGTTAGTTGAGTGAACCCATTAATATTTAATATGTATTTTTTTTTATATTATTGAACAAAATTAATCACTAAAATCCATTTAACTCTTTTAAAATAAAATATGTATAATTTGTGCATGACATAAATTCATCATATACTATGTGCTATTTAAAATTTTATTTGATATTTATTCTTATATTTTTATAATTTCATTGAAAACCTATATTTACACTTTGAAAACTTGGTTTTATCTTCTTCATGAAAAAGTTAGACCGTATATATCAAAATTAAAATAGATTGCTTATGCGTGGTCAATTCATATAGACTGCAAAGTTTTTTTTCCATTATTGTATTAAACTTCATTTAATATGTTTCTGATGCCATAAGGTAGTGCATGGAAATGATGGAATTCATATAGACTCCAAAGCTTTTTTTACATTATTGTATTAAACTTCATTTAATAGGTTTCGGATGTCATAAAGTAGTGGCATGAAAATGATAGAATGGTTGGAATTAATAATTAATGTAACTAATAAATAAATGTAGCAGATATTTATCACTTACAAATTATGGAATGAGTATATGGTGAATATGCTCAATTCTGAAAATATGATCAATCTCAAAGACATTTTTCTATATTATGGATCACAAAAATCTCAGATCTAATATATATGGTGAATGTTTAGAGTAAGAGTATATCTCTATATTTATATATAATATGTGGAAATTTATTATATTTTTAATTTTAATTAGTAATAAAAATTGTTATTATTAAATGCGATTTATATATGTAAGTTGATTTTTTATTATTATTCAAAAATAAACTAAATATTAGTTTATAAATATAAATTATTATTTAAAAAAAGTTAAATAGACTATTGGTGATTTATAAAAAAAATTATTGATTTGTTTTTGAATATTTAATGAAGATGAGCTTTCAATCTGGTGGAAGATAAATTTTTAATTAATAAAAAATTTAAGGCTTATTCCACAATAATAGAGTGTAGTCTAATTATTAGATAATTTTTTGTTCATTTTCAAATATGTTTTTGGTAAATTTTTTCTAAAATCTTGCAAGAATTTTTTTTTACATTTTAACTTTAAAAAGTTGTGTAATCTGCAAAATCTAAATATCCTAAAAAAAATAAACCATTAAACCTATTTATGTATTCATAAATATATATTATATGATAAAAAATCAAAATTTCATTTAAAATTGTATTATAAAATTATGGAAAAAAATACCTTAAAAAATAAATTTAATATAATACAAAAAAAAAACCAATATTCTTATAATTATTCTAAAAATTAACTAAAATTAAATCATATATTTTTTTAAATAAATTTAACATTAATACTATACATAAAATTAAAACAATTCAAATTTACTATTTAACTTTTTTCTATCAAATAGTAATATTTCAAACTAGGTAATGTGTATTATAACGATTTGGAAAAAAATAAAAATAAAATATTTTATTTATCTTATTAAAAGAATAGTAGTATTTCAAACTATGTAGTGTTGTGTACATAAAATTATTGAAAATATAAATAATAATAAAAAATAAAATAAAAAATTCTTTTAGTTAGAAATTGCCTAGCCTAACAAGGCGGAGGAGTTGCATTGAAACTTATGGAAATTACATTTTATTTAGAGAAAATCTAGCAAGGATTTTTGTAAATCCAATTTATAGTTGTTAAACTTCAAAATTTTAGTTGTCCTAGACATTTTTGATGGTGTCGAATCCATTTCCACCATCAAAGATACAATTCAAATACTGCCTTTACAATATTTTTTGAAAATTTTTTGCCCAGATTCTGACCACTTTTAGCCGTCCAAACAATTCCTCTTCCACCTCATTAGACGACTCCATTAGAAATAATTAAATTAAAACACAAACTATGTCGTGTGTAAATAAAACCATTTGGAAATACCAAAAAAAAAAACTCTAATTAGAATAGTTAAATTAAAACGCAAACTTTGAGGATGTATGTGTTTCTAATAATGCGAATATTATACAATTTCAAAGGTACGCTGAAACACGAATATGCTAGAGGCCCATATAGAATCTACCGTCTTTTATCTAATTGGTTTTTCGTTTCCACATGTGAATAAATTTTGAGCAATTTAAAAGATTATGGTGGTTAACTTCATTTCAATTTCTATTTAATCCCCACCCTTGACAGATGTGAACATGTTCCGTACTAATTGTTCTTTCCCAATCCCACCGAATCTAAGGAGTCCCGAGGAATACAAAAACTAATGCACGAAGTTTGATGACAAATATCAATTCCTGAAACATTAGGTAAGGTGCCATATTCAACAATCATATTTTGAAAGATATTGATGGCTAATATATAAGATAAATAATCTATATTGTCATGAGTTAGTCCTTTGGGTTTATAAAATAAATTCGGTCCAATAGATGAAGTTATTTCAGATTCAAATATTTTAATGGTTTTTTAATTTTAGTTTAATAAAACATATTGATTGAATTAATGAATCCATATTATTGAAATTTTACAGCTGTATTTGCTTTATAAATAAATTGAGTTTAATATACAAATATTGTTAAATTAATGAATCCATATTATTGAAATTTCACAGCTGTATTTTCTTTATAGATAAATTGAGTTTAATATATAAATATTGTTAAGATTTTGAATATTATAAAGGTAATGGTTTTTTTAGTTTTAATTTTAAAAAGTGTTGATTGAAATTATTTAATATGCACATTTTTAACATAATTGAATATTTTTTTGTTTAATTTTATATTTTAATTAATTTAGTTTTTTAATATAATTTATTAACAAAATTGTTAATATTAATATGAAATAAAATTATAAAATTTTTAGTTAGTATAAAGGAAAATTTCAAGTTCATAAATTAAAAATTAGAAATTTACTCTATATATCTATATAAATATATAAATATGGCTTTTAATATTTATTTTAATTTCGGATTTATCAAGTACCAAGAGTTTTCTGAGGTTCAAACTATTTTTTTAGTGAAAAGAGATTTGATCTCTCTTGGTCTTTGGTAGATCCAGAGTTAAGATGGATCTAGGTCGGTTTGATTATTAACTTTTAAATAAGTCATATTATAAAAGAATACCGTGGTAAAAGATCATGACTTGGAGAATTTATGTTTTTCATTTAATTTTATTTAATTTTGTTTTGTTTTGTTATGACTGAGTCAAAATGTTAAACATTACAACATCTCACAATCAAATAATAATTTCTTAAATTAGCCTAGATCCATCTTAATCTACATCTACCAAGTGTTCAGAAGCATCAAATCTCTTTTCACTCTAAAAGAGGTTTGCATCTCAATAGATTTGATTCCTCTCGGCCCTTGGTAGATCATGAATCTAGGTTGGTTTAATTCCCCCCTTTAAATAGACTATATTTCACATGAATACCATGCGTCAATATTGTTGGTTCTCAATACATGTATCAATAACATGATTCTCTTTTATTTTTTATTTTATTTTTATAGCGTTATTTTTATTTTGATTTTGATTTTTATATTTTATTTTATTTTGATTCGGGTTAAAAGGTTTACATTACATTAATCTTTTTCTTTTTCCTTTTTTTTATGTAATTTGACTTTGTCAAATTGTTAAACATTAGATTACAACATCCCTACTATACTGGACTGGAGAATGCCTCCCAACACAACAAATTTACACAAAATACTTAACTCTTTATATAATTAAAAATTATACTTAAAATGTTCATTTAAATTTAAAAAATAATAAATTATTAATTTATATAAATTCAAACCTAAAACTTTTAAAATTATAAATTATTAGTTTATATGAATTTAAATCTAAAAAATAATAAAAATGTTTAAGTACCATATATTCTGTAACGTGTAAAACGTTAATTTTTAACATTTCTTTGTTAATAATACAGAAACTACAATCCAAATTTATATATTTCAGCATCTTCCAAAAATACAAGATATTCATAAAATACAAATATTAGAAAAGTTTATACTTGTATCTACCATTATGAGCATGGATTAGAATAATACTAAAAGTGACCCAGGTATCGACATTAAGTGATATTTTTCCAGTTGGTAAGACGAACAAAATGTTTTGATTTTAAAATCAATTGAATGTTTTGATTTTACAACCAAATATTATTAAAAAGTAACTTTCGTACAAACTCCCTGAAATCACGATTTCGAGTAACGTATATTTAAAAAAATAAACGGTTGAAGTTCGTTCAACACAAGATGCTAGTTGGTTATATGTCTAGTCTTCGAAAGGAATTCTAACTAATAAAAAATACTTTGAAATATTAATACCATCTACATAGTTATAACCTTTGTCATTCGATTAAAGATTATTAATATTTATTTAAATTTAATCTGATTTTCAGTAAGTTAGAGGGTGAAGATAGTTTGTAGTATGTAAATTCTTTTAAAAATAAGTTTTAATACATGCTAAATGTTTAAAAGAAAGGGCATTTTATTTTTAACTATTCTCTATATTTTATATAGATATAAATATAAAAATAATAATAGTAATAATAATTTATTATAACATAGGTTCAAACTTTATAATGATAAAAATTAAATTATATAAAAAACAATGTATATTAATTCTTATATCTAATCATATCGCGGGATATGAATAATTTCATTAAATAACATTAAAAAAAATTAGAATTAACGAGGAAAAAATTTATTTAATAAAAATTCAAAAATTTGAGAATATTTTTTTTTATTTAATTGAATAAATGTAATTGTTATTAAAATACCATAAATTATTTTTTTAATAAATATTGCATTTTTATAAAAACAAATTTTCATATAAAATGCGCAGTAAATACATATCAAGTTGTCTATAATTTTCTTCGGCACGAATATCAAGTATCAAGTTGTCTATAATACAATTTGTTAGAGTTTTTTTAGGAGTTGTCTATAATGCGACTTTTTGGAGATTCCGGTGACGGAATCGGTGGAAGAAATTGAGGTTAAATCTTGATTTGTTGTAGTTAAAATGGTTTTTTAACTGCATATTTGGATTCAGCACCCTGGAAAACCCCTGGGACGCTTTCATTGTGCAAAAACTAGCTATCAAACTTGCGATTCCAATAAATTCCTGCCGGATTTCGACCAGAAAAACCTGCCAGAAAGACTTTCAAAAAGTCGCGTTATAGACAACTGCGTTTTTTTCAGGGGGAGAATTTTTGGGAGAAAATCCCCGTTGAAAAAGTCACATGTTACATTCATGTTACATCATATACATCTGTACAACGGGATAACCACATCGCATTAAATATATGCTGTTGTGCAGCGTCAAGATCGAAATTTGGTAGGGAGCGTGACAACCGACAACCCCACCATCATATCATGCACTTCACGTGTCGTAAGAGTTTATATAAAGGAAAATGATATTTGCCGAAATTTATTGTATAAATTCATTTTAAATAAAAATTTACTAAATTGTAAAATAAACTTCTTAACTCAATCAATCTTACAACCTTATAACAATAACCTTTTAACTATTACCCAATCAAAACTTATATATATATATATATATAATATCATATTATAATAGTAAATTTTATATAATAGCGAGAAAAGTTATATTTAACCATTACCCAATCAAAACTTTTATATATATATATATATATATATATATATATATATATTCATATTATAATAGTAAATTTTATATAATAGCGAGAAAAGTTATAAAAAAATTATCTAAATGAAAGTATTAAGTGGTGTTACTTGTGGCGAATCATTGCTATGAAAAGGTTACAAAATTGAGTATGGTTACTGGGAATACGAGTAATTCTATATGTGGTTATCAGGGACAGCCACATTGGTCGACGTTGAAATAATAATGCAACATTATGATGCTAAGTGTAAGTTCGTTCAAAGTAGTTTGAATGATTAGTGTTCAATTTGAAACAATTTCATGGAAGGTTAATAAGCGTATGGGATGACTTAGTCACATTTTGGCATTTCTTTATAGATGGTTCATGCATGTTTCCGTTTTATTAAATTTTGAAAATATTAACTTAAGGGTATGGGATGACTTAGGGACATTTTGGCATTTCTTTATAGAGTGTTCATGCACGTTTCCGTTTTATTAAATTTTGAAAATATTAATTTGAGTAAGATAAGGTAAAATTAACAAAAGAAAATTTAAGTTTTATTCTTTTATCAAAATTATAATTTTATTTATTTTTAAATATAATGTTTGGTTTTTTTTGTTTTTGATTTGTTATTGGAAACTAGAGAAAAGACCAAAGAACATTTTAGCAATTATGAACCAAAAAAAGTTTTTTATAAAAGCAATAAACAATAGAGTTTTACAGTTTTAGAGCTATTCTAGAAGGAAAAAACTAACTAGGAGCATTACAGAAGGACTAAACATGAAAATAGTAGAAAATAACATAAATAGTACCATCAAGAAGAAAGAGAGGTATTTACTTGTTAGTGTCAGAAATGCATCACCCTTAAGAAGTGTTTCCTCGAGCCTTCAAAAACAGAAGAGGCCCAGAAGACCCCAAAGGCCCAAGGAAAATTGTCAGCAAAGGGCCATCGGAGGGAGCTCACAAGGCACATTGGGAAAAAGATAGGGTGAGCAACAAGAAGAAGGTGCCCGATGGATACGAGCAAGCGACAACACACCAATGACACACATTGGGAGGTCGATGACACCAATAAGAGTGGTGGTGATAGTTCAATGGGTGCGAGCAAAAGTTGCGTGGCTCGATGCTCTGACGATGAGCACGAGTGCGGATCCGACAGCCCATAGTGCCCTGCACCACCAGCATGCTCAAAGTTTAACCTAGTCGAGGGTTACAGATGAGGACACAGGTCACCCTCTCGTGCCTCCCACACCTCAGCCAAACTTTTAATGGCGGGTTTGCGGGACAAGCAGAGAATGCAACACTGGCCACCACGTTAGCCCTCATGACATGTGAGTCCTCCACATCACCCACCCAAGTCACGCCTCGCACCTAATCATCATTTTCCACTTGGTGCCTCCTTGGCAACAAGTGGCAAGGTCCACCCATCACGCTATCATCATCATGACATAAGCATGACATCAACGCTAAAAAAACTTCCCAACGACAACACGATACATGTCAGGGAAAATATTCTATAAAAAGGCATGGGGTCCATTTTCTTGTTATTCTTTCTTCTCAACTTCCAAGTCACTGTCGCCCACCTGTGAATGTGATAAGCTTTAATCTAACCCCTCCGAGCCTAAATTCACAATTTGAACGAACAATTTTCCTCATTCTTATGAATTCAACCTGGAAGACACATGCACAAGGACACATTCAAACCAATTTGAGGTCATGAGTAAACCCTAACCCTTCTCATGAAAAAAACGCTCGTATGCTCGTCGAAATATGTATTTTATATGAATCAATCCCTTGTTTCATACAATTAACCCTGCAGGCATCATCACAAACTAGATTACCTTCCAAGCATACCCAAAATTGACCAATTCGAGCAAAAAAATCTAATAAGCCTTTTAATTTGATACTTGTGTGTGTTAGGCAAGCTTAAACTCGTCAAGTTTGAATTATACTCCCTCCATAAAATTGTCTAATCCTAGTTAGCCACCTAGAAGTCCCATATTAGCTAATTAAGGCCCATTCAAAAACCTCACTTTTTGTCATTGTCCTCACTCCACCCAGTCAACTAAAACTCCCTCAGCAAAATTCCTTGATTTCTAGTGGCTCCACCACTAGTACCAAGTTCCTTATATGGCTGAGATGTTGATGTTTGGGATCCTATAATAACCACTTATGACATGAGAAAGGTCATACAACTAATACACAGGACATTCGATACGATTGGGGACCACAATAACCTGTTTGAATCAAACTTAGTCTTAATAGTGCTCCCACAAGTATATCATTTCCCGCAAATGGTAACATGGTGTGTCAGCATATATCTACCAAATCAAAGAGTCGTCATTTCTACTCAAGCAAATAAGCTAGTCATCAAAGTCACAATAGAGGCCATTTCAAATATGCCATAATTCCTAGATAGGGAAGGTATGTAGAAACTAGACAAGGAAATACTAGAAGATCAGTGGAATGGTCTCTCCCCAGAGATCAAACAACAGATAATCATTGAAAATGTCAATGAAAGAATTGTTTCCCCATTCGGTCCTCCTCCCTACCCTATTACAATACCTCCTCCCTGCCCTATTACAATAATTGACTCTATGCCCGAAAGATATTTTACCATGATTGCTTAAGTCCTTGCTCTTAATACCAATGTTTAAATAGATGAGTTGGTCCTAGATTTCCTAGCTACTTTATGTCACCTAGTCACGAAGGCCTGCACAAAATATGATTTTCCCTAGTACTTATTTGATGAAATTCATGCCCAATTGATATGATTTGAGGAAGGGATATCTTTCCGTTATCAAGACCCTCTATTCTACCTATTTATTCACTTGAACTATTTCCACCTAGAAGATCTAAACCTAAAATGGTTAATGAGAAAAATACCATATTGCATGTTTTCGAGTGGTTTCCCATGGTAAGAAAACCAAGAAAAAAAACTAAGGATTTTTCAAGTATGTGTGATCATTAATGTCTATTGTCTATACATTTTTTCACAGTGAACCTCTACCTAGAGCCCTGAGTTCCTTAGGGAAAAATTGTAGTTCAGTCTTGACACCAGAGTGGGTGACTGGTACCTATTTAAGGAATAAACAATCATAAGAGTATATGGATTTGAAGAAAGCTGCTACCAATTGTTGACAATTCTAACTCCCTGCATCTTTGCACTATAGCATATAAGGCAAAGGTTCAACAATGACAACCTACATTTCACTTCTAAAAAGAAAGTTGTGACATTCAACCTCCCTCATGAGGTGGGGCCATTTGTGGTCAATGCAAGGAGCATCCTAAATCTAGTGGAGAATATCTTGAAAAGTTTTGATTTCCCACTAGTAGGTGCATAGAAATATGATCCTCATAATATTGTGTATGGAACAAGAAAGGAAAAATAAAGAGAATGACATAAGCATGATCCCAATCCCATAGTAGAGGAATTTTCCAACAAATCCACATGGGAGGAGGTCAGGTCAATTCTACATCCCATAGAATCAAGCACTTCCCACCTCTTAGGAAAGAAGAGAACCACATCGAAGCCCATGGATATAGAACAAGAAGAGGATCTTAGCTCCAAGAGAGTCAAGGGAAAAGAAGCAGAAGGAGATGATGAAGACGATGAAAATGAAGAAGATATGAAATCTCAAGCTTTAGTGTTGTATAATAGCCAATTGATAAGCTAATCAAAGCCAACTTTCATTATTGAGCACATGACATCCACTATGTCAGCATTTGAGACAACAGATCCAAGTAAGGCCTCCAAGCCTAGAAAAATGTTAGTTGTAGAACAATTTCAAGAAATTTCTAAACAATTATCCAAAGAAAGAAAAGGAGATATAAGAATACCCAAGAATTAACCACTCCCCAAAATGCAAGTCAAAAGTGCCTTGGATTTTGAGAGGGGGATTTTTTGAGGTCCTCTAGATGTCTCTACTAATCGACCATGTTCCATAAACATATCTCATGGAACTAGACATCATTATGCATAGGCAGATGCACAGGACTAATTCTACTACAAAAAAATGCAAGAGATGTATAATAAGGAAAGTATTCAATTGAAGTGCAAGAGAATGGTGCGGAGATCCAGGAAGATCAAGATAAATACCCTAGAGGAGAAGATCACTCATCTAGTTACAAACCCTCATGAATTCATACAATACAAGGCTGTGTTGGATGAAAAGGAGAGAGATATAGCTACCATGAAAAAGGAACTAAATATCCTAGAAGAACACCTCATGCAAGATGATGAGTTGGTAGAGGCAGAGAAAGAGAATCAAGAGCTAAATGAAAAGATCTATGGTATGATAACTAATAATAAAGAATACAAAGATCAAATTGTGCTACTAGAGGCACAAGTTCAAGGAATGAAATAAAGGCTAGGTGAGACATCTTACTCCCACTAAACTCTTGATGCTCTGGTAGGACAAGTTGAATCAATGAACATGATGCCAAAAAACTATAGATTCTACAGTCTAGTCAAGACCAAAAATTGAAGAATAAGGAAGAGGAATTAGAGAGCACACAAATAGAACTCTACCAAGCACAAGAGGATGACCAATGAATCAAAGTATAACTTGAGGTTTTGAGAAGGAAACACCCAAGTAAATCCTCATTCAAAGTTGCAAAAGGAATGATATGAGACAAAATAATAAAGATGATGGAAAATCACTATGATCACATGGAGCTACTTCAAGAGAAGACAGAAGCCATCAAAATGGATAATAGAGAGATAAATGCCATAAATAATGCTATTGATGAGTCCCCCACCAAATTTGAAGTAATAATAGATTTCCTAAATCACATGTCTAAGAAGGATGTCACAAAATAGAATATTGGTAGATCTAGGATGGTAGCAAGAGAAAACTAGGTGAAAAGGAAGAAAAAAAATTGTGACAATAGTAGACAAGAAGGCAAGGACAATTGCAAAGGAGATACAAGGATTCAAAGATAAATGTAGGATTCTACACAAAAGGAAATTCCCTTCATTCTTTAATGGAAATAGATACTTGTATTACAAGGAAACTCTCATGAAAAGCTTATTTGAAATCAAGAATGATCAGAAACGTTTTTGAGAAGAAGATCATGCTCTACAGGGGAGAGATATTGTCAATCTTTATGCAGATCATTTTGAAATTATGTTCATTTTAAAGAACATTTTCATGGAATAAGGCTAATTGGACTACGATGCAGCCACTAACCGATGGATCCAGTTTGGATGCATCAGCATTTGACGTCCCATTCGGTAAAGAGCAGAAATTATTGACAAATTTCTCAATACTGGCCACCAGGGAAAATTGTAGGGGGTGATAAATTTCGTAGATGGGCTAATTTTCTGAAAAAAAAGATTCGTCAATTCACATTTTTTTCTAAAAATTATTCGCCTAAATTTTATAAGAAAGAATATTTTACCTTAAAAATTGCCAAAACTTTATAGAGACTATATAAAATCATTAGAAGTTTGAATATTTTTACTAAAATATCAACAAGCATTTTATAGTTTGCATACTATGGATTAGTAATATTTGCCAAGTTTTCTAATCTGTAAGATAAATTTCCATCCTTAAAATTTTCCCTACTGGCCACTCAAAGGGGACCTTTATAGTCCTAAGTTGGAGGAACAATGCTACAGGCATCTCTGAGGGACATAGGATCAAGTTCCAGACCACCCCTGCAGTAGTAAGCACAACCATAGCCACAGGTTCCATCTCAACCAAGGTGGACCTCACTAGTGACCTAGCCAAAGTAATGTGCTCTCCTTTCAAACAACACATATGCACAAGAGGGAGAGAGGTCACCATAGCCTAGGCAAAATGGGAACCACCCTACATCTCGAAACTTCTAGAAGAAGTTAGTTAGGAAACTGCTACTTGCTTGTAAATATTCCTAGTGGTTACTGAATACTACTATTGGTTTTAGAGCATGGTGTTAGGTCTAGAGAACCTATAAATAGGCTTGATTTTAATGTAACTAAGGGGGGGGGGGGGGGGTTTACGTACTAAAACTATGACAAAATTTTATTGGAAGAGTGCAAGGATATGTTGAAGCTATTGTAAGGAAGGAATTCTGAAGTACATTTTGGGTTGTCTATGATCTTCTTTTCACATGTAATTCTAAACCCTCTTGTAATTTGAATTGTACAAGATATTAATACAATTGCAGAAGTTATTCATGGAAAATCTTGTTGGTACACTTGATGCTTGTATGGAATCTGACTGTAATTGTGTAAATTAAAGGAAACCCAAAATCTGTTTGATTATTTTCTTTAATTTATGTGAATTTTATCAAGGTCACATGGAGTATCTGATGGGCCTCCAAATTAGACACAAATTAAGGCCCATCTAACCTTTCTTAGGCACATAAAGGATATATTAAATCTCTCCTTATACAATTAATAATGTTTTTATAGCTTTAATATGTTCTTAGGAAGGTTTAGAAATAATTGCATATGATGTGTCTAATATTATTTATTTTTGCAGAATATTGGGATAATATTGAGAAAATTCTAAATGAGATAATATAGGGACTTAATCCCTACTACAGGATGGGCCAATATTAGTCATAATAAATGAACTAGATATCATGAAATTATTGAAAAATTATAGAGCTCCACTAATTGAGAAAATCTAAGAATGTTTTCCCTATCATTTAATGAATGTTCCTAGTGTTGGGAACTGTATACACCTTTTGAGGGACTTTGGAGGGGAAGTTGCCTCCTTTCAAGGACGAGGCTTCCCCATCTATTTGTATAAGTACCAATTTGAATTTTCCTCTAAGGGTGTTGTTATACGTAATTTTGTCACATATGAATAGTGAGCTTCCTAATGGGATCAATCAAAATCCTATTCCCCCCTATCACCATGTTGTACAAATCCCTTAGCATGTACCTTTCATTTACCAGAATTTCAGCCCTGACTTGCATCATCTGAGCTAGTTTGAGGATCAACGCTCCCTGTGAGCCTACTAGGGTGTGTTCACCTACAAGTTTATCCATTGTTGCTTGCGTTGGTCACCAACAGGTTGCTCCCCTTTGTACATGTGTTGGTTCTAGAAATCTGGGAGAATGATCGGGATTCTAGAAGCTTCCCCTTATAGGAGTTTCCAAAATTTGTTACAACTACTTACCTTGGATAAAACATTCAGATCCTATACTAACCTACTTTGGAGTTGTCATCACTTATCCTTTGATCCTATCCCTCCATCAAAAGTGGATCTCTTACCCTAGATTGGTAATTGGATAAGAATTCCCAACTTACCCTACTCCTCTATATATTGATAGTCGTTTATGTGGTTTGGGGTTGGCTTTCGGAGAGTGATTATTCCTTTATGTTGTTGTATTGAGTGGTCATAATCTCATGAATTTAGGGTCATTGGGGGTGCATATTGTGACAAGGAAAGGACAAGTCAACAACTTGGAGGATCTCTTCTACAAGATCAACTGCTACTTATGGTTGTAATATCCTTCCATTTATAGTAATGCAAATAATTCATTGTTTTCCTATATGTGATGTTGTTATTTCACTTATTTTAATACCATGTTGATCTATTGAATTAAGTACTTATATTATACTGCATAGATCTCGTAGTTTCTTAGCTTGTGTTATCTAACTGTGTAGGTTCTAATTTTGGCAATCGGAGCTGGAATTAGAGCTTCCAAGCTAAAGAAGGAGTGAAGTGTGCAAAGGATTCCAAGTAGGCCTCACTCCATCATCTATTTACTTTAAGGAAAAGCATTTTTATCCTTGTCCCTCAGTTGTTCTAGGTTAGCCACCGACATATGGGAGATACTTGTGTCCGCAATCGTAAATCACGTATAAAAAATTGGTGACTCCACTTGTGAACAGAGTATTCCCTTGGTGGTTTCCTTGTCCATTGTGTTTGATTACCTCCTTGATATACCTTTATTGTATCATCCAACCAAGAAAAGACCTAGGAAGTTATTTCATTGAACATTTTTTACAATTTTGTGTCAGAATCCTCTTTCCCAGGCGCAACGCAGCCCCCTGTGCCTTTGAAATATTGTTGCACCTCACCCTCGCCCACTCTACACCAATGTTGCAACACACTAGTGCCTCTTCTACACCAGAGTTGGCCCCTATTTTTACATGAATTTTTCCTTAGTTCTTGAGCCTTTTTTTGGTCAGGCTACTTCCAATTGAACTTCCCTGAGTCTTGAGTGCCTTGTGGTCTCTCTAAAGCCTCCATTTGGTTTGCATGTGTGTTTGATTTCCTTGGTAAGAATTGACTTTCATTTTTCTTTGTTATTATCATTAGGTCGCTTGAAAACTTGTTTCGTTTGATCATTCATCACTTGGATGAATTGTTGTTCTAGCCTTCATTCTGAAAAGTGCATTTGAATCAATGATTAGACTTTGAGTCTTAGTTTTCTTCATTTTCCAAATTAAGTGCGGTGAGAAGAAAAAATCTTGCATTTTCATCTAGGGTTTTGTGTGTGAAATTGGAATTCCCTAGTGTGAAATTGCATATTTTTTCTTTCATATTTGCAAAGAAAATCCCCCTCAATCACCCGGGGGTGTTGAATTGTGTATGAGTGTTAATCACCTTTGAGTGTCATCTCTTTTGATTTTTGGAATTTTCACCCAATTTCAGTTTGAGTACTCTGTTCATGAAATCCGAGATTACGTTTGATTTCATTGGAATCCTCTCGTGTTTGTTTTGAAGAATTCTCTGACATAGATCACATTTGCATAGTTATAATTCTAATTTTCACAAATGGAAAGGAAATTGTGCATATATTACATTTGCATAGTTTTCAAGGGAATCGTGCATAGATTACATTGGATGGTTTGACATATTTTAATCCTTTGAATTGAATTAGAATAGTGAAATTGAAATATCTAGTTAGGAAGCTCTTGTTGGCTACATATTTGATTGTTGCATCATTGTTTGTACCTCTTCCCTACACTAGATAACTTTCATCGAAAATGAAAAGAGTTCTTTTTGTCATATTAGTTTCTTTATAGGTTTGTTCAAGTGACATTGAGTTTTGAGCCTTGAAAATGAAATCTAATTCAATATCAACTCTAAAATTCATCTTAATTAACCTAAGGATCATTTGAAACTTAATGACACACATATAGGTCTAGGCTAGAGATGTGTTTCAATGTCTTTAAATGTAGGAGCTGTCATTTTTTGCCAGCGTTACAATCCGGGGGTGAAATATCGTTCCACGTATGTAAGTGTATAGGGTCATTCTCCACATACCTTTGGGTATATCAGATGGTGCTCCATGCATGATAATTATATGGGAATTCTCTCATCAAATGGTTATGCATTATACAACACTACTACGGACTGCACTCCCACATACTGTCAAGTATCTTTTCGGAGTCCCCTATAGGTTTCTATCCATCCATAGGTAACCGAGTCTACTGCCTTGTATACTATGATACATCAAACACAAAATTCAGAGATATTTCCTACATGTACGTTAAGTCCTTGGTTGGCCAAGGTGTATATTGCAGTTCATGGTTTCTTGATAAACCTTAATGACTAGCTACCCCTTTGTTTTGTTTGTGTCCTTAATTTATAAAATTAATTAATTGACCAAGGAACAACATCCTTCCTATGGAAATACTCCTTAGTATATATTAGGTTGAGAGTAATGGAAATAGTTACTCAGTGTACCAATCAAGGGAATCCTTCTGATGGGAATCCTGGTCCTTTTCCTTCTTTTGGAAATATTGGTGCTCCTTATATGGAAATTTTGTCCCTTCCTAGATTTACCATTGGTTTTCCAATTTGGTTATTTTTGACCCCTATGGTCATGAATGTCCAAACTACTTCTCAAACGAGTTTTCCTCCACCTGAACAACATCAACCTCAAGTTGATGCTAAAGTTGACCCTTTGCTTTCTTTGCCTATTCGGTCTTCTTCCTCTTCTTTCTCTTCATTTGGTGAAAGCTTGCAAGTTAGTAACCAGGTGGATAAGAAGAAGAAGAAAAATGAGCAGGGGGAAAACCAAGAAGCCATTGCTACTGATGCGACTGATGTTGAGAAACCTTCCAATCAACCCCGTAAAGTTAAATTCCCTTGCATGTTATGTAAGGGTGACCACCTTATTAGATATTTTCCTAGTATTCCCAAGATACTAGAAGTGTGGTCCACAGGCTCACATCAACCTTTGTTGTTAGCTTCTGGAGATCATGCTAGTGAGAAACCCTCAACTAGTGATTGTAAGGTCCATGGGAAAAAGGGTAAAGTCAAATTTACCTATAATTTATGTGTAGGGAATCATCCTATTCACCATTGTCTTTATATGGATGAAGCCTCAAAAATGTTGGAAAAACTTACAACTTCTTAGCCATGACTTCCAGCTGGTTACTAGAAGACTTCTCCCAATTGTCCACTAGTTAATGAAGTGATTGATCAGAATCTAAATCTAATAAATCCTTCTCTCTCTGAACGTGAATCCCATGAGTTTGCTCCTAACCAGCCATAGGTTGAGAAAATGGTTGACTTGATTCCACCTTTATTTGATCGTACCTTTCCCGTAGAGAGTGAACTTTATGTCACTCAGGCTCTTCTCATTTCTTTAGATTCCAATGACTTAGGAGGAAATCCTCTCGTTCCCATGATACAGGGGGACAATTGTAACAACCTTGGTGAAAATTCCATGTAAAATATATATATAAGGCCATGGTGATGGGACACGTATTCCAAGTTGAATGGTGGGCAAAACATCCTAGTGGGTGTTTATTTGGTTATTTATGGCTAAAGGGAATTGGCAAAGGAAATGGATAAGGCATTAAAGAGGCAAAAATGTATTTTGGCACATTTATTTATGAAAATAATTGAAATTAGGAGAAAAGGAAGGTAAAAGGTCATAGGTTGCATGTAAGGAGGAAATTGAAGAAAATAATAGAAAATGAAGAAAATATATTCCTCATTAATAAAACTGCTTCTGAGGATCAGTGGGAAAGGCTTGATCAGTTCAATTTTGGAGTTCTCTCACTATTCTCTATCTCTCTCATACACTTGGAGACTTAGATTTTTCTTGGAGCACTCTTGGTGGGTGTGGCATACTTGGATTCTTGGAGAAAGAAGGAAAAGGAAGAGTAGGAAAGCGCAAGAGGGCATCAGGATCAACAACTACATCATATTTGCTTGCAGGTACCAAGTTGCATGTATGATTTCTTCACTAATTTTGGCATGCATGGCATATGCATGTGGTTTCTTGGTTGTGATCTGTCATTGGCATGGAGGATTGCCTGGATCGACAGTGGATTGCCTAGCCTTTCCATTTCTTGGATAGCCATAGTCATTGTGGGTTTACTTTCATTTTTTTGTTTTAGTTGGTTCTCATGTTTCCTTAGCTTGGGTTGAGTTATTAGTCCTGGAAGCCCTGGTTGAACAAATGCTTTGGAAGCCCTATAATAACTTGGGTTGAGTTACTAGTCCTTGAATCCATGGTTGGAAAAATGCTCTGGAAGCCCTTAGTGGGTTGAGTTACTAGTCCTGGAAGCCTTGGTTGGACAAATGCTATGGAAGCCCTATATAAGTTGTGGGTTGAGTTACTAGTTTTGGAAGCCCTGGTTGGACAAACACTTTGGAAGCCTTGGAAGGCTTGGATGGAGACCAATCTGATGATGGTTTTTGGTGATGTCTGACTATGAGGTGGAATGATTGTTTGATGGGTTGAGATGGATGGCTTCTCGAAGCCCTGGATGAGTTTTGATTGATGTGGATGGATTTTGGAAACCCTGGATGAGTTTTGATTGATGTGTTCTATGAGATCCCACATTCATTCTTGGAATATGGCACATGGGTGAATGGCTGAAGAGATATTTGGCTCAGCCATTCTATGGTCGGGTGGACCGTGGTAGTCCCATCTTTGGTTGGTTCATTATATTCATTAATGAGAAATCCATTCCCTTGATTTTCATGTGTAAAGATATCGATGTATTTATGGATGTGATGGCTGATATGTTTATTGTATTTCTATTCCTATTATGTTGGTTATCTACACATTTTATGACAACAACTATTTATGGCTCTCAGCATGTTTTTATTTGTATATGAATGGATAATGTGTCTATTACCTAATGGATGAATATGCAGCAAATGACATGATGGAACAATGGTTCATAGAAATTCTCAAATAAGTATGTGATCCCTACACTTAATTATGTTGTTTACACCTGTAGGTTACATGTTGATGATATGTTTGAGGAAATGTCTGTCATGGATGGTAGGGGTCTGGTTATGGTCTTGTTCAACTTATTACTTTTTCATCCTTGTTTCCTTATATTCTTACCAATTTTAAGTGATCATTCCATTATGGGCAGTGTCCCGAGCTCTGGGCTGAAAAAGGTGGCTCAAATACCACAATGCTAGCAAAACAGAGCGTTAGTTTAGAGACTAACTCACCTGGGTAGTGTTTGGGGAGTGTTGCTCTGCCCTAAGTTTCTCAAATAGTAGTGGGACCCAAGGACATGACGTCTGAGTGGATGACTTGTCTCCTGAAGGTTCTGTTGATGATATTGGATGACTGTGTGTTATGTTCCATCGATTCCATTTCCTTAAAGTCACCAAGGAGGTTGAATATTATCATAGTGGTCTCTCGTCGCATGTTTACCTCAGTTGGCTAGTTGCCTGGGTAGATGTGGGAGGAGGGTGTTACAGAGTGGTATCAGAGTGTGGTTGTGCTCTCCTTGGGTTTTGTGTTGGTCATGCATTTTTGTCAGTTGCATGTGTGTCTCTTGTGTTGTAGTCCATGTGCTTGTTTCCCTTGCATGGTGTTGATCATGATTGTAGGGATGTAGCCATGTGAAGGTTGAAGGTGTTGTCATGGATTATGTCTTCATGTGTGTATGGTTGACTATGCAGTATTAGGCATGTCATTGTTCACATGTTATTAATTTCATGTGATGTGGTTGTTGTTTTCGTGCATGAGGTAATGATTTGTGTAGTTGATATGGTCATGTATTGATAACTGGACTGCAGTGAGAATGATGTGTATATGGTTTGGTACTCATGTGTTATATGTCTATATGCAGTTGTTATGCATGTATGGTATTGGTTATAGCTATGCATGAATAATATGTCAAAAATTCCTTGTGAAGTCATTGTATGCAATTTAGGCCATCATGGTGCTATTGGTTGTTATGATGTTAATGAGCTGATTGAGATAGATCAAGGGATTCAAATCATCAAAGTGAAGTTGCAGTGTTGGACCTTGAGGCGAGAGCATGTCGTCATATAGGTTTGTATGTTGGGCATGCAAGTATGTAGGTTAAGGATTGTTGTATGCATTAGGGTTATATACATCATGTTTATGTACATGCCTTTTGATGTTATGGTTACATACATCATAGATGATAGTTGACTAGCTTAGTCATATGCACGTGTGTCAGGTAGTCAAGAATGATAGTAATATGTGGTTTATGCATTGCTATTGTTGTTATATGATTAGATAACTTGATGATAATGTTATATGTAGTTGATGAGTATGCTATATGTTAACTTGTTGTTGTTATATGATAGTTAGCTTGATGATTAGGTCATATTTTGTTGATGAGCATGTTATATGTTAACTAATTTTTGTTATATGTTAGTTAACTTGATAATTAGGGTTATTTGCTTGAGATCTTGATGTTTTAATTTGGATTGGTCATATTTGTGATGGTTATGTTCAATGCATTGAAGGTCTTGGTGTTATATGTATTGTGTTAACCCAGTTTGACCTATGCAGATGGTTATGGTTGCGATATTCAGGTATGATCCGACATATTTGTGATATGGTGTCGTACTAATCTATACTGATCGTACATATGTGATTGTTATGCATGAACGAAAAATGCTTATGAGCTTATGATGTGAACATGTTAGTTAGTTAGTTACTATTATAGATATCATGATTTAGGTTTGAGTTAATATGTTGTGAAGTTGTATCATGCTAACCTAGTTTTATTGTGTAGACATGGTAGCCTCCCCTGATATATACTAAGGTATGAGTTTTCTTATGTCATATATTTGGTGCTTAGTTGTTTGATTATGAAGGCTATTTGGTGTTTGATTGTTTGGTGCCTAGTTGATTTATTCAATGTGGTATGTTTGCAAGTTGGTTGAATGTTTGATGAATTTCATAATATGAGTATGTGTTCCAATGATCTTGCCTTAAGATTGTTTTACTAACACATATGTGTTGAGACAGTTGGTATGTACTTTAGTGTAGTAGTTTATAGTCGTAGCATTAGATCTAATGACTATGAGTTGACTAGGTATTATGACATGATTGCTAGTCTTGGTAAAGGTTTATTTCAAGTTGATAGATATGTTTGTCTTGATACTTGGAACATGTGGTTGACATGTGTGAGCAGTTGCAGGAAACATTCTTGGTATTAGCATGATCAGGTAATAATTGATGTGTTTATATAACTAATAGTTGAGGACTAGAAGATGAATCTCCATAGAGGAACAAGAAGGAGCATGAAAAAATAATGGGAATGGAGCTCTGAAAGACTGAAGCCAGCAATCATGGAGGCCTCAGGGGCTGTAATCCCTAGGATTCATGGCCATAGCTCTCACACTTGGCTGGCCTGAACTTACCACCCCACCTCTCTATCTCCCTATGGATTACATTCACTTAGCTCGTAGTCACTTTGCAACAAAGGACTCACTAGGAGGGCACAACTATTTTAACCTACATCCTATTACTTTGCCTCCTCGACAATTGTAGCTCCCCTGACTATGAATGTCGGTTTCGATGGAGCTTGATGATGTAGACTATGAGGCGGACCCTCATCCCCCCCAGGTTATCTGGTCACACCATCGAACCGTGACAGGCTCTGGCCCCTTTACTACCACTCTACAACCGTTGACAGCTGCTCAGATTGCTCAGATTCGACCAAGTCCTTCTGAAAACCAACCCCCTGCCCTCAGTCCACATAAAAGATGCACCTGGTTTGGACTATCCCTCGCTCTCTCCAGTGACCTTAAACTTATTGGGAACTTACCTCCAACCCTCTCCCACTTTCGACGCCCCCCTGTTTCACCCTCCTCATACCTCAACGCTCCATTGTGCTCCCTCTACCTCTCGTATCATCCCATCCAAGTCCCCTTCCCTCACCATTCCTGCCCTCTCAAGTGCTACCCTAATCCCTGGAGGTACAAACCCTAACACCCCCATCTGCTCAGGCTGCTTCAGCTCCCCGATCCTTAACCCTAAATCCACCTTGTCCACTCCCCAAACTGTTAACCAAGGTTGTCGGGGTCTTCTCAAATATTATCTGATTGCTCGTCACTCAAACAAACCCAAGAAAGGCAGGTGCCTAAAATTGGTAGACAAGGACATCAACCTAACCCTAGGTGAGGATATATCGATGGGCGAAGTCACAAATATGACAAAGAAGGTTTTGGTGGGTCGAGTAAGGGGAAGGAACTACTCAGTGGATTGTCTTCGCCTCTGGACCTCGGAGATTTGGGGTTCCTTTCTCAAAGAACTGCCCATTATCGGGGTCCTAGCTCGTGGGTGGTTTGCCCTCCACTTCCATAGGGAAGAATACATCGACTGGATACTATCCCGCTTCTAGCACATCCAGATCGCTCTGGTATTGTTAAAAAGATGAGACCCTTTATTTGACCCAAAGCAAGAATAGTTGGGTGCAGGGCCGATTTGGGTCCATTTGGCGGGCCTTCCAATGCAGTTCTGGACCCCTATTGTGTTCAAGCGTATTGGAGATGCATTGGGTACCTACTTAGAACATGACCAATCTTTTGAAAAGTCAGGGATTATGACAATGGTGTGAATCCTGGTTCATCTGGATACCAGGGAGGGGCTGGAGGAAAAGATAACCCTCCACTGGAGGCACTTCTCGCACTGTCAAAACCTGGATTATGAAGGAGTGCCTTTTCGGTGCAGAAGATGCCACAAGGTCGGCCATCTATACAAGGATTGTCCGCTGCTCACTCCTACTTCTCAAGAGGCTGCAAGGGGATCGAAACACCATCTGTCTGAAGACCTGATTGTGGACGAGCAACCCTCAGGTCAGGATCACTCAAAGGATGCGGATGGAGTCACTGCTCAGCAATCCAATGCTCCACGGATACCACCTACATCCCCTCCACTAACTCAATCCCAGTCTGTTGTGGAAGCTGCTCCTACAATGGGTAATGCTCCTCCTTCCCTTTCCTCTGCTCTACTTTACAATCAATTAAATGCATCTATACATATTCCTGTTTCCCACTCTGCATCCCTATCATGCACACATCCCACCATTAACTGTGAGCTTGAGCCCCCCTCCCCCATTTTCTCCACAACCCCGCCATCTTTACAAGCTCTGAACCCTCTCCTACTATCCCCTCCCTCCCCCTCTTCATCAGGCTCACACACCTATAATCTCCGATCTCATCCTTTGAACAGCTCCTCCTTGCTAGATCTCGGTATCCCTCCCTCCTTTCTGAGAATAAACCCTCCAGAGGCAGGCCTTCAAAGATATCCAAAGCCATCAAATCTGAGGAGGCAGATGTGGTGCAGGGTCAACAAACCACCATTGAAAGGGCACTTAGAGCATCTGAAACCCTTGATATTGTTCCCTAATGATTTGGCTCTCTTTCAATTATAGGGGCTTGGCCAGCCAAAAAAAAAAATTGGCCCTCAAGCACCTCTTGCATTGTACCCCCTATGACATGATTCTTCTTCAAGAAACCCTAGGGCCTTCTGATCAGATTACCAAGATCCTGCAAGTCCTTCTACCTGGCTGGCACTTCCAAGGCCTGGATGCAGTGGGCCGATCTGGGGGTCTAGCCATTGGAATCAATCCAAAATCTATTAGGGTGATATCCTCTTGGGGGGGCCAAGGTTTCCTGGGCATGGACATTTTCTCTGTAGATTTAGGCAAATAGCTTCACATCATTAATATATATGCCCCCAACCAAAATAGACTTTCATTTTAGCAATCCCTTCTAGACAACCCCTTGATTAATAGTACCACTATTATAGGGGGAGACCTAAACTTTTCCATTGGAAATGAGGAATCCTGGGGGCATCACTCGTAGCTTGACCCTCTCTCAGACCAGCTGAGCTCTCTTCTGGATCAATATGGGCTCATAGATATACCCATGAACAGAAAGATGTCAACATGGCATAATAGTCATACTGGCAAAGCTGCCCTTGGTAGAAGGCTGGATAGATATCTCATACATGAAGAGCTACTCAGATCTCTTGCCATCTACAAGCAATGGGTAGGCTTGGGGGGAATCTCGGATCACTCCCCCATTTTCTTAAAAGTGGCTGGCCCATCTAGGAAACCAAGGGCCCCTTTCAAATTTAACTCTTATTGGTTAAAGGATCTAGATTATATTAAGATGGTTTCAGATTTCTGGCAAGTCCAGCCACTCCTCAGGGATTATAGGAAGGCTGCGGATTTCTGGAGAAACTTATATTAGCTCAAGAGATTAACCATTGATTGGACTAAAAGGAAAAAATCTAGGGATGACCAATCCCTAGTGGATATCGAAGCTCAACTGGACTCCTTAATGGATGTTAGTGGGCTTGGCTACTTATCCATTGAAACAAAGATTCATCTAGTGGACTTGGAATCTTATAGATCCAAGATCCTTCTTGATTGGAAGAATTATGGAGACTTAGAAGCAAAGCAATCTGGCTACAAGCGGGGGATGGCAACACAAAATTCTTCCACAATTTTTCTAATGGAAGGAAAGCTAGCAATACTATATGGCAGATGCCCTCAGATTAGGATCATTTGGCCACCAATCACTCATAGCTTGCCCATCTTGGTATCGTCCATTTCAAGCAACTCTTCAAAGCACCCCTGCCCCATCTCTTGCTGAAATCATTAACCTTGCTAGCCATTTCCCTGGGTTCTTGGAACCGGATGGAATTGAAGATATCATAAAACCAATTTCCATGGGGGAATTAGAAAGCACACTCAAATGGTTCAAGAAAGACAAAATTCCAGGGCTGGATGGCTGGCCTGTGGAATTCTATATTGCTTTCTTGGACATCATTGGACCAGACTTGCTAGGAGTGATAGAAGAGAGTCGGTCTCTTGGTCGCATATATGCCCCCTTAAACTCCAATTTCATTGCCCTCATTCCCAAGACTGACTCCCCCACCTCCTTCCATGACTTTCGCCCCATATCCCTCTGCAATTGTCTCTACAAAATTATCGCCAAGATTATAGCCAATCGAATCAAGCCAATCCTCTCTGAACACATTTCTCAAGAACAATTCGCCTTCCTCCATAATAGACATATTCATGAAGCCATTGGCTCTGCCCAAGAGGCCCTCCACTCCATTAAATTGAGAAAACTAAAAGGGATGGCGCTCAAAATAGACCTCTCAAAAGCTTTTGATAAAGTAAGTTGGTTATATCTAAGGATGATACTCACACATCTGGGTTTCCCTCTGGAGTTCACCAGATGGATAATGGGATGTATAACTTCAGTATCCTTTGCAATCCTTATAAATGGGTCAGCCTCCCATTCCTTTCAGGCGGAAAGGGGAATCAGGCAGGGATGCCCCTTATCCCCCCTACTATTCCTTCTAGTTATGGAAGGCCTGAGTAGACTGATAGCAATGGAGAAGCGAGCTGGGAGACTCAGGGGACTTATGATTACTGATCACTTCCTATTGACTCATCTACTTTTTGTTGATGATATTCTCATCTTTCTCAATGGGGGTATACAGGATATCATTACTCTTAGGGAGTCATTAAAACTCTTCAGTGCTGCTACAGGAATGGAAATCAATAGGGAAAATTCTATTGTATCTTTCTATGAATGTACTCAACAAGAAACCCATCTCGCCCTACAAAATTTCCCCTATCAAATACTGGAACTATAGGATGGACTGAAGTATTTGGGCTTTAGGATAAAAGCTGATGGCTACAAAATAGCAGATTGGACCTGGTTGATCACAAAGGTGGAGAAAAGAATAAATATCTAGTGTCATCACCTTCTATCTAGGGTTGGAAGACTAGTACTCATAAAAGCAGTAATAGAAGCAACCCTAGTCTTTTGGATGTCCTTGGCCTAGATTCTCTTGGGGATTCTACATAGGATCCAATGAGTTTACATCCATTTCCTGTGGAAGGGACAAAAGGATGGAAAGCCTTATGCGTGGTCAAATGGAGCAGAATTACAACCCCCAAAAATTGGGGAGGATGGGGCTTAAAGCACCTCCTGGATTTTGCACATGCACTAGCTATAAAGCAAGGTTGGTTACTACTAAAACACAAGAGTCTTTGGTCGGAGGTGGTCACCCATAAATATATTTGGCCCAGCTCCATTCTTGATTGGATAAGGTGACCTACATGGAACAGAAAAGGCATTTCAGTGATTTGGAGGGCCATATTAAACGCCTTGCCAATCATCAAAAGAGGACTTATCTGGAGGATTGGAAATGGGGCGTCAATGCGTATCAGGATTGATCCCTGTATTGGTAGTGGGAATGTTTATCAACTACCACAAGAATTGATCACACTCCTCATTCACAATGGAGCCCTGTACATATCACAACTAGGAGATCATCGTAATACAACCATTCTTCAGCAAGCATGGCACACAGGAGAGGCTTGGAATATCTCAAACCATTGGGAAAGATAATGGAGAATATTTATGAAAGCTCTATCAGAATCCCATGTTCGCCTCAATGAAGAAGAGGATGAATTGATTTGGGGTTTTACTAAAAATGGTCATTACTCCTCCAAGCAAGGGTATGATCTCATTCATGCTGAGCACAAGCCAGACAGATTGATGAGTTGGTGGAGTCAACTTTGGAAGTTAAAAGCACCTCCATGCACAAAATTATTAATGTGGAATATAATAATGGATAAAACCCCTACAGGATCTAATCTTAGAAAAAGGGCTTTCCCAAGTCCGTCTTGGTGCATATTATGCTATGAGGAGGAGGAAACAAATCAACACTTATTCCTCACTTTCCCTACATCCCAAATACTCTGGACACAAGTACTGCATACTCTAAATATTAAGCAAACCTAGAGTGGCGTTGATATCCCAAATGCCTAGGACATTTGGTGGGAAGCCACAACTGAGCCAAAAACTAAAAATCTGTCATTATTGATCACTTGGCACATATGGTTGGGCCGCAATAATATCATCTTGTGAGACTGGAACATAAACTGGGCCCTGATACCTCCAAAAATTTGCTCGAGCTATCAGGAACTCCCAGCCGAGGCATTTGTCAACAGAACTCGAATCATCACACAGGAACAGATTGAAAAAGCCCACCCCTGGGCTCATTTTTATGGGGCTGCACAAGCTTAGGGATGTGGGGGGAGGCATAATATTTCATCTATCAGAAACTCATTTCTTTCACATTTGCATGGGTTTGGGAGAGGGTACAAATAATTATGCAGAGCTGATTACACTTCGACACTTGTTACATTTTACCATCCTCAAACAATGCAGATACTTACAAATATATGGGGACTCCAAAATAGTCATAAATTGGTTTAACAACACAAATTAATGCCATGCATATACTCTCAGAACTATTATGGATGAAATTTCTTTTCTTAAAACACATTTTGATCACATTTCATGCACTCATATCTACAGGGAGCGTAATGAAAGTGTGGACAAGCTATCGAAAGAGTTAACCCATCATCCTTGAGGAGAATGGATGATCATAGAGCACACACTGGAGAGGACCTACCAGTACTTCCACAGACCATACATAGATCAAGAAATTCAGAGGGCAGACAGGCCCTAATATCAGCAACATATACTTGTCTCTTGCACAGTTTTTTTTTTTTTTTTTTTTTTTATCCTGTAATTAGCAAACTTTTGGCAATAGAACAACGATCACTACTGGTGATTTTTTGAATATGTAATTATTTATATATGTACAACACACCCAAATGGGTCTATATATTTTAGATTTTTGTAACTACAAACAGCTGACTATGGTCACGGTATTTGCATATGCCTATGGGCATCTACAACATGTACTTTTTAACAAAGTAATGGAAAATACGATTTTTCTCCTTGGGAAAAAAAAAACTAATAGTTGGGTGATGTGAGAGTATACAATAAGACTCAGTTGTATCAGGGTAAAGGTAAAAGAAAAGAATTGGGTAAGAATTCCTTTGGCTATGTTTGGAAACCCTAATTCCAAAAGAACGAGTGCTTTGCATACAGGGAGTCTTCTTAACCTTGATTTTGTTTGACATTATGTGGATATGTGCTAGATTTATGAAAATGTACTTGAGATATTAGCTAGTCTTTAGTTATAGGTGGATTTGTCAAGGGAATTGGAGCCCCTTAAGAAATGGCATGGACGTGTTCAGTTACAAGGCAATGTGCTTGGCACAACAATATGAGGTAATTGGTGTATTTTTATGTTTATTTATGTACTAATAGATATGTGTTAATGACAACATGATGCAGGGAGTTGCATGGCAAGAGAGGTCGCCATGAAATATTGAAGAAGGCTCAGGTTGAGCTTTCCCTCGGAATCATGGGGATTGAGTCATGGTGTTTGTTTTTAGTCTTGTGCTTTTGGTCTTTTATTATTTTTTGAGCTTGATTTGTGGTTTTGTTTATGTCTGGTGCAAGGCCTTGCCACTTTGGTTGTGGTGTTGTATTGTTGTAATTGGTTTTCATGATTTTCTTCTTGTTTGTTTCTTGTCTTGCCTTTTATGTTTTGAGCATTGGGAATTGTTTGGGGAAAGAGGAAAGTTAATGGAGCTCAAGGAGAGCTATGTGGTACTCAACAGGTGATGTAAGGCTTGGATGAAGCTCGGTGCATGATTCTTGAGATGATAAATAAATAATTTATTTATTTATTATTTATAAAAAAGTATTTAACCAATTTAAATATTTTTCCCCTCCAACCAAATATAATAAAATATTCTAAACAATTAATTTTAGATTTTGGTTAATAATATTATATTATTTTCTGTTATTTGAGAATAACCCAATATTTTATCATAAATTGTAGGGTTTTACATCCATTCTTCACTTTCAATTATTTTCATTGTTTCACTCACTGCTGCAGCTCTGATTATTATTATTGTCACTTTCCATTTCTTTTAATCCTTGAGTTCCCATTTGAGCTCAAACATTTTTTGTTAGGTTTACACATTGTAAAGAGGAGAGACTCTACAAAGCTAAAGACATTGAAGATATCCAAGAACCCATCCTGACATCTCCTTTGTTACCTTTCATGGCTGGGTTAAGTCTCCCGGATTTTAGCCAGCAGATTAACGACCCCATACACCATGATGTTGGTTGGCCAGCTATGTTGACTAAGCTTACCTCATACATTCCCAAGTTTGAGGGCAATTCTAGAGAGGACCCCACTAATCATGTCTGCTCCTTCCATATGTGGTGTTATTCTAATTCCATCACTGATGACTCCATTCGTCTCCGATTTTCCAACGTATGCTCACTGGAGATATTGAGAAGTGGTACATTGACCAACCCTCTGCTTCTCATTCCACTTTTGTGACACTTGCTAAAGCGTTCCTTTTATATTTTCAATTACCTCTTCGATATGACACCAGTATGGATCTCTTGAGCACACTTCATCAGTCCTCTACCACTCGTCTTTCCAGCCATGTCCAGAAATGGTGTAGAAGGAGGAGCATGTGTCATTCTCCTTCCTTCAAAGACCATGTCTAACTCAATTGGTTTCTTAGGACTCTTCTAGTGCCCATTTCCAAAGATGTCACATCTCACTTTCCTTAGACAGAGGAAGAGGCTTTCCAGACCACTATGAGATATGACTTGATTTATGCTCAATCTGGTTATGTCTATACTGTTATACCATACCTCCCTCATCCTAGTGGTACCAATGTAACAGGGGCATCTCACGCCATCAATGGTATCGTTGTAGCTATTTCACATCCTTCGCCGTATACTTAGTAGATTTATGGCTATCCACAAGAGGCACCAATTCCTCCAACACTTATCCCCCTCCTGCCAGCAACATGTATTCAGGACAAAGTACATCTTATGCATTCACCCAACCACATCAGCAGATTTTAGGGGCAGCTAGTGCTCAACCTGTCTACCAGCCCATTTCCCCTTCAGGATCTTACACCTATGCACCATTGAGTGCTCCAACCCCTCAGGCATTAGCGCCACATCCTCCCATGCATCCTTAACCCCAGTACCCACCGCCCCCTCAGGGTCAAGTGTATGCACAACAGAGTGTGACCAATCCCCAAATTTCAAAGAAAAATAATAAGGGGAAGGGTAACAAGGGTAACCAGGGTAATCAACCCAATCAACCCCAGGGGAACTAGCCTAATACCAACAACCAATAATAGGTTAACCAACCCAAGCAGAACAAGGATATTTGTACGAAAAATCCATGTGCATGTTGTGGTGTACATGGACATTATACTCATGAGTGTCCCATCTTACCTCAGATGTGCCAAATGTGGGAATCCAAAGTAGCTTCTAGAGTTCAAATGCCCGTGCATCAACTGCCTCATAATACTGTGCCATATTACTCGGTCATGCTTACGAATCCTTTCCCTCAGCAAAGATTTGTTTTTACTCAACCTTAGCGAGGTCAAGCAGGCCACCCTCCCCAACCTTCTAGTCCTAGTGACTACCAAATTCTCATGATGAATTCTAACAGGTTAGTACCTTTGATGTCAACCTACAAACTCGGTCACATCAATATGACAAGCCATTGACTTCATCTACAACTGAGCCCAAAACCAAAGAGTCTACTGAGTCTCTTACGACATCAAATGGTCCTTTACAAAACCCTCAGCCCAAGGTTGAGTCAATTCCCAAGATCCCCAAAGGGCCATTGCAATGTAATGCGGCTTCTAACCGAGTTGCAAACACGTACAATATAGTAGACAACTTGGTGTAATCACCTACCGCCATGCCGACGCAAGAGGTCCTCTAATCCTTCCAATCTTAGAAGAAATCTCTACTAAATTCTTTGGGTGTAGTAGACCCTTCGGACAATCGTTTGATTGTCTTTCCTGTTGATGCGTCAGAACATCCTCCATGACCATCATCCATTTCTTTCCAGATACCAGTCCGAGTCCGTAAGTCCATCATCTCCAGATGCATATTGACAAAGGTTCATCCACATGTGTTATGTCTTCTGCCTTTTGGAAGAAACTCAACTCACCTAAATTGTCCCCACCCAACATCACTTTGTGTGCTTGGGACAATCACCCCTCCCAGCCTCTCGACATGTATCACAATTGCCTAGTGACTCTTGTGGGAAAGGTTGTTTCTGTAGACATAGAGGTTATTGATGCCCCTCTAGATTACAACATTATATTAGGTCATAGTTACACTTATTCCATGTCAGTTGTCGTGTTTGCAGTTTTATGCAAGACGTGCTTCCCCCATGAAGGGAAGATCGCCACTATCGATCAGTTGACATACTGTGAGCCATCATCCTTGACATCCCCTAAGTCCATTATCTCATCGATGTCCTAAAAGTACTCTACCACCCCTCTCACCGGTGTTTCACCCGGAGTCTATAAATATTCCACCTTGTTGGGTGCTTTCCCTGGTCCTCCCCATCCCATTTTTGAGCCCATCTCATCAAGTGTTTGCATGTTACACGTGTCACGGGATACTCAAAAGTAGTCTGGTACCTCTGGTCAACAGTCAATTCCACACAACCCCGTTGTTGCGACTTCATCTGAGCCATCAAGATCTACCCCTCCAAGACTTCCTACTTTTGTGGGTGCCTCTCCGTTGTTCCCACCAGGAACCCTTCCTCCAGGTCTTAACCATCTAGGAACTTTTTTTCTAGGACATTATCTTGCAAGACAAATACCTTTCTTGTTTCCTCTTCCTCGAACCTTTTTTGTCCCTATCATGGCTTCGTTGAGTCTTCTAATATGAATTTGGGGATCCCATTCTGGTACATTGATCCTCTAGTGAGCAATCTGCCTATTTAGCTCAGACCATATCATGCTTTAACCCCAGTTCAATCAGTCCCTACGCCCCCTGCCACTGCTCTAGCTCCACTGGAACCTAAATAGGAATACAACCTTATTGTGAAAGCATACAGACAGGGGGGCAAAGCTAGGAAGAAGGAACCTAAGGACAAGGCTTCCCAGACAATGCCAAGTACCCCTAAGCCTACAAAGTCGACACCTTGTTGCGCTTTGTGTGAATTTGTGGGCATGCCACCAATAATTATCCTAAGCTCCCTTGCCTCAAGTCCATAGCCAATGATACATTTCTTGAGTCTAACATCCTAGTGGTCCCTGTTACCTCTCCTAACTCTACAAAGAAATTTAAATCGTTGCACGTGAATCATCTTTGTGATTCGTGTGATAACTACGACCATTATACCCATCATTGTCCTCGTCTTAACGAGTTTCGCGAATACCTTTAGGAAGTTCACGAGTTCGAGGCCACTCGTAGTGGGTCATCTAGCCCTTTTCTTGTGAGTTATGGTCCCACTCCTACACTAGAACAGGGGGACTCTTTAACAACCCTGGTGAAAATTCCATGTAAAAATATATAAATACCACATATGATGCGACACATATTCCAAGCTGAATGGTGGGCAAGACATCCTAGGGGGTGTTCATTTGGTTGTTTATGGCTAAGTAAATTGGCAAAGGCAATGGCTCAGGCATTAAAGAGGCAAAATGGCATTTTTGGGACATTTATTTATGAAAATAATGGAAATTAGGAGAAAAGGAAGGTGAAAGGTCACATGTTGCATGTGAGGAGGAAATTGAAGGAAAATAATGGAAAATGAAGAAAATGGAGGCCTCATTATTAAAAAGGCTTTTGAGGATCAGTGGGCGAAACTTGGTCATTTCAGTTTTGGAGCTCTCTCATTATTCTCTCTCTCTCTCTCTCTCTCATACTCTTGGAGACTTAGAGTTTTCTTGGAGAACTCTTGGTGGGTGTGGCATACTTGGATTCTTGGAGCAAGAAGGCAAAGGAAGAGGAGGAAAGTGCAATAATGCATCGACATAAATAGCTACATCATATTTGCTTGCAGGTATGGAGTTGCATGTATGATTTATTCACTAGTTTTGGCATGCATGTGGTTTCTTGGTTGTGATCTATCATTGGCATGGAGGATTGCCTGGATCAACAATGGATTGCCTAGCCTTGCCATTTCCTGGATAGCCATGGTGATTGTGGGTTTACTTTCATTTCTTTGTTTTGATTGGTTCTCATTTTTTCATAGCTTGGGTTGAGTTACTAGACCTGGAAGCCCTGGTTGAACAAACGCTTTGGAAGCCCTGTAACAACTTGGGTTGAGTTACTAGTCCTCGAAGCCTTGGTTAGACAAACGCTTTGGAAGCCCTTGGCAGGTTGAGTTACTAGTCCTGGAAGCCTTGGTTGGAAAAACTCACTAGAAGCCCTAGAAGGCTTGGATGGAGACCAATCTGATGATGGTTTCTGGTGATGTCCGATTGTGAGGTGGAATCACTATTTGATGGGTTGAGGTGGGTGGCCTCTGGAAGCCCTCAGTGAGTTTTGATTGATGTGTTCTATGAGATCCCACATTCATGCTTGGAATATGGCACAGGGGTGATTGGCTAAAGAGAGACTTGGCTCAACTAATCTATGGTTGGGTGGAACGTGGTAGTCCATCTTCGGTTGGTTCATTGCATTTATTAATGAAAAAATTCATTCTCTTGATTTTCATGTGCAAATGTACTGATGTATATATGGGTTTTGATGGCTGATATGTTTATTTTATTTCTATTCCTATTATGTTTTTTTATGCACATTTGCCCCGAAGGTTGTTACAGAGTGGTATTAGAGCATGGTTCAAACACTTGGACTGGATGGGCTCTATCATAGGTCAAATGAAAAACAAAGGTTAATTTTTAGACCTTTCTATGACATCTGTTATAACTTTTCTTCTGTGGAATATTAGGAGTCCAAAGTTTGTCCATACTGAAGGTAAATCCCACTAATAATGTGGTAAAAATTTCATATATTGGTTCAGAATACTTTAGAAATTATGATATAAGGAAGATGACCTTCCTGAATCCATTTTTAAACAGGTCACTTTGGCATTTCTGCAATAACGTTTCTTCTATAGGCTTTCAGAATCTGAAATATCATCCACATTGAGGGGAAATACCAATGATTATGTGGTAGAAATTTCAGATATTGGGTCACAATATTTTAGGAGATATGAGAAAAGAGAGTCGAGCCTTCTGAATGCTCCTAAAATCGGTACTCAAACAAGTCACGCTAACATTTTCGTTATAACTGAGGGCACTCTCAGGAGCTGAAATTTCTTTCCAGAATGAGGGGAAATCTCACTGATATTGTGATAAAAATTTCAGACATTTCTTCGCTATATTTTAGGAGATATGACCAATGGAAGTTGAGCTTTCTGGATACTCCTAGAATTGTGCACCAAATAGGATTGTGTTGGTATTTTTGTTATAAATTTTCATCTATGAAATCTCAAAAGTTGAAACTTGAACCATAGTGAGGGATAATTCCATTGATCATATGGTTCAGTTCCATAACTTGTTCTACTACAATTTAGGATATATGCATTGAATCATTCGCTATATTAGTTTGCATGCAAAGTGTTTGATGAAATGTTTAAATGGTTCAATGATTAATTGCATACAAATTGTTTGATAAAATGCCCCAATCAGTATGTTGTTTGTGGTTGGGGATAGTGTTGATGTGTAATAGTATTTATGTAGTTGATATATTCTTACTTGTATGCAAATAGTTTGCTATATTAGTTTGCATGTAAAGTGTTTGAAGAAATGCATAAATGCAAATGTAATAGTATAGTAGTTGTTTGAAGAAAAATGTAAATGGTAATTGTTTGAAGAAAATGTTATTTTTTTAGATGGGATAGTATTGTGGTATGATAATATGGATGAATGGTAAGTTCTCTTAACCTAGACCTTATGTTATCTAGTAATTGACGTGTGGTCCCAATACTATGGAACTTACCACATGGTATGATAATATGGATGAATGGTAAGTTCTCTTCACCGTTATTTTTTTAGATGGGATAGTATTGTGGTATTCCAAGATGAATGGTGGGCAAGACATCCTAGGGGGTGTTCATTTGGTTGTTTATGGCTAAGGAAATTGGCAAAGTCAATGGCTAAGGCATTAAAGAGGAAAAATGGAATTTTTGGGACATTTATTTATGAAAATAATAGAAATTAGGAGAAAAGAAAGGTGAAAGGTCACATGTTGCATGTGAGGAGGAAAATGAAGGAAAATAATGGAAAATGAAGAAAATGGAGGCCTCATTAATAAAAAGGCTTTTGAGGATCAATGGGTGAGACTTGGTCATCTCAGTTTTGGAGCTCTCTCATTATTCTCTCTCTCTCTCATACTCTTGGAGACTTAGAGTTTTCTTGGAGCACTCTTGGTGGGTGTGGCATACTTGGATTCTTGGAGCAAGAAGGCAAAGGAAGAGGAGGAAAGTGTAAGAATGCATCAACATCAATAGCTACTTCATATGTGCTTGCAAGTATCGAGTTGCATGTATGATTTATTCACTAGTTTTGGCATGCATGAAACGTGCATGTGGTTTCTTGGTTGTGATCTATCATTGGCATGGAGGATTTCCTAGATCGATAGTGGATTGCCTAGCCTTTCCATTTCCTGGATAGCCATGGTGATTGTGGGTTTACTTTCATTGCTTTGTTTTGGTTGGTTCTCATTTTTCCATAGCCTGGGTTGAGTTACTAGTCCTAGAAGCCCTGGTTGAACAAATGCTCTGGAAGCCCTGTAATAGCTTGGGTTGAGTTACTAGTCCTAGAAGCCCTGGTTGGACAAATACTCTGGAATCCCTTGGCGGGTTGAGTTACTAGTCCTAGAAGCCTTGGTTGGACAAACTCTCTGGAAGCCCTGTATAAGCTGTGGGTTGAGTTACTAGTTTTGGAAGCCTTGGTTGGACAAACACTCTGGAAGCCCTAGAAGGCTTGGATGGAGACCAATTTGATGATGGTTTTTGGTGATGTCTGATCGTGAGGTGGAATCACTATTTGATGAATTGAGGTGGGTGGCCTCTGGAAGCCCTGAATGAGTTTTAATTGATGTGTTCTATGAGATCCCACATTCATGCTTGGAATATGGCACAGGGGTGATTGGTTGAAGAGAGACTTGGCTCAGCCAATCTATGGTCAGGTGGAATGTGGTAGTCCCATCTCCGGTTGGTTCAATGCATTTATTAATGAAAAAATTTATTCCCTTGATTTTCATGTGCAAATGTACTGATGTATATATGGATTTTGATGGCTAATATGTTTATTATATTTCTATTCCTATTATTTATTTTTTTTATGTACATTTACCCCGGAGGTTGTTATAGACTCTAGTCCCACCATTGTGATCCCTCCCCCCGATGTTGTGATGATGAACTCCACGGTCCATATCTTTTACCTATCGTCATCCTTTAGATCCTCGTAGGAAAACCTATCTAGGGTTCCTGCACGCGCTTCTGTTGAACCTCCCTTGTCGGAAACCCAGGTCTCATCATCGGTAGATCTTCCATCTACTAGCTCACCGTCTACCATTTCAAATGATGCATATATGAACCTTCTTTCTTGGGATGATGCATCAAGTACTGTCACTGCATCATGTAGTCAATCTTCCTCCTGTCCACCCATGTTCCATTTTGATGAGGACATCATGGAAGCCATGACTATCCCTGATTACCCTTGGGATGATATGCACCATCATGTGTACTTCATCACATAATTGTGAACCTAGAATATTTCCCCCCATCTTACTTGTGATGATCGAAAGTGTATTCGATACCAGGCCTCTTGCTATCTTCTCATCAACAATGACCTTTATCATCGCGGTGTTGATTGTATCCTTCGTCATTGTCTCACTCATCATTATGGCTAGGACTTTACAACATTTGTAAGGACTTAGGTAAGGAGGCATATCTCTTGGAGGATTTCAAAGGCCAACTTCTTCCTAATCCTCACAATGCACTCTACCTCAAGAAATTTTACCCATAGCATATCCCATTGATTTGCGTGTATTTATTTCTGTCATGCATTTAGGTAGGTTGCATCATCTCATTTGTTGTCTTTTGCACCTTTCAGATGGATCCATCATCCACACTGTATATCGGTTATGCCAACGGTGTGAGTCACTTCTCCAAGAATCTAGCCTCAGTAGCATGGGCCATTTTCACCCCCTTGCATACGTTAGTCCATTCTAATGGCATGTGCATTGGATCTACCACCAATAACTAGGTCGAATATGATGTAGTGATAGGTTTGTTAGTTGATGCCCTTGCTCATCACATCCTTCATCTTCATGTTCATTTAGATTCCTTGCTGCTTGTCATGCAATTGAATGGTGTGTATCATGTGCATAACCAAGTCCTATTTAGAAAATATCTACGAGTTAAGTTGTTGGTACGTGAATTTGAAACCATTACTTTCAATCATGTTCCTCAAGCCCAGGACAACTATGTAGATACCATTGCAAACAATATTCTAGATTTACATTTATCACATGTATACCATAGAAGACAACCATAAACAAAACAAGTGGAGAACCACAATCATCATATAAAATATGCATAACCACATTATGTATCGACATATAAAAATAAATGTGTTTGGAGTCTACCACTCTAAATACATCTGGTATGCCCATAACATACTAGGCGGCACATAGGCCCCTACATCTCCTTATCATCCTTTGGAGGATCTCGTGCCAAGTTGGGCCGAGATGCTTGAATCCATTTTTCGAGCACTCAGAACACAATGGTGCTCCATAAACTCCTCCTGCTAGGGGGCATCATTCCCACCTTTCCATACCAAATCAGTCCCCTCCATCACATATGCTTGCAAACAATATCCCATGCTTTGGGGCATGATGGTTTTGCCTCGACCATATTCTCAATTGATTAACACAAGTCTTGACCTAGATCCCATCGGATCTAGGTATGGTCGATTATCCTCCCATTCCTTGGATAGTTTGTCCTAACGGCCTCTTCGGCGAGCCATATTCACATTGCATATCGTAGACGTTTAACACCATATCTTCAAATATTCTACTCTATGTCATACCACCTTTACCACATAGTCCCAATGTTTGACTTAGTGGGTGAGGATGATTCTAGACCTCCTCTAGTAATTCATTCTCGTTTTCCTCTTCCCTTAATTCTTCACCAGGAACCATCGTTCCAAGAAGCATTAATGCCATCTTTAGACAAGTAAGGCGACTTGCCTAAAAGTTGCAGATCTTGATTCTGAAGGTCGGTTTGTCTGCTACGATTTCCACAATATTTAGGGCCTTTTCCTCCTCTTCAAATTCACCAAATCTCAATGTGAAAATGAATCAAATCTGAGGGAAAACACCCTTTTATAGGAAAACCCCCAGTTTTTCTGTTGCATATTTCGACCAAACTGTATCTTGGTTTGACGAACCGTTAGCACTATTGGAAAGATCTCATCGAGAGCTATAGTGGGTCTCTTTTCGTTTTTGATAATTTGACACTTCACCCAGAAGCCATTTTTCCAAGAAGGGTCATGTCATCACCTCTCAAAATCGAATTTCTTCATATGGGATGCTTGTACTTTGGGGAACACCTTCCCATGGTGCTTTTTTTCTAACGTGTTGATTTGTTTCATGAGAAACCATATTTTTATCATGTTTTCATGGTCCCCACAGGGCCTATTTTATGTGGTAGCATCATTGAGTCACCCTTGTTCAAAGCATCTGCGATGAGTCACCTTTGCATTCATTGAGTCTATTTCACATCCCATTGTATAATGTCATAGTATTCCATCCATATTTGCATACCATTCATCTCGTGTTGCCCATTTTGGACTTCATTCATATTGTCCACCATCCCCTCTAGAGTAAAGTCAACTGCTACCAAGTCAACCGTGCACTTTATGCTCTAACAAAGGAAGTCATATGTTTGTCCGTTAGTCCCATTTTCCCCATTTTCCCTAGTTTCAGTCCATCAGTCACATTACTATTCTCCCTCGTGCCTTAGTTGAGGATCATTATTGCCTCACCTATGGCAGGCCCTATTCTGTCGACATCAGTACATCTTTTCCAGAAGAACGACCAAGAGGGTGGTGTATCTTGGTTCCAGCTTCCACTCTTGTTCGATGCCTCAGATTAAGCAAAGGGAATCGTCATTTCCCTTTGACTTGGTTGCTTCATGCTCGTGATTCATACACTTGTTGGTCTAGTGATACAGCAGATTGTACCAGTGATTCCCAGGTGTGTGTGAGATGTTTCAAACCTCATGAAGGGGTGGCCCTTCAGGTAGCCCCCCAAATGCCTGGATAACTTCATATTATGCTACAACCTTAGATGTAGTTCCAAAGATTTGATGGGTTCAGTTCCTGCTGCTTGCAGCGCTCATAGCATGCATGTATCCTTCAGATGATCCATTCAATTTTGTAGAGACCTTTCCTATTTAGTAGGGAATCTTTGGTTGTTATACTCTCCCTCCCACCCATTTTTTGAGGGAAGGGCCATTATGTCTCATATACTCAAATGTTATTGTATTCAATCCTCGCTCGTGTTTTTCCAGGCGCATTATGTATATGGGATACATTGTATTATTTTCTGGATCATTTATGCCAGCATGTCATGTACCATTCAACATGTACTTTAGTGCTCAATTTCATTTTGCTTGGCACACCATTATTATTTGTACTCATTTATCTCAGCAGGTATGGGTATGCCTTCCTCGCCTCATTTGATATCAGGTACCACAACATAAAAGGAGAATTACATCAATTAGTTGGTCTCGCCCCCTCAGTCACTATCCTATTTCGATTAAGATCCATTGGTCTCTCTCTCTCTCTATCTCTGACTCCCCTTCGGTGTCTAGTGATTGTGTCCTTACAACGTACTTCGGTCATACGTTTTTCTCCTAACACTCGTACATTGGGGGGCAATCTATTATCACCAAAAATTGATCATCTAGCCATAACTTACTAGATGGATCAAAGTACACCATGTAGGGCCAATTTTACCATAGTAAAATTGCTTTCACTATAAGAAATTACTTAATAAACCACATTTGTTAAGTTATTTCTGGTTAAACCCATGAGGAATAATTAAATAAATCATTATTTATTTAATTATCTTCTAGGAATAATTAATTAAACCACTGTTTAACTAATATTCCTTGTCATATTTGACCCAATCATGAGAAATAATTAGATAAATCATTATTTTTCTTATTTTTCTCTAGGAATAATTAATTAATCATTATTTACTTATTATTCCTTGTCAAGTTTGACTAAATCCTCTAGGAATACTTAAACAAATCATTATTTATTTATTATTCATTAACCACATTCCTTGAGATGATAAATAAATCTTTTATTTATTTATTATTTGTAAATAGATGTATTTAACCAATTTAAATATTTTTTCCCTCCAACCGAATATAATAAAATATTCCAAACGGTTAATTTTAGATTTTGGTTAATAATATTATATTATTTTCCATTATTCGAGAATAACCCAATATTTGTTATAAATTGGAGGGTTTTACATCCATTCTTCACTTTCGATTATTTTCATAGTTTCACTCGCTATTGCAGCTCTGATTATTATCACTATTGCTTTCCATTTCTTTTTATCCTTGAGTTCCCATTTGAGCTCAAACTTTTCTTGTTGGGTTTACACATTGTAGAGAGGAAAGACTCTACAAAGCTGACATTGAGGATAGCCAAGAACCCATCCCACAGAGGGGGATTGGTAACATCATTTGTTCCCTTCACAGGTGTCACATAATAAAATCTATTCTTTATATCTTGTTTTCATTGGGTTATTGGAGTTATTTTCACTTAATTCCTTATTTCGTTTTGTTGTCTAACTATTTCTGTTGCATAGATCGGGACTTTGGCAGGTTTTGTTTCTATCATTTACTGTAGATCCACGCTGTTTTACAACCATTTTTACTGTTGAGGTTGTTTTTCATCCACAGTCTAAAGTGGTTTCTTTTCGTATGTCTTCAAGAAGAAAACACTCCAACACATGGCAGCCACTCATGCAAGAAAGGAAGCAGTTTGGTTGTAGGGATTGTGTTCAAGTATGGGGTTAGTACAACGAGATAAGAATAGACTATGAAAAACAAAGTGTAATTTTGTTGGTAAAGAACCATGTTTATCATTCAAAGACAAAGCACATTAGTGCCAGTATCACTTTGTGAAGGATATGGTTGAGGAAAAAAAGGTGTTGTTAGTAAAGGTGGACACTTTGAAGAATGTTGCAGATGCATTGATGAAGTTTGTGAGCACTGAGAAGTTTTCTTGGTGTAGAGGAACAATGGGTGTTACAAGGCCAGACCAACGACTAAGATCTCCTATGATCCCCTATATGGAAATGAAAACAACAAGTGGAAGAATGTTGGGTGTGCGTTATATTCTTTCCACAACTATTCGGATGCACCCTGAGGGGGGGGTCACAAGGGGGACGCAACCCCCCATCAGGGGGTTTCAAGGCGGAGGTAGCCCCCCTGTACAAGGTTCAAGGCAACACCCCAAGAAAAAAAAATTGGATCCTATATTATGTGGACAGACCTACCTATGGTTTTTTGCATGGGTTTTTCACATGGTTTTGGGCATTTTGGTTTTCTGCCCATGCTGTTTTATAGATCCGGTCAAGGGAACTATGATTATGTTCTAATATAGGGTTAATGGATTGGGGTTTGTGAATGCTTCTGCATGTATATATATGTATTGTAATATTGAAGAGAAAATAATGAAAAATCAACCTAGTAGTCAGGGGAAATATGTGTGTATTTTTTATATTCTCGTCATTGTTTATTTTCTGTTTTAAGAATTCATCTATAGGTAATTTCTATATAGGGTTAAAACCTATAGTCTTGTCACTTGTATCAACAAAGAATTGTTCATTTATGTGATGTAAAATGAAGTTTCCCCCTCGAAATGGCTTATTTTGAAGTCATTGATCTATTTCTTCTTCTATTTTGTGATTTGGTTACATAACAATCAGACATCGTGGTTCATGATTCAAATGTACAAATGTAATAAAGTTATCCATGTGTCTTAAGCTAGTTGGAAACTGGAGGATGGAGTTCCACTCTCCACTCAACTGACTACCCTCGATCTTGGTCTAATGTCTAAGGAAATGCTTGGTTAGGGAATTCAAATCAAAGGATTTGTTAAACACTAAAAAATATGGAGCCCATTATCTAGGTGGTTTATCAACTAATTCCTAACATCAATCACTAAGGCGGTTTATCAAATGTACATATAGCGATGAATGAGGTGGTTTATCAACTTTTTCCTAGCGTTAAGCACCACAACGACCCACTCTTTCTTTTTATTTTGTTCAGAGGGGTTCATCCAAGGTTCAGATAGTATATTTCTTAGTCTTGGGAGTTGGAATCCTCTGTCTAGATATTTTATCAACTTCCATCAAACAATAAGCACTAAGGTGGTTCGTCAGTTATGCCTACAATAAGAACTAGGGTGGTTATCAATTGTCCCTGGTAGTAAGCACCATAATGACCCACTCTTTCTTCTAAGTTAATTCACAAGATTTCACCAAAGGTTTAAATGGGGTATTTATCAGTCTCAAGAGTTGGAATTCATTGTCTAGGTGGTTTATCAGTTGTCTTTCCATAGCGAGCACCACAAGGGTATTATGTCCATTATCTGGGTGGTTTATCAACTACTCAGCAAGCACCATAGTGACCCAAATTTCCTTGTTTAGCTGGTTTATCAATGATATTGAAAGCACCACAATGATTTAGTCTTCCACTAAGCCTCCCACTGATCTACACAAACTTAGACAACATAATCCAATGGCCTCAGATGCAGTTCACAAGGAATTCACCCAAGGTTTAGATGGAGTATTGTTCAGTCTCAGAAGTTGGAATCCACTTCTAGGTGGTTTATCAGCTCTACATCAAGCACCACAATGATTCTTTATTCCATTAAGCCTCACATTAATCCACACAAGCTTGAAAAACATCGTCCAATGGCGTCAATCACAATCCATAGGGGATTCACCCAACATTCACAAGGATTTAACTCATGCATAGGGCTTTGTATATTGGCTCAAACACCACTCTGTCTTCTATTTCCAATGCCCAAGAACTCCTACATGTTCCAGGATTAGCTGAGTGTGCTCAAAAGGGAGAAACTTTGTCTAAGAGAGAACTTGGGTGATCTTCATCAACAAGAGAGAGCTCGAGAGCTATGGGACCAACCATGGAGAGCCCCCCATGTTCTCTTCAATTATGCCTATATATAATTCTTCTCAACACCTTTTCATGTGTTTGAGAGGCCGCAAACCTGTGTCCTCGATGGATTAGGGAAAAGGGTACCATTTTCTCCTCCACCACCTCCAATCACATCTCGTTAATTGACTATCAGAAAGTGGCTTGCCTCTAATTGTATGTCATAAATTTACTCTCAATAAGTGGCTTTCCTCCAATTACATCTCATAGTTGTTAGTAAGCAGCTCGTCTTCAATCGCTTCTCATAAACTAAATGTTAGTAAGGGTCTTAACCAATTATGTCAATGATAACTCAATAACTTCAACATTTAAGTTCAGGGCTAGTTTCATGGCTTTCCAACCACGTAAACGCCATCATATGGGGTCCCAAATTTTTTTCCTCTCTTTTAGTCAACAATAATAAGGATCAAATTTAAATATTTAAAACAAATTGTATTAATCAGTTGTGGCTCTTGTATCCACGATAACATTATAGTAACATTTTTGAATTACAAAATTGAGCTAAATGAGAGGGTTATCACAAATTATACACAACTACTTAATGTTTCCTTAGTATCCTTTAATTCAATACACTAAAAATGTATTAAACATAATATTTTGGAATGTTATATAATTGTAGAAAAATATCATATGAAACCACATGATTTATTATTTATTTATAATCTTAATTTTGAATATGAAGAACTAATTTCAAGATTCAAAAAATGATATCTAGATAATATGAATATTATGGAATAACTGACAAAAAATACAGAACATATATCGATGACATTACACAACAATATGTTATATAATGTTTCATTGAAAATATCAATAAAAAATTATGTATTAAATAAAACTTGAGTTAAAAAATGAATGAGCATGAATGAAATTAGAAATTATAAAATAGTTTGATTTTATTAATATAAATTTTAATTCGAATAAAAATTGATTTAAAAAAACATATTTTATATTAATTATTTTATAATTGATTTTCAAATTTTAAAATATAAATAAATACATATATTTATATAAAATATTATATCTTTATGATTGGCTATTTCTAATTTGATGTGATAGTAAAATTAATAATTAATTTTTAGGATAATTGCAACTCATAACCTTTTACATTAAAAGAAAATCTTCACAAACTAATTAATATCCATTTGAACTAAAATTCATGTACTATTAAAAGTTTCAGTGAAATTGAATTGTTTGGTATTATCCAAAGAAATACTTTACCATAATCATTTGGTGCACATATTCATTTGTTCTATATACCTTGTACTATATTTCCATAAACTTGTACTACCCTTTGAAGGGTGTGTGGCATCACTTGTCAAAACTTGTACTACTATTTGAAGGGTCAGTATCCGTTCATGCAACGTCCAAACCAAGTAGCATTAGTTACTTTCTGCATGAAATTATAAATTATGGGAATGAGCAAATGGAACAAGGAGCTTTCAGTGTCATAAAGAAAGGAACCTTTCACAATTATTGCTGGATTTCTGGATAGTTTTTTGTTTCAATCAATGAGTCATTGGTGGTAAATGCTCAAGGGATAAATTCCGATAAATATGATAGACAAAATATGCTCAAGGGATAAATTCCAATAAATAAGATAGATAAAATAGAATAGATATTTTTAGGATAAAAAAAAATCCTTTAACTAAAGCTAAAATTTTAGCTTTAATTAAATACTAAATTGACATATGAATTTCAGGTTCTCATTAGATAAAATAGTAATCTAATCAATTTGAAAGATATCTATGGACAATTTCAATGATGTAACCAAAAGAGAATCTCTTTTATTATTATTTTTTTAATATTTTAATTGGGTTTGATTTTTCAATTTTCATGTGAGGAAACACAATACAAAATTTCGCTTTCAACCGTTAATTTTATGAGGATTTTAAAAGGTAAATACAACTACTAAAATGCCCATGGAATCTTATGAATCGTGAGGCCTACATCAGGCAAAGCATGTTGGCAGGAATAATGTTTTTAGAAAATATGACATGCTACGTATAACATTAAAACATTAAAACATGAAGTTTGATTTTGCTGGGGAGAGATATTCAATGGCCGTAGTCTACTTGTGTTAGGTTTTGTGTCAAGTTGCCAAGGTTTTTTTAAAGTATTTTTGAATTTAATTTGGTTAAAATTGAGTAAGAATTTTGTTGGAATCACAAATTTGAATTGATTTTTCTATTTAAATGTTCCAAAAAATTTTAAGGTGCTAAATTTATATATACAATCAAAACCCTATTTTAAACGCAAAAAATAAAATTTTACTCAAAAAAATCCACAAATCCTATCCAAAAAAATCTAAAACCTAACCTGTTTAGACCACGCCAATACCTACACGCATGCACGTGTCTCTTGTGGGTCCATATAATAAATGAAGTGATTAGTTGGTCATTTTAAAAGGTGTTTCTTGATTGATCCTAAGCCTGTTCCCTGCCTCCATGACCATCAAAAGTGGGCTTTATTTTAATGCATTAAGGATTCTTCTCGTCATGTGATCGAATCTCGTGGTTCGCGCTCAAGAGATTCCGAAACAAAAATTAATTATTCAGGATGACGTCTGCAAGCGTAATATACTTGAAATATAATTTATTCATCAATAAAAAATTATAAAATTTTAATATTTTATATTTTCTGAAATTTTATTATTCATGACATCTTTAACTGTAATAAATTTGGAGTTTATTTTTATTTCTGGATTAAAATTATAAAAAAGTAATATTCTAAGTTTCCTCAAATAACATAAATTAATAAAGTGTTTTAATCTTAAAAATTATATATTAATCAATCAATTTCATTAGTGTCTCATTTTTCCCAGGTAATAATGACGGTGATTGCGCATAATTAACTAATTTCATTAATGAATGTCGGTGTTGGGATTTTCTTATTTAACAAATCAGTCTCATCTCAAAGTGAGACCATCTTCAATCAATGTCATCGATTAGTATTGAGTTCTTCACTTATTTGACAAAGACCCGATAGATCAATATTTCAATCCCAGCTCAGAGCGAGATCATCTTTTTGATAATCTTACCCAATAGTCTGAATCACTAATATTTTAGTATTGTTAATTATTAGAAATTCATCTTTATTAATCAATTCACATGAATTTTATTAATCAATCCACAAAAAAATTACTAGTGGTCCAGCAGCAAAAATAATCAAATTCAAACCGTCTTATAAATTGTTGAAAATTTTAAAAGAATAAAAGATAGGTTTTTTTAATATAAATATATGTAAAATAAGATATCTTATAAATAATTAAAGGGCTTGGATTTTTATTATTGAGTAATTACTTACTCTAAAAGCCATGGAAATATATGAAATTAATCATTTAAAGTATGTTTGCATTCACAGAAAATATATTTAATGGTTTTGTGATCTATGTATAATATAAGTAAATGAATCTTTATTTCAATTTCTTTTTTAAATATTATGTTAAATTTTATTATTGTAATTGAATTTTGAGGGTTTTATTTTGTAGGGAGGCCAAGTTTCAAAACTTTGGTAGTCGGGATAAAAAATAAAAAAAAATCCAACTATGTTGAGAGTTGGTGTGGCCCATGGTGAGTCAAATCCCATGTGATTTTGATGACTTAGAATCGCCATGTTCTTGTGTAAAAAATCTCCAAGAAATATATATATATATATATATATATATATACTAAAGGAACTATTACAAATTTTGTATTAACAAAAGACTAGATTATGGGCTAGAAGCCTTACAACAATATTCTGAGATTTGAACATGAAAGTATTCATCTGCCCATGCAACCAAAGAACATTCCTGGTACTATAGTTCTTGTCTATACAAAAAAAAATTGTCAAATAACTCGACAAAAGGTATGCAGGATCAAGCGATACTTGCATGGAAACATAAGACAAATTGAGCAAAGGAGAGAATGAGAAAAAACCAACTACAATGACCACCATCAACTTTGACCATTGTCGGAAGGATCGACTCTTAGACAGTGACAAGATTTCTTCTTCCCTTAAGCGGAGGTGGATCCAATACCACCTTGACCAATTTCGACGGTTCCAATAACAAAATTTCCATTAATGTAACTTGAGCATTGAGGGAAGAAAGCTCCTTGAGTATCCCATTCATTGAGAGTTCCATGTTGTTGAGGTGCCGAAGCAATTTGCTTCAAGAAAGAGTTGGAAAGACTGATGTTGCCTCTTTGTCGTACCATCTTGTCTTTTCCTAGCCTCGAGCAAGGCCTTGGCCCAGTACAGGATTCTATCAAATGCAAACCATATTTATTAGGCTCTGAAGGCTTTAAAGGGTCCACCATGGCCATAAAATGCCACTAACAACAAGAAACAGGTACACAGAATGAACTAAACCAATCTTCAAAATTAGGAAAAAACTGTACTCTGTAAATTCCAAAGGGAGCCCGAATTAACATTAAATAAACCACATAGGGATGCTGACATAAGCCGAATTGGACTTGGGATCCATATCGTACCCATATCCTTGAAAGAGAAAGGAGAAGAATGTTGATAGTATAAATAGGGTGATGATATTAACTCTAGACCTCTGCTCAACGAATGGAAAGTCTTAGCCATGGTAAATTCTACCCACTCCAATCCACCAAAAAAATAAATATGATTACTTCTTTGGATAAAATATAGATGTGAATTCAAGCCACCTAATGCAAGGAAGACGCCACTAGGAAGGAAATTTGAAAAAATGTGGCCAAGATTTAAATTTTTGTCGACGCTCGATGATCTTTGATCTTAATAAGTGTGTCAATAATAGGCCATGAAGAGTGATAAGAGAGCACAACCTGAGGAGAGTTATGAATCTAGTACCAACCCTCGGTTGGATGTCATTAAAAAATCATAGGAAACTAAGCATGATTAAGGAATGGGGTTGTTGTTTATTAAACCATGATTTCTTTCTATTCTTCCCTGCTCGAGGGAGGAACCTTTTTTTCCAATCCATCAACCACCGAATTTAGATGACAATACACATGTATAAACTCCAAGTACTCAAATTGTGAAGTAATTATGGAGATCCTTTATAGAGTGGAAATATGCTCTTGGCACATCACTTCTTTAGCTTTGGTGATGTTGGATAACAATCATTGAGTCACCAAAAACCAATAAGTTATAGATTTACATGGATAGTGTTAATTCCAAACCTTTCCAAAATGTTAAGAACTCAGCTTGATTATTTGTCATAGGGTCGAGATCTCAAGCGAATTGTAAAACCTTTTTTCCATCAGGGTTGAAGAACACCCCTCCCGCTCTTGTCTCCTCATCTCCAAGAAATTATTACTAAATAATTTTTTGTTGGAAACATTGATAAAATGCAACACATAATTTATTGTTGCAAAATTTCTAAAACAAAAATAACTAAATTTCACATAGGAAATATCGTTTCAAATAAATCCTAGAAATACTACAACAAATAAGTTCAACTTTATTTGATTATAGAAATAAGATTACATATTAGTAAATCCTACTAAGTGGTGTTTCGAAAATAGTTGAGATGATGGCCACCAATATATATTTGCTCCAATATTGAATTTGACATCCTAAATCTGAATTGGAAATAACACCCAAATTAGAGATTTGGGTGATCCCCACTCCAATCCACAAATCTACTCCAAATCTATCTCCCAAAAGTGTAACTGAAACCAATATGGACTCTGTGAATTCTGAATGAATTCACCAAGGGATGAGATGGGTTTCCGTCTAATTTCACCAAAATACCCAAGGTTTTTTTTGTCGTAGAGCTGACTTAAACTGAGAACCACATTCCCAAAACTCCCCCAAACAAAAAAATACTTTAATCCAAGATATCCCAAATAACTTGCTCCCCCTCCTTTTAAACATTGGATAGATCTCCTTTTGACCTTCTAGAAGCACTTCTTATTTTATTATTTTATTCTCACTCTAGTAGCTTCTCCCCTTTACTCTATTTAAGTGACTTTTTATTTTATTTTATTTAAGTCACTTTTCCCCTTCTAGCCTTTTTCTCCAATTAAGCACCTTTCCCCTTTTTTTTTATAAGTCATTAATTAAAGTCACTTTTAAGCTAGGAAAATCATAAATTTGCCTCTATGATCTCTTCGATCATTGAATGTCAATTTTCATCATCCCATCCTGTAAATATATCCATTGTTATTCCAATGAGATATTACACTAAGGTGTTTCTCCAAATAATCTTCCCCAAATGACACCTTTAGCATATTTAATTAAAATATGTGGATAATAACCCTATTTTATGGGAATCACCAGAATGCAACAAAACCTAGAACAAATTGTGTGGAACTAACCTTGATGAAGAAATATAACATGAAAAATCCATCAAACCCCATAAAACTCCTCCAAAATCCTCTGGGCATACTAGTGGCATAAGCTTGCTCCTGCAACTTGGTTGTCACTAACCCTGCAAATCCATCCTAACCACATCATAAGGGAAACTTGTTGAAAATGGCACCAAGAAATGCTAAAAATAGAAGTGCTAAAAATAACACTACTATAAATAGCAGTTCGGGTACCAGTGTTGGACATAGCAACGAGGAATGGAAATGGAAGTGCTATAAATAACATTGCTATAAATAACATTTCACGATGGATTCCTATTTTAGTTGGTCCCTGAACTAAAATAGAGAAGTAAAAATTCGAATTTGATCTTCGCCGCTGTTTGTAAAATAATTAATTAATTCATCTTGAGTTAATTAGTTGTAGAAAATCAAACATGAAATCTATGTGGGGACATGCAACAGTTTCTCCATTAATTTAGGGATTCTTCCATTATTTAAAAAGATAAGGATGAGTTGTAATTTCAGTTGTGATTAGTTGGCTCAGTTAACTGAGTCAAGTCCAGTTAGATTAATTCAAACAATTTGTTGAATTAATTACGAGTTCAGTTATTTAATGCATGCATGCATGTAACTAGTGCATTTCAGATGACTGAATATTCTCTCATAAATAACTCATGCATGTCAGTTCAATCAGAGACCCAGTTGAGATCAGAGGAAGGGACAATGTACTATCAGTTGGAGGATTTTTCCTATAAAGGAAACTCATCCATGCAGAAGGAATTATTCTCCTTTAGGATTGCGCAGTTGGATCAGAAGTTAGTGAGTGTGTGAAGAGGCTAATTCACACATGTGGCATCACTGGACCCCAAGAAAAACTATGCAAGGAAATAGGAGGCTTGGAGGGTAGAGGAGAAGGTTTGGAGAAGCCTTTGACTGTTTATGAGCAACATTGTTTGATTGCAAAGAGAGCAGGATAGCTTGTGAGCTGATTCTTTTTGTAACTCGAACATATTTCCACTTGTATGATAATACAGAGATTGGGGTTTTAGGCTGAGGTTTTCCCCGAGTTATTTCTTCTATGTTATGTGTGATTGATTTCTCATTCTCAGTCATATGTGTTCTCATTGATTCTGCTCAAATTGATTAAGCTTCCACAAAGTTTGTTGTAGAAGTAGATCTTGTATTTTTCTTTAGTATATTGCATAATCTGTTGATCTACAGTGGGAATTTCTACAAAATTGAAAACGAGGATATTAAAAATCCTCCCACCCTAATATTTCTTACCCTCAAGCAATCCACATTTGTCAACTATAGAAGTGTTTGCACACTAATACCAAGATCCCATATATACCATTGTACTGCATCATGTCTACATGCCATCCAATCATGAGTGGATCCCTCGATACTTGGATCCCAAATAAAACACTAACTGATCTGGACTTAAACAGGAACACAACAAATTACAGAGATAACCATAAACACAGATATGCAATGGAAATAATACTTCATTTCATTAATGTAAAATACTGAAATATGCTTACAAACAGTAATGGAAATAAACTAGCTAGGGCGATGGTAGCTTATCTCTGAGAAGAGATGTGGTGGCTACATGCCTCTGAAATGTGTTAAAATGAGGCTCGAAGGCCTATTTATTGTTTAGAAACAATGGAAAATTCTTAACATTCCAAAAGCTAACCCTGGAAGATGAAACGCCAAACTGTGGGCCCCATTTGGGTAAACTGGTACACCAACTTCCCGGGGTCGTAACTTTGGCATACGATCTTCGTTTGACGCATACAATAGCTCGTTAGAAATATCTATCCGAGCACTACCACTTTGGGAGGCAACATGGGTCCATGGACCCATGTTGCCCCAGATTTCCCAAAAAACGTCGTTTAGGGCCTCAAAACGGCTCTGGAAGTTTAGGACCCGAAAAACTGCTAAAAATAGTAAGTTGTGCTACAATTAAGGAAACTGAAAATGCTGAGAGAAACAATGGTGGGGGTCTAGGTGGACTTGGCAGGTGGCCACCAATATCCACCTGGATCATTCCTCCCCCCTTAGGAAGCAATGGTCCCCATTGCGTTGAGTTCCTCCATGAGATGAGGAAACTTTTGCTGAACTTGTTCCCTGGTGAGCCACTTGCCTTGGTGAAGGAGTTGGCCTGCTTTGATAACTCGATACAGTTGGATATTCTGTTGGCGAGTGTTCTTGATCTACGTGTCCATGATCCGATCAGTTGCAGCTTGTTCCATGCAATATAGATTTAATTCTGTGGGTGTGAGCTGTTCTACAATGTCGGATGTGTCTAGCAATGGTGGAAAGTATGGCCGAAGGCGGTCCACATTGAACACTGGGTGCAGGTCAAGGAATGGGGGAATGCTGAGCTCAAATGCATTGTCTCCCATAGCCTTAGTAATGGTGTAAGGACCATATCGGAGTGGTCTCAGTTTCCGATAGGCTCCAGTAAGGCGTTCCTTTTGCAAATGCAACCAGACTTTGTCACCCACCTAAAACTTGTGTGGCACCCGATGTTGATCATGTCGCTGCTTGTACTTGGCATTTGATCTCTCCAGAATGTCATGGACCTGCTGGCGAATATTTTGGATGCGCTCAATGAAGTTGGTGGCCTTATCTGTTTCGGACTGGACATGAGCTGAATTTATGTGAGTAGCTGCAAGTGGCATGGCCACATCAATGGGGCATAGTGGCTAAAATCCCAAACCCACCTGAAAAGGGCTATGGCCAGTGGAGCTGTGAAGAGCGCGGTTGTAGCTGTGCTGAACATAGGGGAGGCTCTCATCCCATGCGCGTGGATGCTTTGAGTTATACATGCGCAGAATGTGCATAATCATCCTATTGACAACCTCTATCTGGCCATCAGTTTGAGGATGAAAGGTTGTGGACTTTGTGAGTTTGGTGTCCAGCATTGACCAGAGACTGGACCAAAATGTGCTGAGGAACCAACTGTCCCGATCTGAGATGATAGACTATGGGATCCCAAAGTGCACCCACACTCGTTCAAAGAAGAGTTTAGCAGTGGCTTCTGATGTGATATTCTTCTTACAGGCCGCCATAATGGCCATCTTTGAGAACCTGTCGACGACCACAAAAACACAGTCATTTCCATGCTTAGTGGAAGGAAGGCCTGACATGTAATCCATGGAGATGGATTCCCAAGGTTGACTAGGGGTAGGCAACGGGGTATAGAGGCCGTGCTTCTTGATGGTCGGTTTGGCAATGGCACAGGCAGTACATGATCTAATGTACTTCCCAACATCCTATCGAAGATTCGGCCAATAGAAATAATTTTGCAGTACTGCCACTGTTTTCTCGACCCCGAAATTCCCAACAACCCGACTGTAGTGTGCTTCCCAAATCATCTTGGCACGCTCGCTTGAAGGAACACAAAGGTGACCCAGGTGGCATAACAGGGCATCCTGGAGGTGAAAATCTGGAACATGCCGACCCTCCAAGAGTGTTTGGTATGTGTGGCTGAATTCTGGGTCACTTTTGTAGAGAAGTGGCCAATCAGAAGTCTCGTGCCCACAAGAGTTGAGCACGGTGGTTAACGCCATGATCGGTGGTCGACTGAGGCAATCTGCAACATTATTGGTGCTGCCCTTCTTATATTTGATATTCAAGTGGAATTGTTGCAGGTATGTAGACCACTTCTGATGGCGATCATTCTGCAATTTCCCTTGGGTCTGTATGAACTGCAGGGGTCGGTGGTCTGTGTGGATGACCATTTCCTTCCCCAAAATGTAATTCTTCCATTGTCGGCAGGCCTGCACAATGGAATACATCTCTTTATCATAAGTGGGGTACTTCCAGACTGTGTCTGAAAGTGTTTCACTGTGATATGCCACTGGATGTCCATGTTGAGTAAGGACTGCCCCAATAGCATAGTCAGAGGCATCTGTCTCGACCTCAAATGGTTGTTGTAAATCTGGTAACACGAGCACTGGTGTTGTGCAAAGGTGATCCTTCAACTCTATGAATGCCTTCTGTTGAGATTCAGACCAAAAGAATTTTGCTTTCGCTCCTCCCTTGGTGACTTGACTCAAGGGCCAAGTAATATGAGAAAACCCCAACACGAACCTGCGGTAGAAGTTGGCAAGACCTAGAAAGCTGCGGAGCTTTGTTAGAGTGGTTGGAGATGGCCAATACCGAACGACTTGGATCTTGGCTGGATCCACATGCACCCCCTGTTCATCAATGATGTATCCCAGATACTGAACCTCGGTCATGCCAAAAGTGCATTTCTCCAAACTGGCACATAGCTTGTGTTGCCGTAGTGTTTGGAGAACCTGTCGGATGTGGTGGAGGTTCTCTTCCCAACTCTGGCTGAAGATCAGAATGTCATCCAAGTATACTACTACAAATGAGTTGGTGAATGGCCACAAGATGTCATCCATTAGCCTCATGAAGGTTGCAGGAGCATTCGTCAATCTGAAAGGCATAACCAACCATTCAAAAAGGCCCTCCTTGGATTTGAAGGCAGTCTTCCACACATCAGAGGGTTCGGTTGGTACCTGGTGATATCCTGACTTCGATCGATCTTGCTGAAATATTTCGCCCCCTTTAGTTGGTCCAGGATGTCATCAATCCGCGGGATCAGGTACCTATTATGGACAATGATCTTGTTTAGCGCCCGATAGTCAATACAGAGTCTCCACGTCCCATCCTTCTTCTGTACCAACACGATCGGGCTCCCACAAGGCGATGAACTCGGACGGATGTGACCTTTCTGCAGGAGCTCCTGAATCTACCTCTTGATTTCATCGTTCTCCAGAATGGAGCGCTGATAAATTGGTCCATTGGGTAGCGGCGTACCTGGGGTCAAATCGATGGAGTACTTGACCTGACAGTGCAGAGGAACCCCTGCGGGGGAGGTGAAGATTTCCTTGTACTCCTCCACGACCTTGTCCATCTATAGTTGTCGTGCGGAGGGGCCCTGTCTGGAGGCCGCGGCCACCATCTTCTTCTTTCCTTGAGGGCGTATCATCAAGAAAACAAATTTCCCGGTTTTGGAAATGTGCTTACTGCATTGTTTTGTAGTAATCAACGAGATGGCAGTAGGTGGTGCTACCTCTGGTATCCTGTACAACTTATTTCCCAATGTAATAATAACAGCACGGGGCCTTGATTCATACACAGCATGTCGCTTCCACAAGTATGGCTGTCCTAATAATACATCACAAACTTCAAGGGGAGCAATGTCACACAATACCTCATCCGTGAAGGGCTTGATGTTGTATGGAAGGTGACACTGCTGGCTCACACGAAGATCTCGTCCTTGGTGAAGCCACCCGATGGTGTACCGTTGTGGATGTGCTATGGTCGGTAAGCCCAACAGCTTCACGACCTCTGCCGAAATGAGGTTCTTTTGGCTCCTGCTATCAACAATGAACTGTAGCGGGAGCCCTTTACCCACATCTGGGAGTGGAAGAGACACTCCTCCTCCTCTGGATCTTCGGGTTCATTTTTCTGGATCTTGGAAGTAGCAACAGTGGCGTTGGGATCCGCATCAATGATCTGCTTCCCTTTGTCATTCCCCTTGTCGGGTTCTGACTTAGAGTCGGAACATGCATCTGATTCTGAAACCTTTAGCTCAGCCACCAGTGACTGCTTGGCCCGACACTCACTTGTGTTGTGAGTGGAACTCTTATGGAACTCACACCATTTTCCCGTGTCCCTTTTCGGCTTCGCGGCGCTGTTCTTTGCTTGCAGCTTCAGCGGGTTGTCTTGGGCTGCCCCACCTTGGCTTTGTCCTTTGTTCTGTGGTTTATGGGCACCTTTCCCCTGCTTTGGATTCGCAGATCCAAAGTCTCGCTTCTTTTGTTTAAACTTCTGCTCGACCTTGACGGCATATTGGTATGCTGTGCCGAGCGAGGAGATGTTCAGGAATTGTATTTCTTCCTGGATGTGCTTGTGCAGACAGCCGCAGTATTTGAGTATCAAATGCTGCTCCGAATCCTTGATACCCAACTTTGTGCGAAGGGTATGGAAAAGATTGGTGAACTCCAGCACGTCTTGGTCCCTTCCTTGTCGCAGCGTGGTCCACTTTATGTATTCATCCTCATAGCTTCCGACAAGGTAGTACTACTCCTTGATGGCATCGCGGAATGAATTCCAGGTGGGTGCGGCTGAAAATAGTGAGCCAATACTTTCATCGTTCTGCTCGTAGTAGGTTTCCCACCAGTCCTTGACATGGGGGGCTACTTTGAGAAGAGCGAAAACAATCTTTTCCCAACTCGAAAATTCATGAACAGAAAAATAACCCTCTAGCAGATTTAACCATTTATCTACGGCATCTGCATCTATCTGACCCTCGAATATGGGGATTTCAAAATTAATTTGTACCTTAAAGGGTGTGGCATTTCCAGAGTAGCTGTTGGAAGCCGATGCATCGCTTCTGGGTAGCCACTAAAGGATCTGGGCAAAGCTGTCCATCATCGCATTCCGTTGTCGCTCGAGGGCTTCTTCGAGCAATATTTTGATAAGATCTCTTGCCCCCTCGTCTTTCTTCTCATCCGCCATGGGAGGCCGTCGAGATTTGTGAGGCTGGTCTTGCAAAGGTTTGACCAGTTCAAGCCCTAACTCCTTATATCCCGGCCTTGTTGGGGACATGCAAAGAAAAACAGAGAAAAAGCAGACCGCTCTAATACCACTGATCTAGACTTAAACAGGAACGCAACAAATTATAGAGATAACCATAAACACAGATATGCAACGGAAATAATACTTCATTTCATTAATGTAAAATACTGAAATATGCTTACAAACAGTAATGGAAATAAACTAGCTAGGGCGATGGTAGCTTATCTCTGAGAAGAGATGTGGTGGCTACATGCCTCTGAACTGTGTTACAATGAGGCTCAAAGGCCTATTTATTTTTGAGAAACAATGGAAAACCCTTAACATTCCAAAACCTAACCCTAGAAGATGAAACGGCAAACTGTGGACCCCGTTTGGGTAAATTGGTACACCAACTTCCCGAGGTCGTAACTTTGGCATACAATCTCCATTTGACACGTACAATAGCTCGTTAGAAAGATCTATCCGAGCACTACCACTTTGGGAGGCAACATGGTCGACCCATGTTTCCCCAGATTTCCCAAAAAACGTCGTTTAGGGCCTCAAAACAGCTCCGGAAGTTCAGGACCCGAAAAACTGCGAAAAATAGTAAGTTGTGCTACAATTAAGGGAACTGAAAATGCTGAGAGAAACAATGGTGGGGGTCCAGGTGGACTTCACAGGTGGCCACCAATATCCACTTGGATCACTAACTCATCCTACCACCAATAGATCCACCTGGATCCCATTGCTGATTTGAACATGTCATATCCCTTACATCTAAGGGCTCTTATTGTGTTGTCTCTTTGACTAAGAATATCCTCCCAAGAATCAACCCATCAATAGAATACCAGTTCATAATATCTTGCCAATCAATCTCGTGTGAAGGTTCGAATGTATGAACCCCTGCACATGGAACAATTTTACCATGTTGATGTTGCTCCATGCTCAACTCATGTTTCTCAACCAACAAGATCCATAAAGAAATTTTTTTCCCTCTCTCTCTAATGTATATAGGTGGGTTGATAGTGGTGAAAGACCTATCGATGTACTCTTGAAGAGGGTTTCTATGTATCTCTAGGATATACTCCCCTGGCTACCTAGTTAGGGATGTTAATTTTTCCTGTAGAAATTCTCACTGTAGATTAATCTGATTATGCAATGTACTAAAGAAAAATACTTAATCTACTTCTACAATCAAACTTGCGGAAGCTTAATCGATTTGAGCAAGATCAAACAAAACACATATAACAGAGAAGAAGAATCAATCACACATGAAACACAGAAGAATACTCTGGGGAAAGCCTCAGCTAAAAACCCCACTATCTGTATTATCATACAAGTGGAAATATCTCAGGATTACACAAAGCTTTAGCTCTCACAGCTATCCAGCTCTTAGTACAATCCCTCTCACTGCTCATAGACAGACTAGACAACTCATATGCCTTTCCCTCTGTCCTCCAAGCCTCCTATTTCCTTGCGTTGTTTTCCCTGGGTGCTCTTGCTGTAACCTTGTGTGACACTGATCTCACACACTGCTCCAACACATTGTAAAACTGCACAAATCTCAAGGAATGAATTCCTTCTGCATGCAAGAGATTTTCTTATAGGAAAATTCTTGCAATTGATAGTAAGTTGTCCCTACCTTTAATCTCAACTAGGCCTTTGTCTGAACTGACATGCATGAGCTATTTATGAGAGAATATTTAGTTATCTGAAGTACACTAGTTTCATGCATGCATGCATTAACTGACTGAACTCACAATTAGTTCCACAAACTGTTTGGAACTAATTTAACTGGACTTAACTCAGTTAACTGAGCTAACTAATTACAACTCGAATACAACTCATCCTTATCTCCTTAATTAAGGGATAACTTCCTCAATCAAAGGGATAACTGTTTCATGACTTCACAAAGACTTCATGTTTGAATTTCTCCAACTAATTAATCCAAGATGAATTAATTAATTATTTTTCAAACAGTTAGTGAGACTAAATTCGAATTTTAATTCTCAATTTTAATTCAAGGACAAACTAAAATTGGAATATTCTTGTTGCCACATTTCAATAGTTCCCCAATGCTAGATAACTTGGCCTTTGACTTGGCACACACCACTCCAAGCTCCTCTAGTTTATTGATCTCTTGCAAGATGGTGCCCCAAAGTGTCTAAGCCTTCTTCCTCATCATTTTTATAGCTCCAAAATCCATCCTCTAAGTTAAGAATAAATCCCCATCCTTTTCCAAGACAAAGGATCAATTTGTGATTGGTGAAACTTAGAAAAAAAGCAATATTTTGAGGGATCAATGTTCCTCTTCAGTTGTAGGAACTGAACTAAAGGTCCTAACAATGCTCCCTCCTAGTATTTTGGACCAAAACAAAAGGCCATCAACACCTTATCTACACTAGAGCTCTGAAACGGCATGGGAATTCGAATGGATAAGCTTAGATTCAGTCAAAATTGATAAATTTGATTAAAATAATCAATGTTGATTAAAATAATGATTAATTTGGTCTAGTTTAGTCATTGCCTTGATAGGGTCAAGAAAGTTTGTAGGTTGAATGAAGGTCAATAATGAGAAGATATATATCAAAAAAGCTCTTCACTAGTCACAAAGGAGAAGAAGGAACTTATACCAAAATTATGTCAGTGTTGCAACCATGATAAACTTGTGCATCTAAACTAGTGAGCATAGAGGTTAGGGAGTGTATCAAGGGTAGAGGCTTGGAGAACTCATTGATGTACTCCTGTTTATTCAAACAACAATAGTAATGAAGATTTTCCCCATTATTTCTGTCTCATTGTCTATTGAATTTGATGTGATTGATAGATTATGTTTGGCACTAATATTGTTTTATAGGAAGATCCTATTGGTTTCTTTCTCTATGTCCAAGCGATCTAGGTGATCCAAGAGAAAATATCTTGGAGGAGATCATCCTAGAGTTGGCATAATCAAATAGAGTCAGGAGATAGTGCTAAAAGGTATGTTTACTACCTTCTTCTTTCGAATCTAAACGTGATTGGGATTGTTTAGTTTCTTTGGTATCACTTCTTAATTTATACACACATTCTGGGAAAGCTCTTAGGAAAGGCTTGCTAGGATTAAAGTAACCTACCAATGTAGGTTAAATTCTCTCTTAAAAATTGGCGACCATACTAGGGAGTCCCAGTAAATCAATTTTCTTTTCACTTTGTATTTCATTTTTCTTGGGGTTTTTGGTTTCCTTAGTATTTTACATTGGTCATTAGTCATTTAAGAATCTTCGTTTCAAAACCCAGATCCTAAAATCTCTTGGATCTAAGTTACCCCCTTCTATTTTGCGCTTGCATTTCAAACTAGGTCAATTATAACCCTTTGTTCGAGTCTCCATCATTGTTGGGGAGTGTTGATAGCATCCCTGTTTCAGTCAAATGCACTGTGACAGAGTGTTAAAGGAAATTTTCATTGAATTTTGATGGGTTAAGATCATATATGGAAGGCGATATTTGCATCACTACAAACTCTATTGGGTGATGTTTCATATTTGAAATTTTTTACTATGATCACTGCGTTTTTCTTGAGTTTACATGCAATTTTTTGGATGTAGTCACCTTATTCGGGTTTGATCCTTTTTCTTGGGTTTTGATTCTTCTCAAGAACGTTCGTGTTCAGATACTTCTTTGATATCATTGTACTGACAACCCTACACTGATTGTATCCCTATAAATTGATTTGTTGATTGAAAAATATTTTTTCAAATATTAGTGCATGCTTGAGGGTAGATCTAGGGTTTTTGGTTTTGGGTAGTTTTTCTTGGTTTCCTTTTGCTTCTTTTACTATCATTTTTGTAGATAGTTTTCTGATTTGATTGATGTGATCAAAGTGTTTAATGAGAGAGAAATGAGGGGCATGTGTATGGTTTCATATTAAAATGAAAAGATATCTTCCGTACTATAGGTAGAATTCATCAAAGCTGAGATTTGGCATTTGCATTTCTTTGCATGGTTTGTTTGAACCAGTCGAGTCATAACATCATGTAACAAACCTGGTCAAAAATCCATGTAAAAATTAATAAAGGTAAAATAAGAACTCAGTCCCCAACACATATTCCAAAATGATTTTTGAGGAAAAATAACGATGGGGATCATTTGTGATTAATTAATGGCTATGGAAATTGGCAAAGGAAATGGCTAAGGTTTTGGAAAGGAAAAATGGCATTTTTGACAATTTATTTATGAAAATAATGGAAATTAGGAGAAAAGGAAGGTTAAAGGTCATAGGTTGCATGTGAGGAGGAAAATGAAGGAAAATAATGGAAAATAAAGAAAATAGAGGCCACATTAATAAAAAGGCTTCTGAGGATCAGTGCATGTATTTTGATTAGTTCAATTTTGGAGCTTTAATTTTCTCTCTTTCTCTCTCTCTCATACACTTGGACACTTATATTTTTCTTGGAGCACTCTTCGAGAAGTGTGGCGTACTTGGGATTTGGAGCAAGAAGGAAAAGGAAAAGCAGGAAAGTGCAAGAAGACATTGAGATCAGCAACTACAATGCATTTTGCTTGTAGGTACCAAGTTGCATGTATAATTTCCTTGCTAGTTTTGACATTCATGGCATATCCATGTGGTTATTTGGTTATGATCTGTCATTGGCATGGAGGATTTCCTAGATTGATAGTGGTGTTTCCAAACCTTGCCATTTCTTGGATAGCCATGGTGTTGTGGGTTTTATTTTTTTTTTCTAGTTGGTTTTATTGTTCCTTTGGCTGTGGGTTGAGTTATTGTTTCATGGAAGCCTTGGTTGGACAAATGCTCTGGAAGCCCCGTAACAACTTGGGTTGAGTTACTAGTTCTCTAAGCCTTAGTTGGACAAACACTCTAGAATCCCTTGGTGGGTTTAGTTACTAGTCCTAGAATCCTTGGTTGGACAAATGCTCTGGAAGCCTGACGACAACTGTGGGTTGAGTTACTTGTCCTGGAAGCCTTGGTTGGAACAAATGATCTGGAGCCCTAGAAAAATTGGGTAGAGACTGATCCGGTAATGGTTAGTGATGTCTGACTGTGAGGTAGAATCAATGGTTGAGGGTTGAGGTGGTTTGGCCTTTGGAATCCCTAGTTTGGTTTTGTTGGAAGTGTTCCATGAGATCCCACATTCATGCTTGGAATATGGCACGAGGGTTACTAGCTAAAAGAAAGATTTGGTTCAGCCTAGTCTATGATCAGTTGGTTCGTGCAAGTCCCATACCTGGTCGACCTATGCAATCATCAATAAGAGATCTCTTTCTCCTTAGTATTTTATTGGTAAATATACTTGTTTATATGTGGCTTATATGGTTTCTATATCCTTCATATTTTTGTTGGTTATATGCTAGTTATGAATGAGTTTTATGATAGTGAAAATGTATGGCTCTCATCATGTTTTGGTTAATAACTAAATGTACAATGAATATGTGGCTTAATAGATGGTATTGCAGTTATTGTTATGCGACAACAATGCTTCTTAGTGATTCTCATATAAGCTTGAGACCCCTATGCTCAGATATATTGTTTAAACCTGTAGGATGCATATTTGTGACATGTTTGACCAAATGTCTATCATGGTTAATAGGGGTCTAGTCAAGCCCTTATTCAAGTGTTTGCATCTGTATCATTGTTTCAATGTTACTTTTTATTTCTAGAAGTTTCATGGAGTTCTTGGAAGTGGCCTGAGTCATGGCCCTGAAAAAGTGGCATAGAATCTGGAGTCGCTGGAAAAAAATACATGGAAAAGTCCCCAGTCACATGCATTCCTTACTATGGGACCGACTGGAAGGCCCTAGTCGCATGCTTGCCCATGTGAAGAGAGCGACTGAGGCTTTAATTAAGAAAAAAGTTAGTTTGTATCAGGCGCTAGTCACCTGGATGGGTTGGATGACTCCTGGAGGTTCTGTTGCATGTGTAGAAGGTTAGGTTGTCTATGTTTTGTCGGTTCCACTTCCTTAACTGCTACATAGGGAGTTGAATCATATCATATTAACTCTTCATCACATGTTTACCTCGATTGGTTGGTTACTTGGGTCGATGTGGAAGGAGGGTGTTAAAAAGTGGTATCAAAGCATGGTTCACCCCTTGGACTGAATGGGCAGTGTGTTGGTCATGCATTCATGTTAGTTGCATATATGTGTTCCTTATGCTTATGGTATATGTTCTTGTTTCATATGCGTGGTGTTGGTCATGGTTGCAGTGATGTCACCATGTGGAAGTTGATGGTGTTGTTGTTGTATGTGGTCGTCATGAGTGTATGTTAGTTATGCATGTTAGTGCTTATATATCATTATGGATACATTGATGTGGTTGTAGTTGTCATGCAACAGGTCATAGCATGTGGTTGGTATGATCATGCATTGATGATTGGATAATGATTGAAACAATGAATAAATGTTGATATGATCATGTTTATATGTATATATTGCACTAATCTGGTTGGTCTTGCAGATGAGACATCCTTCCCTGACCTATATTTAGGTACATTGGTTTATTGGTATTTTGGTTTAATGGACATGATATACCTTGTAGGAAGAGAAACAACAAAGATGACTAGCAATTATGATAGAGAACAGTTCCTAAGACTCTCCCTAAGGATCAAATGAGCAATGTGGTGTTGGGAATTCTTCTGACTTCGTAGACACATTGAGAAGTTTGAAGGTAGAGATAAGAAGTTGTAAAGCAGATATTGACAGAATCATGTAGGCACAGGAGAAATAGGCAGAGGTTGATGCAGTAATCCTTCAGAGTTTTTCAGAACTGTAGAGACATGGACCACTTTGGATCAACCATGGACAGGAAGACAGAACTAATGGGGCATATGGCAGTAGGTCTCCTGGTGGGTATAGGTCAGATAGAGATGACATGATCAAAGATGGTAGGTTCTTGGATACTCTAAATATGAGAGGTGATGGACACACGTACTATTCTATTTTTGGTTTTGACAGGTGTCATGGTCATCATCATTATCATCCTTACAGGGGGAGAGATAGGGGATATTTTCCGGATGAGTTCAAGAAAGAAAATCCACCTACATTCGATGGGGGAGTGAAGAAAACGTAGGGTGCAAAGGCATATTTTCTTGGAATGAATAAGTTCTTCAGATTGCACGATTACTCAAACAAAATCAAGGCTAGAATAAATACATTAAGTCTTAAAGGTAAAGTAGATATCTGGTGGGAATATGTAAACAACGTCAAACATATTTATGAGGAGGAGTTGACTAGGAGTGGATTCAAGAGATTCTTCAAGAAGAAGTATCTATTAGAGAGGTACTACGATGATAGGGAAAAAGAGTTTTATGAGTTAAATATGGGATCTATGACCGATGAGGAGTACACTAGCATATTTATGGAGTTGTTGAGATATGTGCCTTACCACAAGGAGGAGAAGGGAAAGATTTGGAGATTAATTAGTGGGTTGCTGATAACATTCAATGGCATGATTGAGTTTTATGAGCCTAGATCATTAGAGGAGGCCATCTAGAAGCTAAAGAATTGTTATGAGAAATCAAAGCACAAATCTTAGACTAAACTGGTCTAGAAAGGTAATGCAAGGTATAAAGGGAAATGGGTTAAGAAATGGGAAAGGCCTCAGGACACAAGTATCAAAGAGAATGCAACATTGCAAAAGAAGTTCAATGCATCTGACAAAGGGTAGGGATTCTAGTTGAGGAGAAGAACAAGGATGCAGGTTGGAAGCCTATACAATGTCAGACTTGTGGAAAAGATCATTGCAGGAGAGATTGTCCACATCATCATGGTGGTAGACCACATATCTACAATGCTCAAAAAGTGCAGATAGTGGGCGATGTTGGATAGAGTGTTCCTCGGATCTATGCATCATTGGATAACAAGCAGGAAGATCACCAAGAATATATTATCGAAATGAATGGTAATATTTGTGATCAATTTGGTTGCATTTTGATTGACCCTAAATCCAATTATAGTTATGTTAATCCTGACCTGGTGGATAAGTGTGATTTGAATAAATAAGTGCATGCAAAATCTTTATTAGTACATTTGGATACAAATACAAAGAAGCGAGTTCATCATTGGGTAAGAGATTATGCATTTGAGTTGAATGGTATGTCTACATCAACACATTTGAATGTCTTGTCATTGGGTTCGTATAACATGATTTTGGGTATGGACTAGTTTTATCTCCATAGAACCAAGGTGGAATGTTATGACAAAGTTATTGAGTGCTTGGATGACAATGGAGAACAAAGAATCTTGCAGGGTAAGAAGAAAGAAACATCAGTGAGAGTGGTGACACTGATGTAGGTGAAGCGCAATCGGAAAAAAGCGTGTGTGTTATTTGCAGTGCACATTTCTAGTGACAAAAGTAAAGAAGTTGAGGATGTGGATTTTTTGAGCAGGTACCCGATTTTACAACAGTTTCAGGATGTATTTCCCACAAAGTTTAGAGTTTCTGCCTCACAGGGAAGTGGATTTTTCTATTGATTTTCTACCAGGGGCAGCAACAGTATCAAAATCACCATACACTATGAGAACTCCAAAGTTGGTAGGGCTAAATTTGCAGTTGTAGGAAATGCTTGACAAGGGATAGATTAGGGCAAGTGTATCACCATGGGGTGCACTGGTATTATTTGTGAAGAAGGATGGTACTCTTAGGTTGTCCATTGATTACAAGTAGTTGAAAAAAGTGATCATCAAAAACATGTATCGATTGTCGAGGATTGATGATTTGTTTGATCAATTGAAGGGAGCAATAGCGTTCTCGAAGATTGATTTGAGATCCAGATATCAACAGATACGCATTAAAGAAGATGGAATTCACAAGAAAACTTTCCAGACTAGGTACGAACGTTATGAGTTTGTTGTAGTTCCATTTGGTTTGACTAATGCCCCAACTACTTTTATGTGTTTGATGAATAGTGTGTTGCATCCTTATCTAGAGAAGTTTGTTATTGTGTTCATTGATGAAATCTTGATATATTCTAAAAATTAAGAAGAACATGTCAAATAATTAGTAGCAGTGTTGAGATTGCTAAGAGATAATTTGTTGTATGCTAAGATTAGCAAACACAGTTTCTTTCAGAAAAGGGTACATTACTTGGGACATGTTGTTTCCAAGGAAGGCATAGCAGTAGATCGAAAAAGATAAGGGCTATGATGGAATGGGAAGCTCCTAGGAATGTGGATGAGGTAAGATCATTTATGGGGTTAGCAGGTTACTACAGGAGGTTCATCAAGAAATTTTCTTGCATTGAATTTCCTATCATGTCATTGCAACGAAAGGTAAGAAGTTTGAATGGATAGAAGAATGTGCAACAAGTGTTGAGTAGTTGAAATAGTTGTTGAAAAATGCTCTAGTGCTAAAGATTGAAGATCTGGACAAAGAATTTTTGGTGTGCACAGGTGCTTGCAAGAGAGGACTTGGTGGAGTTCTTATGCAGGAAGGACAAGTAGTATGCTATGAATCATGAAAGTTGAATGAGAAAGAGCAGAATTTTCTGACATATGATCTTGAGTTGGTAGCGATCATCCATGCATTGAAGATGTAGAGGAACTATCTTCTTGGCAGGAGATTTTTACTAATGAGAAATCACAATGGATTGAGTTATCTATTTGACCAACAAAATTTGAACTCTAGGCAAGATAGGTCATTAGCCATGATCAATGAGTTTGACTTTGAGATGAAGTACATTCAAGGTAAAGAGAACAGGGTTGTAGATGCTCTTAGCGGGCAGATACGAGTGAACCACATAGTAGCTATGAGTTCTTATGGGGAATATTTATAGGCCTAGCTCTTATAGGAAGGTCAACTATGAATTCTTATGGGGCATATTTATAGGCCTAGATCTTATAGGAAGGTCAGCAAGATAACAAGTACATGGAGCTTAGGCATAGGTTACAATAGAGTACATGTACCAGTACAGGTACAGGTGAAGGTATAGGTACATAGGATGTGGACTATTGTCTCAAAACAAATGTCTTGGTCAAAATTAGGGATAGCATATATTTTCCAGATGACAGTGATCTCAAGGAGCTTATCTTGAGGGAGTTTCATGCAAAACCGTATTCAAGTCATCCAAGATATTAGAACACATTGACAATGGTGAAGAGGTTCTACTATTGACTGAACTTGAAAAAAGAAGTGGCATAATTTGTGGCTAGATTTTTGGATTGTCAACAGGTAAAGGTAGAGTGTAAGCATCTAGTAGGGTTACTTCAGCTGATCTCAATTCCAGAGTGGAAATGGGAGGTCATTTATATGGACTTCATATAGGTTTTCCGAGGACATCTAGACAACATGATTCGATTGTGGCTGTTGTGGACATGTTGACTAAGGTAGCGCACTTCCTTCTAGTGAAGTCTACTTATTCAGCTAATGATGTAGCATATGTATTCATTGAGGATATAGTGAGTTTTCATGGTGTGCCAAAGAAGATCATATCAGATAGAGATGCCAAGTTCACTTCTAGGTTCTAGAAAGAGTTATTTTCAAGTTTGGGTACAAAGTTGGCCTTTAACACAACTTATCATCCACAAATAGATGGATAGATAGAGAGGGTCAACAAGATATTGGAGGATATGTTTAGGATGTATGTAATGCATCAACAACAAAAGTAGGAAGAGTGTCTTCCACTAGTAGAGTTCGCTTACAATAATAGGTATTAGGAGTCTTTGGGACGAGTCCATTCGAAGCCTTGTATAGGCAGAGTTGTAATACTCCTATCAGTTGGAGTGGTCTAGTGAACAGGATGTTGATTGGACCGGACATGTTAGAAGAAATGGAACATGAAATATAGGTAATAAAGAAGAATCTAAAAGAAGCACAAGATATACAGAAGAGTTATGTAGATCAAAACAGGTTGTTTAAGGAGTTTCAGGTTAGGGAACAAGTGTGCTTACGCATCAAGCCCAAGAAGAGCTCCTTGAGAATTGGATCATGTGCCAAGTTGGCACCTCAGTTTTGTGGACCTCTCAGAATTATTGAAAGGATTGGACCAGTAGCCTATTGAATTGAACTGCCTCTGACAATGAAAGTCCATGATGTTTTATATGTGTCATTGCTTAAGAAATATGTTAAATATGCTGATCATATAATTGACTAGTCTGTATTGTAGGTGGAGCCAAAAGGAGAATTCCAGCCATAACTGTTACACTAAAAAATGTCACCATGGCTATTTACAGTTAGTATGGCTCTATCAACAGTCATGCTATCCTCCTGGGCAAGTCTTATGCCTCTGCTCTCCATGTCAAACTCCAAAAAGAGAGAAAGTCTTTGTAAATGTGTTTATCTCTGGGTACGCAGATTCTCTCGGCCTTACCTGCGTATACGCACCTAATGTTCACAAAAACTGCGTACTTGTACGCTCTGTATGTAAAGGGGCAGGTGCGTACCCCTGTAAAGGTCAAAAGGCGCGAGTTTCATCTTTAAAAAGTTACTTGTGGTCACTTCTAGAGCATTCTAGAAGGTTGTTCGACGTGTATTGAGCGCCTCCAGATGGTTCATGTATCCCTACCAAAGAGGAACTTATCCCATCAATAAGGGAGCTATCCCATCCAAAGAGGGGATTATCCCATTGATGGTGGACCTGATTAACTTCCTCTTGAGCACTATAAATACAGGCATTGGGCCAGAAGGAGAGGAGGTTGAAAGCTAAACATTTCTAAGGGTAGATGCTGCTGGAATTAGGACTCCCATTTAGAAGCTTGTGAGGAGAGATTCCCATCCTTTCTTGTTTCATTTGGAAGTGGGTGAGCTTTGTCAAAGTAAAGGAGAACTCTTGATGGACCCTGGGAGGGACTTGCACAACACCAAGGCTCAGGTTGTAATTGTTCCTTTTGTTTCCTATTAATGCAAATGAGTCCATTCTTCTCAATAACTTGTTATTTATGAGTTGTTTCATGTACTCCTTGGTCTATGTGTTAAATATGTTTTATTTTATGAGATTATCAAGTGCTATTTAATCGTTTGATTGTTAGTGAATGCAGGTTTCGAAGTGAAGGAGGAGCTCATCCGGATCAGCGAGGCTGGACTGCTACAACAGCGTTGGACTACAGGTAGGATCTAAACACTTGATTTCTTATATAGTAAATGCATGTTTAGAGAAGGATTGCTCTTGTTTGTCTTGTTTGTCACTAGAGAGTCTTAGGCTCCTAGGGAGGTTGGTTGTGTCCGCACTATCGACTCTTTCCGCCTGACAAAATGGCAACTCCGCTGGGGAATCCATTGATGAGAAAGTTTTTTCCTTTGTATGCAACTTTGATCTGAGAAAAGTCATTTATTTTCTGGTTTTTGGCTCTGTGACTTTGTATTTGGGTGGGTTAGCTTAGGGTTAGATTGAATTTAGTTTTTATTGGTTTTTCCAGTAGTACGCACCCTCTGAGTATTGCACAGTGCGTACCTGTACGCACTGTTGCTGTGTGCACAGAGCGGGCCCGCACCTGTCTTAACAGGTTGCCTGCGTACCCTGCTAAAAATTAAGAAATTTCCATTTTTTACATTTTTCCTCTTAGATTTTGCTTTTTCTTAGTTTTTACTGCCCAGATCCATTAGTCTCCTGTCAAAGATCTTCACCTGAACTTGTTTCGATAGCATTGAGTGTTTTAGTGGATTTCATAGAAGTTTAAGCCCTAGGGTTTGATTTTTGAGTAGGTCCTGTAGTGACTTTGGCGGTAGAAGTTGTCAAGCCTTAGATCTCTCTGGTTTTGTCAGCCTTCTTAGGAGTCGGACCTGTCATAAAGTCTACCTGTGAGAGCAACTTACCTTTGAGTTGTCTCTTTGGCAAATTTCGAAGTGCTTGTTGATTGAGTATTGAATTCCATTTTACAAAAAGAGCAAAAAGATTTAAGTTTTTGTTTTGACTGGTCTTTTGATTCTGCATTAGCTGGTCCTTGGCTTGATTGTGGTCAAGTAAAACAACCTAGAATCATCTTTGTAGGCTTTTACCTCGTTAGTTTTGCTTTAGAGTAAATTTCTTTTTGATTTGCTTGTGAGTCAATTTTTCATAGATTTTATAGATTTTGAGATTGATTTTCGTTAAAATAGATTTATATGCTTTATTAAATAAGAGAAAATACAAAAACATCTCCTTTGAAAAGTTTTGTTTCAAGTAGCTTTGAGGTATTTTGAAAGAAAAAGAATTTTTCGTGCACGTAAGGAGTGGTCATGTTTGTATGCTTGGAAAGATAAAGGGAATTGTTTCTTTGATTGTCTTTACTAAGAAAGTTGTTTTCTATAAAATTTGCATTTTCCAACTCTCTTAGTTAGGAGTTTCATTGAAAGAGAAAAGTAGCGTAAATCATCTTAGGTGCATCTTTGTAGTGGTTTGAGTCGAGTCTACACACCATTGGTTTCATTTCCGCTACCTTTTGTCCTTAAGAAAAACCATAAAATTAACGCTTAAAGTAAAATCAACTTAGTAACTTTTATTTACTAGGGCTCTGAAACACCAATTTAGATCAAGCTAGCGTCTTGGAGTAGGAGAGTAATTAACTCTCCAAGACAACAAAACCAAACAAGTAGCTTATCTTGTGATAGAATAAATCCAATTGTCTCATTTGTACTCTGGGAAAGCTCCTCTTAAAGGAGAAGCATGAGCTCGTGTCCGAACCAGTGAGGGGATCAATCCTCCCTCGTTGGGAACGACGCCAGACACGCACGTATTACAAACGGTAAACCTCGGATTAACCATTGTCGAGGAGCCAGGGGTCACTTGTCGGTAAACCTTGGATTATTGTCAAGGAACCGGCAAGGGGATTGAGCTTGATACTCTGCCCTTGCGTGCTGTCGGAGTGTAGACTGTTCCCCCAGGTGCATTTGTTGCGGTTGGTAACCTTAGTGACCATTATCTTTAGGATTCTACAGAGGTGACGGTGGAGGGAAGATCCCACTGTACCTGGAGCAGACGTCGGCTAGACTCACTTGGATTTTTCGGGGGGTTCACTTCACTCGAGACGGTTAAAGTGGAGGAACTTGTGCCGGTCTATTCATTAAGCAGGTTGCCGGGGTAACTGTTCCACCCGCCACTTCTGTACTGAATCCGGCAATGTTGGGTTTCATCTCCAACTAGCGTTTTTGGTCTGGAAGGCTACTGTTTGTGCTTGGTTTGACGCCCTAGATTCTTTAGGCGTGTGATTCAAATTTGTTTGGTTCTTTAGCGACTTTAGGTGGTTTGATTTGAGATTTTACTTTGTTTTCGAGTGTAGTAGTTAAAAGTTTTTAGCTGTGGCGGAATTACCGAGACAGTCCCGTAGACTTTGGGGCAAGTCACCTGAGATTGTTACCGGAACTGATTTGTTGAGGAAACTCCGTAGATCACGGGGTGGATCTCCTGAAGACGTCCCGGGTCAGTACGAAGGATTGAAGGTCCTTGTAACTCCTCCTAGTGGCAGTAGAGTAGGTTCACCTGAAGAAGGAGAATCTTCCTTGGTAGTCCATCCAGATTACCAAAGTCTAGAGACAGGTTATAATCCCGAAGCTGTTACAGTTTCTGAGCTTGCTGGTAGTTTTTCGTCTACTAGTGATATAGGCGAAGAACCTGAAATATCTGAACCTGTTACTCCAACTTCTAGTGTTCCAGATTCACCAAGAGTAGAACGAGTTATCACCGAAAATCTTCCTACTGGTTTGATTGCTATTGAAGAACTTGCTCCAGAGGAAGAAATAGGCGTCTCTAACCTTGAAGATCAACTTACTATTGAGCTCAGGGAGCGTGAATCTATCTTTTACAGTCCTCCTAGAAGTACTACTTGGTACCTTTCATTAACCAATTATTTAGACAACTCAGGGATAGGTTTTTCTACACCTCGTACTCCTTTTCCACCTGGAGGTATTTATACTCCTGTAAATATGTCTGGTCAGTCGTCCGTGTTTACTCAAACTCCTGAATCTTTCTTACACGGCAGTCCTTCTGTTCCCACCGGGTATCAATCACTTTCTGGTACCTTTGCGGGGGCATCTCCTCAACCCATTGATCATGGGTTATTAGCTGGAAACAATGGTAATATACCGTTAGGTGTAGGAGACATTTACATGATGTCAGGTTCAGTTCCCGTTTCTCAACCTCAAGGTGGCCAATTACCGCCTGGGGGGCAGCCTCAATTAACGCCTGGGGGGCAACCTCAAGGTACACAAATTGTGTCTGGGGGGAAGCCTCAAAGTCAGTATGTACCCATGGTGCAATACATGCCTCAAGGTCAACCCCAGCCTCAATATGTACCCCAGGGTCAACCTCAGTATCAATATTTACCTCAAGGGTATCAACCCCAAGGGTATCAACCTCAAGGGTATCAACCTCAAGGTCAAGGTCAACCCCAGTATCCGTATTTACCCCAAGGTTATCAACCTCAAGGTCACTACTCGAGTCAAGGTTATCAACCACCTCAAGGTCAGTCATATGTTCAAGGTATGGGAACTGTACCTTTCAGTTATCAATCCTATCCTCAATCCGGTTATGGATCTCAGTATTCTCAACCTGTTACGGGTCAATACCCCGGAATGATAGTGTGGGATCCATCACAGGGTCAACAGGTGTTGCAGCCAAGTATATAGTTGGTACCTCAAGCTGGACAACCCGTAGTTTCTGGTCCACCCCAGCAACCGCAACCTGTCCAGTCAAATGTTCAAACTTCTGTAACTTCGGTAGTTACTCAGCCGCCAATTGCACCTAGTACTCCATCTCAAACGGCTGCTGCAACTACCGCAACATCTGCCGCACTTACTTCTGGAGTATCGACAGCTCCGGTTTCTACTGTCTCTGCAACCACTCCTCAGACATATTTACCGTTGTCTGGATCTACGATTCAAACCACGGTCCAGATGCCTATAGGTCAGCCTGGTATAAGTACGGTTGTCACTACTCAACCTCAATTTGTTCATCAACCGTACCAGGGACAGTACCAATATGGGCAAGCTGTCCAACAGCCGGTTTACCAGTATTAACCGTATCCTGGGTACACTTATCAACAACCTCAACAACCCCAGTACGGTCCGGTTAATCCTGGTTTTCCAGGAGGATATAATATCCCTAATGCGATTCCTGTTCCTAGTTATCCTGGATATCCTCCTCCTGGGACTGGTCTTGTGACCCAGAGTTTTAGAGATCCTAACTGGCAATTACCATTTATCGCAACTTTGGATTTACCAGACTTGACGCGCCTGACGAATGATCCAATTCAATATCTTCCGTTCTGGCCGCCAATGCCGAATAAGTTGCCCAGTGATATACCCAAGTTCGAAGGTAAGTCTGGAGAGGATCCGTCCAATCATGTGATGACTTACCACCTCTGGTGTGCTTCAAATTCTATCTCGGATGATTCGATCCGCTTACGTCTTTTCCAGCGTACACTCATTGGTCTCGCGGCCAAGTGGTACATTGAGTTACCACGGGCCTCTTTTTACAATTTTAGCCAGTTAGCTACCTCATTCTTAACTCACTTTCAGTTGCCGGTCAGATACGATAACGGCACGGAGTTATTAACTTCACTAAAACAATCGACGTCCACGTATATTTCTGATCACATTCATGAGTGGAGACGTCGAAGAAGGTTAGTGAAAGTTTTTATTCCGGACCAAATCTTAGCTGAATGGTTTGTTAAATCATTATTACCGAAGATTACTGAAGATGTAGCTAAGGCCGGAGTAGTTACTGAGGAGCAAGTCATTGCTCAGGCGCAGTACCTTGACTTAGTTTATACTCAGTCAGGTACGTTACACGAGAAGATCCCAGATCTTCCAAAATCGAATCAAATCGCTGCTGCTCCTTCGGGATCTCATGCCGCTGATGGTATGATTGGCACGGTGAACACAAAGAGCAAGAAGAAATCTTCCAAGAATTCTACTACTCCTATAATCACCTTGCCTGATTCCCCGACAGGAGAGTCTTCTCCTGAACTTTCCGCCGATATTCACGCTATAGAGTCATCTACAGCCAAATCAAAAAACGGTGGAAAGAAGAAAGGAAAGAAGAAGGCTAAAGCAGACAAGGCTCCGAAGGAGAAAACAGAAAAGTCGGAAACCAATGACGAAAAGCGCAAACCTCGATATCCTTGTCTTATTTGTGAAGAGGATCATTTTACAAGAGATTGCCCTCATCGGGCTGAGGTTGTGAAAATAGTCAAAGGTTCTCCCACTCCTGCTGTGTTAAAAGATCCATTTCCAAAGCAGGAGAGTAAGATGATAGGTTCTTCCTCGACTGCCAGTGAAGAACCCATTTTGATGATGTCTCATGTGAGGATTGCGACTCGATCGCAAGATTATGGTAGTAAGAATCCTGTTGATGGTAAGGAAGCAGAATCTTCTCATTCTAATCCATCAACCTCAGCTCCTGGTTCCGATCCACTACAGATCGAAAATCCTAACCCGGAATTAGTAATCAAACCGCCCGCCAAGGGTGTACTTCGAAGGTCTGCTTTTAATCCACATGCGAGAGCGGCCCAGAATTACAACATTGTTGAGGACTTAGCTGTTTCACCATCAGCAATGTCGGCTTTAGAAGTGCTGCAATCATGCCCAGCACAACGAAAATTACTTTTGTCGGCTATCGGAGCTGTTGATGTTCAGGACCCGAATCTGATAATCTTCGATCTAGAAAATAGTACACCGCGCCTTCCCCATCAAATGGCTTTCCAGATTCCAGTGATAGTCAAAAACATGCCTATTCATCGGACTGTAATTGATGAGGGAGCTTCCACGTGTATTATGTCGATTCAGTGTTCGAGATCGCTTGGTTCTCCTTCGCTGAACCAATCCCCGACCATCCTTAAGGCCTTTGATGGCCGTGGGTTCCGTCCGTTTGGTATTCTACAGGAATTGCCTATAGGGGTAGAAGGTAAAACCGTTTTTCTGGATGTGGAGGTGGTTGATGCCCCTCTAGACTACAACCTTCTTTTGGGTCGAAGTTGGTCATATGCTATGACAGCGGTCGTTTCATTGGTCTTCAGGGTAATAAAGTTTCCACATAACGGTAAGATCGTGACAATTGATCAGCTGACATACTTTTCATCCGACCCAGCCTCTTCAGAGAGTATCCAGCATGTCGGTAAGACGACAATCCCTTATAGGGACGTTGGCATAGGTTTAGTTAAAGATTCCGGTTTACTGGGAACTTTTCCTTTCCCTCCAATCAACGCAGACCCTTCATTTGCATCAATTCATATGATTACATCAGACACAATTATTTACGACGATCCTTGGATTGTCCCATCTGAATCTGAGATAGACTCATTCGGTGATGCTATGCCTTTGAGTCCATATGAAATTGCTTATGAAGCCGTCATGTCTTTTACCGACTTGCGTTCAACCCAAATCGACCAAATGAATGTGGTCAGTGAGGAATCACTTTTCACATCAACCTCAGAACGGATAGCGTTTCCCGAAGTCGTGTCATCTGACGAGCAACTTCGCGAAATCCTAAGTGTAGACGATCTACCATGGGAAGATCTTCATCATAGATCTTCGTTTTTACCTGAGGATGATGCTTTTGAAAATGATTTTTCATCTATCTTTACCGCTGAATATGTCAAAGACGCTCAGAATCCAACGAAACATTCTGATTCAGAGTTGAATTTAGGGAATATTTCTCGCACTATTCCCATTGACATTTCAGGGAAGCCCGGAATTGAGGAAAACATTCATATAGGTGCCTCATGTACAGAAGATGAAATTCAAACTTACAAGGCCCTATTCCAAGAATTCCGCGATGTGTTTGCCTGGTCTTACGAGGAAATGCCAGGAATCGACCCTGCCATTGTTGTTCATGAAATAAAGACCTACCCGGACGCTAAACCCGTCCGGCAATGGTTGCGTCAGATTCACCCTCGGAAAGCGGCTGCGATTAAAGCAGAAGTCGAGAAGCTGTTGAAAGCAGGTTTCATTTATCCAATCCCGTTAACGGATTGGGTATCGAATATTGTTCCGGTTAACAAGAAACAAGGAACAATAAGAATCTGTATCGACTATAGGGATATAAATCGAGCTTGTCCCAAAGACAACTATCCTACGCCTTATATCGATCAAATTATTGATGATTGTGCCGGAAGTGAAATGTTTTCCTTTATGGATGGTTTTTCGGGCTATAATCAAATCAATATTCTACCTGCCGATCAACCAAAAACGGCATTCATTTGTCCATGGGGAACATTTGCTTACTGCAAATTACCTTTTGGGCTTAAGAATGCCGGAGCCACTTTTCAAAGGGCGATGTCTTACGCATTTCATGACATCAAGCACATTGTGCAACCGTACCTCGATGATTTGCCTGCTCATTCTTTACATCGAGCTGATCACCTTGTCCACTTACGAGCAATCTTTATGAGGTGTAGGCATTATCGTATTCGGTTGAATCCCCACAAGTGTGTATTCTGTATAGAAACGGGTCGATTGCTGGGATTTGTTGTTTCAAAAGCCGGCATTCGCGTCGATCCCTCGAAGGTCGAAGCTATCATCAAATTGCCTCCTCCTTCGAGTTTGCGCCAACTCCAAAGTTTGCAAGGGAAAGCGAACTTTTTACGCCGATTCATTCCAAACTACGCCGAGGTCACTAAAGGTTTTACACGGTTGTTGAAACAGAACGCTCAATTCTTTTGGGATGAGATTTCCCAACAATCTTTTGATGCACTTAAGCACGCTTTGACCCATGCACCATTGTTGCATCCTCCCAACTACAACCAAGACTACTTATACCTCACAGCTTCGCATTCCACTATTGGAATGGTGTTAGTTCAAGAAGATGAATTCAGAGCGGAACATGTGATATATTATCTTAGTAGGACATTAAACCCCACTGAGCTAAAATATTCGCATGTGGAGAAATTGGCCCTGGCAGCCGTTCAAGCTGTCCAGCGTTTTCGTCACTACATTCTTCTCCGTAAAACTACAGTTATTTCGGATTGCAACCCTATGATTTATATTTTGACTAAACAACTGCTAGGGGGAAAGTACTCTAAATGGATCGTTATTCTGCAAGAGTTCGACTTGGAGTTCGAGAAGTCCAAGTCTAAGAAATCCTTAGTTTTTGCGGAATTGATGTGTGATTTCCCGCGTGCTGACACAGAAACTGTGGTAGAGGAGTCCATTGCGGACGAATCTTTGTTTCTTATCAGTACTTTAGATCCGTGGTACGGGGATATAATCATCTATCTCCAAACCCAAACCTTTCGGCCTGAAGCTTCAAAGTCGGAACGTCAAAAAATTCGGTTTCAATCCCAGCAATACAGAATTATTGGAGATACACTTTATCGCCGGGGGGCAGACTTAGTTTTTCGACGTTGTTTAACTCACGAAGAGGCTGAGAGGGTTTTGAATGATTGTCACTCTGGAGCATGTGGCGGTCATATGTCTGGGTATGCCACAGCTCAGAAGGTGTTGCGCGCTGGCTATTTCTGGCCGTCCATGTTTAAAGATTGTATCATTGCGGTCCGAAAGTGCCACAACTGTCAAGTGTTTGATCGCAAGATGCGTGCACCACCTGCTCCTCTCCATCCTATAATTGCCGTTGGTCCTTTCGCCAAATGGGGTATCGATTTTATTACTTGTAACCCTCACTCGGCCGGGGGGCATGCGTATATCATCCTCGCGGTTGATTATTTTACTAAATGGGCCGAGGCGATGCCTACATTCGACGCAAGTGGCAAAACAGCTGCAGTTTTCGTATTCAATCACATTATAACTAGGTTTGGTGTCCCGCAAGCAATCATCACTGACCATGGGAGCCATTTTCGAAACATCATGATGACTGAGCTTACAAGCCAGCTTGGTTTGCGCCACGATAGCTCTACTCCTTATTATCCGCAAGCCATCGGTTTGGTTGAGTCTATCAACAAAGTTCTGGTTATCATGATCCGACGAATCATTGGTATTCATCGGTCAAATTGGCACAACATGTTATTTTCAGCGCTATGGGCATACCGAACTTCAGTGAAAACTTCAACAGGGTTCACTCCTTTCCAGCTAGTTTATGGCTTGGAAGCTGTGTTACCCATTGAATGCGAAATCCCATCACTTCAAATGGCTGTCGAATTACTCCCAACTACTTCCGAAGAGGAGAAACGTTTATTATACTTAGCTCAGTTAGATGAGACTCGACGTGACGCTGCATTGGCAATTGAGACTCACACGAAGCGAATGAAAGCTCAGTATGATAGAAATGTGACCCCTCGAAGTTTTTCAGAGGGAGACCTAGTGCTATTATATGATCAAGCTAACGATAAGCTAGGTGCTGGAAAATTTGTTCCTATGTGGCATGGACCCTACATTGTAAAGCGAAAGCTAGCAAAAGGGGCCTATGAGCTAGTAGATTTTGATGGGGACTCTTTGGGTAAACCCAGAAATGGACTTTACCTAAAGAGGTATTATGCTTAAATGATGGGTATGGAGCATTTTTAGTTAGGTTAGGTTTTCTTTCTAGCTAGTATGTTTGTTAGTTTAGATAGTGTGCTTAGCTTAGAAAGTGTGTTTTTCGTCGTTATTCTGGCTTATCTTGGTTTTACTCTTGATATTGCAGATGTCGACGCTTCTCCAAACGTACATTGGATTTGCCGATGGTGCTTGTCGTAGTACACGGAATATCTCCTCCGCAGCTTGGGTTATCTATTCGCCCTCTGACGAGTTAGTTTCTATGCATGGGGTGAGCCTCGGTCAAACGACGAACAACATTGCAGAATACAGTGCAGTGGTTGAATTATTGTCTGAATCTATTTCATTTGGAATTCGACGTTTGATAGTGAGGTTAGATTCTGAACTCATTGTATTACAGCTTAATAGAGTATATGCCATTAGAAATCCTGTGTTATTAAGGTTGTTTTTGAGAGTGCGCCTCTTGGAACGTGAATTTGATTACATTGAATATCAGCATATTCCAAGGTCTTTAAATACATTAGCAGATGCAATTGCTTCTCGAATGTTGGACAGACATTTACGATAATCATGCAAGTAAATTTAAAAACATTTCATCACATATGTTAAACAAGATGAGCCGGTAATGATGATATATATATATAGATAGGAGTGTGTCAAAAATATACATCGTCTTCGATCATAGGTTGAAAAAACACCTTATGATCGGCAAAAATGATAAGTACAAAAAACCAAAAATGTCATATGTGTCTACAAAAGTGACTAGCCAATCACTGGTGGTGCTCTCTATACGAGACCACTGCCCGCGCTACCCTACACAAGAACCTCCTAAAAGGTCCTGGGACTGCGACCACATAGCGCTGAAGTCGAATGGGAATGTCATCTATGGTGGTCTCTGGTATATCCGCCGTCAGACGCTCTAGATCCTGTTCCAGCTCGGCTAAGGTCTCTGCGGCCGCATCCTGTGGGGCTGGTGCTGGTACAGCTGGTACTCTCCTCTCAAAAGCCCGGAGGTTGGCTGGACGCCGTGGACCTACATCTGCATTTTGAAAATTTGTGCTGTCAGTTTTTAGGCGATATATAAAAACAAAAAAAAAATATATATACATAATTTGAAAACTCGTGAAAAATGAAATACCTCTGTCGTCCCACTGTTCTCCCTGTGGAAGAACCATGTCCGGATCATCCCGAAAATCCATTCCGGCATAAGGAAAATCCTGAATAGCAAAGACCTGGCTCTCTAGCCAGCGAAAGTAACCATCAGGAAATCGAACAACTGCTGCTCCCTCATCAGGATGCCGGGCCATTACCGCAACCCATCTCGTCAACTTAGGCTCCCGAGGAGCCCCAAATGGAACTGTAAGATGCTGGGGGACCAGCATTGGAACTCTCTCTAGGGCAAAGCTCACGACTAAAGGCCCATATCCAAAGGTCTTCAGTTGTCCTCTCTTTGCCCTGGTTAGTTGGCCCTTCAAATTTGCCAACACAGCATCGCACCAGTTGAAAATGGTGCCTTGGAAGCAATCTATAGCCATCCGCATTTGGGACCCGGTGGCATGGTGCAAAGCGGCCGCCCCGCAAAGTCTGGTAATAGTAAAGGCTATCACCATAAGTTCAGGTCGGGATATGTACTTGATTTCTATCCCCTTCTCCTGGTTTTGATTGTTGCACCACTCTAGCCGGAGACTAGCAAGGGATTGGCCACCTGGCCTAGTCCCGAATAGAGAGAGTTGCTCGCCCCTGTTAGGCAAGCCAGTGAGAAAATATATGTCGGAGGGCTCTATCTCGAGCTGGTGCTCTCCGATGTAGAAACATTGCTCCTGAATGTTCCACCTTTCAACCAGCCACTCAAGAAATGGCACCTGGCCCCTCATGCCAGGTATGGCCCAGTATTTATACAGTCCGCATGCTTTTAATGCATCAATGGAAGGTTGATGACCTATCGCGGCCAAATCAACGTCCTCGTGCTCTCTTTCACGCCAATCAAGCATGGTGTGCTCCCTGCACATCATAAAACATCTGTTAGAATCCATAAAATTTTAAAATTTTGGTTCATTTTGGAGAAATGAGGGTTTCAAAATGCGTTTTGCGGGGTACGCACCCCGGCTTTTAGGGACAGAGCGTCTGGACGCAGCTTCCCTTAAGGCCGGGTGCGTACACCTGGTATTTTCCCCATTGAGAAAATATCGGGGTACGCAGGTCAGCAGTGCATGACCTGCGTACCCCGAAGGGCGGATCTTGAAACCCCAAGACCCCCAAAAAATCAAATAAAAACTTAAAAATGAATTTTAAACGGATGGAAAGCAAGAGAAGGATGTTGTAGAATACCTGATGAGACGGCGTTCGATTCTGACTGTCGGATTCTCCGCAATGACCACATGAAGTTTTCTTGTCAAAAGCCCTTTTCTCAACCTCAACAGTAAAATGGTAAAAATGACATGGTAAAAAGTCTTTTTATAGGTTTTTTGGATGCATGAATGCTAAGTTTGTTTATTTTTCACCATGAAAGGACATTTTTCAATGTATTTTTACCCATCTTAAACAGGTATGAGTAATGTGTCGTTTTTGTGCAGGATAAAAGGACTTTAGAGTAAAATCATCATTTTTCACAAACCAAAACATCAGAGTCATCTTTTAAGCTCTTTTCTGACTCCTAAAATATGAAAAGATTGCCGAGCGTTTCTTTTACACTCGTTAAAACGGAATTAAAAGACGGTCCCCTTATAGCTCTTTTCTGACCGTAAAAACAGGAAAAGATGGCCGGGTTTTTGTCGTTTTAAACTCGATATGGAAATAAAACGACGTGTCCTTGATCGCTTTTTACTTTTCAAGTCAGAGACACTAATCATGAAAGTACTCCTTGGTCGCAAGATCAAGCGGTTCTCCCAGGTATTATTTTATACTTTTTCGGGTTTGGGGGACACAAATTTACGAAAAAGTTCAACCTGGAGTCTTCTTAAGTTTTTCAGACTCTCTAAAATTGAAAAACGCCGAGTTTCTCCTATACTGGGCTCGTTAAAATTTCACAGTAAAGGACCTGTTCAATTACAAACAGGAACGAACCACTCCTTCCTAGGGTTCGAATCAAAACTAGGTTGGACTCATCCGAAGGATGAGCTTATAATCAAGCATATGTTATCCTCCTCAACCTTGTTAAAAATAAAGAGGTACTTGCCAGAAATGGTGGGGGAAAAGAGAGAAGAATGAACCTATTTGTTATCCTTTGTTACAGAAGAACCTTATCACCGCTCTTGAACACGACACTTTCCGTTCACCTGGGTTGGGAAATCCTTTGCCTTAAAAGTTGATCAAACCACTTTGAAAGTCTTCAATCGTTTCCGGGTATTAACTTTGGGTCAAATCGTAACCAAACCATCTGTCGTGTCGTTATGTGTTCAAGAGGTCTCTGCAAATAAACTTTCATCTGCAAAATACTTGTCATCCATTTGACCATCCCTGAGTCAGTCCTTACAACAACATTTCTTCAACTTGAACAATGATTTCGTGTTGTGGGCTTGCCTGCAACGGGTCGCTTTCTATCGACATCAGCACATTATCTAGAGAGATGACTTAGAAATCGTCAGTACCTTGAAGTCTGCATGCATCAATGGCAGGTTTCTCGCCTTTGACGTCAGTTTACATCATTGACTTTCGATCGAAGGATTCCGTGAAATGTTCGACATCAACTCATTCATTCACATCTCATGGATTGTACTGGGTACTTTGAGAACCATTGACATTACTGGTGGTCTCTCTCACACTTGTTAACAGTTTACATCATCAACTGGTAATCAAGTGGTTTCTACCATGTTCGACATCAACTCATTTATTCGCATGGTTAGAATCGTACCAATTCGGGAAGTAGAAATGAAGACCCTGGATCTAGTTTCCACCATCCAGGCTGCGAGGAGTTTTGTATTCATTATCTAAGTAGACTAATCATAAACAGATGGCTACGCCCATATTGTGTCTACAAAAGTCTATGATTATGATGTACTGCAAGATCATTCCTGTATCAGAGTAGTTAGTCTGTTAGTTAAAGTTTTGGTCTGAGTATGGGTGCCTACCTCAGCGATGATATAATCTTATACATGTATTTTGTGTTGAAAATTGCAGGTTCTGACCAGGCTCTCCACGAGATAATCCTTGAAATGATAAAGCGCTTCACCCTTCCTAGATAATACAAAACCCTAATCTACTACAGGCTTCGCACTTTAGGGGGCAATCTGTTACACTAAAAAATGTCACCATGGCTATTTACAGTTAGTATGGCTCTATCAACAGTCATGCTATCCTCCTGGGCAAGTCTTATGCCTCTGCTCTCCATGTCAAACTCCAAAAAGAGAGAAAGTCTTTGTAAATGTGTTTATCTCTGGGTACGCAGATTCTCTCGGCCTTACCTGCGTATACGCACCTAATGTTCACAAAAACTGCGTACTTGTACGCTCTGTATGTAAAGGGGCAGGTGCGTACCCCTGTAAAGGTCAAAAGGCGCGAGTTTCATCTTTAAAAAGTTACTTGTGGTCACTTCTAGAGCATTCTAGAAGGTTGTTCGACGTGTATTGAGCGCCTCCAGATGGTTCATGTATCCCTACCAAAGAGGAACTTATCCCATCAATAAGGGAGCTATCCCATCCAAAGAGGGGATTATCCCATTGATGGTGGACATGATTAACTTCCTCTTGAGCACTATAAATACAGGCATTGGGCCAGAAGGAGAGGAGGTTGAAAGCTAAACATTTCTAAGGGTAGATGCTGCTGGAATTAGGACTCCCATTTAGAAGCTTGTGAGGAGAGATTCCCATCCTTTCTTGTTTCATTTGGAAGTGGGTGAGCTTTGTCAAAGTAAAGGAGAACTCTTGATGGACCCTGGGAGGGACTTGCACAACACCAAGGCTCAGGTTGTAATTGTTCCTTTTGTTTCCTATTAATGCAAATGAGTCCATTCTTCTCAATAACTTGTTATTTATGAGTTGTTTCATGTACTCCTTGGTCTATGTGTTAAATATGTTTTATTTTATGAGATTATCAAGTGCTATTTAATCGTTTGATTGTTAGTGAATGCAGGTTTCGAAGTGAAGGAGGAGCTCATCCGGATCAGCGAGGCTAGACTGCTACAACAGCGTTGGACTACAGGTAGGATCTAAACACTTGATTTCTTATATAGTAAATGCATGTTTAGAGAAGGATTGCTCTTGTTTGTCTTGTTTGTCACTAGAGAGTCTTAGGCTCCTAGGGAGGTTGGTTGTGTCCGCACTATCGACTCTTTCCGCCTGACAATAACCACAATGTATATTGCAGAGAAAGATGCCCATGCTCCGGAACCGAGAAATTGATCAAGTTAAAGTGCAATCGTTATCACAAAAAATTGACCATCTAGCCATAATTTACTAGATGGATTGAAGTACACCATGTAAGGCCAAATTTACCGTAGTAAAATTGCTTTCCCCGTGAGAAATTACTTAATAAACCACTTTTGTTAAGTCATTTATAAGTAAACCATGAAGAATAATTAAATAAATCACTATTTATTTAATTATCTTCTAGGAATATTTGATTAAACCATTTTTTAATTAATATTCCTTGTCACATTTGACCCAATTATAAGAAATAAATAGATTAATCATTAATTATTTTATTTTTCTCTAGGAATAATTAATTAATCACTAATTAGTTATTATTCCTTGTCAAGTTTGACCAATTCCCTCAGGAATAATTAAATAAACAATTATTTATTTAATTATCTTCTAGGAATAATTAATCAAACCATTGTTTAATTAATATTCCTTATCGCATTTGACCCAATTATGAGAAATAAATAGATAAAGCATTAATTATCTTATTTTTCTCTAAGAATAATTAATTAATCACTAATTAGTTATTATTCCTTGTCAAGTTTGACCAAATCCCTAGAATAATTAAATAAATCATTATTTGTTTATTATTCCTTAACCATATTTCTTGAGATGATAAATAAATCATTTATTTATTTATTATTTCTAAATAAAAGTTTAAATACTTTTTCCCTCTAACCAAATATAATAAAATATTCCAAATGGTTATTTCTAGAATGGGGTTAATAATATTTTATTATTGCTCATTATTCAAGGATAACCTAATATTTTGTTATAAATAGAAGGGTTTTCCATTCATTATTCACTTTCGATTATTTTCATTGTTGCACTCACTATTGTAACTCTGATTATTATCACTGTCGCACACCATTTTTCTTTTCCATTTGAGTTCTCACTGAGCTCAAACATTTTATTTGTTGGGTTTTACACATTATAGAGGAGAGAGACTCTACAAAAGCTGAAGACATTTGAGGATAGCCAAGAACCCATCCCATAGAGGGGGACTGGTAACATTATTTGTTCCCTTCACAGGTGTTGTTTAATAAAATATATTCTTTATATATTTGGTTTCCATTGGATTATTGGAGTTACTTGCACTTATTTTACTATTCCATTTTGTTGTTTAACTATGATTGTGGCATAAATCAGGGATTTGGCAGGTTTTGTTTCTATTATTTGCTGCAGATCTACAATGTTTAGCAGTGATTTTCATTGTTTGGGCTATTTTTCATCCACAAACTAAAGTGGCTTCTTTTGTACACATTCAATAAGAAAACACAATAATGACAGTGGACGCACTTTGGTCCCGATGAAGCTACATGGGAGATGGCGGATTAGATGTGGGGTATATATCCTTCTCTATTCACTGGTTGAGCGAATGTTTGGCATATGTTTGGTATATGTTTTCGTATATGTTTTGGTATATGTTTTGGCGTATGTACATATGTATATGGAGGTAAATACCGCCACAAGTTGTGTTATAAAGCTCCAATAAATGGTATGGGTGCCATGTCATTATGGTTGTCATGTCGTTATGTTGTCATGTTGGTTTACTTCTCAATAGGTTGATCATTGTAAATTCTGCAACGACATAAGTTATAAAGCTCCATGGGAAGTATGTTTTGTTTACAATATTTTTGTGGTTGTAGGTGTTGTTGAACACCGAGGACGACATTCCCTCAAGGGGGAGGGTTCTCTAGTAGCTCTGGTAAAATATCCATGTAAAAATTAATAAAAGTAAAATAAGACCTTGGTCATGGGACACATATTCCAAGTTGAATGTTTGGAAGAAACATAGTGATGGGGATCACTTGTGATTAATTAATGGATGTGGAAAATGACAAAAGAAATGGTTAAGGCTTTGGAAAGGCAAAAATGAATTTTTTGGCAATTTATTTATGAAAATAATGGAAATTAGGAGAAAAGGGAGGTGAAAGGTCATAGGTTGCATGTGAGGAGGAAAATGAAGGAAAATAATGGAAAATGAAGGAAACAGAGGCCACATTAATAAAAAGGCTTCCAAGGGTCAATTCACGGCTTTTGATTAGTTTAGTTTTGGAGCTCTCATTTTCTCTCTCTCTCTCTCATACTCTTGGACACTGAGTTTTCCGGGAGCACTCTTGGAGGAGTGTGGCATACTTGGGATTTGGAGCAAGAATGCAAATGAAAAGAAGGAAAGCGCAAGAGGAAATCAAGATCAGTAGCCACAACATATATTTCTTGCAGTTACCAAGTTGTACATATGATTTACTTGCTAGTTTTGGCATGCATGGCATATGCATGTGGTTATTTGGTTATAATATGTCATTGGCATGGATGATTGCCTAGATTGATAGTGGTTTTGCTTAGCCTTACCATTTCCTAGATAGCCACGGTGTTTTGGATTTTACTTTTGTTTTCTGGTTGGTTTTCTTGTTCCTTTAACTATGGGTTGAGTTATTAGTTCCTGGAAGCCTTGGTTGGACAAACGCTTTGGAAGCACTGTAATAGCTTGGGTTGAGTTACTAGTCCTGGAATCCTTGGTTGGAAAAATGATCTAGAAGCCCTTAGTGGGTTGAGTTAGTACTGGAAGCCCTAGTTGGACAAATGCTTTTGAAGCCTAACGACAACTGTGGGTTGAGTTACTATTCCTGGAAGCCCTAGTTGGAAAAAATGCTATGGAGCCCTAGACAACTTGGGTAGAGACCAATATGGTGATGGTTAGTGATGTGTGATCATGAGGTGGAATCACTGGTTGCGGGTTGAGATGGTTTGGCCTCTGGAATCCCTGGTTTGTTTTTTTTAAATTTGTTCCATGAGATCCAACATTCATGCTTCGAATATGGCACGAGGGTGACTGGCTAAAAGAAAAATTTGGTTCAACCTAGTTTAGGGTCAGGTGGTTCATGGAAGTCTCGTACCTAATTGACCTATGTAATCATCAATAAGAGATCTCTTTCTACTTGGTATTTTATGGGTAAATATACTTGTTTGTATGTGGCTTATATTGTTGTTATATCCTTGGTATTTCTGTTGGTTATATGTTGGTTATGAATGAGTTTTATGATAGTGAAAATGTATGTCTCTCATCATGTTTTGGTTAATCACTGAATGTACAATGAATATGTGGCTTAATATACGGTAATGTAGTTATTGTGATGAGATATGAATGCTTCTTAGTTATTCTCAGATAAGCTTGAGACCCTTATGCTCAAATTTGTTGTTTAAACCTATAGGATGCATATTTGTGACATGCTTGACGAAATGTTTGTCATGGTAGTAGGGGTCTAGTCAATTCCTTGTTCAACTATTTGCCTATGTATCATTATTTTGATGTTATTTTTCATTTCTGGAAGTTTCATGGAATTTTGGGAAATGGCCCGAGTCCAAGCCCTGAAAAAGTGGCATAGAATCTGGAGTCGTTGGCATAAAACTACCTAGAAAAGTCCCTAGTTGGACGCATGCCTTGCTATGGGAGTGTCTGGAGGGTCCCAGTCACATGCATGCCCATGTCAAGGGAGCAACTGAGGATTTAATGCAACAAAAAGTTAGTTTGTCTCAAGGGCTAGTCACCTAGATGGGTTGTGTTGTAGCATTCATTGTCCTTTTAATTTTATTTTTAGTTTTATCGCAAAAAGGAAAAAAAATCAACTATTATGTTATAACGGAAAAAAGAGAAAATGAGGAAATTTAAAAGAAATGAGTTGTTTTACTTTATTGACAGTTTTTGAAAGTGATAAACCCACAAGAAGATCTGAGCCATCCGATCAACAGGCAGTAGATCCAACGGTAGTCGCCTGGATAACAAGAATGAAGTTTAATCAGAAATTAGATGCGAGAAGTTATAAAACCAGGTTAACACCTCAGTTGATCAGGGCCGTTCGCTTGAAGAATGCAGATCCGATGACAATCGTGCAGTTAACAAGGGCAAGGTTTAATTTGGAAAATAGACGCTATGGCTTATAAAATGTGATTTAATCCATTGAAGTCCAAATTAATCATAGCCGCTCATCAGGAAAGGATGAGATCTGATGGATATTATGTCAAAAAGTGTGGACCTGAGAAATCTTTAAATTACAGTTTTGTTTCCATATCGGGTCCGTGGGGAAGGAAAACGTCTGTGGAAAAGGCGGACGTGATCAGATTATGAACAAGAGTTTGAAGTCTTTTTAGTTTCATGGTAAGCCATATTTCGCATAATCAACCAATTCCACTGTTTTAGCAGAATAACTAGAGTTAGTGGCGGATGACCGAAACTCCAAAGGAACGATGATTGGTCGGGTTTATTTGTGTTTTCGCCAATTGGAACACTCTCGATATATATGTGGGCCATAAGGGTTTCTTTATGTTTTAGCCAATTAGAACATTTCTGATACATATGTGGGCCCAAGTCCATGCACAGAGTTTTGTTAAAATGTAGTTTGTTGTGTTAAAATAGTTTAATTATGATCAGAACATCTACAGAGAAATTGCATCAACAATCAAGCCACAGATCCAAACAACGAGCAACCATCATCAGTTTCCTAATTTTTGTTACTTCTTGTTATTTTTTTTTCTTGAGAATGAGGTGTCTTTTACCCTTCGATGTAATATTTTGTAATGACTTTTACTTTAGACAGTTAGGAGATAGTTAAACAGTTTGACAGTTTTGGTGATTATCAACTGTCACATGATGTCTAAAAAGAGACAAAATTATAGAAAAAAAAGTTTGAATTTTGAAGAACTTGGAGACTAAGTCACTTTATTCTTGATAAAACTATTTATTAATGAAAGAATCAGAAGTTTTCCACACATTGTTGTGTATGATTTTGTAACTTTCCTGTTATGTGTCATCATATGTCTTCTTTCCTTTAAGTATGGTAATGAAGTTGTAGGTCTTTGTTTTCTTATGTGAATGAAGTTAAATTTCCTTAAAATGGCGCTCCTATACTTGAAGTTCCTACCTCTACAATTCTTCTAAGTTACAGATAGTAGTTCTTGTGTAAAACAACTTATTGTCTTTAACTTCCCTAAGTGTCACAGATAATAGTTTCTCTATAAAACAACATATTATCTCTAATTTCGCCTAGCATTCTTCATTCAGCATTTATATTTAGCAATCAAATGGCATTCTGAGACTTTCATATCACCTAAGTATTAAGGGTTAAGAACCAGGTCTTTCAGGTCCTTCATTTGAGGATACATCATATATATAACATAAATAATAAACATTAATGTCTTAAGCATAATTTCTACACAGCCAAGAAATTGGTTTCTTAAGGGACAACATTAATTGGTGCCTTTGCCAGGGAGAGAAGTCAAGAAACACTTTTCCCTGGGTTTTTAATATTTTCCTCTGGTTGTTCAGTGAGGAGGAAATATTCGGCTGTATTGAACAGAAAACAATAATTCTGGCTTCAAAAAGGCCTCATACAAGGTTAGATACCTGACAGCAACAAGTTGAAGCCCTTTCAGACCTTGAAAGGCTAGTTTCCAAGAGAATTGGAAGGCCTAAAACTCCATTTACACCAGGTCCTACACTATTTGTACCTAGCAACAGTTCAACACATCTTTCATCCAAACATTCACCTTTGTTTGATAAAGAGTCACCTTTTACATCCACTTCATTTCAAGAACCCAACTATCAAGAACAATCTTTAGAGTCTATTTCTTTCTCAGTATCTGCTATAGTTATTCAACCTGAACCTATAACTACCTTTCCATCTTTTTATACTGCATTTACTCCTCACTCAAGTTCTACATCTGCTAGTACTCAAGGTTCAGTAAGTTTAGGAGGAAACATGGCAGCATCTGCATTTTTGATGAATAGGTATGCATCTATTCAATTGCCACAATAGTTGAATCAGATGCCACAAGAATACTTGAATATTCTTCCTCATTTCATAGGGGAGGATGAACAAACAACAGAGAATCATATAACAGTATTTTGTAATTTTGCAGAAAATCTAAATGTTGAACATGTGGATGTTGTTTTAAGACTTTTTGTGAAACCCATGGATGGAGAAGCAAGGAAATGGTTTAAAGGGCTTCCTAATAACTCTATTCCTACATGGGAAGAGATGGATCGCCTATTCACCCAGAGATGGGGAGAGAAAGGAGACCATGGGTATTCACTCATAGAGTTTAATGCTATTAAAAAGAAATCTGATGAAAGTTTTGTTGAATTCATCAGAAGGTTTAATAAATTGTACAATAGTCTTCTAGTGGAGATTAAGCCCCCTCCTGCTAGTGCAAAAATAACTTTTGTAGGGGATTTTGAGTCAGATTTTGGATTCACATTGAGGGAGAGAAGATCCATAACCCTTGATCAGATCCAAATTGATGCATTAGAAATAGAAGAAAATCTACCAGCTGTAGGTAAAGAACCAGAGACACAACCTATCCAAGATAAGGGAAAGGCTAAAGTGGAATCCTCTCAAAGTCAAACATAGAGGATATGAATAATGTAATTAAAACTTTGTCTAGTAAATTGATTAAACTAGAATTGGAGAGTAAGAATTCTCAGAGGCAAGCACAATAGAACAGAAACTTTAACCCTCAATATAGAAGACAACCTTTACAAATCTTGCAGAAAGAAAATACCAAGATCAAGTTCAAGCACCACTATATTTATAGGCAGATCCTGATGAAGTACCAGTGCATTCCAGGGACCATGATGATCAGGTTTCCACATTGTATGCAGTAGATGAAGATGAACTAGGTGTTGAGGGAGAAGAATATGAATATGCTAAAACAGATGCCATTTATGATGAGAATGAAGTTGATGAGTATTGGAAGCAATTTTTTGATTTTATGCAGGCAGAATTACATAAGAAATATGACTTGAGATCAAGGAAAATATCTAGAAGTCAAGAAAATGAAGGTGAGAATCAAGTTCCAGCTCCCTTACAGAAGGTGACTCCACAAGAACCACAGCCTGCAAAACAATTGAATAAAGGAAAGTAGCAGTAGAATATAAATAGAAAGACTCAAATACTTCAAGGTGAGTCTTCTCAAGATAGAAGTGAAAAAATTCCTTTAGAAAAACTTGTTTCCATTCCACAAGAGGTTTTAGTGATGAAGAGAATTGAAGATGAAAATGAAAGGAATACTAAACAGGTTCATTTGTTTAGTCTTACTAAAGAATTAGAAAAAATCAGAATTCAAGTGCCTCTCACAAAGTTGGTCAAAACACCAGTTTATGAGAGAGAGATTTCTGAGTTTATCAATCTAAGGGAGAATGTGAATGTAAATGACACTGTGAATCTGCAAGAGATAAACCAGTAGTGGTTTTTGGTCCACATGTGGAGGAGGTAGATTCTTCAACACCTCCTTTCTACATTTGTTTATTGATTCATGATTTCCTCTTGCATAATTGTATGTTTGATTTAGGAGCTTCGCATAACCTTATGCCATTATCAATGATGAAACAACTAAACCTACAAGTTACTAAACCTTACAGAGACTTGTATTCTTTTAATTTAAATAAAGTCAAGTGTCTGGGGATAATTAAAGATATGGTGGTGTCACTAGCCCATATCCCAGCTAGAAGCTTGGTAATGGATGTAGTGGTAGCAGATATCCCTGCTAGGTTTGGAACATTGCTATCTAGGTCATGGGGGTCTAAATTGGGTGGTGTTCTGAAACTAGATTTTACTTATGCTATCATACCAAATTTTGGTGGACAAGAAAGGAGGTTGTGCAATGAAACAAGATTTGTAAAGACAATCAGAAAGAATGGAGCAAGTAATTCACCTGCATATAACCAAGAGAAAGATGACTTTTCTTACATCGTGCTACATGACAATGTAGAGTTGGCTGAAGATAACCAGAGACAACTTACTTCAGCTAGTGTAAATACAGAGCTGCAAACAGAAGGGGTGTGGAAGTGCTTCTTTGATGGAGCCTATTCTAAAGAAGGAACAGGTGTTGGTTTCCTTCTAATTGCACCTGGAGGTATTATGTTCCCTTTTTCTTTTAAATTGGAGTTCGAGGCAACAAATAATGTGGAAGAATATGAATCCTTGATCATTGCTCTGCAAACAACAAAACAAATGGGAGTCTAGGCAATTTCTGGTTTTGGAGATTTAGAGCTGATTTTAAAGCAAATAAAGAAGCATTGTCAGACGAAAAAACCTAGGCTTAGGGCATACAGAAATGAAGTGTGGGATTTGGTTGAGAACTTCTTTGAAGCTTTCAACATTCAGTTCATTCCAAGAGATGGAAACAGATTAGCAGACTCTTTGGCTATGGATGCTAGTACTTTTAGGCCTCCTATTAATCCAAAGCTAAGATATGAGGTTAAATGAGGCACATGCCTTCTATTCCAGATAATATAAAACACTAGCAGATATTTGAGGATGATCAACAGATTAAGGAATTCTTGACTATGATTGAATATTTTCAGGGCACAAATATTGATCAAGATGAAGATGAAGCAATAGAAGCTGCAGAAGTAAGTGGTTTGAAAAATTCTATAGTTAATCAAAAAATTATTCAATTGAAAGATAATACTCTGCCAAGGGGACTTGTCCTTCTCGAAAGACTTTTTAACTCCAATGGTGTAGCAGTTAGTTCAGAGAAAATTCCACAGGATGAGCAGATTCAAGATCACAATATTAGAACCCAGAAGGAACCCAGGTTAGTCAAATTATTTAATGGAGTTCCACTTAATTATTAGGAGAGATATATTAAGATTTTCAAGGACTATATTGAGTTTTTTGCTTGGTCCTATGAGGATCTCAAAACATATGATGTAAGTATTATTCAGCACAAGATTCCCTTGAAAGAGGGGATTAAACCATTTAAGCAGAAACTCAGACAGATAAACCCTCTACTTTTACCATTGATTGAGAAAGAAGTCAAAAAGCTACTTGATGCCAAGAAATAGTTCCACTCATGTACTCTGTCTGGGTGGCCAATTTAGTCCCTGTAAGGAAGAAAAGTGGAGAAATAAGGCTATGTGTGGACTTTAGAAATATCAATAGAGCTTCCTTAAATGATAACTATTCGTTACCTAAAATGGATCATGTGCTGTAGAAGGTAACAAGATCATTCAGAATGTCCATGCTGGATGATTTCTCTGGGTATAACCAGGTGGCTGTTGACAAAGAAGATCAGAAAAAGACTGCATTCACAACTCCTTTGGGAGCCTTTATGTATGCTCGAATGCCTTTTGGGTTGATGAATACAGGTGCAACATTTCAGAGGGCAATAGGCATTGCATTTGTAGGGGATAAATTTGTAGTGATATACTTGGATGACATCATTTTTTCTCTAAGTATGATGAGGAGCATCTGGACCATCTTAAAAAGACTTTTGAGAAATGTAGAATATTTGGGCTTTCCTTGAATCCTAAGAAGTCTATTTTTGCTCTAGAAGAGGGAAAATTGTTGGGGCACATTGTTTCTAGAGATGGAGTGAAGATAGATCTAGCAAGGGTGCAAACTGTGCAGAAAATACACCTGCCCAAGAGTAAGAAAGACATTCACAAATTTCAGGGAAAAATAATCTTTTTAAGGAGATTTGTGTCCAATTATGCTGAAATTGTAAAAGAAATTACCAATATGTTGAAGAAGGAAAATGAAGTGCGTTGGACCAAGGAAGCAGAGAGTCATTCTCCAAGATTAAAGAAGCGTTACAAGCAGCTCCAGTTCTAATTAGCCCAGATTATCAAAATCCTTTTTAAGTTTTTTCATTTGCATCACCTAATTCAATAGTTGTTGTTTTGTTACAGAAAAATGATGAAGAAAAGGAGCAGCCAATTGCTTTCTTTAGCAAGATTCTCAGAGATGCTGAACTAAAGTATAATATTCTTGAAAAATAGGTATATGCTTTGGTAAAATCCCTAAAGGCCTTCAAAACTTATGTGCTGCAGTCACAGATCATTGCTTATGTGCTAAATGCTACAGTAAAAGATGTCTTAGTCCAGAGTGATGTGGAAGGCAAAAGAAGGAAATGGATAGCCAAGATCCAAGAGTATGACCTAGACATGAAGCCCACAAAGCTAGTGAAAGGGCATGGATTGGCCAATATGTTGACAGATTCAAATTTTCAGGCATTGGGAATCGACTTGCTAACACCTGCAAATAAGGAGATAATTGAAGAAGGTGAAGAAATATCAAGTCCAAGTATGAAGATCAGATATAAGTTTTTATGTTCAGAATGGTACAAGCACATAGTCCATTATTTGTGTTTTCTCTCTTGTCCTCAATATTTGGATAGAACAAAATATAGAGTATTAAAGATCAAAGCACAACTATATGTGATTGTTGAGGGCAGATTGTATTGGAAAGATCCTGTTGGAATTTTATTGTTATGTTTAACAGAGGATGAATTTACAGAGACCATTAAAGATTATCATGAGAAGTTATGTGGTGGACATTATAGTTGGAAGGCTACTACACATAAAATTATCCAGGCAGGGTTTTATTGGCCCACCTATTTGGTGATACATATAAGTTTGTTAGAGGCTGTCAGAAGTGTAAGCTTTTTGCTGAGAAGAAAAGGTTTGCTCCCTTGCCTTTGATCCCAGTATTCATAGAAGAACCATTTAGACAATGGGGACTAGATTTTGTTGGAGAAATTAACCCATCTTCAAGTGGACAACACAAGTGGGTTCTCACAGCTACTGATTATTTCACCAAGTGGGTAGAAGCTACACCTACTAAAAGGGAAAATGACCAGGTGGTGATGAAGTTCTTAGAGGAAAATATTTTCAGCAGATTTGGATGCCCTGTCAAAATCATAACAAACAATGTTCAAGTCTTCAGTTCACGTAATTTTGTTGCTTTTTGTCAAAAGTATAATGTTATTTTATCTCATTCAACAACTTATCATCCACAAGGAAATGGATTGGTTGAATCTACTACCAAAACATTGATGAAGATCCTTAAGGAAACCATTGCAGAGAATCAGAAAGACTGGGATTCAATGTTAAAGTTTGCTCTATGGGTTGTTCGAGTGACTACAAGAAGGTCTATAGGAAAATCACCTTTTGAGTTAGTGTATGGAACTCAAGATTTGTTCCCAATTCAGCTTGTGAAGCCTGTAATTGCAATGATTTAGGAGGAAAAAGAACAACCCAATGCTCTGATAAGAAGGATGCATAAGGTAGTGGAATTAAGTGAAAGTAGGGATAAGGTAAGAGACAACTTGATTATGTATCAATCAAAGATGAAGGGCATTTTTGACAGAAAAGCCAAAGAGATTGATTTTAAAGTTGGAGACTTGGTATTAAGGTCGGATACTAGAAGAGAAGATAAGGGTAAACATGGGAATTTTGATCCTCTCTGGTATGGCCCATTCAGGATCATAGAAGCAAGGGAAAATAATACATTCTTCCTGGAGAATCTTGATGGTGAAACTCTACAGCTGCCTGTCAATGGGCAGTACCTCAAGCAGTATTTCCATTTCTGAAGCACAAGCATCCTATCATTGTAGATACCAGAGTGAATTCATTGTACAAATTCCATAGAATTTAAATTGGCTAAGCAATATATGACTCCACGCCTGAGGTGCAGGCACTGATCTGTGGTTCTTAGTGCTTCTGTGGAAAAAACACTATCCCCAGGTGGAGCCAGGTGTTGTAGCATTCATTTTACTTTTAATTTTATTTTTAGTTTTATCGCAAAAAGGAAAAAAAATCAAATATTATGTTATAACGGAAAAAAGAGAAAATGCAGAAATTTAAAAGAAATGAGTTATTTTACTTTATTGACGGCTTTTGAACGTGATAAACCCGCGAGAAGATCTAAGTCATCCGATCAACAGGAAGCAAATCCAAAGATAGTCACGTGGATAACAAGAATGAAGTTTAATTAGAAATCAGATGCGATAAGTTATAAAATCAGGTTAACACCTCAGTTGATTAGGGCCTTCCGCTTGAAGAATGCAGATCCGACGACAATCGCGCGGTTAACAAGGGCGAGGTTTAATTCAGAAAATGGATGTGATGGCTTATAGAATGTGATTTAATCTTTTGAAGTCTAGATTAATCATAGTTTCTCATCAGGAAAGGATGATATCCAACGGATATCACGTCGAAAAGTGCACGAAATTTATTATAAATTTCAGACCCGAGAAATCTTTAAATTCCAATTTTGTTTCCATATTGAGTCTGTGGGGAAGGCAAATGTCTATGGAAAAGGTGGACGTGATCATATTATGAAACACAGTTTGAAGACTTTTCAGTTCCGTGGTAAGCCATATTCCGCGTAATCAACCAATTTCACTGTTTTAGCAGAATAACTAGAATTAGTGGCAGATGACCAAAACTCCAAAGGAACGATGATTGGTCGGGTTTCTTTGTGTTTCCACCAATCGGAACACTTCTGATATATATGTGGGTCATAAGGGTTTCTTTATGTTTTATAAAATTAGAACATTTCTGATACATACGTGGGCCCAAGTCCACACATGGAGTTTTGTTAAAATGCAGTTTGCTGTGTTAAAATCGTTTAATTATTATTAGAACATCTACAAAGAAACTTCATCAGCAGTCAAGCCACAGATCTGAACAGTGAACAACCATCACCAGTTTCCTAATTTCTGTTACTTCTTGTTATTTTTTCTTGAGAATGAGGTGTATTTTACCTTTCGATGTAATATTCTGTAATGACTTTTACTTTAGATAGTTAGGAGATAGTTAAATAGTTTGATAGTTCTGGTGAATATCAATTGTCACATGATGTATGAAAAGAGACATAATTATAGAAAAAAGGTTCGAATTTTGAAGAACCTGGAGACTAGGCCACTGTTTTCTTGATAAAACAATTGATTAATGAAAGAATCAAAAGTTTTCCACACATTTTTGGGTATGATTTTGTAACTTTCCTATTATGTGCCATAATATGTTTTCTTTCCTTTAAGTATGGTAATGAAGCTGCAGGTCTTTGTTTGCCTATGTGAATGAAGTTGAATTTCCTTAAAAGAGTGCTCCTATACTTGAAGTTCCTACCTCTGCAATTCTTCTAAGTTATAGATAGTAGTTCCTATGTAAAACAACATATTGTCTTTAACTTCCCTAAGTGTCACAGATAATAGATTCTGTGTAAAACAACATATTGTCTCTGATTTCTGCAAGCATTCTTTATTCAACATTTATATTCAGTGATCAAATGGAATTATGAGACTTTCATATCACCTAAGCATTAAGGGTTAAGAACCAGGTCTTTTAGGTCCTTCATTTGAGGATACATCATATAAATAGGTGACATAAGTAATAAACATTAATGTCTTAAGCACAATTTCTACACAGCCAAGAAATTGGTTTCTTAAGGGGCAACAGGTTGGATGGCTCCTGGGGGTTCTATTGCATGTGTAGAAGGTTAGGTTGTCTATGTTCTGTTGGTTATACTTCCTTAACTTCTACATAGGGAGTTGAATCATGTCATAGGAACTCTTCGTCACATGTTTACCCTGGTTGGCCAGTTACCTGGGTAGATGTGAGAGGAGGGTGTTACACATCATTTTAGTTTCATCCATTACCCTTGACTTAATGATCAACCATTAAAATTAACACACCAAATAAAATTAATTTGACAATTTTCTATTTATTTGTTATCAAACCAATATTATATAAGCTATGGTCTTGGGATAGGGGAGTGAGGTGAGATTCCCCAATACTACAAAACAAATATAACATCTTGAGATATGGTGTGTAAATCTACTTTCTGTGGCACGATCTAAGAAGCCCTTCTAACACAAGTGTTAAGCACTAGGCTACATTGGGATCTTCAGAGTGACCTCCTAACTCTATTTGGAATTGGTGGCAGTTATATCCAGGAACTGCAACATACTCATGGGGGTATCGTTCAGGAGTTTTTAGTCTCGATACCCTCCCCTTGCATGTAATTATAGCTGACAGCAGTCCCCCCAGGATGTGTTATTGTTGGTGGTGACCTTGGTGGTCTTTCTTAAGATACTATCATGGGTGATGACGAGGGGCTCTGTCCTTTCTATACCCAGGACATATTTCAGGTAGACCCACTCAGTCCTCTTGGGAGGGTGCTCCACAAATCATAGGAGCACTTGGAACTAGGTTGGATCATTAAGCAGGTACTTGTTATAACTTTCCTCACCATTTCCTTACCACTGACCCATGCATTAACTAAGTGGGCTTTGATGCTAAGAGGATCCCTTTCCCACTCTAGTTTGCTTGGTTTGAACTTTAGGATCTTTTTAGTGCATGTTGTTTGTTCTCTGTATCTAGTGGCCTTAGGAATTTTATTCGTTCACACTTGTGTCCCCTTTTTTTCACATTGTGGCATATTTTCATTTGCTTCATTCTTGTAGACTTATGGCCCCTACCCCCTACAAGGTGGGTCCATCTCCTCGTAGAAATAGAATTAATTCCAACATAGGTACATTTGTGTCTCGGGTTACTCTGGGTGCCACTTAGGGGCTTGAACCTTCCATTCATCTAGTGGTTGACCCTAGTTCGCCACATCATCAACATACCTTTGAACCCATCTCATTAGCTAAGGGTGTTGACTTACTTGGATATTCACATAGTCCCTTACTCGAGTCATTCATGGATAACGTTAATAATTCTGTGTTGGAACCCATTGTGTCCATACCTTTAGTGACTGATGGCCTTCCGGAGGTCACATCCACATCCATACCTTTGGCCACAAATCCCTTCTAGACCAAATCATTTTATGACTCATTATCCTCATTGTGGCATATATTACTGGAATTCCAACACTTAGAACATCTAGTATGGGGCCCTCCACATCAATGACATTTACCTCTCCATTCATGATGAGTGGAGGTTTGAGTTCCATCACACCTAGTGTCCCTATGTCTAATGTTGGAGGATCTATCTTTCCTTTCATGTATGGTTTCACAAGCCCCATGATGGGTTAGGTATCTTCGTGGGAAGTATGAAAATACCCAATAATGGGTTTCCAATTGGTTTGAATCCTTTCAGTGTGGCCATTTCATCCTATAGTAGCATTGGAGTTCTGTTTTTTTCTAGTGGGTCTACCAATCCTTTTGGGAGTTAACTACTTAGAGGATCTATGTTCTAGAGTCACACATATGATCCTTGGAATTCCTTTAGGGGGTGAAAAAATTCTAGATTTATAATCCATGGGGGTCTTAATCCTCTCAGTAACCACTTTTGATCCCCCTACGGTCCAAGAACTAAAAAAAGTCTTCAGAATAACTTTTCCACTTTGGCCACTTAACCTAGGGGAATTAACCAATCTCAAGTTTACATGGGAATTAGAGCTAACAACTCTTGTCAACCATCTCCCATAGCTAGCCTTAATACAGGAAACAACACTATGGGGGAAGCACCTCCTCCACTTAGGTCCCAAGGGTCTTCTAAGCCTTCCCAAGCTTCATTCACATCTCCTTTCTTGGAAAATATTTCTTTGCTTGATCTTTCTAAGTTGATGAATGACCCCATACGACATAATCCTGCATGGCCACCTGTTGCACACATAAGTTACCAGCAAATATTTTGGAATTTGATGGTAGGACTAGAGAAGAAATTGCAGTTCATATCACCACTTATCGTCAATGGTGTTCATCCAAATCTTTCATGGACGATAGTATTAGACTACATCTTTTTCAACATATTCTCACTGGTGGTGCTACTAAGTGGTATATTGATCTTGAATCCACCACTTATGATACTTTCCAATATTTTCCAAAAAACATTGTTAATCACTATCAATTTCCTGTTAGATATGAGGCTAGTACAAATATACTCACTACTTGTTATAGACATTTTTGGGCACTGCAACCCCAATCATACATGTCCATAAACCAAGGGCTCCTAAGTCCCTAAAAGTGTTGCTTCACACCCTAAAGGAACAAGGTCAGCTAATTACATCATCTCCCATAAGTTCTCCACAGAAAACTGCTTAGAACTGGTCAAAGCTGGACCATACAAACTGCCCAGTGCAGAGGGTGCGATGCATCTCACCTGCTTAGTGTAAAGGGTATGATGCATACTGGAAAGCCATTTTGTAGGGTGCGATGGGTGAGAGTAGACAAATGGCAGAGACAATTTGCAAGGTGGATCGTCATGGAATCTTCCAGAAACTTCTCCTGTGACACTTGCTTCTCTGAATTCGCCCAGGGATGAGTAAGAGATCATCAATCTCCAAGTGGAATAAAAAATTATTAGAGAGAGGACACTAATCAAAATCCCAAAATCTGACTCACCCCCCTGTAATCATCTATATATGGATCCCTCATCCTAGAGATCCACAGGCTGGAATTTTGTATCTTGTAAGGAAGTGCTGTTGGTTTCCTGGTGGAATATCATAGTGTTGGGTGATCTAAGCTTTTCATGAGGTGAAGAAGGGCTTTCATGCTGGGAGGATGACGCTGGGTTAGATCAATGGGTTGTAATCCTCTCTTCTAATCTTTATATCAATAAAGCTATTCAAGTTTTCCTTCACATTCTTGTATGTCTGATAGTATATGCATGTGTGTGGTCAATATATATATGGTCCTATATTGTTTATGATTGTAGACCTCTGCACTTTGAAGGTATTATGCTGCTTTGACTTTACAGGTACTCTTTGAAGCGGAGTGGTCAAGGGAGAAGCGGCAAAGACCTGTCGGTGAGGAGAAGGGACAAGGGAAGAACCGAGAAAAAGATCGAGGTTGGTATTCTTTGATCCTCTCCTATCTACTTCTCATAAAGGAAAATGAAAGTAACTTTAATCTGTTTGTTTCTAAGATAGCTACCCGTCTTAGTGGGACTAGCAGCTCTGCGTAGACACTTGATTTCCTGATAACAAAATGGCGACTCTGTTGGGGAGCAAATAGATTGTTTGTTTGTCTATATTTGTTTGCTTTATAAACTTACAAATGGAGCTTGAAGTTAAGCCAGCTAGCGTTCGAACTGCATTTTCTATGCAAGTGCAAAGTAGATCAATGTTGCTTCAGTCTATCTCTGGGTTTTGTTTATAAACTGAACAATCGATTTGCAAACATCCTAATTACCCTAGTGGTGGCTTTAGTAACCTCATTAGATCAACCCCTGTGATTTCTATATATTGACTATCATTAGCTCAGCCTAAATCCCTGAACTAAGCTGCAAACTGTGACCAAGAACCAAGTCGAAGTCTCGTCCCTGGACCATCGCACTTTCTTCTCTTGGGAATCTGGATGCATCGCACCTCCCATGTGTAGTAGGTGCGCTGCATCGCACTTTCCCTGTGTTGCAGGTGTGTTGATCAGATAAGACCTCTTCTGCTCTCAGATTTTGGTTTTGTGTTCACTCTCTTAAGCTTTATTCAGGCGTTTTGTTGTCTATGATTAGTATACCACTATGGAAACTCCCTTCCTTTGCATGATTCCACCTACATAGTACAAATAATTTTGAATGTTTTTATGTATTATGTGCCATTTACAGTTCTCTTTTACAAAAGGTAACGTAATCAAACTGTCGTCTTTTGATTTGGAAGTGTCGCAAGTGTTGTTTTCAGTCAAAGAAAAAAATTCTATTATTCTTGATGGTCGATTATATAGTTACTCTTGTATTTGATTTGAATTAGTAGTTTTTCAAGTGTCAAAATTAGTTTTCAATTCAAAATAGCAAAGTGTCGTCATTATCTTCCTTTCGTTTTTGAAGAGAAATTTGTTAGTATTGTCGCTTTGAAAAGATAATTCAGATTTGTACTTAGCATTCTTCTTGTCATTCACACATTAAGAACGCTGAAAATAAATACATGCATGTGCATTTTCATCTAAACTGCTTGTTGGTTTGATTTAGGACAGTGCATCTAGTGTGTGTTCTCTGCTCTATGTTGAAAGAATATCATCTCTCTTTCTTTAGTAGCTAGGATTTTCATTGCAAAAAGAAGATTAAATGATTGTTTATCATCTTAGATTTCATTTTAGGAATTGTATATCTACATCACATGGTGAACCTGAAAGGAAAATTTCTTAAGAAAGATCAACTATAAAATAAATTTAATGAACATAAAAACGCTTTCGAACCTAATGCACAACATCTAGAAGTCTAGGCTAGAGATGTATTCTGGCGTCGTAAAGCCTGGTAACTACCACTTTCGTTGTTGGTTGGGTGATTCCTCCTCTTTTGAGATGACAAGTGCCAGTACGGACTTGTGCTCCCACGTACCATCGAGTATATATTGGGAGACCAAAATAGGCTATATCCTTTATCCATAGGAAGCTGTGTCTGCTGCCCTATTGATCGCAATGCACTGAAAACAACATTTGGGAAGATTGATTGCCATACCGTAAAAAGTATTCTGTAGTTTTGCGATTGGTTTGGTAATCCCTTTGTCTAGATTTCTAGGGTAGTCTCTTTCGTTCCTTTTCAGACTCCTTAAAGGAAAAGGTCCATCTGAGCACCTATCACTTCAAGCTAATTAAAAATCGAAGGCGACTAGAGTCATCTTTTGTTTTTTCTCGACTCTTAAAAATTAAGAAAACAAGTTGTGTCAAAGCATCTAAAATTTATTTTAATCGAAATAATATCACCATTCCCGCATTGGTCTTAGGTTGAGGAAAATGGAGTCCACCAACCAAGGATTTCCCCTTAGAGGAAATCCTAGTCCTTTCTCCTCTTGGGGAGATGTTGGTGCACCTCATATGGCCACATTGTCTCTTCCAGGATTGATGATTGGCTTGCCAATATGGCTCTTCTTGACCTTCATCAATCAAAACACCGTGATTCCTGAACAATCAAGTCAGCAACTAGATGATACTAAAGCTACCCCCCAACCTTCTACTTCGTCTGATTCTCCCTCTCCTCCTTCCTCTTCAATTGATGAAGCTGGTAAAGCCAAAAATCAAGTAACTAAGAAGGAGAAGAAGGGGAAGGAGAAGAAAGAGAAGAAGAAGAAGGAGCCAAAGGTGAAAATGGGTAACCGGGCATCATCTAGTGAAAATCCACACACCGCATCGTCCAAGCCTAAATCTCCATGTGTCATTTGCAAAGGATACCACTATCATCGAGATTGTCCTTGCATCCCTCGGATCTTAAGGGACTGGTCCCCTCGATTGCACAATCCGGTGTCATCAACCTCTGAAGATCATGTTGAAAGTGCACCATCAACTAGAGAAAGCGAAGCATTTGGACAGGAAAGGAAATGTAAATTTCCTTGTAAACTGTGTGAAGGTGATCACGTCGTCCACCATTGTCCCTTCCTAGATGAAGCTAAAAGAGTCTTGGATAACTGTCCTGCTTCACCGCTATGGCTTCCTCCTGGATACAAGAAACTCTTTCCGAGTCCATCACTAGTTGAAAATCCGACTGACACACCATTGTGGTCGGTCGAAGCATCTGTCCTTGAAGATAAACCCACTGAATCCATACCAGACGAAAGTCAAAAGGTTGAGGCAGCAGTCGACCTGGTCATGTCTGCAGAAGGTCCATCTTCAAATGATACAATCACCGAGGAGAATGAGAACGACACCGTTCAAATTCTTTTCGTAAACACAGAATCCAATGAACATGGGGGCAATCTGCCCATTCCTTTACCATAGGAAGGAACTTCGTCAGAGTCATATCTGGCCGTCTATTCGGTCCCACCTCCAAGCAACCTAGTCGTTTCTTTCGATTGGAATCTACTAGGCAGACCCCGTTTACCAGCTAGTGTACCATTCCATATCATTGTACAAGCTTATAAAATGGTCATGGTCGGTACCATCATAGATGAAGGGGCTTCTGTGAGTATCCTTTCGTCAACTGCTTGGAAAGCGCTTGGTTCACCATCGCTTCTACCTGAGATGAGAAATCTGACATGCTTCGACAAAGGAATCAGTCGACCGATAGGGATCCTTCCCAATGTACCTATAACGTTGAGAAGGAAAACTATTTATATGAACGTAATGGTAGTCCAAGGACCTCTAGATTATAATCTACTCCTTGGGCGCGACTATATTTATAGCATGGGAGCCATTGTCTCCTCACTCTTTAGAGTAATGTGTTTTTCGCATGAAGGCCGAGTGGTCCAGCTCGTAGACCAACTTTCGTTCCCCAGCTTACACATAGCTAATAGTCAAATGCCCTCCCTAAATGATCTTTTCACACAAGGAATGTCTCATCAATCTTTGGTCTGTCCACCTGAAGAACACGAGTAATTCGGGGGGACATGTGTTATAGACATTTTTGTGCCTTGCATCACTGAGCATGAAATGTCAATAATCAAGGGATCCAAAGTCCCTAAACATGTTGTTCCTACCCCTAGAGGAACAAGGCCAGCAAACCACAACAATTCACAAAAGTTCTCCACCTGAAAACACTCAAAACAAGGCAATTCTGGATCATGTCAACTGCTCCACTGAGCATCTGCGCTGAATGTCAACTGCTCCACTGTCTACCTGCGTTGAATGTCAACTGCAAAGAAGGCTACCTGTGCTGAGCGAGTTTGGACAAGTGGCAGAGTCATTCCTCAAGGTGTCAATGCCCAGGAAGCTTCCAAAATGACACTTGGATAAGGGAATTCGACTGGTGATGAGTAAGAGGTTCCAAATCTCCAAGTGGAAGCAAGAACCTCCAAGTGGACTCAAGAACTGAAGTGGGAGAGGACACTAGTCAGTCTTAGACCAACCTCAAGCTGACTCATCCTCTCTCCAAAACTCCTATATATAGATCTCTCTCCATGAGGTCAAGGGAGGCTGGAATTTGGTATTTGCAAAGAATTGCTGTTGGTTTGTGGCTAGAAACATTGGGTGTGTTATGCTTTGAAGGGAGCTGAAGAAGGAATTCCATTCTGCTGGGAAGGAGATGCTGGGTTGGAGCCCTATGGGTTGTATCTCTTCCTGAACCCTGTTACTTTCAATAAAGCTATCTTGATTCTTTCCTATATACTGGTGTATTTGATATGATTGCATTAGTATATTTGATTTACTTCCAATCCTGAATCATTTATGAATATGTACATTTGCCTTTGTATTGTGTTCTTCTCTTGTCACAGGTAGCTGTTCTCTTGTGATCTCGTGGGATTCAAGTAGCTGTTCTCTTGATCAAGCGAGGAGGCAAGTAGCTGTGGACACACAAAGGGAAGAGGATCTAGATCGAGGGACAACCAGAAGACAAAGGTAAGTCTGCCGATCTCCCCTCTTTCACATTTCATAAAGGAAGAAATCATAATAGTCGTATTCGTTTGTTGCTAAGGCGTTGTCACACCTTAGGTGGATAGGATCGTCCTGCATAGGCATTTTTCCCCACAACAAATTGGTGACTCCACTGGGGAAGAACTTGTTTATTCATTTCATTTGTGTTTCCATCATTTGTTTACTTCATAGACTTGACAACTACTATTGAACTGCATCTTTCCTGGATGCAAAGTAAAAGTTGCTGCTTTGATCCAGTTTGTTGGACTTGTCTATGATCTAAACTAGATCCACAAATGATTTGATGATCCTTGTGATAGTCTTTAGTACCCTATCAAAGCATCCCTCTGTTTATACCTTGCTTGTGTTTCTGATTTGGCCTGAAACAGTTGATTTTTGAGCATTTTATGACCCAGAACCCAAGGGAAACGAGAGTTTCTCTTTCAGCGCAACTGCTGTGAAGGCAGTCTGCATTTCAACACAGGTCCCGAAGGGGCTACCTGTGCTGAATTTCAAGTCCTCAGTGTTGAGGTTGCGCTGAACCAGTTTGGCCTTGTGCAGCTGGGGTTCTTTGTCCTCTGTTGCCCTGTTTTGATCTCTGTTTTTTGCAGCCTTTAACCAGCATAGGTACCAGTCTGATAAGTCTTTTCTTTTCTTAGATTCCGCCTCGCTTTTGTACAAAAAGATTGTGAATGTTTTTATGTGTTTGTGGCGTCATTTACAGTCTTCCTTTGCATGAGTAAAGTAGTCATCCTGTAGCCTTTGATTCAGATCTGATTGATTGTGGTCTTAGAAGAGAGTTCATTGGCTGTTTGCAGATTGATTATAGATTTACTTTTGCTTATTGGTTTGAATTTGTGTCTTTTAAGGGTCAAAACAAGTCTTTATTTTGAAAATAGCAAAGTGATTGTAATCTCTTCTACCCTTGTTGACTTCGAAAAAAGTGTACTTGTTTGTATTGATCATTTTAAAAGCAAGTTCAAAGTTGTGCAAAAGGCTTTCTTTGTAGGCATTTATACTAAGAAAGTTGAAAACAAACACCTGCATTGTGCATTTTGCATTTGATAGTTTGCATGTTGGATTTAGGGAAAGTGCATTAGAGTGTGCTGATTGCTCTTTGAGAAAAGATAGTGTTATTCTTTTCCCTTAGTAGCTAGGATTTTCAAAGTTGAAAGATAATAAAGCTTGCTTATCATCTTAGACTGCATTTAGGAATTTGTATCATACATCTCGTGGTGAACCTTGAAAGGCAAACTTTAAAAAAGATCAACCTAAAATAAACTGAATGAATCTAACAACGCTTTGTAACATAACGCACAACATAGAGGTCTAGGCTAGAGACGTGTTTCGGCGTCGTTAAACATAGTGACTGTCGATCTCGAAGAAGGTGGGTGATTCCTCCTGAGAGTCGGTGGCACTAATACGGATTGTGCTCCCACGTACCGTCGCGTATATATTGGGAGACCCCTATAGGCATATATCTTTTATCCTTAGGAAGCCGTGTCGGCCGCCCTACTGATCGCAATGCAGTGAACACAGCATTCACGAAGATCGACCACCCGTACCGTAAAAAGTATTCTGTGGTTTTGCGAAAAGTTTGGCACACCCTCTGCCTAGATCTCCAAAGCAGTTTCTTTTGGCCTTTTTCAGACTCTATAACAGAAAAAGTCCATCCGAGCATTTGTCACTTCGGGCTCGTTAAAACATTGAAGGAGACTAGAGTCATCTTTAGCTTTTTCTCGACTCTTTAAAACTGAAAAAGCAAGTTGTGTCTAAAAGCGTCGTTAACAATTTATTTTAAACGAAACAATCACCCTTTAATCCTGCGTTGATCTTTAGGTTGAAAAGATGGAGCACACCAACCAAGGAGTTCCCTTGGGTGGAAATCCTAGTCCCTTCTCCTCTTGGGGAGATGTTGGTGCGCCCCACATGGCCACATTGTCGCTTCCAGGACTGACAATTGGCCTACCAGTTTGGCTCTTTTCGACCAATGTCGTTCAGAATACCACCACTCTTGAACAATCGAGTCAACAGTTAGATCAGACAAGAGTTGCCTCCCAGCCTTCCACTTCATCTTCCTCCCCTCCTTCCTCTTCGCTTGACGGAACTGGTCGATTAAAAAATCGGGTTCCTAAGGAGAAGAAGGAGAAGAAGAAGAAAGAAAAGAAGAAGAAGGAGCCTAAGGCGACTGGGGGCAAACAAGTGTCATCTAACAAAAATCCACACACAGCACTCGTAAGGCCTAAATCGCCATGCGTCATATGCAGGGGAGACCACTTCCATAGAGATTGTCCCTGTATCCCACGGATACTAAGAGACTGGTCCCCCCGTTTGCACAATTCGGGAGCATCGACCTCTGATAGCCATGTCGATTGCTCGCCGTCAACTAGTGGGAGTGAAGCTCCAGGACAGAATGGGAGAGTTAAATTTCCCTGCAGACTGTGTGAAGGCGATCACGCCATCCACCGTTGTCCCTTCTTAGACGAGGCAAAAAGAGTTCTGGAAGATCGCCCGATTTTACGAGCGAATCTTCCTCCTGGATATCAAAGACTCCTGCCAAGTCCCTCACTAGTTGAGAATCCGGCTGAGCCACTTAGATGGTCAGCCGAAGCACCTGTCATTGAAGAAGAACCGTCTGGATCCATGCCTGACGAAAGTCAAAAGGTTGATACGGCAGTTGACCCGGTTTTGCCTTCAGAGGCTCCATCTTCGAATGACACCATCACAGAGGAGAATACAGACGACACCGTCCAGGTTCTCTTCATCAGCACTGACTCTGATAATCAAGGGGGCAATGCCACCATTCCTTTGTCGCAGGAAGCAAGTTCATCAGAGCGGTATCCGACCGTATATTCGGTCCCACCACCAAGCAACCTGGTTGTGTCCTTTGATTGGAACCAACTAGGCAGACCCCGGTTGCCAGCCAGTGTGCCATTCAGAATTATTTGTCAAATATACAGAATGGTAATGGCTGGCACTATCATTGATGAGGGGGCATCTGTGAGTATCCTTTCCTCTATTGCTTGGAAAGCGCTTGGTTCGCCAACGCTTTTACCTGAGATGAGAAATCTATCAGGTTTTGATAAAGGAACCAGTCGACCTTTAGGGATCCTCCCCAATGTGCCTATAGCATTGAAAGGGAAGACCGTTCAAATGAACGTGATGGTCGTTCAAGGACCCTTGGATTATAACCTACTCCTTGGACGAGACTATATATATTGCATGGGAGCTGTAGTCTCCTCACTCTTTAGAGTAATGTGTTTTCCGCATGAAGGAAGAATGGTCAAGCTCGTGGACCAACTTTCGTTTCCCGGATCACACATCGCAAATAGTCATGTGCCATCCCTAAATGGTCTATTCATGCAAGAAGTGTCTCAACCCACGGTCCGTCCTCCTGATGAGCGCGAGTAATCCGGGAGGATATGACTGGAACCCAGGGGGCATGCATCCTGGCCTGCTTCGGCAGGGAAACTTTGGGTATAGGGTAGGTTTCCGCGGGAGAATATGACTAGTCCGTACCCCGTCCGTGGTTGGAAGAGGGGTTGTTCTAGAATAGGATTCTTTTGTCAAAGTTACGTGTTTGACACCAGTCATTCACCCTTGTCTATTTCGGTAGACATTGCCGAGGAAGTGTTTTGTTTGAAAGATTAACGAGACAATCTTTGGGTAACCTGAAAGTGGTAAGCCTCTCTCGATTAAAACAAATGTTTTGGCGGAGGGTAAGTAGAGGTAACCTTGAAACTCTATTTTATACCTGGGGGCATGCAAACCTTTTGGAGTGCAAGCAAAGAGCGGTTATTTATCTGTTTTTTGGGTTAGCCGTTTCCTAACTTGTATAAAGAAAGGATGGGGAGCAAAGCTTAGTGAGATGAAGCTCCATAAAAAATAGAATCTTGATGAGACACTCTTATCAAAAGACTGGGTAAATCGAGCAGTTTTAGCATAAAGTTCATGCTCGTTAAAAAATAAACGCAAGATCCGAGCAGTTTTAACGCGGTCTTCATGCTCGTTAAAAAATAAATATAAGCAGTGAGCAATGTTTCCTCCAGAGTTTAAGCTCATTTTTATCTAAAAAATGAACCTATCCCGGTAAATAACCACTGTGATCGTAAATTTATCAGCCATAAAAGCCTTGGTCGTGTTTGCACCTGCCACCTCCACTTTCATTTGGCCGATCGTTCAACTCCATAGGATTGTTTACCCATTTTGAGGAACAGCTGCGAAGAGTGATTTCACCTAGCCATCCTTGTGACACTGCCGTGATTGGAAAATTCCAACCTGTACCTAGAATCAGTTGCTATCCCTGTTTATCACTCGTTCCTCAAAAGACGAGTCTTCTTTAAGCTCTTTTCAACTGACTTGTAAAATATGAAAAGATTGCCGAGTTTTGGCCTTCCAGCTCATTAAAGGATAGGAAGAGCTATCCCTCCTCTAGATTTTAATCTTTTTGGACCTGAGGGATTATTGCACAAAAAGGTCGAGCGCTTGTTTTATTCGGCTCGTTAAAGTTATCGAAAACTCATCCCTTCTGTATTGTTTTATACTTTTTCGGACTTAAGGGATTAGATGACGAAAAAGGAATTTTGGAGTTAACTTTATGTACCTTTTCAGACTCTCTAAAAATGAAAAGGACCGAGTTATCCTTGTCGTTAAACTCGTTAAAATTATTAAATAGCGACAAACTTGTCTTTAGACGAGAACGAGTTTCACTATCGCTAGGCTCGTTAAAACATAGCGATGGGCTTCCCCGAAGGGCAGGTTATAGAACAAGCATATGTTATCCTCCTCAAGCTTGACAAAAATAAAGAGGTACTGGTCAGCAATGACTGGGGAAAAATTGGGAAAAATCAAGAAAACTTTGATGGTAGCAGGTCGCTCTTGAACATGACACTTTTCCTCCGTATCACATTCGGGTTGGGTTGTTTCATTCACCGGTCACATCACCATGGTCTTGCCATACCATCCATATTTGGGGTAATGCTACTGATCCATCGCATCAGTGTCGCCATATGTTCAAGAGAAGTCGTTCAGAAAGAGTCAACCGGGTCCCATCCACTGCCATACATTATCCTTCATCCATTCATGACCGCCACCCTGAATCATATGTCACAGATTGTTTTCACCTCCATTAAAATCATTAGCTCCGTTCCGTGTCACTGATGTGGGATTCATTAAGGCCCTCCTTTGACGGATCGCTCCTTGTCGACATCAGCTCATTATCCAAGGAGTTGATCTAGGAACAACCCCTTCAGTACTTTGAAGCTTGCATGCCTCAATGGCAAGTTTCTCACTTCCGGCGACAGGTATACATCAATGACCTTCGACCAGAAGATTTTGCGTGGTGTTCGACGCCAAGTCCTTTATTCACACCACGTGAATTGTACTGCAGTACCTTGAGGGTCATTATCATTATCGGTGATTCCTCTCGTGCTTGTTAACGGTTTACATCATTGACCGGTAATCAAGCGATGTCTTTCCATGTTCGACTTCAGCGCAATTCTCACATGGATCGACTTGTACTTAGAGTGAAGATCGAACGAGTTTGAAGACCCCGGATCTAGTTTCATCCACCCGGGCTGCGATATATATTCAGGAAAGATAAAGACATTTGACATGTACATCATTGCAGCAGATGATCATCCTACTCAAAGGATGATAATTTTCACCAAAATTATCAGTCTACCATCAGACGATTGTTTGTTCTATGTACCGAAATGTATTTATAAAGCTGAGCATGGGAATGCCCGCCCCAGCTAGATCATGAAAGCAGTATGAATCATAATGTATTGTATTGTATTTTTATTACAGGTCTCCTCCCAGCAGATGGATGAACTTCGGACCCTCCTGGATAAAGCATTTCACCCGATAAACGACCTCATACTTTAGGGGGCAACTGTTATAGACATTTTTGTGCCTTGCATCACTGAGCATGAAATGTCAATAATCAAGGGATCCAAAGTCCCTAAACATGTTGTTCCTACCCCTAGAGGAACAAGGCCAGCAAACCACAGCAATTCACAAAAGTTCTCCACCTGAAAACACTCAAAACAAGGCAATTCTGGATCATGTCAACTGCTCCACTGTCTACCTGCGCTGAATGTCAACTGCAAAGAAGGCTACCTGCGTTGAGCGAGTTTGGACAAGTGGCAGAGTCATTCCTCAAGGTGTCAATGCCCAGGAAGCTTCCAAAATGACACTTGGATCAGGGAATTCGACTGGTGATGAGTAAGAGGTTCCAAATCTCCAAGTGGAAGCAAGAACCTCCAAGTGGACTCAAGAACTGAAGTGGGAGAGGACACTAGTCAGTCTCAGACCAGCCTCAAGCTGACTCATCCTCTCTCCAAAACTCCTATATATAGATCTCTCTCCATGAGGTCAAGGGAGGCTGGAATTTGGTATTTGCAAAGAATTGCTGTTGGTTTGTGGCTAGAAACATTGGGTGTGTTATGCTTTGAAGGGAGCTGAAGAAGGAATTCCATTCTGCTGGGAAGGAGATGCTGGGTTGGAGCCCTATGGGTTGTATCTCTTCCTGAACCCTGTTACTTTCAATAAAGCTATCTTGATTCTTTCCTATATACTGGTGTATTTGATATGATTGCATTAGTATATTTGATTTACTTCTAATCCTGAATCATTTATGAATATGTACATTTGTCTTTGTATTGTGTTCTTCTCTTGTCACAGGTAGCTGTTCTCTTGTGATCTCGTGGGATTCAAGTAGCTGTTCTCTTGATCAAGCGAGGAGGCAAGTAGCCGTGGACACACAAAGGGAAGAGGATCTAGATCGAGGGACAACCGGAAGACAAAGGTAAGTCTGCTGATCTCCCCTCTTTCACATTTCATAAAGGAAGAAATCATAATAGCTGTATTCGTTTGTTGCTAAGGCACTGTCACACCTTAGGTGGATAGGATCGTCCTGCATAGGCATTTTTCCCCACAACAACATGACTGAAACCCAGGGGGCATGCACCCTGGTCTACTTTGGCAGGGAAACTCTAGGTATAGGGTAAGTTTCTGTGAAGGATATATGACTGGTCCAACACCCGTTTGTATGGGACAAGGGGATTAGATTGGGATAAGATTCCTTCGTCAAGGTTAGGTGATTGGAGCCTTTGTCCAAATGGACTAATCCGAGGAAGTGTTTCTGTCTGCTGTGTGGATGGAAACTCTCTTGCGAATGCAAGAACTTCTAAATAGTAACCTGGAAACTTTACTTCACTATACCTGGGGGCATGCAAACCTTTTGTGAGCAAGTGAAAAGCGACCAACATAATGCTAACTCTATGGTTCCGCTGACTTCAATTGCCTAATTCAGGTGATTGGTCGAGTCGACCGTTCATCTTTGCAAGGGCCAGATGGCACCAGCAAAGTAAAGGAAAAATTTTCCTACCTAACTTTGTTAGTGATCTTGGTAGTTAAGCAGAGGAGCGTAGTTGGTCATTCCTAGCTTGCATATGAGAGGCAATGGAGCATAGCTTCGAAAGGTGCAAGCTCCATAAAAATGGAATCTATCGATGAGACATCCTTATTATACGACTGGCATGAGAAATTTTTATGTGAAGTTCAAGCTCGTTAAAAATTAAACCTAAGCAATGAGAAAATGTTTCCCCCATAGTTTAAGCTCATTAAAAAATGAACCAATTTCTGGTAAATAACCATTGTGAATGCATTATCATCAACTTTTGAGCCCTGGTCATGTTCTCATCATCACCTCCACTCTGTTTTAGCCGATCATTCACCTCCATTTGATTGTTTACCCCTTTTTGAGGAACAGCTGCAAAGAGTGATCCTGTTAGCCATCCTTGTGACACTGCCGTAATTGGAAAATTCCAAACATTACCTGGAATCAGCTGCAACCTGAAATTATCACTTGTTCCTCAAAAGCCGAGTCTCCATTAAGCTCTTTTCGTTTGACTCGTAAAATATGAAAAGATTGCCGAGTAGTTGGCCTCTCCAGCTTGTTAAAGCTACTGGGAGTGCTATCCCTCCTTTAGATTTTAATCTTTTTGGACCTGAGGGATTATTGCACAAAAAGATCAAGCGCATGTTTTGTTCGGCTCATTAAAATTATCGAAAATTCATCCCTTTCATATTATTTTATACTTTTTCGGACTTGAGGGATTATATGATGAAAAAGGATTATTGGAGTTTCCTTTACATCCCTTTTAGCCTCTCTAGAATTGAAAAGGACTGAGTTATCTTTGTCATTAAACTCGTTAAAACCAATAGCGACAAACTTGTCCATATAGACAAGAACGAGTTTCACTGTCGCTAGGCTCGTTAAAACATAGCAATGGGTTTGCCCGAAGGGAAAATTATAGAACAAGCATATGTTATCCTCCTCAAGCTTGATAAAAATAAAGAGGTACTGGTCAGCAATGACTGGGGAAAAATTGGGAAGAAAACTTGAAGAAACTTTATTGGTAGCAAGTTGCTCTTGAACATGACACTTTCACTCCGCGTTCGAGTCGGGTTGGGTTATTCTGTTCACCGGTCATATCACCATTGGTCCATCGCGCCATCCATATTTGGGGTTAACTCTACCAATCCATGTCAGTGTCACTGGTATGTTCAAGAGAAGTCAATTAGAGAATTCACCTGTGTCTCATTCGCTGCAATACATTCATGCTCCATTCTTTCATGATCGCCACCCTGAACCCTGTATCATCAGATCGTTTTCACCTCCAAAATCATCTACTGCGTTCCATGTCGTAGATGTGGGATTCATTAAGGCCCTCCTACGATGGGTCGCTTCTTGTCAACATCAGCTCATTATCCAAGAAGTCGACTTAGGAACAACCCTTTCAGTACTTTGAAGCTTGCATGCCTCAATGGCAAGTTTCTCACTTCCGCGATAGGTTTACATCAATGGCCTTAGACCAAAAGATTTTGGGTGGTGTTCGACGCCAAGTCCCTTTTTCACACCACACGAATTGTACTGTAGTACCTTGAGGGCCATCATCATTATAGGTGATTCCTCTCGCGCCTGTTAATAGCTTACATCATTTGCTGGTAATCAGGCGATGTCTTTCCATGTTCGACTCCAGAACATCTTTCACATGGATCGACTTGTACTCCGAGTGAAGATTGGATGAGTTTGATTACCCCGGATCTAGTTTCATCCATCTAGGCTGCGATATATTCAGGAAAATAAAGACATCAAATGTACATCATTGCTACATAGATGATCATCCGAATCAAAGGATGATGGCTCTATCAGAATCATCAGTCTGCCACACAGACGGTTGTCTGTGTTATGTACATGAAAATGAATTTATAAAGCTGAGCATGGGAATGCCCGCCTCAGCTAGATCATGAAAAATATTATGAAGACAATGTATTGTATTGTATCTTATTACAGGTCGCCTTCCAACTCGAAAAAACTTCGGATCCTCATGATAAAACATTTCACCTGACATCAAAAGATTAATGACCTCATGCTTTAGGGGGCAACTGTTATAGAAATTTTTGGCACTGCAACCCCAATCATACATGTCCATAAACCAAGGGCTCCTAAGTCCCTAAAAGTGTTGCTTCACACCCTAAATGAACAAGGTCAGCTAATTACATCATCTCCCAGAAGTTCTCCACAGAAAACTGCTTAGAACTGGTCAAAGCTGGACCATACAGTTGCCTAGTGCAGAGGGTGCGATGCATCTCACCTGCTCAGTGTAAAGGGTGCAATGCATACTGGAAAGCCATTTTGTAGGGTGTGATGGGTGAGAGTAGACAAATGGCAGAGACAGTTTGCAAGGTGGATAGACATGGAATCTTCCAGAAACTTCTCCTGTGACACTTGCCTCTCTAACTTTAATTTGTTTGTTACTAAGATAGCTACCCGTCTTAGTGGGACTAGCAGCTCTGCATAGACACTAGATTTCCCAATAACAATACCTTCCATCAAGATGACTCCACATACATTTTTGATCAGATTCATGATGGAGGACGAGCTTTGCTTCAGACCAAACTTCCTAATGAAGTTATTCCTGAGTGGTTTATTAAATATTTACTATCTAAAATTGATGAATATGTGGAAAAAGGTGGAGCCCGACCCAAAGATCAAGATATCTTATGTGCTCACCAACTTGATTTGATTTATTCTTAGTCGGGAACCTTGTATCAACATTAAAAAATCTCCTCGACCATCGACTAGTCCATCCACTCAGAAACCAGAAACCCATGCTGATGGAGTCACGGGCTCTGTATCATCTATAAATATATGACAACTAGCCTCTCATATGGGCCAATTGAACATCTCTTATAGTGCCTTGGCTGTTCATTCTACTACTCAAACTCCCTCTACCTCTATTCCCACCTCCGAGGTAAATTCTGTTCAATCCACCCTGAATAAGAATCCTTAGCAACCAGGATGGAGAAACAAAAATAATAATTATAAGACTTCATCTAAGGATCAAGGGGCATCGCAAACCTAAGATAACACTGGGAGTGGCCCAAAAGAGAAGAAGAAGAAGAAGAATCACTTTCCTTTCAATATTTGTAGGGATGCTCATATTACTCACAAGTGCCCTTGGATGGATGAGATTCATTGATATTTTTCACAATAACTTGCTCATCAACCCACTACCTTAATGAATCCATTTCTGGCCTAGCAAAAAAATATGGTTACAAATTCTCCACCACCTCAGCAAGGGGGGACTGGGAGCAACTCTTCTATTGCCTCACCTTCAACATAAGATATTTTTATGGTAAATGTTAGTACGGAAATTCTTAGTATGTGTACCAAAAATACTTCACTTAAGTCATTGGTGACTAGTGACCCTAACAACAAAATATGATTGTATATACTTTAGATCTGCAATTAAAAACGAAGCAAAACCCTGCAACAAAAGATCATATGCAACTAGAAACATATAACAACAAAGATAAAAGTGTAACAACCCAATGGATCATATGAATAAGTAAATTTTATTAATATAAATAATACATCTGGTGAGGATAACTTATCAAATTGGGTCTATAGATCCCCCTCCACAGGATGGGTCCTTTTGATGTCTTTGTGCTTCAATGATCTACTTCTCTCTCTCAAGTTGTAATGGGCAGGAAATAAACAAAAATAGCTCGAACTCAAGTGAGTGCTCAAATGTGATGAGACGATAGTGGTTATGATGACAATGGTCATGGTGAAGAATGAATAGAAAACCATCTATTTGTAACAAAATATTGAGCTAAATTAGGAATTACAAAATAATAAAATATTATTGACTAAATCAAAATTTGGCTGTTGTGAATACTTTATTATATTTTTTGAGAGGGAAAAGATATTCAAAATGGTCAAATATATTTATTTAGAAAGCAGATGAAGTAATTAACAAATAAAAATGATTTATTAATCACTTTGTGAGAATTAAGGAAAATATGAATTTTAAAAAATGATTAAATGATGATTTAAAAACTAACTCAAAAGGAAAATATGGAATGAATGAGGAATAATAAATAAATAGTGTTTTATTTAATTATTCCAAGGTGGTTAAGTCAAAAGTGATAATAAATAATTATCAAATAATGATTTAATAATTATTTCTAGAGAATATTAAATAATTAATGATTTATTTAATTATTCTCATGGGAATTTTTGATTTTAATGAGAAATAATTTAGGAAAAATGATTTACTAATTTTTTCCTGTGTTGAAAGTGGGTTTACCATGGTAAAATTAATTGTACATGGTGTATTTCAATCCACCTAGTAAGAAATGGCTAGGTGATAATTTTTTGGGTGATAATAGTAAAGTTAGGTATCCTTTTACAAACCAGAGCTCATAATTATGAGAATTCAAAGAGTGGTACTTCCATATTGAAGCCCATGAAACAACCCACACTGGATGGTCAAATTCATCTAAATAAGATGCTAGTGTCGGTCTTTTCTGCCTATCACCAATGATAAGATATGGCTTTACTAATTTTGTTAGGGGTCTCAAGGTCAAATTTTATCGTGTCACTAGGTTTTCAGAGTAAAATTTTGTCACTAGCTAGTTTGTCTAGGAATGTTTCCATTCTTGTGAAAAATATCACATGCTAGTCGCCTACTTCACCCAGATGAAGGAATCATAATAAAGAGGATGTTTTCATCATATCGGTCATCATCATTACCATTTCACTCAGTCTGATATCTTCTTAGGTCATTCGGGTTTCATGGTTCATCCTCATTCCAAGCATAAATCCAACATTAGATGAGTTCGATAAGCAACTCTTTACACACGTTTTTATGAATTTTCATAAGTTCTTCATGGTTGAAATATCAAGGTGTTGAGCAATGGAAAAGGTATGTATTCGCCATTTATTTCTTTAATATTTTCCTTTGAATCATAACTCCTTTACATTCTAAAATGGTAATATATTAAAGAATTATGTTAGAATTAAGGAGATTTGTGATTGATACAAAATAACTGATTATTGTCTTTTTCTATACAGAAAATGAAGGAAATGGAAAACCACTATTCGAGAGGAAAAGACAAAGAAGAAGCAACTGCTGTCCCTTCCCCAGGAAGCTGTATCCAGACAAGGAGATCAAGATCGGAGCGCATAGTCAAGGAGAAGAAAGGAAAAGCGTGACATCAGCGCAAGAAGACAAAATGATAAACTGGAAATCAAAGATAGAGCAAATCCCTCAGGATCCTTTGATCCTGAGGGATCACTGCTTCAAAACTTATCTGTACTCTGTTGAGAATGCAATAAGATGATGGAGCTTAGTGGAAAGGAGTCGCCTTCACTAAGTGGGCCCGCAGGCTATTTTTGGTGCAAAGTCTATTTTTAGACATATGGGCAGATTCTATTTTTAGACTGCCAGGCTAAAAATAGAACAGTCGAATATTATTAGCTCATAATAATATTTGGACTATAAACAATATCTTATCCTCTTGGAGCACTTCAGTTTGAGCTACAGATGTGGCACATGCAGCTGTCAAAAGGAAATATGCTTTTCTTGTGGGTCAATTGAGCTATTGCATGGTGGACTTCAGTTAGAACTCATGTGGTTGAGTTTGGTGGAGTTGATTGAGGAGTTGATGGAGTTGTGTTCAGTTTGACTTGGTTGAACTAGTTGTATTTAGTCTAACTACAGAATACACTAGTGATGAGTGATGTGAATTAATTATTAATTAATTCACTAATTATTAGCTCATGAATCAACTAAAGAATACATCAGTTAACTCAGTGCATGGACAGTTCAGTGGAGACAAGTGTTAGAGGTGAGTGAAAGGGCAAGACAACTGTCAGTTGTGACTATAGTTGTGCATGAGATTTGCACAATCAATGGATTGAGTAATGCCAATGAGGATTGCATGGTTCAGCCAAGGAAATACGAGTTTGTATCAGCGATTCTCATTCATTCTCATGCAGGATTGTGCAGTGGAGGTAGGCAAGTAGCGGAGGAGATTTGAACGTGTGATTGATTCAGATTTGAGCTAGTTTGTGTGTAACAGGTGGAGATAGTACTGAGTACTTGTGAGGAGTATTTTACTATGTATTATTACATGTTATCAATCAATATAATATACAGATAGTGTGGGGTTTTCAGCTGTATGCTTTCCCCGGGTTACATACTGTGTTAATGTGCGCATGCGATTGATGTTTCATTGTTTTTTAATTCCGCAAATTGATGATCAACGTAGAGGAGGTTATGTATTATGCATGTATTCCGCAATAGTGTATAATCGGGATAATATCTGTGAATAAGTGTCATATTATTCTAAATTTCTACATGGTATCAGAGCTGTTGATCATCAGGTCTGTTATTTAGAAAGTGTTTACATTTTATTTCTTCAGGCAGAGTCTGTAATTGGGCCAGGTAGCCTCTGGAATAATCCTTCTTTTGGAAGGTGAGATATTCTGTAAGAGCCCATACAGTCAATCTCTGTACGAGACATACTTTGTTCTCACGAATTTTAGATCAGAGGCAGTTGAGTTTTAAGCTTGTGGAATTCGAATTTGCAGCAGTGTTTTCTTGGTGTCAAAGTTGTAATGTCATTCAACGGATTACGATTGGAGTATGCTCTTGAGGGAAGCTCGAATTATATTGCATGGAAAGACAGGATGGAGGCGGTGTTAGATGACAATGGGCTAAAGGAGTTCATATAGGTTGAGGTCCCAAAGCCTACTGATACTGCTCAAGTTGAGGCTTGGCAAAAGAAGACAGCAAAGTGTCGAAGGATTCTGTTGGAGGGCGTGAAGGATTACATTGTGTCTAGCCTGCATGGAAATGCTTCTTCATATTTGATGTGGAAAGCGTTGATAGATCTATTCCAAAGCAAGAGCGACCAGAGGAAGTTGGTGATCAAGGATAAACTCAGAAACATTAAGTGTGAGAATGGAGACAGTATGCCCAGGTATCTCACGAAGTTCACCCAATGCTGGGATGAGCTGGGAAGTGTGGGGGTGACTGTCGATGATGAGGACTTGGTGAGCTTGTCTCTCCTTGGTCTTCCGAAGAGTTGGCATTCCTATCAGGACTCTGTCAATGGTCGAGAGAAATTGCCAGGATGGGAGAGACTTTGGTCGGATCTTGTGCAAGAGGAGATCAGGTGGAATACCAGGGATGGATCTTCATCAAAGGCATCTGATGAAGAAAATTGTGATTTGGCTGCCAAAGCAAAGAAGGGGAAGGAGAAGGGTTCTCTTTCCGAGTACAGTTATTCCAATGATGGGAAGAAGGTTGAAAAATTGAAGGTGAGATGCTTTCGTTGTCATGAGTTGGGTCATTATGCTACTAATTGCCCAAAGAAGAAATCCAAGAAGGGATCCGGGGAAGCATCTGAAGGTGAGGCACATGCTTCACAGTTTGAGCTAGATTTCACACTCTTTGAATGCATGGTTTCATCCATGGTGGGAAGTGGTTGGTTTCTTGACAGTGGAGCTTCTTTCCACATGACCGTAGACAAGAGTTTGTTCAGTACTTTGGAGGAGAAAGATCTCCAGATACTCATAGTGATGGGTAATGATGAGAAGTATACTGTCTCAGGTGTAGGCACGGTTATTTTTCAAAGGGACCATGGAGCTCGCCTTACCTTGATCAATGTCAAGTATATACCAGGACTGAAGAGAAACTTGGTGTTGATCACAATGCTGGAAGACGGAGGCTATGATGTAGTCTTCACTGAGGGAAAGTTTTTCCTTAGACACATCATCACTAGACAGGTGAAGCAGATTGGTTCACAGGTCAAGAACCTGTATGCTCTTAAGGTTCAAGATGCATGCAAAGCCTTGAGCAGTGAGGCAACTGATGGAGACTTGGTGGTTGAGAGGGAGCATATATTACCTCTCAACATACAGAGCCAAAAGAAGTCTTAGACGATTGTGGAGGAGCCACGATTGGTGCAACAGCTTCAGGAGGTTGTGGAGCAGTAACAACAAGGGAAGATGAGAGGAGATCGAGTAGAGACATCTACTCATGCAGAGACCTCCAGTAGGGGGAAAATTTGAGCCAGGTGGGCTGAGGGATCGCATGTAGCCATACCTCCAGGTAGGAGGTGGGGTGATGTGGATTGATCGTCCCAAGGAGGAGGGGCAAGATCCTTGAGGTACTCGACCTCTTGGATGAGACCTTGCTACGGGAGCCCCGATGTGGAGTAGTAGGAACTGACTGATTGGGTAGAGACAGATGCGGATGGAGCAACAGAGAGAGCGACAGTGTAGGGAATCCTAGGACAGTGCATAGCTAGCAGGCTACAACAATGCGAGAGGCACAAGTGTTTTGCACAGTGCTAGGTGGCACAGAGGGGTGTGCAATGGTGCGAGATGCATGGAGATGTTGCAGTAGCGCAGATGTCAGAGAGGGAGCACTTGTCAGCAGCAGGTAGAGCTTCAGCATCAGGGTATGTTCCTAGCTCAATAGAGTGGTCAGTTGGGAATGTTTTTGTTCCAAGTGTTGTTGGAGCAAGTGGACCGAGCAAATGGGTTGCATGAAGAACATTCCAGAGTTGCAGGATAGGGGTTGCAGATAATCCATATCTTGTTGAGAGGGAGTGTTGAGAATGCAACAAGATGATGGAGCTTAGTGGAAAGGAGTCGCCTTCACTAAGTGGGCCCATAGGCTATTTTTGGCGCAAAGTCTATTTTTAGACTATGTCTATTTTTAGACATATGGATCATGGTCTATGCAGGATGCTATTTGTGGATGATTGGTCATGTTGGTAAAAATAGATGGACTTTTATTTTTAGACATATGGGAAGATTCTATTTTTAGACTGCCAGGCTAAAAATAGAATAGTCGAATATTATTAGCTCATAATAATATTTGGACTATAAACATTATCTTATCCTCTTGGAGCACTTCAGTTTGAGCTACAGATGTGGCACATGAAGTTGTCAGAAGGAAATATGCTTTTCTTGTGGGTCAGTTGAGCTATTGCATGGTGGACTTCAGTTAGAACTCATGTGGTTGAGTTTGGTGGAGTTGATTGAGGAGTTGATGGAGTTGTGTTCAGTTTGACTTGGTTGAACTAGTTGTATTTAGTCTAACTGCAGAATACACTAGTGATGAGTGATGTGAATTAATTATTAATTAATTCACTAATTATTAACTCATAAATCAACTAAAGAATACATCAGTTAACTCAGTGCATGGACAGTTCAGTGGAGACAAGTGTTAGAGGTGAGTGAAAGGGCAAGACAGTTGTCAGTTGTGACTATAGTTGTGCATGAGATTTGCACAATCAATGGATTGAGTAATGCCAATGAGGATTGCATGGTTCAGCCAAGGAAATATGAGTTTGGATCAGCCATTCTCATTCATTCTCATGCAGGATTGCGCAGTGGAGGCAGGAAAGCAGCGGAGGAGATTTGAACGTGTGATTGATTCAGATCTGAGCTAGTTTGTGTGTAATAGGTGGAGATAGTACTGAGTACTTGTGAGGAGTATTGTACTATGTATTGTTACATGTTATCAATCATTATAATATATAGATAGTGTGGGGTTTTCAGCTGTATGCTTTCCCCGGGTTACATACTGTGTTAATGTGCGCATGCGATTGATGTTTCATTTTTTTTAATTCCGCAAAATTGATGATCAACGTAGAGGAGGTTATGTATTATGCATGTATTCTGCAATAGTGTATAATCGGGATAATCTCTGTGAATAAGTGTCATATTATTCAAAATTTCTACATACTCTTGATATATTTGCCTGGCCATTATAAAAAGGGATAACGCTTGTAGCCCAGGGGGCATGTATTATCATTTTGCAGAATTTACTGTTGTATTGATACTTGATCATCGACTCTTGTTGATCAAAACATAGTACGATTATTTGTAACATTTTCACATGATCAATATATAAGTTAGTTGCTATTCCATTCCTTCCTACTGAATTAGCCCGGTGGTGCTTCACTAGCGGCTAAGGGCCCGACCCTGGTGGATCCACTTGCTACCTGTACCATTATTTTACAGTTCCAGTCGTGTGATGGTTTGATTTACTTTTCATTGCTTTGAATCACATTTCTTTCTAAATTCCTGTTCCTTTACATTTTCCTGAAATCATTTCGTGCATGAAATTGTAATTGGATCACGTTGCCATTTTCTTCCACCATAACAAGATTACTATTCATTACAACTTAAATTGTTATGCTGTTCATTCTGGTTATAAAGCTTTGCTGTTTACTTCGGACTCTGTCGTTCATTATAGATTGTTGTTCATTTCCATTTAGCATTGCTGTTCATTTCTATTAAGTTAGCATTGTTGTTCATTTCTATTAAGATAGCGTTGCTGTTCATTTCCATTTAGTGTTGCTATTCATTTCTATTAAGTTAGCATTGTTGTTCATTTCCATTAAGATAGTGTTTCTGTTCATTTCCATGTAGTGTTGCTATTCATTCTATTAAGTTAGCATTGTTGTTCATTCATACTAGATAGGTGTTATTTCTTTCCTGCAAGTATTTGGTTTTGCTTTTAAGTATTTTGTAGTGAGCATTTTTACTACATTTCTGTTAGCAGCATTAGTGATCTATCATTTCCAGTTAATTTCTTAGTGTGGAGTGTAAGATCAACAACTGTAAAGGACATTGGCTATCGCTGCCTAAGTTCTTAGATTGTGGATCTTGTTTATATTTGATTTCATTTATATCAGTTGACAGAGGAAAGAGTTATCGCTATTGCATCCTTGACTGATAAATTGCTGTAGTTTTCTGAGTGAATGATTTAAGTTTCATAGCATTAGGTCTGTTTTGATTGCAATTAGATTTTATTTCAAGCATCTGTTTACTCTTGTATTTAGCACTGTACTACAAATTAGAAAACATTACTCTTGAAATAAATTTCTCGCCTCAGACTGAGTACACTCTTGAAATAAAAAATCATACTTGGATTGATAATTAATGAAGGATAAACAGGAGTTCAAAAGACACCTTTTATACTTCAACACAAGGTTCAAAAAGAACAAGTCTCACTGTTCAAAAAATCCAAAAAGAAGCTCAGGTTTCAACTCTTCAAAGTGGCCCAGTGTAAAAGGTGAAAATCATGTTTTGTAAAGGTATGAGGGGTCCATTTTTATTCAAAAGAGAATCATTTTTTTTTCCTATAAAATACCAAAAATTCCCAAACTTGTTTTATTTACCTCTTAACCTCCTTTGTTCATCGAGATCTCCCCTCCATTGGTGAAAAGACACGGGTTTCCTAGGCAAAATTGGAAAAAATCTCTTGGAACTATGCTTCTAGAGACTGCTTAGCGCTTCTGAAGGTGGCGCTGCACTTCTGGACATTGCGTTGCGCTTTGGCACTGCGCTTCCATGAACTGCTTTGCGCTTGTGCCAGATCAGCTCGAAACTCATCCAAACTCACCCAAATTTTGATTTTGAGCTTTCATTCCTACTTCTTGCTATTCTAAGCTTGTTCATAAGTAAGTATGATACTTTTTCTCACCCTTTTCCTTTTGCAAGATGAATGCAAATGCATGTTCTCTTCATCTAGGGTTTATGTGAAATTTTCATGTTGCAAGCACTAGTGTAACTGATGGATTTGGTTAATTTTGACATTAAAACATGTAAATTTTCCACCTAATACCTTTGTACATGTTTAAAATACCCTTTGATTCACTAAATAACTTATCAACCCTCATATTACCTCACCATTACATAAACCCTAGCTCATACCTAGCATTTTGGGCAGATTTCCTAACAACACTGTTCCTAAATTTCTCCTAATCATTTCTTCCCCTCATTTCACTCCATTTAAATTTCATAAGTTTCTTGCAGTACCTATTCATCCCCCAAACTTCCCCTACCATCCTTTCCTTTCCCCAATCCCCTCATTTCATCATTTCACTCATTCCTCACTATTTTTCCATTTTCCTGTTATCTAGGGTTTATATCATAATGGAGGGAGATTCTTCACCCACCAAAACAGAGAAAACACCATAAAGGAGGCAAAAATTCTCAGATATGAGCCTACCAACTACAATGAAATCAACTCATCACCATTCATCAAGCAGTGTTTTGAAGATGCCAATTTCCTAGGGTTTTGCAAAAGGGTGTGTGAAGTGGGTTTCCATGAACTAATAACTGATTGGATTTCCACCCATCTGAAAGGAGAAAGAGCCATCATAGTAGGGGTTGAGTTTACATTTTTAGTGGCTGCCATTTCACTTGCTACAGGGATTCTTGATCATGGAAAGTATTGGTTTAAAGGTATGAGCTTTGACCTTGAACATTACAGGTATTTCTTGAAATCACCCTACATAGAGACCCATACACACATCATCCCATTCAGGTACTTGTTGGAGAAGTATACGCCATTGATGAAGGTTGTAATGAAGCTTTTCACATGTGAGGGAAGATTTTCTAGATTGTATGCATATCACATCAGGATTCTAATGCACTTCACAGCTAAAAAACCTCTCAACATGTGTAATTATCTATATAGAAGCCTTGTTAAAATGTCTGAGAAGGTACAAGTGAAAGAAAAAGAACACTACCCTAGTCTTTTTCATCACAGCTTGATAAATATTGTAGCTCTCCATCAGCTAGTAGAGAAGAGCATGACATGGGATTCATTCATAGAAACTTTGCAATGGCATGAAACCACTTATTCAATTCATCATCAAAACATATCAACACAATAGGTGGAGGTAGGATCATCAAGAAAGTCAGTGGAGGTTCTCAAGGCACCTATACCTGAGGTGACTAGAATTTCTCAAGGAGGAAAGAGGCTCATGTTAACTTCTCAGGTTAAGAAAATGGCCAAGCCTTCTACATCAACAAAACAAGGATCACATGTATAGGATGAAGACCTAATTGAGCATGATTTTGAATTGGTGGACTTGGAAGCAGAAAATGAACCTTCAAACTTGCAACAAGTTATCAAGTAGAAGGATTCCCAAATTAGAGAGCTCATGGACAATTTGGCTAGGGCCAGATTCATCATTTCCTTCCTTGAGCAAGAAAACAGTCAGCTCAAGGCCAAACAACTAATCATGCAGAAAGAGAAATCTAAGATGTTGTAGAAAGAAGACAAAGGTAAAGTTGTGATTGAACATGATGAACATGAAAAGTAAGTTGGAAAGAAGAAACCAAGGACCAAGGGTCTCAAAAGGGCATTGAAGAAAGAAAAAGAACAAAACCTACTGGATGAAGATTTGGAAATTGAAGATATAGTGAAGACAGAGTATTGGCTAGGTAAGGTCCATGGACACCTAGAGCATATTCTTGACAAGGCCAATAGGGACAACTTGCTATTGAGGCATGTGGCCCACCACTATCAAACCGGAAACATGATTTGCAACATCAAGCTCAAGCAAATGGAAAATAAGCTAAAGGAAACCATAAAAGACAAAAATGAGAGGGATAACTTGGATATTATTGCTGAAGCATCCGTGAGAGCATGAAACACCTCATTTTACACTTAATGACCAATTTTGGAGGTTTTCTGAGCATTTTTGGTTTTTTGAGAATTTTCGTGCAAAATTCAGAAATTGAACTAGTCACAGAAACATAGTGCCTTGGCGCTGTGCTTTTTCCTTAGGGCTCAAAATGACAAGTGGAATACATTTTTGGAAATTTGATGACCTCCTCTCAAAACCCATTTGATCAAATTTCTCAGAAAGGGCTCAAATTTTGAGAAAAAGGAGAAAAAGGGGTCAAAAATCATCATTTTGCCACTCTTTTGACAGGGATTACACTTTTGGAGACACCTTGGGAGAGTAAATTTTTGAATGCCTTCCCATTGGTAATTTTCAAAATTTAAAGATGTTATAGAAACTTGATAGGCAAGGCTAGTTTACCATTCTCTCATATATCCAATTGGACCTTAGGAAGGCACCTAAAAGTGGCTTCAGAGTTGGAGCTGCACTTCTGCAAATTTCTGAGTTTTTTATTTAAAAAATTCACTGTGTAATTTCTCATGTTTTTAGTTTGACTTGGTCAAAGTTAAACTCATGATGTAACTTCAGTAGTTCGAGGATTAGATGATGTAATCATGAATAAATAGGCATGATAGTTTTTTTTTTATGGTTAACTAGGCCTCATAAAGGAAGCAAAACTCAAATCAAAGTCTAAGAGAAGAGTTTTTTTTTTTTTTTTTTTACCTTCTCACTCTCAGTTGTTGGTTGAGAGAATGTTGGAAATAGTTTGACCACTTAGTAATTCGACTCCTAGAAGGTGGGGAAGATGTTTTTTTGAGTCTGTATGTATCATTTATCATTAAAAAATAAGGGTTGGACATTTTTGGAGAAGCTTGTACCTTATGTTCTCTTACAACTAATACAGGAGAAGTTGCAACTATATTTAAGGAATTCTCATTCAGTGAGTCTATGGTGTTGTTTTCTTTTCCTATCAGTTTCTAATGGATAAATAATCTCTCTTTTCATGATTTATCTTCTTCCTATGAATTTTCTTGCAGCTATATAGACAAAAATCATAGGTTTAAGCTCTGTTTATCTGGAAATCATGCTTGTGTTTCTTTTATTCTAAAACTAATGAATTCATGCTTTTACATCCTCATTATGTTTTCTTAAACTCTCATACCTATAATACATTGAAAACACTTTAATTTCACCATAGAACACTGATATCTAGCTCCTTTTTATACTTGTCACTGCATACTTGAAGCCTTGACCTAATTACCTACTCTAATCCCTAGTCCAGCGAACCAAAAACCCTAAATTCACAAATACTTAGACAAGACTTGTATATCTAGCTTAAAACCTATTTCTTTTTAGTTATTCATTAACAAATCCTTAGAGAGATCCCTCTCTAGTTCAGTAGGGCTAGCTACTGGACTGAAAGTGGTTCAAGGTTACTCTTTCAATCTCCTCCTTAGCCTAGGAAATTGTAGGGGATAACATAAGCCATCACTGAACATTGTGTCATGCCCACCTAAGGGTGCCCTTCCAAAGACTATGAACAATCCCAATGTAAAGGTCACTCACAATTATAGTATTGTTGAGGATCTAGCCCAAGCTGTAGTTGTTATGTCTGCATTAGAAGTGTTGCAAAATTTCCTAACACAATGCAAGGAACTATTGTACACTATCAGTTTGGTGGATCCCTTAGAGTCAAACATTATGACTGTCGATCCATCATTATGGAAACCTTGTCTTCCACATCATCTGGATTTCTATATAATGATCCATGTTTTTAGGAAACACTTCAATACAACAATTTTGGACAAGGGGGCATGAACTTGTATAATGTATTTTAGCATGAATATTTTCACAGACCATAACTTGATGTAGATGAAGACTTCAGGAAAACTATGTGTTGTATTCATTGATATGCCTAATGTTTTTGGTGAACACTTCACCCATCTTCAAGGATATGAAGCTTTTATGATGATGTGAAGAGTGCTAGACCAAGTCAAATAGAGAATGGTGAAAGAATATAATCGTTAGAGTAGGTGTAAATGATGTGACTGTTGATTAAATAATTAATATTGATCATTGATTTAATTAATATTGACTAAATTGAAATAAAGGGTGAAAAATATCAAAAATAGAAGAAGTAGAGTTGAATTAGCTAAATCAAATTGAAAGACCAAATTGGAAAAATTGATATGAATGGTTAAAATTCTCAAATGAAAGAAGGCAAAATAATCAAATATTTAAAATTAAATAAGTTTGTTTAGAAACATGAATAAGTCATAAACAAATATTGATTTATTATTAGATTGAAAGAAATTTAATGGCTTCAAAAATTATAATATTTAATAAAGGGATAAAATTAGGATATATAATTAAAAAAATAAATTGATTTTGATTTTTCTTAAGTAGAATAAGTCAAAATAGGGTTAAGGTAGAATTAATCAAAAAAATAAAAAACTTTTGACTAAGGTAAGAAGATTAATGATTAAATATATAATAAAAAGAATTAAGATTAATTAATTAAGAAATTATGTCTAAAATTTGATTAGAAGATGGGTGGAGGGTCCACCCGAAACATTTTTCTATGCTTGGGACAAGATATTAATCCTATACACAATTGTATCTAGAAATTTTCTTCAAATTATATGAATAATTGTGGAAATCTTCATTTTATTATTAGAAGATATTGAATAAATTGAAAGAAAGAATGAAATAAATTTAAAAATAGAAGATGAAGAATTAAATTAAATGAATTAAATTGAAAATCCAAATTGGATAAAATAATATGAATGGTGAAAAGGATAAAATGAAAAAAGGTTTAATAAAAAATAAATTAAATAAGTTTGTTAAGAAATGGGAATAATAATGTAACACCCTCCTCCCACATCTACCCAAGCAACTGGCCAGTCGGGTTAAAGATGCGATGAATCAAACTCCTAGGTAACCTTAAGGAAATGGAATCGATGTTAACATAACACACAGACCTCCCTCAGGTGCTTCAACACCCCTAGGAGCTAATCCACCACTCTAGGTGCCCAATCCCTGCTTTAACCTAGCATTCAAATGAATTAAACCCAAAGTCGCTCCCATGAAAAGGCATGCATGTAACTGTAACTCCAAAGTCCCTCTCATAAGCTTGCCTACCAGTGACTAGAGACCCAATTTGTTAATGCTATGCCAACGACTCTGAGATTTGAGCCACTTTTTCAGGCCTAGAACCCAAGTCATTAACTAGAACTGAACCATATCTTCAAATCAGTAAAATAACATTGAAATGATAGTATTAAAGAAATAATTATTTAAGACCTTGATTGGACCCCTACTAACCATGACATGCATTTTTTCAAACAATTGGTAAATATGCAACCTACAGGTGTACGTAACAAATCTGAGCATAGGGGTCTCATTCTTATATGAGATTCACCATGAAGCATTGTATCATTATCACATTAGCTTCCATTTCATCCATTAGGTCATAGATACATTGATCATTCAATAACAAGTAAGAACATGATGAGAGCCACTCATGGTTGCTGTCATAAAACATGTAAATAACCAACATAATAGGGACAAAAATACCAGTGAAATCATAGTCATATAAACCACATATAACCCATCATAATTCGCATAGAGATACAAGGAGAAATAACATTTCATTGATGATGAAAAATCCAATTCCGGGATGGGACTTCCACGTTCCACCTGATCATAAAATGCCTAAGCCAAATCTCTCTTCATCCATTCACCCGCGTGCCATATTTTAAGCATGAATGTGGGATCTCATAGAACACATCAATCAAGAACCACCCAAGGCTTCCAGAGGCCATCCGCCTCAACCCATCAAACAATGATTCCACCTCGAGGTTGGACATCACAAAACCATCATTAGATCGGTCTCTATCCCATCCTTCTAGGGCTCTAGAGTTTTTGTCCAACCAAGGATCCAAGAAAATAAAATCACATATTTTATCGGGCTCCAGAGCATTTTTCCAACCAAGGTTCTAGGACTAGTAAATCAACCCACAAAGGGATCTAGAGCATTTGTCCAACCAAGGCTCCAAGACTAGTAACTCAACCCAAGCAAAGGAAACATGAGAACCAACCAAAAACAAAACAATGAATATAAACCCACAATGACCATGGATATCCAAGAAATGGAAAGGCTAGGCAATCCAATATCAATCCCATCCATCCTCCATGCTAATGACATATCACAACCAAGAAACCACATGCATGTTCCATGCATGAAGAAACTACTGAGGAAAACATACATGCAACTCAGTACCTGCAAGCAAATCATATTGTAGTTGTTGATCCCGATGTCCTCTTGCGCTTTCCTTCTCTTCCTTTTCCTTCTTGCTCCAAGAATCCAAGTTTTCCACACCCTCCAAGAGTGCTCCAAGAAAACTCTAAGTCTCCAAGAATATGAGAGGGAGAGAGGGAATAGAAGAGAGCTCCACCAAAATCTGTCAAAAAATTACCAACTGATCCTCAGAAGCCTTTTTATTAATGAATCCTCTATTTTCTTCATTTTACATTATTTTCCTTCAATTTCCTCCTCACTTGGAACCTGTGACCTTCCCCCTTCCTTTTCTCCTAATTTCCATTATTTTCGTAAATAAAGTGTCAATAAATGCCTCATGCCCTTCCAAAGCCTTAGCCATTGCCGTAATCAATTCCCTTAGCCATAATAAATTGAATCAACACCCATTAGGATGTTTCCCCCACCATTCATCTTGGAACATGTGTCCCATTGACCATGGCCTTATATATATTTTTTACATGGAATTTTCACCCGGGCTGTTACAGAACCCTCCCCCTTAGGGGAACAACGTCCTTGGTGTTTGACGACACCTATAACCAACAAGATTGCTAAAAATAAAACATACTACCCATAGAGCGTTATAACACAACTCGTTGCAGTATTTACAATGGCCATCTGCTAAAACATGACAAACATGCCGTTTTCTGGAGCTTTGTAACACAAATAATTACGGTATTTACATTAATCACATATACACATACACATTTTCTCCAACTAGCAGATAAACATACTGTCTGTGGAGGTTAATAAATCTAGCTCGATATAATATTTACAATAATATACACATATACACATTTTCTCAACCAACAAATAAAAAAATACGATGCTTGCATCTGCAATAAGGGAATCCAGAGGCTCACACCTCCACCCTCAAGTAATATCAGGATTCACCTCCTTCTTACGAAGTCCAGAATCCAATACCACAGTCAAACTGCATCTAATGTCCAACGCTATAATCATGTGCCACTTGTCCTCTTAGTGAATAATTTCCATCTCATTATTCCAAGGCGCACTCTCAATGTGCATCTGATTCCATCTGGAAATGCTAATTACCAAAACAAATACATCTGTGACCTTCGCTTCTTTGCTACACAGTGCCTTGGGAATCTGATCACCTCTTTTGTGCAATCACTCACCTTCCAAGTTCCACTGGCACCCCCATCCTGGGTAGTCCATCCATTGGAAAGGTTTCCTTGCATCGAAAGATACAAAAACCAAGGCATATACCTACCTCAAAACTATCATACCAATCATATCATACTCATGGAAATCAATGGACACTATTTGGTACCAGTGTCCTACAATGGCCCTGTTCCTGAATGCTTTACCAACATACTACTACATGTTCCAATTTATTTTGTTGTTGCAAATTCTTGCAGTCGATTTCAATCACCCAACTGGGCATTTCATGAATTATTGTACTAAGCACATAATTTCCATTAGATTTAAAATAAATTGAAATAAATTCACATCATACCTCATTGGTAGCTCATCAATAAGGTACATTTGCAATCTTGTTCGCTTCCTCTTACAACGAGTCAAACTAGCATATTTTACCAAATCAACATGTATAAAAATATTTCGTCAGGTTAGCTCAAAACATAACCTTCATAGATCAAAATCATAAATCACATGTAACCATCATAAACCATAATTATAATTCACATGTAATCATCATATACCAGAATCATAAATCACATGCATAATAAAACTGAAATAATATACCAATACTTATCCTTTAATTGATCCTTACTTCTACCTTTGTTCTTATTTTGTTCGCACATTGGGTCGGTTTCCACACCCAACAAACACCTAGTGCCTTCTACTTGACCAGGTGCACATTTACATAGCGTACATCACACACATAGGAGCACACACAACATATAATTCCATGCAATACATCCACCTACACCTTGACATACAACACATACACCTACACCTAGTGTATATAATACAATACATACGCCTACATCTAGTGCATAACATAATACATACACCTATAGCTAGTGTACAATGCAACACCATACATCTCTACCCAGTGTACAACACCACACAATAAATGCACCTACACAATGCACATACTTAGTACTGCATGCCCTCAACACCACATGTATGACATGTACACATTACCACACGTGCATTAGTACCATATATACAACATGTACACAGTACCACCTGTACACTGAACCACCTACACAACATGTGCACAACATCATATGTACACAGTGCCACCTGCACAACATGTACACAATGCCATATGTGCGTTACCCCACTTATACAGTGTGTACACAATACCACATGTACATAGTACCACATGCATGTGATGAGCCCCAAAAATGTACAATTATTTGGGCTCATTCAACCTCCTAATTTGGCTTAATCCACCATTCTCATTTGTTTATTGCATGTTTTTGATTATTTTATGTTAATAGAGTGAATTTGGTTAGTCATTATGCCAACAAGTCTAATGGGTGCTTTGTGTAGCCTTTTTGGTCCACTTGGAGACAAAATTGAAGGTCTTAATGAGCACTTGGCAGCCAAATTCGTGGGAGAACAAGCTAGAGGATTTGTAGGAAGGTGTCCCCCCCATTTATGGGCCCTTACCTCGAATTCTCCACCATCAGCTCGGAGTTCAAAGGCCACCAAATCAATGAGCACAAGGGAAGCCAAGCAAGTCAAGTAGGACTACTGTTAACTACAAGTCTTGGGCAGCCAAGTCCCTAAATTTTAGGAGGACTGTTGCGTCCTCAAATTGTATAAATAAGAAGGCTTAGGGCCTCATTTTGGTTAGCTAGTTGGTAGTCATTTTTGGGATTAGCTAGTTAGTCAATTTGGTTAGCCAATTAGTCTTTTTGTAAGCCAGTTTTGGCATGATGTTAGACTCATGATTATTCAATAAAGGCAGGCAGCTTTGGATTCAATTCTGAGTTTTTAAGGGAGCTATAGCTCTTAGGTTAGGGCCCAACCTGAGAGCAATAGACCTCCTCTTCCTTGTATCGTTACTTGTTTCCTTGCAGCACTTTATTTCCTTTGTTTTGACATGCATTTAGAATTTCCAGTTTGCTGATTTGATTTGTTTTGTGTGATTGAAGTAGGATTAGCTTATGGTTTACGTGCTTTTAGTTGTTTAGATTAGAGGAGGAGGATTGTAATTCATTAGAGTCAAGAAAAGGTTGATAGTGCACTCGCTGCCATCTCTGTTTAGAGATTGGGGGTGTGGGCTGTACCAACCACCAAAAAACGCAGTCTTATGCTTTCATGCAAGCTGCCACATAGTTATTTTAATTATAGATCCATGCATGCACTCTTTCTCCACTTTAGTTCTCTGTTCCTGAGCCATCACAAGCCTCATTTCCATCCTACCTATTCACCCATACACTTCCTCCACTCCTCCATCACCCAAAACTCCAACCACAGACCTTCCTGTAGAAATCCCGAGACTTCCTGTAGGATCCCCTGCAGACATCTTGTAGAAGCCTGCAAACTCTGTTGCTGAGCATATAAATGCGTGTGGAACTTCTGTGGGATGATGTTAGAGATCCCCTGGAACCTCTCCTAGCCCTCCTGACCTTTCCCAACCTTTCTCTCCCTTCGCACCACCTCTGCACAGTCAAACCCTAATAAGAAACAAATTCATAATCACTCCATCCACTTAAGCAAAAATACAAAAACAATGTTCTTTTTCATAAAAGTAGTTTGAGTTCATGCATTTCACATCATTAGAGGTAATGGCATCCTTTTTAGACATTTGCACTTTCATTATTGCATCATAGAGGTCAAACTAGTCCAATTAGGGTTTACTAGGGTTTCATGTTTTGGTTGGCTTTCAGTTCACTTTTGCAAAGTAGATCAATTCCCCTCAAGATAGCCTTTGTCCATCATTTAGAAAGCTTCTTCTGAAGAGCATATAGAAGTTGGCTTGAGCCCTAGCGGACTTGTGCCAGCTGACCAAGTGACAGCTGCGACAAGAGCTAGTACTTGTGCATACAACACCATCGCTTCCAAGTTTGTACGAACTACCGGGTTGATAAAATTAGAGATAGGGAGCCCCAGGAGTTGTAGCATTATTGCTACAATACTGGAGCCCACCATATTTTTGGCGCCGTTGCCGGGGAAGCGGCAGAGTATTGGTGATTGTTGCTATTCTTCTATTTTCTACTACAACCTTCTGCTAAGTAGTTTATTTCATTTCCATTATGCAATTTCATTTATGCAAAAGTAGATTAGCATTTCTTGCTTTCATAGATTAGCATTTCAATTCCGCAATTTCATTTCTGCAAGCGTAGATTAGCATTTCAATTCTGCAATTTCATTTCTGCAAGCGTAGATTAGCATTTCAATTCCGCAAGCGTAGACTAGCATTTCATTCCTGCAATTTCATTTGAGCAAAATAGATTAGTCTTTTCCTGCTTTCATTTCAATTCCGCATGTTCATTTTAGCGAGATAGTTAGTTGCAGTTCAATTTATTTCAGTTTTGCAAGTAGAAGTAGAAAAAAAGCAAAAATCAAGCAAAAAGATTTCATTTCATGCCTTGTAGGAGTAGAGATAAGTTAGAAAAATGATTACAAAACACCCCCACTGCTTCACACAGCCTTCTCTCTTCTTCGATGGCTGTGATTGAAGAACCCCTGGGTGGACATCAAGGCATATTTAAAGAACCTCTAGGGGAGAAGAAGAAGAAAACATTCCTCTGGAGCAAATGGCTACAAGCAGATATGTTGGGAGCAGCACCTTGTCCAAAGATGAATTTTCCAATCAGATCGAAGATTTCAAGAGTGATATGAGGCAGTTTCTTGCCATGCAACTGGATACCTTGCGGATCCAAAAGAAGCAAGAAGAAGCCAAGAGGGCTTTGGTCATCTTTTGTCCCAGGTGCACTAGAAAGCATCCTAGGAACAAATGTCCAATGCACTCCCTAGAAGTGTGTTTCATCTGTGAAGAATACCATCCTACAGATCAGTGCCCTTCCTTACCCAGATTCAAAGCTGCATATCAGAGAGCCAAAGGAGCCACTGAATCACTCTATTACATGAACCAAAGTTGGCCGCATGGACCTAGATCTTACTAGCAGGAACTGCAAGGGACACCCGAGACCTATTATGACCCCTATCAAGCCACTTTCATGCCTTCTTGGGGTCCCCCTGCTCATCCTTCCTGGTTCACACCTCCTCCTTGTTCCTTCACAGATCCATATTATGCCCAACCAGTTGCTCATTCATTTCACTCTTATGCTCAGCCACATCCTCAGTGGAATGCACCTTATCAGGAGTGGAGGCCCCAGTACAACTCTCATCCCGCTCATTTTCCTCCACCACTGCTCATCCACAACCATCGCCTCCTCCTCCACCAAGGCAACCCCAAATGCCTACCCAACCACAATGCCATCCATCTCCATCTCAATTTCACACCTCCACTCAACTACCCGTACCCTTTCCAAAGCCATGCAATGAAGTAGCTCAACCCAATTGCAAAGCTGAGGCACAACATGTGCAAATGACTCCTCTTGAGCTCAATGATGTTCACCAAAGCTCAGGAAGAGTGTTGCAAAACATAGATTATATTGACAACATTGAAGGACCAAAGGAAAAAGAAGATTCCAAAGAGGAGATCAAAGAACCATGGGCTGCACTTGATGAAGAGAGGAGATCAAAATCAGATATCGAGAGAGTTCCTTCATGGTTACCATCAAATCCTCCATGTACTCAAGATAAAGATCAACAAAAAGAGGGAGATGAGAAGGTCATGATAGAAGGTGACATGAAACATGATCCAGATCAGCAAAAGGACCAAGGATATCAAAGCTATATTGAGACATGGTTCCAGACAGTCACTAAGTTGCAGCAGTACTCTCTTCCTCAGCTATGTTTGATCCCTTCAAGGTCAGATCATTTGGTCTCTGAGATCTGGATACCTATCCAAGCATGCGTTTCGAGCCTTCACATCATCTTGTCTCTAATCTTGATGTGCACATGGCTCCATTGGAAGTATTCTTATACTTGAGAACGATTTTGTTTTTCAAGTAGGGTAGGGTAGAAAAAAGAAAAGAAAAAAAAGACAAAAAAAAAAGAGAAAAAAGAAAAAGAAAACAAAATGAAAAAAGAGGAAAATAGAAATCTAAGGTGAAAACCTCCTCGGAGGTGCCTTAGATTGGCTCATTGATTGAAAACCTCCCTGAGGCGGTCAATGGGTTGGAAAAAAAAGAGAAAATAGAATAAGATCTCTGGGTGAAAACCTCCCTTGGAGGTGCCCAGGGCAGGCAATTAGGGTGAAAACCTCCATGAGGCGCCCTAGTTGTTTTTCAAAAAAAACAAAAGAGAAAAAAGAAAAAGAAAAATAAAGCTAATCTCCATTGAATAAGTTCATGTTGCAGCAATGACATTGCAAGTTAAAGAAGGACGTCTCATGACAGGAGGAGCACTCAAATCAAGGTCAAAGGAATTTTCTTGCCTTCTACAGGAAGCTCTGTATTTCTACAGGAAACATCCTGTAGAACCTTTGGACGAGCCAAATCCAATTTCAAAAGTGAATCTAATGGTGGGAATCTATTGATTAGGCCTACAAGCACTTGTGTGTCCATCCCTTGCCTTCATCCATCATTTTTTCACCTCCTTGTGCTTCTCATTGTGCTTCTACAGGAACTTCCTGTAGAAATTGTGGGAAACTAGGCATGCATTTCAAAAAGTGGTTTGGTGAACATGGTAGCTTCCTCAAGGGTTCAGAAGTCCTCATGCAGTCTTCCAACTCCTCCTCCATCATCTCTATACCTGCATCACAACCAAAATTCATTTTGTCATCCCATGCAACCAAAATGCAAAGTGCCTTGAAGCAAAAACACATAGAGCAGAATTTGTTTATGCCATAACTTGAAAACCATGCATCCATTTGACAAACCGTTTTATGGGGAATTGTACAAGGTTGATGACAACATGCCTGAGCAATTTCATGCAATTCTGGTGCACGGTTTCCAAGAAATCAGCCTCCATCACCATCAGCCATTTTTGCGTTTTCTCCATATCCGTGCATCCGTTTTAAAACCTGTTTCATGGGGAGATGTACATGGGTGATAGTAGCCTACCCAAGCAGTTTCAGCCGATTCTGATGCACGGTTTTCGAGAAATCGAGCTCTGAAATCTTCAGCCATTTTCCATTTTTCTCGAAATCCGTGCATCCATTGATCACGAATTTGCTATGGGAGATGCATAATGATGGTAGGAACATGCTCACCGAGTTTCAGATCAGTCTGATCTACCGTTTGGGAGAAATGGCAAAAAGAAGTTCTGGTTTTGTGACCATGCAGCAGCAGCAGCTTGAACGGGCAGAGTTGAACGTGGAAACGATTGCATGCAGCTCAGATCTGGCCAGAGGACACCTGCACAAGGAAAAGCAATCAAAAATCATTAGCCAAGCCTCATGCAATCAAAGGATCCAAGCATGCAGCAGCAGAATCAGAGCATGCAGCAGCAAGGAGCTTCACAAGCAGCCGTTTGGCTTCAGGTACGTGACAAAACCTATTCCTCTATTGCATGAATCTAATTCAAGAACTGCATGAACGAATGGAGTGATGGAATTAAGCCACGAATTTAGGAAGGTTCACTTGATGTCCAGTTCTCTAGCAGTCACGCAGTACACGTGGACAGTTCACTCACGTGGAAATTTAAAAAACGGGTAGTGATGGACAGTTAAACTTCAGCGTGCTTGATGGATGAGATTAACAGCAGAGAACAAATAGTTAAACACTGCAGTGGAGACAACAGTTGCATGGGCCAGCACACGTCTTGGCCACCTCACTCAACCAAAAATCACGCAGAAGTCTAAGCGCTCAGCTGAAATTCAAAGACGGTTGTTCAACTTGCACTTGCAAAGCATGTTCTTTTCACCCAAGCTGGCTACGTTGTTGCATCAAGGAAGCAATGTTCGGGTTTTCTTGCCTGGTTCCCTTTCTCACATTGTCCAACACACAGCTCCAGGTTATAGAATCTTTACCAAAACCAGGTAGTCTGTGTCAGATTCAAAGTTCCGCTGATATAAATGACGATACATCTTTGTCTTCTGATTGTTCCTTTAGTGAAGGAAGTTGCAGGGCCCTGAAAGTGGATCTGATCAAGAAATTGATCAATCATATGTGAGTGAAGGCTCAGACCTTGAAATTATGTGCAAAGATAGGTCAAGATATTCACCAAGTAGCTTGACTAGAAACTCTTGTGTGAAGTTGAAAGCTTCCGAGTCAAATGAAAATGAGTAAAGAGGTAGAAGGTCCAGTTGCATATGATGAGAATACCAACGAATCTAGGTTACAAATCTAATATACATCATATTTCTTTAGGATGGGCAGTTTAAAATGCCTCTATTCTTAGAGATTTATGCATGTTTTTCCGAGGCCTAGATTGTTTGGCTGTATTTGTCTTGGTTAATATTGTACGTATTTTTCACCAAACAGGGATTTGCATTTGTGACTTCCAAGACTGTGAAGGCTTGATTTCGTGGAGTGGTTGTTAACTTGTGCAATTTATGTCATCCTCTGCAGCAAAAGCAAAATTGTTACAAGTTTTGGCTTCATCAAATCCTCACTGCAATTAGGTCTTTAAGGCCAAGATACCTTTCTGTTTACAAATAAGCAAATCTCCAGTCTCACATAGATGAAGGGTTGTAATGAATCTATTTGAAATGTGGTCAATTCAGCAGCAATAATTAGCTTCCAATTGATATGGCATGATGGTTATTCTGTTCGTCCACATCATGCAGAAGAAAATTTGTGTGAGGACTCATGATTATAGCTGGTCACCTTCACCTGTCCAGTTAACCTCCCCAACGCTGCATAGATTATCTTGGGTTCTCGGTGTTATATATCTGCTATGATAAATGCACGCCTCTTGATCTTTAGCACAATCCAAGTCCATCCAGCTTCCTTGTTCACCCATTGTAATTCCTCATATTTCTTACCTTTGTTACATAAGTCTACTTGCCAGCTGCAGCATAAATGTTTTATAGCAGCACATAAGTTGCTGGATACAACGAGTCCAAATAAAAATGCATTCTGCTGCATGTTTCCCTAGCTCCATATTCCCATGGGTTCTTTAGGCATCCATGAAAGCTGCCACATTATGGCAGGTGATTCATATAGCATTTTGTTGATCTTCTGCTTTGGAAACATTCCTAGCTTGGCCATGGAGGTCAACCAGGCATATTGCTCCAATTTTATGTTGTGCTATGATCCTAATTAATGGAATCAAATCATCAAATCACACTAGCTCAGAGTTACAAGCAGCAGGCAGTGAGAAAGAAGAGCAGGAAGGAGGAGAAGATGAAGGCTGCCACCACCCAGCTGAAAGGAGAATCGCCCACAACCAAGCGGGATATAGTGGTGCTGTCTGTTTCTACAGGAAGACAGAGACTGTTTCTACAGGAAGACAGAAAACAGCCACTACAGGACTTTCTACAGGAAGTTTGGAAAAAGGGCAGCAAAAGGAGAAATCGGCCGAGATTTTAGCTAAGGGGGAAGCACCTGTGTTGGCCACCCTAAGCACATCCATCCCCTCCATGAACACTCATTCTTTTCAGGGTTCGGACACAATTTAGTCATGGTTCAACTTTCTACAGGAAGTTCTGTATTTTTACCAGAAACATCCTGTAGAAGCCTTTGGGTAGGCTAGAATCAATTATGGAGAGGGATTTGAAGATTGAAGACTGTTGAGGAGACATGCAACCACTCTTTTCTTCCATCCTCCACTGGTCTCATCTCCTTTCGCCACCATTGCTGCCATCAGATTGAATATACTTGCACACTCATACCAAGGCTGAGAATTCCCTAGGAAAAGGAACAGGCAGTGGGAAGAAGCAAAGAAGCATGGTTTCATGACAGAGAAGAGGGCATCACTTCAGAAGCTTGGCATCACAGGGAAGCCACCAAGGCCATCAAAGATGAGGAGAGAGATTGGTTGCTCAGAGGATGAGCAACACTTTCAGTAGGGGGGTGATGATGAGCCCCAAAAATGTACAATTATTTGGGCTCATTCAACCTCCTCATTTGGCTTAGTCCACCATTCTCATTTGTTTATTGCATGTTTTTGATTATTTTTATGTTAATAGAGTGAATTTGGTTAGTCATTATGCCAACAAGTCTAATGGGTGCTTTGTGTAGCCTTTTTGGTCCACTTGGAGACAAAATTGAAGGTCTTAATGAGCACTTGGCAGCCAAATTCGTGGGAGAACAAGCTAGAGGATTTGTAGGAAGGTGTCCCCCCCATTTATGGGCCCTTACCTTGAATTCTCCACCATCAGCTCGGAGTTCAAAGGCCACCAAATCAATGAGCACAAGGGCAGCCAAGCAAGTCAAGTAGGACTGCTGTTAACTACAAGTCTTGGGCAGCCAAGTCCCTAAATTTTAGGAGGACTGTTGGGTCCTCAAATTGTATAAATAAGAAGGCTTAGGGCCTCATTTTGGTTAGCTAGTTGGTAGTCATTTTTGGGATTAGCTAGTTAGTCAATTTGGTTAGCCAATTAGTCTTTTTGTAAGCCAGTTTTGGCATGATGTTAGACTCATGATTATTCAATAAAGGCAGGCAGCTTTGGATTCAATTCTGAGTTTTTAAGGGAGCTATAGCTCTCAGGTTAGGGCCCAACCTGAGAGCAATAGATCTCCTCTTCCTTGTATTGTTACTTGTTTCCTTGCAGCACTTTATTTCCTTTGTTTTGACATGCATTTAGAATTTCCAGTTTGCTGATTTGATTTGTTTTGTGTGATTGAAGTAGGATTAGCTTATGGTTTACGTGCTTTTAGTTGTTTAGATTAGAGGAGGAGGATTGTAATTCATTAGAGTCAAGAAAAGGTTGATAGTGCACTCGCTGCCATCTCTGTTTAGAGATTGGGGGCGTGGGCTGTACCAACCACCAAAAAATGCAGTCTTATGCTTTCATGCAAGCTGCCACATAGTTATTTTAATTATAGATCCATGCATGCACTCTTTCTCCACTTTAGTTCTCTATTCCTGAGCCATCACAAGCCTCATTTCCATCCTACCTATTCACCCATACACTTCCTCCACTCCTCCATCACCCAAAACTCCAACCACAGAACTTCCTGTAGAAATCTCGAGACTTCCTGTAGGATCCCCTGCAGACATCCTGTAGAAGCCTGCAAACTCGGTTGCTGAGCATCTAAACTTGTGGAACTTCTGTGGGATGATGTTAGAGATCCCCTGGAACCTCTCCTAGCCCTCCTGACCTTTCCCAACCTTTCTCTCCCTTCGCACCACCTCTGCACAGTCAAACCCTAATAAGAAACAAATTCATAATCACTCCATCCACTTAAGCAAAAATACAAAAACAATGTTCTTTTTCATAGAAGTAGTTTGAGTTCATTCATTTCACATCATTAGAGGTAATGGCATCCTTTTTAGACATTTGCACTTTCATTATTGCATCATAGAGGTCAAACTAGTCCAATTAGGGTTTACTAGGGTTTCATGTTTTGGTTGGCTTTCAGTTCACTTTTGCAAAGTAGATCAATTCCCCTCAAGATAGCCTTCGTCCATCATTTAGAAAGCTTCTTCTGAAGAGCATATAGAAGTTGGCTTGAGCCCTAGCGGACTTGTGCCAGCTGACCAAGTGACAGCTGCGACAAGAGCTAGTACTTGTGCATACAGCACCGTCGCTTCCAAGTCTGTACGAACTACCGGGTTGATAAAATTAGAGATAGGGAGCCCCAGGAGTTGTAGCATTATTGCTACAATACTGGAGCCCACCAGCATGACATGTACGCAATGCCACATCTACACAGCACCACATGCATGACCTGTACACAACACCACCTACAAACAATGCCACTTGTACAACATGTACACAACATTGCATGCACACAACACCACTTGTACAATCATGCACACCACACCATATGTACATAGCACCACATGTACAACATGCAGGCAACACCACATGTACATAGCACTACATATCCCACACGTAAATAGTATCATTTGTGAACAACACCACATATACCACATGCACAGAGCACCATATGCATACAACACTGCATATCCATCATGCACACAGTAAAATATATGCACAACACCATATATCTAACATGTACATAGCACCATCTATACCCAACACTGAATATGCAACATTCATACAACATTATCTATACTAACACCCTGTACATAACATTACATAAACAATAGGTACTCACACTAAATATACACCACACCACATGCACACAACATCACAAATGCAACATGTACAACATATACAACATATGCACAACATTAATACCACACATCCGAAACCACACTATCCTTACCAAGAAACCTTGCTTCCAGTGTCTTATTCATGCTTATCCTAGCATGTCACAGACCACACTGTTTTCATTTTGTTGATGTATCTCTTGGTATAACTTGTCCATAACATAGACATAATATAATCACATAATATAAAATCATAACAACATGATACTGACCTCATATATTTGTCATCAGTACTCTTCCCAATTGATTCCTCATAAGATCAATAACCTCTTCATGTCATTTTCCCGCGTAAGCAATCATTCCTCCATAAACACGATTCCTAATGACCCTATTAGATAGTGACATAGATACATAAACACATACATGCACATGCATAAAAACTAGCATAAAAAAATCATGGTCCATGATGCCCCTGTTAGATAGAAACGTACATGCATACGTATATGCCTAAAATCATTAGCATAACGCAATCATGAGCACAACATAAATACTAGATATCAAGGTCAAGGTTAAGAGAACTTCCTGTATTCATGCACAACATTGAGAACCACCATTCCCAACTTAGTCAAGCCATCTGACATCTCAGGTCCATTTACTTTACCTTTCCTGGTTACCTTTCTCATGTCCATACTACCACCATTTGATTACCATAATGGACCCAACCCATCCAACCAACTGTCATAGTCTTACCTTATGCTACACTTACTCATGCACAAAGATTCATCTGAGTTCTTACATTACTTTCTAGGCTCCACACAACTCTCCTCGACATTCATCAACTTTCCTCTTCCCCAACCAATTCCCAAGACACTCAAAACATAAAAGGAAAGCCAAGAAACAACCAAGAAGGAAACCATGAAACCAATAATGACACCACAACCAAAGTGGCATGGCCATGCACAATATGAAAACAAAACTGCAAGCAAGAACAACAAAGCACCAAAATACCAAAAGCAAAAGACTAGCAACAAACATTGTGATTCAATCCCCATGGTTCCCAAAGAAATCTCAACTCGAGCCTTCTTCGAGGTTTTATGGAAATCTCTCTACCAAGAAATCCCATGCATCATACTACCATCAACACATAACTATCACTGCATAAATAAACATAACGATACACTAGTTACCTTACCTTGTTGTGCCAAACACATTGCTTGCAACTGAACACATGCACTACATCTCTCAAGGGACTCCAATTCCCTTGACATATCCTCCTACAACTAGAGAATGGCTAATATACCTTTCAATACATGTTCATGACCATAGCACATATCCACATAATGTCAAACAAAATCAAGGTTAAGAAGACTCCCTATATGAAAGGCACTCATTCGTTTGGAATTAGGGTTTCCAAACATAGCCAAAGGAATTCTTGTCCAATTCCTTTCTTTCACCCTTTTCACCTTGTTGCAATCAAGGTTTACTATGTATTGTCACATCACCCAACTGTTATTTATGTAAACACATCAAGTGTTACCTTGTCATACTAATACCTAACATGTTACCTTGCAACCGTTAACACATGTCAACCACATGTTCCAAATATCAAGACAATCATATCTATCAATTTGAAATCAACCTTTACCAAGACCAATAATCATGTCATACTTCATAGTCAACTCATAGTCCTTAGACAAAATGCTACAACTATCACCTACTATATTGAAGTACATATTGATTGTCTCAACACATATATGTTAGCACACTCATCTTAAAACACAATTATTCCTTCATGTAATCTTACATACATAGTCATATTATGCAATTCATAAAAAATTCAACCAACTTGCATACATACCATTTCAAATAAATCAAATATATGACATAATAGACACCAAACACTCAAACACTAAATAGACGACATATGAAAGCTCGTACTTTAATGTATCTAAGGGGAGGTTATCTTTTCTGCACAATCAATCTAGTTAGCAAGATATAACTTTACAACATGTTAACTCAAACATAAATAAGATCACGATATCCATAACACTAACTACTAACATGTTTACATTATAAACTCATAAGCATTTATCATTTATGCATAGCAAACACATGTGATCGGTCTGGTTCAGTAACACACATTGCAAAACAATAAGTCGACTCCTACCTGAATGTTGTAACCCTAACCATCTCCATAGGCCAATCCAATGTAGCATGACACATATGAAGTCAAGATCTGAATGAAATAACCCTAATCATCAAGTTACTAGCATATAAAAACCATAAGTTATATATCATGCTCATTGACAACATATAACCTAATTTTCAAGCTAAATGTCATATAACAACAACAAGTTAACATATAACATACTCATCAACAACATGTAACATAATCATCAAATTATCTAACATAAAAAAAATAGCAATGCATACAACCACAGTTTACTATCATTCATGAGTATCTGACACATCTGCATATGACTATACTAATGAACTATCATCTATCATGAATGTAACCATAACATCAAAAGACATGTACATAAACCTAATGTATACAAACCTAATGCATATAAAAATCCTTGACTTACATACCTACATGCCAAACATACAATACCTATATGATGATCTTATCTTACCCCAAATTCCAATGTTGCAACCTCATTATGATGATATGCATCTCCTTCTCTATCTTAGCCAACACATTAGAATCATAACAACTAATAGTATGATGATAACATAAATTACATACCATGACTCCACAAGGCATGTTTGACCTACTGTTAATGCATAACTATAACCAAGACCCTACATGCATAACAACTGCATAATCAACCAGACATGCAGGAAGACATACTCCATGACAACACCTTTAATATTCACATGGTGACATCACTAAAACCATGATCAACACCATGAAAATGCAACAAGCACATGGAATACATGCATAAGGAACAAATATGCAACCAACATGAAATCATAATCAACACACAACCCAAGGAGAGCACAACCATGCTCTAATACCACTCTATAACACCCTGCTCCCATATCTACCTAAGAAACTGGCCAGCTGAGGTAAACATGTGATGAGGGGATATTATGATATGATTCAACCTCCTAGGTAACCTTAAGGAAATGAAATGGATAGAAACACAACACACAAACCTCCTTGAGGTGCTTCAACAACCCAAGAGCTAATTCACCACTCTAGGTACCCAATCCCTGATTTAACCTAACATTTAAATGAATTAAACCCAAAGCCGCTCCAATGAAAATGAATGCATGCAATTGTAACCCCAAATTCACTCTCATAATCTTGTATGCCAATGACCAGAGACCCAATTTGTTAGTGCTATGCCAGTGACTCCGGGATTTGAGCCATTTTTTCAGGCCCAAGCCCAGGTCACTTCCCAGAACTAAACCATCTCTTCAATTCAGTAAAATTACATGGAAATGATAGTACTAAAGAAAATACTTATTCAAGACCTTGACTGGACTACTACTAGCCATGATAGGAATTTTTTCAAACACTTAGTAAATATGCAACCTACAGGTGTAAGTAATAGATATGAGCATAGGGGTCTCATACTTATCTGAGATTCACCATGAAGCATTGTCTCCTTATCAAATTAACTACCATTTTAGACATTAGGCAATAGATACATTGATCATTCAATAACAAGTAAGAGCATGATGAGAGCCACTCATGGATGTTGTCATAAAACGCGTAAATAACCATCATAATAGGGACAAAAATAACAATGAAATCACAGCCAAATAAACCACATATAATCCATCATAATTATCATAGAGATACAAGGAGAAATAACCTTTCATTGATGATGCAAAATCCAAACCTGGGATGGGACTTCCACATTCCACCTGACCACAAAATGGCTGAGCCAAATCTCTCTTCAGCCATTCACCCCCATGCCATATTCCAAGCACGAATGTGGGATCTCATAGAACACAACAATAAAAGACCACCCAGGGCTTCCAGAGGTCATATTCCTTAACCCATCAAACAATGATTCCACCTCACGGTCGGACATCACAAAACCATCATCAGATCAGTCTCTATCCTAGCCTTCCTGGGCTATAGAGTGTTTGTCCAACCAAGGCTCTAGGACTAGCAACTCAACCCATAACTTTTAACGAGCTCCAGATCATTTTTCCAACAAAGGCTCTAGGACTAGTAACTCAACCCACAAAGGGCTCTAGAGAATTTTTCCAACCAAGGCTCTAAGACTAGTAAATCAACCTAGGCTATTTCAACGCTCAAGAGCATTTGTCCAGCGAAGGCTCTAGGACTAGTAAGGCAACCGAAATGAAGGAAACATGAGAACCAACCAAAAACAAAAAAATGAAAATAAACCCACAATCACCATGGTTATCCAAGAAATGGAAAGGCTATGCAATCCACTATCAATTTCAGCCATCCTCCATACCAATGACATATCACAACCAAGAAACCACATGCATGTGCCATGCATGCCAAAAATAATGAGGAAAACATACATGCAACTTAGTACCTACAAGTTAATCCTGCGGTAACTAGTGATCCTGATGTCCTCTTGCACTTTCCTACCCTTCCTTTGCCTTCTTGCTCCAAGAATCCATGTATGCCACACCCTCCAAGAGTGCTCCAAGAAAACCCTAAGTCTCCAAGAATATGAGAGAGAGGGAATAGAAGAGAGCTCCACTAAAACCTGTCAAAAGCTTACCAACTGATCCTCTTAAGCCTTTTTATTAATGAGGCCTCTATTTTCTTCATTTTCCATTATTTTCCTTCAATTTCCTCGTCACATGTAACATGTGGCCTTTTACCTTTCTTTTGTCCTAATTTCATTATTTTCATAAATAAAACGCCAATAAATGCCTCTTGCCTTTCCAAAGCCTTAGCCATTGCCTTTTTCAATTCCCTTAGCCATAATAAATCGAATCATAACGCATTAGGATGTTTCCCCCACCATTCAACTTGGAATATGTGTCCCATCGACCGTGGCCTTATATATTTTTTACATGGAATTTTCACCAGGTTTGTTACAAATAAGGCATAAATAAATATTAATTTATTATTAAATTGAAATATATTTTAATGGATTAAAAAATTATTATATATTTTTTTGTCAATCAAAGTACTTTCTTTAGATCTTCAGAAAAACATTGAGTAAAAAATTCATCTCAATGGGCACCTTTCTCTCATTCCAGCCAGACTTGTTGAGATCAGGACCTGGAGGAAACCATAAAAAGTAGATAACATCCATTACTTTTGATAGGCCATGTAGCCTTAAAATGCTTGAAGAAAACAAAAAGTTATCCAAAAGTGATGGCAACATATTAAGGAGGGGGGTTGGGGGGTGTTACAAACTTTTCATCCCTTGAGCGGAGGGGGTGTACTTCACGATGGCCACTTGGTAGTTGAACTTCCACAGGAGCTCACTCGGTCTCCATGCACATTGTTAGCATAGTTACAGGCTAAGCCATGAGTAGGTTTTAAAATTTTTATTTTTTAGGATTAATTTTGTAAATTAAAAAAAAAATTAATGCTAGCAGAATTTCTGATAGCGCCCAATTTTCTAGTTCAGATAGTCTCCCATGTTTTTTGGAAAGTCTTTTCATTCTTTTTTTATTTCCTATTTTTTTTAAATTTTCCAAAGTTACCAGAATTTCCAGTAGCGTCTTCTGTTTTAAAAAAATAAAGCCAAAAACACAATTGTTTTCGAATGTCCACGTGTCATAATGGCAAAATGATTAATCCAAATCATAAAATTTTGTGATTGGATAGGTCACAAACTTCAAGTCAAGTCAAGTGGTAGTGGTTAATCGATTTGGTTGATCATATTAGCTAGGTGTCAGTCACAACCATGGCAAACCGTTGCCTACCCCACTGATCTTAAATAAACCCATGTTTCCAAAGTTAAAACATGTCTGCAATGCCAGTCTTGGCCATAGGTTTAAATTCGGACGGCCGTTTTTTTGTTCCGCGTAATATGCTACCAGAATTTTTGGCTAGTTCGAATTAAAGGAGGAAAATTGCCAGATTTGCAAAAAATCTCGTACAGCCACCTGTAGCAGATCAGCTCCGAAGCAACTCGACTTCATCATTACTATTACATGTTATCTATTATGACATGAAATATCATGTAAACATGAAGGATCATATGCATAGGAGATTGAACCAAAACTTCATCTCAAATATTCGAAAATGGAGGAAATTTCACCATTTCAAATTTCTGAAGTGCAGCAAAGGAGATAGTGATTGAGGAGGTTAAGAACACATCCCATATTTTTAGGCAACCTAATTCAAGCTAATTGTAACATCAGCTGGATAAGATTCCATACGTTGGCATTTATTCTTCATAACAAGCAAGCAGATATCTATGGCACCAAAGTGTAGGAAAGGTGGAAAGCTTAACAGAATCAAACCTCAAGGAGTTGAACTAGTTGATGCTAATTGTTGGGTGTGAGATCCCCCAAGGGTAGTTTTGGGGCTTAGAGCCCTGATTTTGGTCCAATTTTGTAATTCCAATGTAAATACTGCACATTTTGTGGGTGCGGAGTGCGTAGTTGTTAAAGATTCATAGGGTTGTCCACCCTTATTTGGATAATCTAATGTTGGCTGTAGAAGATCTACCCATGGTTTGTGGACCATGGAATTGCATAAATAGAGCGAAGATCTAAGTATCCAAAGGCATCTAAGATAGAATAATGAAGATGTATGCAAGATAGCTCTGAAGTGTAAGTCTAAGTTTTGGGTTGTAGTGTAGGTAGAGGCTCTGCAGCTAAGTGTGCAGAGGCCTAGTAGTCTGCAGCTGAGTGCGTGGACCCCTACAGCTGAGTGCATAGGGTGAGTCAAGTCTGTAATCATCTGAAAGTATTAATAAAGAGAAGTTTTCTATTATTTCTGTGTATTTATTTCCTGTTTATGCATCTGTTATATCGGGTATGAAATTCGCTTCTAATGATTATATGATGCGCAAATGTGTATAATTGTATTGGTTAAGTGAACACAGTAAGATCATCTGTTTACGTGAAGCTAACTAAGTTCTATTAATAATATAAATAAGATACTTAGCGTATTTTAGGAGATATTGTAGTTCGCTGCCTTAGTAGCGCGAAAGGACTTCAACCCCTAGTTAGGGCTGCGTGAAAGCCAATTGTAACAGATTGCGAAGGTACTAAAGGGTGGAATAGAGTGTGGAGCAACCTAAGTGAAGGCAAGTATAGTTGGAATAAAGCAACATCACAACCATCTCAAGGGTGTGGAAACTTGGTTCTAGCATCCCCCCATACTGCTTCGGGTGAGACTTCAGTCCACGCTCTACGGGCTAATGCCGAAAGGGCTAGTAGTGTAGGGATTTGTTTGGCTACCTAATGCTGAACCTGGGTCAGGCCCCCTGTTGGCTTGTGTGGGCCTGACCCAGGTTTAGAGGTGATTTAGCTAAACAAATCCTGGTACCACTGGCCCTTTCGGTAATAGTCCACAGTGCGCGAACTGAGGTCTCACTCGAAGTAGTATGGGAGGGTGCTAGAACTAGGTTTCCACACCCTAGGGATGTCTAATGAGCTTCTGGCGGTCCGCAGTTTGACCCTACGCACATGTCACTACGTGCACCTATTAGTCCTTCGCAACCTGTGAGGCTGCCTTTACGCAGCCCTACCCAGGGCACGATCCGTATTATACTCAGGTTCCTTTCTATTTAATCTGTTATTACTCAATTACTTAACTGACTGGTGTAAGATTAATGATAGTTAACAGTAGATCCAGTAATCATATAAGTGCGCTCGAGAAACAAAACAACATAAATGTAAAGAATGCAATACACAAACAGATGCATAAAAACTGGAATCAACTTCTCTTTATTATTCTTTGCTCAAGATTACAGACTCGACCCTACCCTGTGCACTCAGCTGCAGGGGTCCGCGCACTCAGCTGTGGACTCTACTAGGCCTCTATGCACTAAGCTACAAAACCTCTTCCTACTACTATGACCCAATATACTTAGACTCTTACTCTATGCTCGAACCATTTATATTCATCTCTCCCCTTCCCCTTTATACAACTTAGAGCTTCACTCTATTTATATAATCCAATGGTCCATGGACAATGGGTAGGCCGACATGACTTTACTTTACATTACAATACTTTAGGGTGGACAACCCTATGACTCAACCTATACTTTGCACTCTGTGCCCACAATTCATGGATTCTTACAATACATTTGACCAAAACTTGGGCTTTGAGCCCTAAAACATGCTGTGGGGGGGTTCCATGCCCAACAGGTCCCCATCACAATCATTGTGACTCATCCCCAAATCACTCAGTAGGCCCAAAAATCTTGGCACAGAGTCCCTCCAACTGTTCCCAAATTGCTTGGAGGTTCGCAACACACTATTTTGTAGTTGGCTGGATCTGCTGCATTCTTGCTTCAGAATCATCTGTGCCTGAATTGTGTCCTTACCTTGGTACTGACATATGCTACATGTGTTTATAGTTCCACTACTTGGTCTAGTTCCTCGGGTCACGAAGACTGTGCTTCGGCCGGTTAGTCAGATAGCCAACCCACCCATGTAGGGCTTCAAGCGACTGCCATTTACTTTACCTGGGAAGGGTTCTCCATTTAGTTTAACTAGCTGGACCGCACCTTCGTCTGTGACCTCCTTAACCACGTATGGTCCCAGTGAGTGCATTCTGAATTTTCCTAGAAATTTTTCAAACTTACTGTCATACAACAACACTAAGTCGTTTACCTTGAAGGTGCACAACTTGATATGGCGGTCGTGCCAGGCCTTTTCACGCTGCTTTTGTACCTGTTGATGAAATCCAGCCAGAAACTGTTCTTCCTCGAGTTCTTCTAATTGCGCGACCCTTTCTTCCAGATCTTCGTGGTCTGTCATGCTTGTGAGCGCTACTATTCACAAACTAGGTACGATGTATTCCATCGGCATGACAACTTCCGTGCCATAGACTAACCGGAAAGGTGTCTGTCCCATGAATTTTTTGCACATTGTCCTATACGCCTATGATACGACAGGTACGCACAGGTCCTAGTCATTTCGCTATACATTACATACTTTGGTCAGTGCAATCTCTAGTATTTTGTTGAATGCCTCTACTATCCCATTAGCTTGCAGGTGGTACAGTGTACTTTTCTGATGATACACCTAGAACTCTTATGTGAGCACGCTGATGGTTTCATTTAGGAAATGTGTTCCATGGTCAGTCATTAAGATTTTCGGACAACCAAATCATGTCAACATGTTTTTGAACAACAACTTCACAGTTGTAGCAACTGTGCAGTCCTTGACCGGTTGCATTTCTGCCCATCATGTTAGGTACTCCATCGCGGTGATGATGTAGTGCACACCCATTTTTCCCTGAGGTTTGATCGGTCCTACAAAGTTGATTTCCTAGTTTTCAAATGGTTGTAGTTTCATTTGTGGATTTAGTGGCATCTCATCCCTTTGTGATGCTTTTCCAGTCCTTTGACATATATCATAGGCCCTACAATGCGCTTTCAAATCCTCGTGCAGGGTTGGCCACCATAACTCTGCGCGGAGAATCTTCTGTACAGTTGCGCATCCTGCATAGTGTCTTCCTATAGCACCCCCATGTGCTTCCGCGAGGATCTGACCTCGTTCAAATTCAGGTACGTATCTTCGCAATATCTCATCATTTCCCATTTTGTAGAGGTGCCCCACAATGACAAAAAAGTCCACCGCGTGCACCACCAATTCCTTCTTCTGTTGGATTGAGTATTCCTTCTGCGCAATCCCTGTTGTTAGAAAATGGATTATATCTTTGAAGTGTCTGTCCATGACGTGCACTATAGAGAACTGTGCATCAGGTAGTCCGTCCTCCAAATTTGTTCATTCCTTGCCCATCTCAATTCGTGACAAGTGATCTGGTCCTGCATTTAGGCATCTTGGCTTGACTATGACCTCAAAATCATATTCTTGTAAAAGTAAAAGCCATCTGCATATGTGCCCCCCCAACACAGGCTTGTTCACTAGGTATTTCAATGCGGAATGGTCGGTATACATCTTGAAATCTCCTCCAAGAAAATAGTGTCGGCATTTTTGGAGCGCGTACACCATTGCCAACCTCTTGTGCTTAGTGGTAGAGTATTTCTTTTCTGCTTTGGACAGTCTTCGACTTGCGAACGTGATAGGGTGGTCCTCGCCCTCTGCACATTCCTGTGTGAGTACGACTCCCAGCGCAATACACGATGCATCAACATGTACATGAAATTCCACATCCCATTTTGGGAAGACCAGGATTGGAGCGGAGGCTAGTTTCCCCTTTAGGACATCCAAACTCTTCATGAAATCATCATTCCAGCAATACGTAGCATCCTTTTTCAATATCTTTTCCATCGACGCTGTTATTTGGGCATAACTTTTGATGAACTTCCTATAGTATCCAGTGTGCCCCAATGTAGCAGGCAATTGTTTAACACTTCACGGTGCTTCCAAATTTATAATAACGGCAATCTTCGCAGGGTCCACCATCAGGCCTTGTTTGTAGACCACATGTCCCAGCAGGTTTCCAAAGGGAACGAGGGATGTGCACTTCTTAAGGTTCAGCGGAATCTAGTGTTGGTGACAAGTATCCAACATCAAGCGTAAGCTTGCTACATGGTGCTTAACTAATCCAAAGACAGTCCAATCATCCAGATAGAGCTCCAAGAACTTGTGGATGTATTCCTTGAATGTGGCCACAACGATGCACGAAAGTATAGATGGTGCATTCTTTAGTCCAAACGGCATAAAAGTGTATTGAAAGCAGCCCCATTCCATTGCGAAGGTCATTTTGCTCCTATCTTCTGGCGTGATATTAATTTAATGGTACCATGAGAACCCATCCGTGAATGAGTATGCTTCCTAACCGCCAACATTTTCTAGTACTTCATTTGTGAATGGTGTCAGGAATGGATCGTGTACATAGGCATCCTTCAACTTCCTAAGGTCCACGCATATTCTTATTTCACCCTTCTATTTTTTCTCCTGTACTACCATAGGACTCACCCAGTTGGATTCTTCTACTGGTTCAATAATTCCAGTTGTGAGCATCTTGTCTAATTCATCGCAGACCTTCTCTTTATACTTCTGATTCAAGCAATAAGGTTGCTGCTTAACTGGCTTCGCGTCGGGTTTTAGAGTGATCTTCATCATCCCTAAGTCACTAATGATCCCTTTTAAGTCCGTAATTTTGGTCGGGAACAAGTCTTGGTATTCGTGGAGTAACTCAGCAACCTTATCCACAGTGGCATCGTCCCAGTAGTCCCCAAGCGTTGTGTACTTTGGCTCTACCTCTGTTCCAATGTTTACATGCTTTGGTTTTAGTAGTGCGGTGATGTCGGGATCCTTAATTGATGGTCCTTGAACCTCGCGATAGCCTTCTATTTTTGGAATATTAATATTTCGTGGGTCATCATCATCCTCGTCAACATTTACGTTATAACACTCTAGCGCGCTGCTTAACTATGTCGCCATTCTAGCTGAAGAACTTCCATTGGTTCCTATGGTATTTTGAAGATAGTGGCTTTAATTTCTAGTAGCGCATCATGAACAGTATCTGACCAACAATCTTCAAACATGAAGGTTAACAAAAATCCCTCGCACAAGACATCCCATTCATTTGTACCATGGCAGAGCTACGTCTCAATATACCAATTCATGGGTATGACATCGAGGTTATGGTAGAATAAATGTACCCATTCAGGTTGTGGCTCTTCCTTGAAGACCTTGGTCCATTTTTCGAGGTGCGTGCATGGATCATCTCATCCATCGTATTTATCTACTAGCCATATTTGTGGTTCCCAAATCATAAGCGCATCATTCTTCTGCAGCCATGCCAGTCCTCAAAACTTCCTTTATGCATACCCCACCATCGTGCGAGAATCGCGCGCTGCGTCCACTTCAGAGCTTCGAATCGCAGCTATTTTAGTACCGCGTGTTCAAATTTTCTCAGGAATTCATCCACCATTGTCAATCCATCATATTTGGCAGCTCACTTGCCTCTGTTGCCATGCAACGCAGTGATCTAACCATCATGTTGCAATTAAGCATTGTTACTTCGTGCAACTGATTCTGCCATCACTCTACTTATTCATCTGAATCTGAAGTGCAGGAGCTTTCGCACTCCCATGAAATTCTTCCATCTACAGTTGGATTCACCTAATCTTGTTCTCACATATTTATCTTGTAAATACAATTGAGATCATCATCACTATCATCGTCGAGCACCAGTTTAATGTATCGCGCTCCTTCGACTAGATCTAGTGGTACTACTATGTGTAGTGACTTTTTCTCAAATATTATTTTGTGCTTCTTCAGATTTATGACTCCATTCATATTGGTGGCCCAGTCTATTCCTAGTAGTGTGGGATAGGGATTACTCTCATCGACAATGTCTATCACCTCAAAATCCTCCTGTGCACTTGCACCTTCAATATCTATTGTTACCCCTTGCAATATTCCCATGGGCAAGATCTTCTGTTGGTTCGGCATTCGTAACTGGATAGGAGACCATTGTAGTGTGAGTCTGCCCACACGTTCCCATGTTTTTTTCTGCAGTACATTCACATCCAATCTAAGATCCAGGATTACCTAATCCATTTCATACTCACTGATTTGATAAGTTCCTATAGTCCTTTGATTTCCTTGCTGTCACGCAGCAGTTTCATGCATGTATCCAAAAAGGTAGTGAGCATTGAAGGATCCATTCCTGGTTCTAGTTGATCCTTACTACCTGAAGTGGAGGCCTTCGTGAAGCTCTTCTTAGCTTCCATGAATGTCTCCTTTGCACATTCTAAATCAAATTTGGGTTCATTTGTAGGAGCCTTGCGAAACCACGCACTTTCTTCTGGCTGCTTCCCTTTATCATTTACCATGGTCATACCGCTCCTAAGCATCATGTTTACATTTGGGTCTTCTTAGCATGGCTCATATCCCATCTTCTGCAAATTTTGAGTCAGAGGGGGACAGAGTACCCCTTTTTCACATATCCTTGCTATCAGTGAAGGACAGTCTTCTGCATCATGATCAAACTGAGTACAATACCAACATGATGTCCTTTTCAGGTTTGTACAATTGCGGGCATAGTGGCCTGGCCCTCCGTAATTGTAACAAATTAGTTGTTCGTGACCCCTTCCTGGTCCCATTCCACCTCGACCTCGATCGCGCCCCTGAAATCCAGTGCGCACCATCCCTGCATTTGGGTCGAGGGCTCACATTTTAGTCTGCACCCTATAGGTAGGAGTCTGATCCATCATTAGTTTGTAGCTTTGGCAGGTGCGTTCATCATGGCCTACCGACCTGCAGAAATTACAAAACAATTGTTGGGACATCTGTGTATACTTTTGCAATAGATGACAATTATCCATAGTGTGTTTTCCTCCTATCTGACAGATCACACACCATAATGCAGGTGCCACGCTCAGTCCTGCATGTGCCTAAGGTCTTAACAGAATCGGCCTCCTCCTGCCAAGTAATTCACGAACACTGGACAATGGTCCTTGTCATGCCCTTGGCCTTTGCATTTTATGCACCATACCTCCTCGCACACCTCTGGCCGAAGTGTCTTGTCTTGTTTCAAACTCTGCATTTCCAAACATAGATTCTATAGTTGCACATGGATTTGTTGGACTCCGAACCCAGGGTCTTGTATAAGGGTCTCATGTAATCTCATTGCCATCTCCAAAGCTTTGGCCTGGGTGGAAAGTTTTTGCTGTGACAACACTATCCTTAAGTGCAGCGTAAGTGATGCTACAAACCATGTGCAGTGTTGTCCGTCCGTCAAAGTCATATTAGCTTCGCGAATCGTACTCTTCAGCCTTTGGTCCAAATCCTATGGGGCCTCACCCGGGAGCATAGCGATCTCTTTAAACCTGATGATTGATTGTGTCTCTGACTTTGGCCTGCTAAATTCCTTGTTCAGCACGACCTAGATTTCTGTGATTCCTGTGTTTGGGTGGTCATTAGAATGCTTGATATACCATGTTAATGCGTGATCCTGAAGCACGCTCACCAGCGTAACCTTCTTAATATTTTCATCCACAACGCCTTATGCTTCCCATACTGTTCTTACCATGAACCAGAATTGGTCTGAATCTTCATTGCCCACTCCTCTGAATACTAGTGGTTTGATCGCACTCGCTATACTGAACTGTGGTGGTGGCGGAGGTGGGGTGGGTGGAGATGGAGGTGAGGAGGGTGAGATGGGTGGTAGTGTGGGTGGAGGTGGTAAAGGCAGAATTCACTCCCTTATCAAACTGACCACATTTCTCGAAGAAACTTTTGCGAGCTATTCCTCGCTTTCCCACAAGGGTGAAATTAAGGGGCTGGTTTCTAATTCTTCGCTACCTCCGCTTCTCACATAACTTGCTTTTCACACAACAACATCTTAATCCAAGTTTTGAAATATTTAATATACTTACCTTATGGTCCCTTGAGGAAAAGTCACTCTGCCTCACTGTAGCTGACAGTCATGTCTACCGCAAACTCATTGATAAATCCTCCTATTATTCGGTCGAGCCAATGGTCCATAGCTCACGCGATCTTATCTCCTGATACCTCTAGTCTGCGCACTAATTCTAGAGTCCACACTATTGCTTTGTCGAGCCTACACCTTCCCTGGCTATCTACTACCTTCGCGATCCACTCATACAACTTAGAAGGAAAGGATGCTAAGAAAATTTCATGGATTTCCGTATACAAGTAGCGCTCCAACCACTGTTCCTTAGATACTTGCGGATTTATGTTTTCCTTCGCCACGATCTTGTGAATCTTCTTGTCCAACCACTCTTCAATTTATTTCCTTGTTGGATTCCAGTCGCATGACATCATACATCCCTTATGCAGATCCTGGTCCCAACAATGGAACCATTTGTTGGCTTGTGTGGGCTTGACCCAGGTTCAAAGGTGATTTAACCAAACAAATCTCGGTACTATTAGCCCTTTTAGCAACAGTCCGTAGAGCGCGGACTGAGGTCTCACCTGAAGTAGTATGGGAGGGTGCTAGAACTAGGTTTTCGCACCCTGGGGATGTCTGATGAGCTTCTGGTGGTCCGCAGTTTGATTTTGTGTGCACGTCACTACACACACCTATTAGTCCTTCACAACCTGTGAGGTCGCCTTTTTGCAGCCCTACCCTGGGCACGATCCATATTATACTCAGGTTCCTTTCTATTTAATCTATTATTACTCAATTACTTAACTGACCGGTGTAAGATTAATGATAATTAACAGTATATCCAGTAATCATATAAGTGTGCGTGATAAACAAAACAACATAAATGTAAAGAATGAAATACACAAGCAGATGCACAAAAACTAGAATCAACTTCTCTTTATTATTCTTTGTTCAAGATTATAGACTCAACCCGCCTTGCACACTCAGCTGCAAGGGTCCACGCACTCAGCTGCGGACTCTACTAGGCCTCTACGCACTTAGCTAGAGAGCCTCTTCCTACTACTGTGACCCAATACACTTAGACTCTTACTCTATGCTTGAACCATTCATATTCATCTCTCCCCTTCTCCTTTCTACAACTTAGAGCCTCGCTCTATTTATACAATCCCATGGTTTACGGACCATGGGTAGGCCAACATGACTTTACTTTACATTACAATACTTTAGGGTGGATAGCCTTATGACTCAACCTATACTTCACGCTTCGCACCTGCGATTCACGAAGTCTTACAATACATTTGACCAAAACTTGGGCTTTGAGCCCCAAAACATGCTGTGGGGGGATTCCATGCCCAACACCCCCATAACCCAAAAAATGGTTCCGTTGCCGGGACTGAAATCTGAATGAGAGATGTGTGATGTCGTATCATTGGAATCCAACTAAGAAATAAATCAAAGGTTGGTTGGACAGAATAATTCACGAGTTCGCGACACAGGAGAATAGAAACCCACGAATGTGAAAAGAATAGTGGCTAGATAGCTACCTGCATACAAAGATCTACAAAATATTTTTCGTGTCCTTCCCTATTGAGCTATATGAGTGGATTGCCAAGCTAATAGATAGCCAAGGAAGGTGGAAACTTGACATTCCTATGGAGTGGACCCCAGAGCTAGTGCGAAGGTTGGAAGCATCGGAGGATAAGATCGCGAGCACCGTCGACCATTGGCTTGATCGCATTATAGGAGGATTTGTTACCAAGTTTGCAGTCGACACCTCAGCCAGCTATAGCGAGGAAGAATGACGCTTTCTCAAAGGACCGGGAAGTAAGTACGTAAAATATTTGAATACTTGGATTAAAATGTTGTTGTACGAAAAATGGGTTATGTAGTCACCTTGATGTTTAGGGCTACACGAAGCGGAAAGGTTTACAGGAATGAAGGAAACAAGGGTCCAGAAAATAGCCCCTTGATTTCACCTCCACAAGGAAACGAGGAAGAGCCCGTGAAGGTGTCTCCAAAAAGTGCTATTCACCACTATCACCTCCAACTTCACCCATACTGATTCCACCACCACTGCGATTCAGTATGGCAAACACAGTGAATTTTCCTATGTTCAAAGGTTTGGGAAATGAGGATCCAGACCAATTCTGATTCATTGTTAGGGCTGTATGGGAAGCACAAGGTGTTATAGATGACCATATAAAGAAAGTGACACTGGTTAGAACTTTGTAGGATCACGCGCTAACCTTGTATATTAAGTACTCCAACGATAACCCGAATGCAAGAGTCGCGGATATCCAAACAACACTAAATAGAGAATTTAGCAGGCTTAAATCCGAAGCACAGTCGATTATGGGATTCAAAGAGATCATGATGCTATCAATTGAGACGCATTAGGAACTAGATCATTGGCTAAAATGTATGATTTGAGAAGCCAACATGAATTTGATGGATGGAAAACATAGCAAGTGGTTTGTAGCTTCGCTACTACCATACCTAAGGAGTGCACTGTCACAGCAGAAGATAAAAACTCAGGCAGAGGCCCTAGAAATTGCCATGAGACTGCATGAGACCCCGATGCAAGATCCTAATCTAGGAGTTTAGCAGATCCAAGAAAAGCTAAAGAATTTGTGCCTTGAGATGCAAAGCTTGAAGCAGGATAGGACGGTTTGACCAGAAGTTCGCGAAGAAGTATGGTGCGTGAAATGCAAGAGTTAGGGCCATGACAAAGACCATTGCCTGGTCTTTACAAATTACCTTACAGGAGGAGGACCGATGCATTTAAGGCTGGAAGCTCAAGCAGGACCTAGTGCAGCACCTTCTTTGTGGTGCGCTATCTGTCAAATAGCCGGAAAACATGCCATGGATAACTTCCACTTATTACAGAAGTATACGCAAATTTCACAGCAATTGTTCTGCAACTTTTGTAGGTCAGTGGGACATGACAAGCATACCTATAGGAGTTATGAATTGATTATGGATAGAACGCCCACCTACAGGGTTCAGACCAAAACCCAGCCCCTTGACCAGAATGCAGGAATGGCGCAGATAGGATTTCAGGGACACGGATGAGGCAGAGGTGGAGGAAGACCTGGTAGAGGTCACAGACAGTTGGTTTGCTACAATTGCAGAGGACCAGGACACTATGCCCATGATTGCACTAATCCAACGTGCACGTCATGCAAGTATTGCATGTTTTTTTCTCATGAGACAGAAGATTATCCTACGTTGATAACTAGGATAGGCAACAAAGGAGCGCTACCGCCTCCCCTAACTCAGAACCTGCAGATGATGAGGTTTGATCCACACGAGGAAGATTTGAACGTAAACATTGAGCTCTAAAGTGGAATCGCAACAGTAGATGACAAAGGGAAACAACCAGAAGACAATATTTGAGTTTGCAAAACCCCAACAAAAGAAGCTAAGATTGATTTGGAGCTCGCTTGGGAAACCCTCATGGAAGCTAAGAAGAGATTTGCTGAGGCCTCCACTTTAGGAAGAAAAGATAAGCCTGAGCTGGAGATGAACCCTTCTATGCTCACAACTTTCTTGCAAACCAGTATGAAGTTATTGCACAACAGTAAGTCTATGAAAGGGTTATAGGAACTCATCAACAGATGCGCAGGGACCGCACCAGGAGAACCGCGCATTGTCCATAAGATAGGAAAACATAAAACAAGGACGGGACGTGAAATGAGACTAACCGCATAGATTGGAGAATACGAAATGGATCAAGTCATTTTGGATTTGGGATCAAATGTGAATCTTTTACGGAAAAAAAATGGGAGTGAAGGGGAAGACCTACGTTGCAATGGTTTTTGATTTAGCTGAGAATGTCGAATCAACAAAAAATAATACCCATGGGGCGATTGCAGGGAATAACTGTGGATATTGAGGGAGCGAGCGCGTTGGCAGGTTTTGAAGTAATAGAGATTGTTGATGATAGCAATCCCTACCCCGCGCTCTTGGGAATTGACTGGGCTACTGGTTTGAAGGGGATAATCAATTTGAAGAATTGAAAAATGATCTTTGAGAAGAAATCACTACACTTAATAATACCCCTGGATCCTGATGAAGGATTGCACTATATGGAACCGGTTCGTGACTATGAAAGTGATGATGATATGTACTGTATCTATAAGGTAATAGCGCGAGACCAAGACTGGGTGAATCCCACCGTGGATGGGTGGATTACATGGGAGTGCGAGAGTTCTTGCACTTTGGATTCTGAGGAAGAAATAGAACAATGGCAAAATCAGTTACATGAGGTAACTATGATGAATTGCAATATGATGACCAGGTCGCTACACTACGTGTTGACAGAAGCAAGAAATCTGCCTACTTATGATGGTCTAAATGAGGTAGATACTTTCTTGGATGCATTTGAAAGGGAGGTGCTAGAAGATCAATGCTTCCAGGCCTTGGACTGGGTACTGCACGCTATGCCAGTGAGATGGTGGGGTATGCACAAAGGGAGTTTTGATGATTGGTGCGAATGTAGGAGAATGATGAGAGTACGATTTGGGAAGCCTAAGATGTGATTGATAGACAAGTATGACAGACAGAATGATCCGCGTGTGCATCTAACAAAATGGACGTAGGCCTATGGAGAAAAGCCCCAACCTAAGCAGATGCACATGTACTCCGCGATAAAATAATTGGTCAATAAGCATGTGTTGGGGGGATGAATTTGTAGATGGCTCTTAATGTTGGGAGGACATTACCCAGGAAGAGAAATTGCGCAGAAGATTCTACATGCAGGGTTGTAGTGGCCAACACTTCATCAGGATTAAAAAGCATATTGCAAGGCTTGTGATGTATGTCAATGAACAGGAAGGCCATCGCAGAGGGATAAAATGCCTTTGAATCCACAAATGGCATTGCAGCCTTTCGAAAAATGGGCAATAGATTCTGTAGGACCCATCAAACCTCAAGGAAAGACTGGCACGAGGTATATTATCATTGCGACAGAGTACTTGACTCATTGGGCAAAAGGGTAGCTAGTGAAGGATTGCACGGGTGCGACTGCCGTGAAGTTTCTATTTGAACATGTACTGATGTGATTTGGATGTCCAAAGATCTTGATGATCGATCACGGTACACACTTCTTGAATGAGACAATCAACGCGTTGATGGAGGAATTTCAGGTGTATCACCAGAAGAGCACTTCTTATCACCCACAAGCTAATGGGACAGTGAAGGCATTCAACAAAGTGCTTGAAAACACACTGAACAAGGTATACAATGCGCAATGAAGTGATTGGGACCTGCGCATACCTACAGTCTTATGGGCCTATTGGATGATGTGTAAGAAGTTGATGGGACAGACACCCTTTAGGGTGGTCTATGGAGTGGAAGTTGTAATTCCTATGGAATACATCATGCCTAGTCTACGCATAGTAGCGCTCATAGATATGACGGATCGCGGAGCCCTGGAGGAGAGGCTTGCGCAACTGGATGAGCTCAAAGAAGAATGATCTTTGGATGGATTTCACCAGTAGGTCCAAAAGCACTGTGAAAAGGCATGGCACGACTGACACATCAAGCTACGCACATTCCAGGTAAATGATATGGTTTTGTTGTATGATAGTAAGTTTGATAAATTCCCCGGAAAGTTCAAAATGCACTGGTTAGGGCCATATATTATTAAGGAGATTACTAGCGAAGGTGTGGTGCAGCTGGTTAAGTTGAATGGAGATGCCTTCCCAGGATAGGTGAATGGCAGTCGCTTGAAGCCATACACCGATGATCCAACGATGTGACTATATGAAAGTGGCATAGTCTTAGCGCTCTAGGCACTGAAAGAAGGCACGAGACTATAAACTACACCACCCAGGAGCTGCACGATGTCAAGACTACGCACAGTAGCGAAGTGTCACAGGGTCCATGACAATGCAAAGATAGCTGTGCTGGTGCATAGATCGATCGGAAAGTGACCATTAAAGTCACTATTCAGAATTTGATGGTTGGTTTCAGGCCAAATGGAGTGGGTGGCATGCATTTAAGGCGAACCTTATGGGCTATATTCTTGAAAATATGCTACCAATCTAGCATTAATAGACTAAATGTGGGGGGAAAGGTCGAATTCAAATTCAAAATGTGTTATAAATTACAAGTGGCTGTCTAGCAAAAAACACTTGGCAATTTGAGAACTGAATTGTTGCACGCTCAAGTATTCATTAACCGAGACTTATTCGAGACTCGGAAAGTGAATTCGTTGTTTGAAAAGCTACTAGAGACACTGAAAGAATTGTGGAATAGCACTATGTCATCACCCGAAGAAGCCATGGACACAGGAGTAGTGAGAGGGGAGGAAGCTGCACAGGAAATTGCGGAAGTGGAAGCCCCAGAGAGCACCAGAATAATCGTTGAGGTCCCTAAATCACAGCGAACATCGAGACCTAAGTAGGATAAACAGGCCATGATCACGGTGTACGTATCGCCCTGAAATCCACTAAGGACCAAGCTCACATTGCAGGAAAAGGGGAAGGCCATTAATCTGGAGGCTAATGAGGAGGAAGAACTTGAAGATATCCTGGTGGAGGAGGAAGATGTAGAGATGGATGTTGAGACCCAGGGTACGGACCATATGACAAGGTTACCTGAATATATTCCTCCACAAAAGGGTAAAGCCAAGGTTCCAAAGGATATAGATGAGAGCAGAGCTCTCTACAAACCCCGCTACTCCCTGACGATATTATTTTTGAGGGACCACACTTGGGATAGATTCCTGTGTTGAAATTTGAAGATTGGGACCTCGAAGATCATGAAAAGTTCCCGCATTTAGCGACTGCGAAGCTAATGCACCAGAAGATAGACATTCCAGCTGGAATGATTGAATTGGAGCCAGGCAAATGGATTAGAGGTGTTGAGAAAGCAGGGTTGCTAAACCTGCTCTGGGTTCTGCATTACCACCGCGCCCCAGTGACCGTTTTTGTCATCAGGCAACTACTCTTCTTGGTACATGATGGGTACTTGTGGCTGGAGGAGCCCATCCCCATCACAGACCATATGATTCACTGGATTACACAGCTCCCTTGCTCAGGGGAGGATCCAGCAAACATTTCAGAGGGAAAAGGTGGTGAGTTGGCCCTCGCGGAGGTAATGAAAAAGAAGTTTAAGTTGGAGAAGAAGAAGTGAGGGTGTGCCATCTCTAGTATCAACAACCCTGCAGTCAAGGTTGCTACACAGATATTTGTAGAGAAGGTGATGTGGAAGTGTCGTGCGAATGAGGTGCCCGCGCTAGTAGTTGCACTAGCGACGAAATGCATAAAAGGGGTCCAGTTCAACAGGGTGAACTATCTATGTGGTGAGTTCCTTGCAAACTACCGCTAGGCATAGGAGTAGGGAAAAACATTTCATTAAACGTGGCTCCTGTTGTCGATTATAGTGGTGGCATGGGAGCTGCCCAAATATAGTCAGTTCCCTTTGGTTGCGCCAGACCTTCCAGAGGCAGCGAAGCACACTCCGCCATGGGCAACCAAGGACACACAATGGATCAGAGAAAGAAATATATTTTGGGTGCTAATGGAGATGAACATTTGGATGAGGATCAATCGCAAGCTGTGGTTATCACCTACTGTCTACAACAAGTTGCAGAGCTTTGTAGAGTTCAAAGAAGATTTCCACCATGTCTTCATCAGGGCACGGAAGGAGCCTGTGAAGACATGGCATGATTTACCATACTTGGTGACTGATGATGTGATATTTGTAGTCCTTGACTCTTGGTCGCCGGAGTGCCATGCTCCAGTTGACTCCATGGTGGAAATAGAGAAGTCTATTGTGCAACACAAGAAGGAAGAGACAAAACATCGGATGGCATAGCTAGTAAAAAAGTGTAGGAAATAAGAAGTAGTGGCTAATGCCTAGGTAGTGCCCGGCATTACGAAGTTGGCGGAGCAGCAAAAAATAGCAGACGAAGAGTGGGAAGGATAGAAGTCACCTTCGTTTGAACCAAAGACACACACAGAACAAGGTGGCACAGACCCACAGATGACATCCACCCAACTCAAACGTCTACGACCATGAGAGTAGGTAGGGCCGCGAAAGAAAACAAAGGCCTCGAAGACATATTTCGACCCTATCACCCTCACTGAAGGGGATTTGCATGATATCAATGAAACGGTGAGGGATGTCACCGCGGAGGCCCTCCAACAGTTTGAGGAACAACACCAATTGGTATTGGGGGCTCTCCAGACACAAATACAGGAGTTGTAGGTGTGCACTCCATACGCTGGAACAGTGTCCACCAACCTCGTGGTCAGCACTTCAGCGGCCGAAGAAATGTTGCATGCCAGGGTGACCAACACGATAGTGCTACTAGATGGAGCACTCATTACAGAGAATGAGGTCGAGAGGCCTATGGTTAGTAGTTTGAAAGAGGTCAGATTAAACATGGCTGCGCTCCCTCGGGAGATGCTCTATCTCTTGCAGGATGGAGTCACTGCAAAACTTCGGGCCAAGTAGAGTCGTGCTCTATAGTTAATGAGCGAGCAGCTTATCAATATTGAGCAGTTAAGCCTACAACACAACAAGGCAATGGAGCAGAACAAAAGGATAATGCAGGTTGAAGCCTACCAAATGGTCCTGGAGTTGGCCATTCAAGCAGAGGAATCGGTGGAGGCGCGTGTCCGTAAGTTAGCCACAGGGATGCGCGACGCAAGAGCAGAAATGGCTAGGGTTCAGTTGTAGATCACAGAACTGCAGTTGAAGGCTCAACCTTCAACTCCGTCGAAGATCAGAGAACATCGTACCATTATGGTCACAACAACAATGGCGGTGGTTGATAGGGCAGTGACAGACTGCGTGAAGTTGTTCGAATAGTCATTCGATGTCCTAACCACCCTGCAGGAGGACCCAAATGTGGAGCACTTAGACACAGAGCCATTCGAGCTGCAACAGAAATACAATGAGGTAAAAGGGATTGCACAGACGGTTTCCCTTACATATAGTCTTACATGGATGTAATAGGAAAAGGCACTCAAGGAATAGGTGGATGCCACTCGGCATAAGGAGGTAGTCTTGAGAGCGTGCCTACAGCCATGGATCGATGAGGCTTATACAATTATAGCCTCCATTGAAGCAAATCTTATGAAACTGCAAGCAACTGAGGAGAGGATTCGGGGCAGTAGTTCAATAGTAGCTGTCACCGAACAACTCGTGGATGAAGTCCAGCAGGTAGCTTCTCAGTGCGTTGCCGAACTTGTAGCGATCCAAATAGAGATGGGAGGTCTTTGTGCTAAGATATCTACACCTACAGAGTGACTCAAGGGTGAGTCACAATGTTTGTGTTAGGGGCCTATTGGGCGTGAGATCCCTCAAGGACAATGCTGGGGCTTAGAGCCCAGATTTTGGTCCAATTTGGTAATTCCAATGTAAATACTTCGCATTTTGTGGGCACGGAGCGCATAGTTGTTAAAGAGTCATAGGGTTGTCCACCCTTATTTTGATAATGTAATATCGACTTTAGAAGATCTACCCATGGTACGCGGAGCGTGGAATTATATAAATAGAGTGAAGCTCTAAGTAGTCAAAGGCATCTAAGATCAAATAATGAAGATGTATGCGAGATAGATCTAAAGTGTAAGTCTAAGTTTTGGGTCATAGCATAGGTAGAGGCTCTACAGCTGAGTGCATAGAGGCCTAGTAGTCTGCAGCTGAGTGCACGGCCCCTTGTAGCTGAGTGCATAGAGGCCTAGTGGTCCGTAGCTAAGTGCGCAGGGCGAGTCGAGTATGTAATCATCTAGAAGTAATAAAGATTGTTGATGACAACAATCCATACCTTTCGCTCTTAGGAATTGACTAGGCTACTGATATGAACAGGGTAATCAATCTAAAGAATCGAAAAATGATCTTTGAGAAGAAATCACTACGCATAATAATACGCCTGGATCTTGCTGAAGGATTGTGCTATATGGAACCAGTCCGCAACTATGAAAGTGATGATGATATATACTGTATCTATAAGATAACAGCGCGAGACCAAGATAGGGTGAATCCCACCGCGGATGGGTATATTACATGGGAGTGCGAGAGTTCTTACACTTCAGATTCTGATGAAGAAATAGAATGATCGCAAAATCGGTTACATAGGGTAACTATGCTGAATTTCAATATGATGACTAGAGCATTGTGTTGCGTGTCGACAAAAGCAAGAAATCTACCTACTTATGACGGTATAAATGTGCTAGATACCTTCTTGGACGCATTTGAAATGGAGGTGCTAGAAAATCAACGCTTCCAGGCCTTAGACTGGGTACTGCACACTATGCCCGTGAGATGGTGGGGTACGTACAAAGGGATTTTTGATGATTGGTGTGAATGTAGTAGAATGATGAGACAATGATTTGGGAAGCCTAAGATGTGACTAATAAAAAAATATGATAGATAGAATGATCTGCGCACACATCTAACCAAATGGACGCAGGCCTATGGAGAAAAGCCCCAACATGAGCAGATGCACATGTACTCCTCGCTAAAATACCTAGTTAATAAGCATGTGTTTGGGGGAAAAACTTGCAGATGGATCTTAATGTTGGGAGGACATTACGCAGGAAGAGAAATTGCGTAGAATATCCTACATGTAGTGTTGTGGTGGCCAACCCTTCATCAAGATTCAAAAGCATATTGCAAGGCCTGTGATGTATGTCAGCAAATAGGAAGGCCATTGCAGAGGGATGAAATGCCTTTGAATCCACAAATGGCATTGCAACCTTTTGAAAAATGGGCAATAGATTTTGTAGAACCCATCAAACCTTAAGGAAAGATAGGCACGAGGTATATCATCATTGCGACAGAGTACTTGACTCGTTGGGCAGAAGCGCAGCCAGTGAAGGATTGCACGGGCGTGACTACCATGAAGTTTCTATTTGAACATGTACTGATGTGATTTGGATATCTGAAGATCTTGATGAGCGATTGTGGTACACACTTCCTGAATGAGATGATCAGCGCGTTGATGAAGGAATTTCAGATGTATCACCAGAGGAGCACACCTTATCACCCATAGGCTAATGGGATAGTGAAGGCATTCAACAAAGTGCTTGAAAACACACTGACCAAGGTCTGCAATACACAACGAAGTGATTGGGACCTGCGCATACCTTCAGTCTTATGGGCCTATCGGATGACATGTAAGAAGATGATGGGACAGACACCCTTTAGGGTGGTCTATGGAGTGGAAGCCATAATGCCTAGTCTACACATAGTAGTGCTCATAGATATGACGGATAGCAGAGCCTTGGAGGAGAGGCTCACACAGCTGGATGAGCTCGAAGAAGAATGATTTTTGGTTGGATTTCATCAGCAGGTCCAAAGGCATTGTGAAAAGGCATGGCACGACCGACACATCAAGCTATGCACATTCAAGGTAAATGATCTGGTTTTGTTGTATGATAGTAAGTTTGATAAATTCCCTGAAAAGTTCAAAATGCACTGGTTAGGGCCGTATATTATTAAGGAGATTACCGATGGAGGCGCGGTGCAGCTGGTTAAGTTGAATGGAGATACCTTCCCAGGAAAGGTGAATGGAAGTCACTTGAGGCCATACACCGATGATCCAATGATGTGACTATATGAAAGTGGCATAGTCTTAGCGATCCAAGCAGTTGAAAGGAGACGCGGGACTATAAACTACACTGCCTACGAGCTGCGTGATGTCAGGACTGCGTGTAGTAGTAAAGTTTCATAGGGTCCACGACATTGCGAAAATAGTTGCGTTGGTGCGCAGGTCGGCCGGAAAGTGACTGTTAAAGTCACTATTCACAGTTTGATGGTTGGTTTCAAGCCAAATGGAGCGGGCGACATGCATTTAAGGCGAACCTTATGGGCTAGATTCTTGAAAATCTATAGCCAATATAGCATTAATAGACTGAATGTGGGGGGAAGGTCGAATTCAAATTCAAAAGCTACTATAAATTACAAGTGGTTATCTAGAGAAAAACACTTGGCAATTTTAGAACTGAGTTGTTGCACGCTAAATTATTGATCCAATTTGGATCCAAGAAAGATTATCAGAGTTCTATGACTGTATCAAATCATGACAGACTTCGAAAACTTGTGAACAAAGAGCTATTAGGAAGGACCTTTGAATAGTGGCAGTTTGTAGCCAGCAAGGAATGACGAGGACCTCAGTCAAAGCATGCTGACCGAGGCCCATGGAGACCACGCAGGATGCAAACTAGTAGTTAGGAAGTCCGGATCAGAAAACAAAGGCCATTTTTGAATTGCGCATTGCTGGGAAAAACCCCACAAGAAGGAAAGGCCTCGAGCGCTCAGTCGCATGGGAAGCTGGGAAACCATAGGGGAAAGCGCTAAAGCAAAAGGTGGGTCCCGCGCTCCAAAACCATTGGAATATCGGAGGCACTTTGGGCAGTAAGCGAATTTGGCAAAGAACGAGCGATTCCACACATTGCACAACACATGTCCAATAGATGAGAGAGAGAACTGCCTCTCATCATGGGCTAAAATTTGAGCAAGTCAACTGCATGATAAGATCGAACACCGTAGGATCTGGGGGCTCCAAATCTAACGGCGGAGATTGCACCCGATGGATGATCAGATTTGACGGGGGAAAGTAAATGACGACGCATAAAGGTTTGAAGTCCGATTGGACCGCTGAGTTGGCAGATGAATCGTTACACAGAGTAAATGAAATACCCAAGCGTTTGAGGAAGAGATGGCGTAGTTCGTAAGAGGACAAGTGGCCACTTCCCTGTGAGATGTTACGCAGTTGTGATGACACAGAGGCAGGGAACTCCAAGCGAATAGCAGCAGGTGATCCGAAGGGGTGGAAGAGGAAGTGAACAGTCATGAGACAAATTGGCTTTAAGCCATGAACAAACAAAAAACAGAACAAGAGAGGGAAACAATGAAAAGGAAGAAGGAGACAACGAAGCAAGAAGCAGAAAACAAAGAGCCGAGCTGACCTTCAGAGTTAAGGCAGCATCGAGTAGACAGAACCATGCTTGAGAGGTTCAAGCGATCCCTATGAGGATATCTATCAGGGACAGAGTACCAGATTGGACTCATCCCATTAAGACTAGTGAGGTTGATACTTGGTAAGGAAGAGTCTGTGCACTCTAGTGGCTTGGGGAATCCAAGTACCACCCTACTAAGCATTATCTGTTTCAGGAGACTCAAATTGAGCTCCTCTGTTATGAAACCAGCTCAAGAAAAGATAGAAAAGATAGATCAACGCCTTAGAATTCAGCCTCTTCGAGGGGGCAACCTCCTTTACATTACATAAATGAACAATTCTTGGATGATACAAATGACAAAACCTCCTTTCTATATATAGGAGTCTAGGGAGTCACAATATAATCCAGCCGACCTAACAATAATAATATAAAGCCACAAAAATAACAATAGAGGGATTCTATGGGGCACAAAAATAACAATATGGGGGTAATAAGGGCACAACAATATAAATAAGGGGTATAACTACAATAGTAATGGGGTAATCACTAGTATTATAGGGACCCAACATGTCCCTCTCCTTCAAAAAAGTGTTGTCCTCAACGCTTGAGTAGTTCTGGATACTTCTGCATAAAATTCTCATCCTCCCATGTGGAATCTTCAGCGGATAAGTTCTTCCACTTAATAAGATACTCTGAAATTGATCGATTTCGTAGCTGTCGAGTTCTTGTTTCTATGACTGCTTCCGGTTCCAATATAATTTTTCCTTCCTCGTCAAGTTCTGGCAATATTGTTTGAATTGGGAGCTTGTCACCTATAACCTTCTTTAAACATGAAACATGGAAAACTGGGTGCAATCGAGAAGCTGCAGGAAGCTCCAATTTGTATGCCATAGTACCAATCTTTTGCAACACCTTGTACGGACCATAATACTTTGGTGATAATTTATTATCCTTCTTAGCTTGCTTTAGGGACATTTGCTTATATGGTTGTAGCTGTAGGAATACCCAATCACCTACATCAAAACTTCTTTCACTGCGATGTTGATCTGCCTGTTGTTTCATTCTATTTTGTGCCAACACGAGGTTATCCTTTAAGAGTTGGAGGACTTGTTGTTGATGTTCGATGTGATGTTCCACTACCTGAACCTTAGAATTTTCTCTTAAATATGATGTGATGGATGGTGGTTGATACCCATAAAGTGCCATAAATGGGGTCATTTTTGTTGCTGTATGGAAGGAAGTGTTATACCACCATTCAGCTAGAGGCAACCATTTGACCCATTGTGTCTGTTTATCAGATACAAAGCAACGAAGATATCCTTCCAAACATTTGTTTACTATCTCAGTTTGCCCATCAGATTGAGGATGATAAGATGAGCTATGAGCTAACTGAGTACCAAGACAAGAAAATAATTCTGTCCAAAAATTTCCAGTGAAAATGGGATCTCTGTCACTTACAATAATCTTTGGGTTTCCATGTAGCTTTTGAACTGTTTCCATAAATGCAGTAGAAACTGTACTGGCTTTAAATGGATGTGATAATGCACAAAAGTGTGCATACTTGGTAAGTCTGTCAACTACCACCATGATGACACTCTTTCCCTCAGACTTGGGTAAACCTGTGATAAAATCCATTGAAACCTCCTCCCAACGTTGGCTTGGAATGGATAAAGGTTGTAATAGACCCAGCGTCTTAATTGTTTCAACTTTATTTTGCTGGCAAACCAAACATTCCGCCACAAACTTTTGAATATCTGATTTAAGGCCATCCCAAAAAAATTCCTTCTTAACCCTGTGGTAAGTTTTTAAAAATCCTGAGTGCCCTCCTAAGGGAGAAGTGTGCAATTCCATAAGAATCTTTTGTTTTAGCTGGGAATTCTTACAGAGGTATAAGCGATCTTTGTACCATAACGAATCATTTTTCCAGCTAAATGTATCAGAAGTACTGGAATCTTGTTGTAGCTTTCGAATAAGTGCCCACACTTCTTCGTCATTCTTCCATTCCTCCCTTGCTTCGTTTATCCAATCTGGTTGGATAATAGAAATGGCACACAACAATGCTTCCACATCCTCATCCTTTCTTGAGAGTGCATCTGCCACCACATTTTGCTTCCCTTTTTTGTAGATGATTTCAAAGTCATAACCCAACATCTTTGTGACCCACTTTTGTTGCTCTTCAGAGGATAATCTTTGTTCTAAAAAGTATTTAAGGCTATCATGATCCGTTTTTACCTTGAAGTGTCTTCCCATTAGGTAGGGTCGCCATTTCTTAAGTGCATGTAGTATTGCCAACATTTCCTTCTCATAAATAGCTTTGCTTAAAAACTTTCCCTTGATTGGACGACTTTCAAAAGCAATGGGTCTTTCATCTTGCATTAGAACAGCACCAATTCCATTTCCTGAAGCATCACATTCCACAATAAAGGTTTTTGTGAAGTCCGGTGTAGCTAAGACCGGTGCTTGGCACATTGCCTCTTTAAGATGTTCAAAGGCCTTTGTTGCTTCCGGAGTCCATGAAAATGAATCTTTCTTCAATAATGTTGTTAGAGGTGTTGCTATTCTCCCATAATTCTTAACAAACTTGCGATAATACCCTGTCAACCCAAGAAATCCTCGCAGATGCTTTATGGATGTGGGGATTTTCCATTCCTTAATGGATTTAATTTTGCTAGGGTCTACCTTAACTCCTTCATGAGATACAATATGACCCAAATATTCCACCTTCTGGACTCCAAAGAAACATTTGGATCATTTTGCATATAATTGTTTCTCCTCCAATAGTTGTAGCACCCTGTCAACATGTTCAACATGATCCTTCCAAGACTTGCTGTAGATTAGTATATCATCAAAAAATACTAACACAAATTTTCTAAGGAATGGTTTGAAAATTGAATTCATCAAACCTTGAAATGTTGAAGGTGCATTGGTAAGGCCAAAAGGCATGACCAAAAATTCATAATGACCCTCATGAGTTCTAAATGCCGTTTTCGGAATGTCTTCAATCTTCATTCTGATTTGATGATATCCCGAACGAAGATCCAACTTGGTGAAGTAAATTGATCCATGCAATTCATCGAGTAATTCATCAATAACAGGAATGGGGAACTTATCTTTAATAGTGAGCTTGTTGAGCTCCCTATAATCCGGACACATGTGCCATGATCCATCCTTCTTGTGCACCAATACTACTGGAGCTAAGAAAGAACTTTGACTCGGTTGAATTATACCAGCCTCTAGCATTTCTGCAACCATACGTTCAATTTCACTTTTTTGGACATAGGGATATCTGTACGGCCTGATGTTTGGAGGAACACTTCCTGGAATCAGATGAATAGCATGATCATGATCACGCATAGGTGGGAGACCCTTGGGAGTCTCAAATACCTTGGAATGATTGTCCAAGACTTTTTGGAGATCTGGAGAAATAGATGATTCCAATGTGGAAACATCTAGCGAGCATAATTGTGCAATTACACCTCTTTGCTCCTTTTTTAGAAGCTTTGTCATACCATGAGAGCTGATTATATTTCCTGGTTTCCCTACAATACCCCTTAATTCAACTTCCTTTCCTTCCGTAGAAAATTTGATGAAAAGTTCTTGAAAATTAAAAGCTATTGTACCCAAGGATTGTAGCCATTGGACTCCTAGTACAACATCTGCACCTCCCATTGGAATGGAAAGCATTGGGCTAGTCAATACATATTCTCCCATGGATAGCTTGATATTATGGCACTTTCCAGAGCAATTTATTGTTCCTCCATTTGCAATCATCACTTGACACTCTGGTGCTGGATATAGGAAGCAATTCAATTCTTTTGCTACCCTACAATGAATAAAATTGTGGGTGCTTCCTGAATCAATCAACACTATTACCTTTTTCTTCTTGATTTGTCCTTCTATCTTGATGGTTTGAGGAGTGGTAATTCCCGCCAATGCATTACAAGATATGGTCGGATTTATTTGTTCTTCATCTAGGCTTTGTTCCTGAAGTATATCTTCTTCTTTTGACCTTTCTTGCTCCTTTTCTTCTTCCTCTTCACAATCTATGTAGAATAATTTCTTCTCAGCACACTTATGACCTTTAGTGTATTTGCTATCACAACTGTAACAAAGCCCTTTTGCTCTTTTTTCTTCCAATTGTTGTGGTGTCAACCTTATAGGTTGTGGAATACTAGGGGCAACAACACTTCCGTCTTTATAGTTGTGAGTGGTATGCTTCCTGGTTGCCATAATTTTGCTTTCCATTTTTCTTGCTAACCTGAATGCCTTCTCTAATGAATCAGGTTCCCAAAGGCGAACATCATGTTGGATATTATCCTTTAAAGACCCTATGAACACATCAATCCTATGCTCCTCTGGAATATCTTTTACCCTTATGTTCAATTTTTGGAACTCCTCAATGTGCTCCATTACTGAACCCTTTTGTTTGAGACTTATCAATTGGCTAAAAAAAGTGTTGCTTTTTGTATCTTCATAATGTGCTATCAATTCTTCTGTAAAAATTGCCCAAGTGATAAATTGTTTACGAGAGGAAAGCCATTGATACCATACAAACTGATTTGGTTCCAAATATACAGTTGCCATACGTACCTTTTGTGCGTTTTGCACATTATTGAGATCGAAGAATTGCTCCATCTGTAATATCCATGTGGCGGGATCCTTGCCATCAAACTTCCTCATATCGATTTTTGGAATGTGGTGATTCTTCGATCCAACATTAGCGTCTATGGAATCATGATTAACATTTCTTTTGTTCTCATCATGAGTTTCCTTTACTACCTTTTCACCATTAGTGACCCTTTCTTGTAGCAACTTCTTCAATTCTTCCATGTCTGTCTTCATATCTATCTTCAAATCTGCCATGTCTCTCTTCAAATCTGTCTTCGAATCATCCATCTTAGCTTCCATGCCCTTTATCTTAGATTCCACGCCATTTATCTTAGATTCCACGCCACTTATCTTGGCTTCTGTTAGCTTTTGTGAGCGTGACATTTGTTGCACTTGTTCTTGTAATTTTGATATATCATGTAGCATTTCTTCCTCTTCTTCATGGGTCGTGCTAGAGCTTTCAGGTTCCTTACTAGGTGTTTTCATTTTCTTTCCTCGGGGCATCAATTACCGATAATAATGATTTACTATGCCCTTTGAATTTCGTTAAACCAAGCTTACACAAAAATTAAAAAAAACTACACACCTTTTTTCAATTTATAGAAGCCTGATATTGAATCTGATGTATCTCTGTAATTCTGGATCATCCAATTCTGAAATTGCTACCTGTAGTAGCCTTCTGCGTCCTATTTCCAATGCCACAAGTTTGAGCCAAATTGGATTCTCCAAGGAAGAGTTGTGTGAAATCTCCCACAGTGACCTGTTTTTAGACTGGTTTAGTAGAGCGAACTTGTACGATGTCCCACGAGTCACTGTTTCAACCTTTGAATCTGAAACACACATACAAGAAACTACAGTCTGTCCTCTTTTTGTACCTTCTTACGAAATTTCAATCCGATCCCCAGAGAGAAAGTTATGACGATTTTCCCCAGGTCACCTGTTTTGAATGTAATTCAGGAGTCTGCAAAAAGACCAACTTCCTCAGATCATATCTCCGCAAATATTGCGCGAAAAGCTCTGAAATTTGGACCCAATGTTCAGCGCGATTTATTTTCAAATGGGTTTTTTTTTGTGACTTCTGAAACGTCACAGAAAAAAAGTTATAACGAAAATGCCACGATGACCTGTTTGGAGCAGCGAAACCCTAGAATCCAAAGCTCCGATACCAAATGTTATGAAACCAGCTCAAGAAGAGATAGAAAAGATAGATCAACGCCTTAGAATTCAGCCTCTTCGAGGGGGAAACCTCCTTTACATTACATAAATGAACAATTCTTGGATGATACAAATGACAAAACGTCCTTTCTATATATAGGAGTCTAGGGAGTCACAATATAATCCAGCCGACCTAACAATAATAATATAAAGCCACAAAAATAACAATAGAGGGATTCTATGGGGCACAGAAATAACAATATGGGGGTAATAAGGGCACAACAATATAAATAAGGGGTATAACTACAATAGTAATGGGGTAATCACTAGTATTATAGGGACCCAACATCCTCACTATAAAAACTCTGCTTTAAAGACACAATAAAAAGAAGGCCACCACTAAAAGCTGGACCAGAGACGTATCCCAGGAGGATTAGGTGAACTCCTTATTAATTTTTTGTGTTCTTGTATTTTCTTACTATGTTTCTCTTACTGTTTTCCATTTTCCAGTGTTTGTGTATTTTGCAATCTGATCGATCCGTTGCCTAAGATAACATAGACACACACCAACACATGAGTCTGTAATACCTTCATTCATTAATTAATTAACTGAGGTCACTTACGAGTGATTTTGATATCAATTGGTATCAGATCTTTAGGTTGATAAGGTTAGACAAGCTTGTGTTGGATTTAGCTGTTGAATGCTAACTAGATCAAAGCTCAAACTAGGAGAAGGAGAGTTGGTTGAAACTAATCCTGAAATTGGGAGAGTCTATCCTTAGAAGACAATGTCAGAAGAAGGTTCTATGGGGCCAGACCCTCAATTCATAGATAGTTTCCTAGCCATAAGGTCCATGGTAGAGGAAATGTATAAGGACTTTAGAAAACATAAGGATGAAGATGCATCAGGCTCCAAACAAGACAAAAGAGAAGATGAGTCTTTCCTTCATGACCACTCAAAAGGTAAAGGGAAAGAAAAAAGCTTTCTCACACCTCCTAATATCCCTGAACACAAAAAGAAGGCATCTTTGATTAAACTAGATGTTAAATTTGATTTACCTATATATGATGGAGAGTTGAATGCAAAAAAGATGGACAATTGGATTAGACAAATTGATGTTTATTGCAGAGTGCAGAGTATTGATTTAGACAAAAGCAAGATTCAACTGGCAAGCCTATATCTTGGAGGCACTGCCTTAGTTTGGTGGGAAGACAGGACGCAAGCTGACATGAAGAGACATGGTAACACTATTTTTGTCTGGAGTGAATTTGTTTCTGCAATCAAAAAATAGTTCTATCCATTGGCCTACATGCAGCAAGCCATGATGAGCTGGCAAACTCTTCGACAGTTGAAAGGGAAAAGTGTACAAGGATACACCAAAGAATTTGGAAAGAGAGCATTGATTCTAGGAATCTCATTAGACTCCCCTAAGACTCTGTTGAAGTACATTGGTGGTCTACACAGCTACATGAGGCACACTATTCTCATGTTTAATCCCACTAGTATATATGAGGTATCTGTTCAAGCTACTCATCTAGAAGCTAGAGGAAAGAATGGAAATCCAGAAGTTGGGGGATCATCCCAACCCATTGCAAGCAAGAATAAGGAGAGAAGAAAGTAGAAATGGAAAGCAAGGAAGGCTAACACTACACAGAAAAGGAAGGCTTCATGCATTCACTGTAAGAACGATGGGCATGATGATGAGCATTGTTGGATTCTGCATTTGGAGCTGAGACCTAAGAAGTTTGAGGGCAAGAAGAAGAAGATTGCTGCAACTATTCATAAAGATTTGGGGTCAGACTTAGGAGATGAAACAACTATTGCAGCCATAGGTATAAAAGGTAAGAATTCTAAAGCATCTACTAGTAATTCTGCACAATCTACTATTGATGAAGAAAATGAGATAAAAAGACATGAGCTTTTCCATATTTGAGTTATTTACAAACATCAAAAGATTGATACTTTGTTTGATAGTGGCTCACAAGTAAATTTAATTTCTGAAGCATTTGTAAAGAAATTGGGATTAGTGACTACACCTCAAAAAGAAACCATACCCATTAGGATGGTTAAATGATAAAGCACAACTACAAGTGACTAGACAATGCAAACTCAAGTTTTATTTTGGGTCAGCATTTGTACATGAGGTTGAGTTAGACATAATTACTTGTATGACATAAAATCTATTATCTATAGAGCTGAGAACAAGTATCTACTTGTTAAAGATGGAATCGAATACTTTGCAAGAGCTCATAAGCTCAAGAATAATTATACTCTCATAAACTCAAGGCAGATGAAACGAATGATAAATTCATGCAAAAAATTCTTACTGATGGTTGTAAAGGTATTAAAACCTGATAAAACCAATGTATTTGAGAGTTGTGATGCTGAGAAACAAGCTGATTTAGAAAAAGTTGTTTCAGAGTATGATATCTTGTTTCAAGAACCTAAAGGTCTACCACCCAAAAAGGAAATAGTGCATGATATTATTTTGCAGCAAGATGCTCCATTGCCTAACATTAGAATGTACAGGTTGTCCGCTTTAGAGAATGATGAAATCAAGAAGCAGGTGTATGAGTTGCTCGAGAAAGGGTTCATCAGACCTAGAACATCACCATGTGGGTCACCAATCTTTTTGGTGAGAATGAAAGATGGCTCGTGGAGAATGTGCATTGATTACCGATCACTGAATAAGATAACAATCAAAAATCGTTATCCCCTTCCTCGCATAGATGATCTTTTGGATCAATTGAAAGAAGCTATTTATTTTTCCAAGTTAGACTTGCATAGTCGATACCATCAGGTCAGAGTTGCAGAACAAGATGCATGGAAGACTGCTTTCAATTCAAAGCAGGGATTGTATGAGTGGCTGGTTATGCCTTTTGGCTTAACTAATGCTCCTGCTACTTTCATGAGATTAATGAATGATGTACTCAGACCTTTTCTTGATGATTTTGTTATTGTGTATCTGGATGACATTTTGATATTTAGCAAAATATGGGAAGAACATTTAAAGCAGGTTAAGAAGACACTAGATGTTTTGAAAAGAGAAAAACTTTATGTTAAACTCTCAAAATGTGAATTTGGCAAGACATCTTTGAATTATTTGGGACATATAGTAGGGGGTGGTGAATTGAAGATAGATCCCTCTAAGGTGGCAGTCATTGTGAACTGGCCAAAACCCAAATCTGCTACAGAAGTTAGGAGCTTCTTAGGAGTAGCACAATATTGGAGAAAGTTCATTTCTAACTTTTCCTTAATTGCAGCTCCCTTACATGCTTTAACAAGATTGAACAAGGTGTTTCACTGGGTAGGCAAACAGTAGAAAGTCTTCGACACCTTGAAAGAAAAGATTAGTATAGCCCCAATACTAGCACTGCCTGATCTTCAAAGACCGTTCGAGATCCAAACGGATGCTAGTGACTATGCCATGGGAGCAGTGTTGGCACAACACGGTAAACCCATATGTTATCATTCTGAGACATTTAATTTTGTAGTAGCCAACTATCCTACATATGATAAAGAATTGTATGCACTAGTACAGAGTGCGAAAAAGTGGAAACATTATTTAATGGGCAAAGAAATAGTAATACATACTAATCATCAACCACTTCAATATCTACACTCCCAAACTAAGTTGCAGCAATCAAGACACTATAGGTGGATGGGGTTTCTACAACAGTTTCATTTGGTCATCAGATATAAAAAGGGCGTACACAATAAAGTTGCAGATATGTTATCTAGACCCATTATAAATGCGTCTACTATACTTAAGCATAATTCTGTGTTACATGAAAGCTACATTGAACAATATGCTCAAGATATAGACTTTAAAGATGTATATGCAACTTTAAGTCAAGGAAAATGAGTAGAAGAATTGGATTATCATGTGAAGGACCGACTCCTATATCATTGTGGGAAGTTATGCATTCCACAAACTGAGAGAGTAAAGATAACTCGAGAAGCACACACTTCTCTAATATCAGGTCACTTTGGGGTAATTAAAATAGTTGCACAGCTGCAAAGATTTTTTTATTGGACAAAAATGAATGAGACAATTTAAGAGGGTGTACTCTGTGTGCTCAAAGCAAGCCCAACAATAGAAAACTAGGCTTGTACACTCCATTACCAGTTCCCTCTTATCCTTGGGAAAGTGTTCATATGGATTTTGTTGGAGGACTGTCTAAATCTAGGAAAGGTCATGATTATCTATATGTTCTTGTGATAGGTTCAACAAAATGTGTATTTTGATACCTTGTAATAAATAGATTACAGCTGAACAAACTGCAAAACTATTCTTTCAACATGTATGGGTTCATTTTGGATTACCCACTTCCATTGTATCTGATCGAGACACCCGATTTGTGGGAAAGTTTTGGTCGAGTCTGTGGGAACTAATGGACACCAAACTGAAGAAAAGCACAGCTTTCCATCCACAAACCGATGGCCAGATAGAAGTAGTTAACAGGACAGTAATCCAGTTTCTCAGTGGATATTGCAACAAACATCCTAAACTTTGGGATGAACATTTGTGTTATGTGCAGCATGATTACAACCGAGAAAAAAATTCTTCTACACAAAGATCTCCTTTTGAGACCTGTTTCAGTTTCACACCAAGGTCTCCTTTGGATTTTGTCTTTGGTAAAGACACCACAGTTGAGGGACACAGTGATGTGGATAGGGAAACTAGGTTCATTGAACAAATCCAACAGATCCACCAGGCAGTATAAGAACAACTGGAAAGGAGCCAAGCCAAATACAAGGCAAGGCATGACAAGCATCGGATGGAGCATAGTTTCCAAGTTGGTGACCAAGTCCGGCTGTATATCAGCAAGGACAGGATGCAAGGGGAAGGTAAAAAGATAAAGCCTATCAGGTATGGACCTTTCAGGATTCTTGAGAAAATTAGTGAGAATGCTTTTTGCCTTGATCTACCAGCTTACGTGCACATCTACTCAGTTGTAAATGCAGATTGCTTGAGATTATTTGAACCTTCACTAATTGAGGATCCCAAAGAGTATAGTCAATTGCCATCTATTGATGACCTGGTACCTAAATATCTCAATGAATTACAGGAAGAAATAGTGCTGGACAGGAAGGTGAGGACGACGTGCACGGGAGATGTTGAGTACCTTAGAGTTGGGCTCAAGGGTTCAAAGTCGTGCAGTGAAAAGTGGATAGAGATTAGACAAGTGAGACAATTGTACCATCACTTAGTTGATGCTTGAAATCCAACTTTTGGTGGTCCAAAATATTTTTCAGTGGGAAGGCCGTGATCTGAATTGGATCCAAGAAAGATTATCAGAGTTCTATGACTATATCAAATCATGACAGACTTCGAAAACTTGTGAACAAAGAGCTATCAGGAAGGACCTCTGAACAATGGCAGTTTGTAGCCGGCAAGGAAGGATGAGGACCTCGGTCAAAGCACGCTGACTGAGGCCCATGGAGACCACGTAAGATGCAAAATAGTAGTTAGGAAGTCTGAATCAGAAAATGGAGGCTGTATTGCGCATCGCTGGGAAAAACCCCTCGAGAAGGAAAGGTCTCGAGCGCTCGGTCACATGGGAAGTCGGGAAACCATAGGGGAAAGCACTAAAGTGAAAGGCAGGTCCCGTGCTCCGAAACCGATGGAATATCGGAGGCACTTTGGGTGGTAAGCAGATTTGGCAGAGAACGAGCGATTCCACACATTACATGACACATGTCTAGTGGATGAGAGAGAAAACCACCTCTCATCATGGGCTAATGTCTGAGGAAGTCAACCGCATGATAAGAGCGAACACCGTAGGATCTGGGGGCTCTAGATCTAACGATGGAGATTGCACCCGATGGATGATCAGATTTGACGGGGGAAAAAATCCATGACGCATAAAGGTTTGAAGTCTGATTGGACTGCTGAGTTGGCAGATGAATCATTCCACAGAGTAACTGAAATACTGAACCGTTTGAGGAAGAGCTACCGCAGTTCGTAAGAGGAAAAGTGGCCACTTCCTTGTGAGACGTTACGCAGTTGCGATGACACAAAGGTAAGGAACTCCAAGAGAATAGCAGCAGGCGATTTGAAGGGGCGGAAGAGGAAGTGAATAGTCATGAGACAAATTGGCTTTAAGCCATGAATAGACAAAAAATAGAACAAGAGAGGGAAACAGTGAAAAGGAAGAAGGAGACAGTGAAGCAAGAAGGAGAAAACAGAGGGTCGAGCTGACCTGTAGAGTTAAGGCAACATCAAGCAGACAAAACCAGGCTTGAGAGGTTCAAGTGATCCCTGTGAGGATATCTGTCGGGAACCAAGTACCAGATTGGACTCATCCCATTAAGACCAGTGAGGTTGAGCCTTTGTAAGGAAGCATCTGTGCACTCTAGTGGCTTGGGGAATCCAAGTACCACCCTACTAAGCATTATTTATTTCAGGAGACTCAAATTGAGTTCCTCGCTGTAAAAACTCTGCTTTAAAGACACAATAAAAGGAAAGCCACCAATGAAAGCTGGACCGGAGACGTAGCCCAGGAGGATTGGGTGAACTCCTTATTAATTTGTTGTGTTCTTGTATTTGCTTACTATGTTTCTTTTACTATTTTCCATTTTCCAGTGTTTGTGTATTTTTCAATCTGATCGATCCGTTGCCTAAGATAACATAGACATAGACCAACACATGAGTCTGTAATACCTTCATTCATTAATTAATTAACTGAGGTCACTTACGAGTGATTTTCAGATCAATTATTCATGAATCGAGACTTATTCAAACTTGGAAAGCGAATTCGTTGTTTGAGAAGCTACCAGAGACACTGAAAGAACTATGGAATAACATCATGTCATCACCCAAAGAAGCCATGGACACAGGAGTAGTGAGAGCCGAGGAAGCCGCACAGGAAATTGTGGAAGTGGAAACCCTAGAGAGTGCCAAAATAATTGTTGAGGTCCCTAAATCACCGCGAACACAGAGACCTAAGAAGGATAAACAAGCCATGATCCCGTTGCATGTATCACCCTGAAATCCACTGAGGACCAAGCTCAAATTGCAGGAAAAGGGGAAGGCCATTAATCTGGAGGTTTATGAGGAGGAAGAGTTTGAAGAAATCCTGGTGGAGGAGGAGGATGTAGAGATGGACGTTGAAACCCACGGTGCGGACCCTATGACACGGTTACCTAAATATGTTCCTCTGTGAAAGGGTAAAGCCAAGGTTCCAAAGGATATAGATGAGAGAAAGAGCTCTCTACAAACCTCACTACTCCCTGATGATATTATTTTTGAGGGACCACACTTGGGATGGGTTCCCGTGTTGAAATTTGAAGATTGAGACCTCGTAGACCAGGAGAAGTTCCCGTATTTAGCGACTACGAAGCTAATGCACTAGAAGATAGACACGTCATATGGAATGATTGAATTGGAGCTGTGCAAATGGCTCAGAGGTGTCAAGAAAGTAGGGTTGCTAAACCTGCTCTGGGTGCTGCATTACCACTATGCCCCAGTGACTGTTTTCATCATCAGGAAATGACTATGCTTGGTGCATGATGGGTGCTTGTGGCTGGAGAATCCCATCCCCATCACAAACCATCCGATTCATCGGATTACACAGCTCCCTTTCTGAGGGGAGGATACAACAAACATTTCAGAGGGAAAAGGTGGCAAGTTGGCCCTCGTGGAGGCAATGAAAAAGAAGTTTAAGTTGGAGAAGAAGAAGCGAGGGTATGCCATCTCCAATATCAATAACCCAGCAGTCAAGGTTGTGACACAGATATTGGTAGGGAAGGTGACGTGGAAGTGTCGTGAGGATGAGGTGCCCACACTAGTAGTTGTGCTAGCAGCGCAATGCACAGAAGGGGTCCAACTCATTTAGGTGAACTATCTATGTGGTGAGTTCCTTGTGAACTGCCATGAGGCACAAGAGCAAGGAAAATTGTTTCATTAAGCATGGCTCCCGTTGTCGATCATAGTGGTGGCATGGGAGCTGCCAAAAGATAGGTAGTTCCCTTTGGTCACACCAAACCTTCTAGAGGCAGCGAAGTACACTTCACTGTGGGTGGCCAAGGATGCACAACGGATTAGAGAAAGCAAGATACTTTGGGTGCTAATGGAGATGAACATTCGGATGGGATCAATCGCAAGCCATGATTATCGCACACAGTCTACAACAATTTTTAGAGCTTTGAAGAGTTCAAAGCAGATTTCCACCATGTCTTCATCAGGGCATGAAAGGAGCCTATGAAGACATGGCATGATTTACCATACTTGGCAACTGATGATGTGATATTCGTAGTCGTTGAGTCTTAGCTACTAGAGTGGCACAGTCCAGCTGACTCCACGGTGGAAAAAGAGAATTCTACCGCGCAGCACAAGAAGGAAGAGACAAAACTTCGGATGGCATAGCTAGCAGAAAAGCACAGGAAAGAAGAAGCAGTGGCTAAGACCCAGGCAGCGCACGATGCTGTGAAGTTGGTAGAGCAGCAGAAAATAGCAGACAAAGAGCACGAAGGACAGAAGTCACCTTCGCCTAAACCAGATACAAACACGGAACAAGGTGGTACGGACCCACAGACGACGTCCATCGAACTCAAACATCCATGAACACAAGAGCAGGTAGGGCCGCAAAAGAAAACAAAGGCCTCGAAGACATCTTTCGACCCTATCACCCTCACTGAAGGGGATTTTCATGATGTTAGCGAAATGGTGAGGGATGTCACCGCAGAGACCCTCCAACAGTTTGAGGAACAACACTAGTTGGTATTGGGGGCTCTCCGGACATAAATATAGGAGTTGCAGGTGTGCACTCCATAGGCTGGCACAGTGTCCACCAGCCTCGCAATCAGCATTTCATCGACCGAGGAAATGCTACGCGCCAGGGTGACCAACACGATAGTGCTACTAGATGGAGTACTCATTACAAAGAATGAGGTTGAGAGGCCTATGGTCCATAGTTTGAAAGGGGTTAGATTAAACATGGCTGTGCTCCCTCGGGAGATGCTCTATCTCTTGCAGGATGGAGTCATCACAGAACTTCGGGCTAGGGAGAGTCGCACTCTATAGGTAATGAGCGAGCAGCACATCAACATTGAGCAGTTAAGCCTACAACGCAATGAGGTAGTGGAGCAGAACAAACAGATAATGCAGGTTATGGAGGAATCCTGCCAAATGGTCCTAGAGTTGGCCATTCAAGTAGAGGAACTGGTGGAGGCACACGTCTGTAAGTTAGAAATAGGGGTGCGTGACACAAGAGTAGAAACGGCCAGGGTTTAGCTAGAGCTAAACCTGTAGATCGCAGAACTACAATTGAAAGCTCAGGCTTCAACTCCGTCAGAGGTCAGAGAACAGTGTACCACCATGTTATCAGGAAAATTAGTGTCTATTCAGAACTACTAGTCCCACTAAGATGGGTAGCTATCTTAGAAACAAATAGATTAAAGTTACTTGTGTTTTCCTTTATAAGAGATAGATGAGAGAGAGGCATAGAGCACCAACCTTAGTCTTTCGCTAGTCTCCTTGCTTGTTTCCTCTCTCCTTTGATAGAGCTTTCACCACTCCTTCCTCACTTGTCCCACTTCAAAGAACACCTGTAGAGCCAAGGCAGCAAAATACCATCAAAGCATAGAGATCTATAACCATAAATAATGTAGGGTCAGATGTACATTAACCATATAAATGCATACATAAACAAGATTTAGAGATATACAAGCATATGGAGGAAAACTAAAATAGCTTTATTGATAGAAGTGGTAGAAGAGAGGATTACAACTAGACTGTCTGATCCAACATCATCCTCCCAGCATGAAAGCCCTCTTCACCTCATACAAAGCAAGATCACCCAATAATGTCTTCAAATAGAAACCAACAACACTTCCTTGCAAATTACAAAATTCCAGCCCCTGGATCTCTTGGATGAGGGATCCATATATAGATGTTTACAAGAGAGTGAGTCAGCTTCTGGGATTTTGATTAGTGTCATTTCACTGATAGTTCTTGGTTCCACTTGGAGATTTCAGATCTCTTACTCATCCCTGGACGAATTCAGAGAGGCAAGTGTCATATGAGTAGTTTCTAGAAGATTCTCTGGGTTTCCACCTAGCAAACTGCTGCTGCCATTTGTCTACTCTTGCTCATTGCACCCTACAGAAGGGATTTCCAGTATGCATCACACCCTATGCATGGAGCAGTCTGTATGGTCCTGTTTCGACCAGTTCTGAGTAGTCTTTCATGGAGAACTTCTGGGAGATGATGTAATTAGCTGACCTTGTTCCTTTAGGGTATGAAACAACACTTTTAGGGGTTTAGAAGCCCTTGGTTTATGGACATATGTGATTGTGGTTGCAGTGCCCAAATATGTCTATAACAATTGCCCCCTAAAGCATGAGGTCGTAAATCTTTTGATGTCAGGTGAAATGCTTTATAATGAGGATCCGAGGTTTTTTGAACTGGAAGGTGACCTGTAATAAGATACAACACAATACATTGTCTTCACAATATTCTCATGATCTAGGTGAGGTGGGCATTACCATGCTCGGCTTTATAAATTCATATTCATGTACATAAGGCAAACAATCGTCTGTGTGGCAGACTGATGATTCTAGTAGAGCCATCATCCTTTAGTTTGGATGATTATCTGTGCAGCAATCATGTACATTTGATGTCTTTATTTTCCTGAATATATCGCAGCCTGGATGGAGGAAACTAGATCCAGGGTCTTCAAACTCGTTCAATCTTTGCCCGAAGTACAAGTCAATCCATGTGAGAAGATGTTTTGATGTCAAACATGGAAAGACATCGCCTGATTACCAACCAATGATGTAAGCTGTTAACAGGTGCGAGAGGAATCACTGATAATGAGATGACCCTCAAGGTACTGCAGTACAATTCATGTGGTGTGAATACATGAGTTGATGTTGAACACCACGTAAAATCTTTTGGTCGAAGGCCATTGATGTAAACCTGTCGCCGGAAGTGAGAAACTTGCCATTGAGGCATGCAAGCTTCAAAGTACTGAAAGGGTTGTTCCTAAGTCAACTTCTTGGGTAATGAGCTGATGTCGACAAGAAGTGACCCATCATAGGAGGGCCTTAATGAATCCCAAATCTACAACACGGAATGGAGAAAATGATTTTGTGGAGGTGAAAACGATCTGATGATACAAGGTTCAGGGTGGCGGTCATGAAAAATTGAGAGTGAAGGTATTGCAGCAGATGAGTTGTTAACTAGGTTGGTGAATTCTCTTAGCGACTTCTCTTGAACATTCCGGCAACACTGAAATGGATTGCTAGTGTTAACCCCAAGGTGGATGGTACGGTGGACCAATGGTGATATGACTAGTGAATGGAATAACCCAACCCGACTCAATCATGGTGACAGAGTGAAAGTGTCATGTTTAAGAGCGACCTGCTACCAATGAAGTTATTGAAGTTTTCTTCCCCTTTTTCCCTAGTCATTGCTAACCAGTACCTCTTTATTTTTGTCAAGCTTGAGGAGGATAACATATGCTTGTTCTATAATTTTCCCTTCGGGCAAACTCGTCGCTATGTTTTAACAAGCTTAGCGACAATGAAACTCACTCTTGTCTGCAGGGACAAGTTTGTCACTATTGTTTTAACGAGTTTAACAATGAAGATAACTTGGTCCTTTTCAATTTTAGAGAGTCTAAAAAGGGATAGAAAGGAAATTCCAGTGGTCCTTTTTCGTAATATAATCCCTTAAGTCCAAAAAAGTGTAAAATAATACGAAAGGTATGAATTTTCAATAGTTTTAACGAGCCGAACAAGACAAGCACTCGATCCTTTTGTGTAATAATCCCTCAGGTACAAAAAGATTAAAATCTAGAGGAGGGATGGAATTTCTGATCACTTTAACGAGCTAGAGAGGCCAATTGCTCGGCAATCTTTTCATATTTTACGAGTAAGATGAAAAGAGCTTAAAGGAGACTCGTTTTTTGAGGAACAAGTGATTTTTTGGATAGCAACTGGTTCCAGGTAAATTTTGGAACATTCCAATCACGGCAGTGGAAAGAGGGTGGCTAATAGAATCACTCGTTGCAGCTGTTCCTCAAAAGGGTAAGCAATCAAATGGAGGTGTATGATCAGCTAAAAAAGAGTGGAGGTGATGGTAAGAACACGACCAATGTTCAAAAGCTGATAGTCATGCGATCAAAATGGTTATTTATCGGAGGTGGGGTTCATTTTTTAATGAGCTTGAACTCTATGGAAACATTTGCTCATTGCTAGGTTTATTTTTTAACTAGCTTGAACTTTGCATAAAACTGCTCATGGCGAGGCTTATTTTTTGACGAGCTTGAACTTTCCGTAAAACTTCTCATGCCAGTCATATAATAAGGATGTCTCATCGATAGGTTTAGTTTTTAGGGAGCTTGCCCCACTCGAAACTTTGCTCCTGAGCCTTTCGTTATGCAAGCTAGGAATGACCAACCTACAAGTCTAAAGGGTTGAGAGCCTACAAACTAAGAAAATAAATGGTCACTTTTCACTTGCATGCAAAAAAGTTTGCATGCCCCCAAGTATAATGAAATAGAGTTTCCAGGTTACCATACGAAAGTTCTTGCATTAGCAAGATTGTTACATCTGCATCACAGACAAAACACTTCCTTGGATCTGTCCATCGAAATGGACGAAGGTGACTCTAGCTCCAATCACCTAACCCTTAACAGAGGAATCCTTTTCCAATCTGATCCATTTTCCTAGACGGACAGGATTGTCAAACTAGTCATATTCCAACGCGGAAACCTACCTTATATCTGGGGTTTTTCTACTGAAGCAGACCAAGGCGCATGCCTCCTGCGTTTCAGTCATAATCACCGAATCAATCGTGATCATTAGGTGGATGGACTGGAGATTGATGAGACATTCCTTGTGAAAAAAGACTAGTTAGGGATGGCATTTGACTAATATTTTTGTTTGAACCAGGGAACGAAAGCTGGTCTATGAGCTGGACCACTCTGTCTTCATGTGGAAAACACATCACTTGAAAGAGTGAAGAAACGATAGCTCCCATGCTATAAATGTAGTCACGCCCAAGGAGTAGATTGTAATCTAGAGGTCCTTGGACTACCATCACGTTTAGATGAATGGTTTTCCTTCTCAAAGTTATAGGAAAATTTGGAAGGATCCCTAATGGTAGACTGGTTCCTTTGTTAAAGCCTATCAGATTTTGAATCTCAGGCAAAAGTGATGGTGAACCAAGCACTTTCCAAGAAGTTGAGGAAAGGATACTCATAGAAGCCCCTTCATCTATAATAGTACCAGCCATGATCATTATGTAAGCTTGTACTATGATTTGGAATGGTACATTAGATGGTAGGCAGGGTCTGCCTAGTAGATTCCAATTGAAGGAAACGACTAGGTTGCTTAGAGGTGGGACCGAATAAACAGCCAGATAAATATCTGACGGACTTCCTTCTTGCAGTAAAGGAATGGGTAGATTGCCCCCATGTTCATCGTAGTCTGTGTTTACGAAAAGAATTTGAACGGTGTCATTCTCATTCTCTTTGGTGATAGTATCATCTGAAGGTGGACCCTCTAAAGACAAGATTAGGTCAACTACCATCTCGACCCGTTGACTTTGGTCCGGTGTGGACTCAAAGGGTTTATCTTCAATGATAGGTGCTTTGACTGACAACAATGGTGTGTCAGTCGGATTTCAACTAGCGATGGACTTGGCAAAAGTTTCTTGTATCCAGGAGGAAGTCACTGCGGTGATGCAGGACGGTTATCCAAGACTCGTTTAGCTTTGTCTAAGAAGGGACAACGGTGGAGGGCATTATCACCTTCACACAATCTACAAGGAGATTTGCATCTTCCTTTTTGTCCATTAACTTCGTTTTCACTAGTTGACGGTGTGCTTTCAACATGATCGTCAGCGGTTGAAGACACTGGATTGTGCAAGCGGGGAGACCAGTCCCTCAAGAGCCATGGGATGCAGGGAAAATCTCGATGATAGTGGTCTCCCTTGCAAATGACACATGGAGATTTAGGTTTGGAAGGTGCAGTGTGTGGATTTTTGCCAGATGATGTACGGTTTCCCCCTTTTGTTGTTGGGTTCTTCTTCTTCTTCTCCTTCCCTTTCTTCTTCTTCTCAGTTACTTGGTTTTTAGCGTTACTAGCTTCACCAAGTGAAGAGGAAGAAGGAGAGGGAGAAACAAACGAAGTAGAAGGTGGGGGAGCAAATTCATCTGGTTGCTAACTTGATTGTTGAGGAATTGCGATGTTTTGAACAACAAAGGTCGAGAAAGGCCATACAGGTAGGCCAATTGTGAGTCCTAGAAGGGACAATGTGGCCATGTGTGGAGCACCAACATCCCCCCAAGAGGAGAAGGGACTAGGATTTCCCCCAAGGGGAAATCCTTGATTGGTAGACTCCATTTCTCAACCTAAAGACCAACGAGGGAACAGTGACATTATTCTGATTAAAATAAATTTTATGACACTTTGACACAACTTGCTTTTTCAATTTTTAAGAGCCGAGAAAAAGCTAAAGATGACTCTAGTCGCCTTCGATTTTTAATGAGCCTGAAGTGAAAAGTGCTCAGATGGACCTTTTCTTTTAAGGAGTCTGAAAAGGAATGAAAGTGACTACTTTGGAAATATAGACAAAGGGGATTACCAAACCAATCACAAAACTGCAGAATACTTTTTATGGTATGGCAGTCAATCTTCCCGAATGCTATGTTCAGTGCATTGCGATCGATAGGGCGGCAGACACGGCTTCATAAGGATAAAGGATGTAGCCTATTGTGGTCTCCCAATATATACTCGACAGTACGTGGGAGCACAAGTTCGTACTGGCACTTGTTGTCTCAAAAAGGAGGAATCACCCAACCTACGATGAAAGAGATAGTTACCAGGCTTTATGACACTAGAATACGTCTCTAGCCTAGACTTCTAAATGTTGTGTGTTAGGTTCCAAAGCATTTTTATGTTCATTGAAGTTTATTTTATAGTTGATATTTCTTAAGAAGTTTGCCTTTAAGGTTCACCGCGTGATGTAGATATACAATTCCTACATGTGCAATCTAAGATGATAAATAGTTGTTTACTTTCTTTTTGCAATGAAAATCCTAGCTACTAAGGAAAGAGAAACGAAATTCTTTCAACATAGAGCAGAGAGCACACACTAGATGCACTTTTCCTAAATCAACTTCAGCATGTAGTCTTAATGCAAATGCACATGCATGTATTGTTTTTCAGTTTCCTTAATGTGAGAATGAAAAAAAGAAAACAAAGTATAGATCTAAACTATCTTCTTTCAAAGTGACAGTACTAACAATTTTCTTTAAAAAAAATGAAAGTAAAGCCAAGACGACACTTTGCGATTTCAAATGCATGTATTGTTTTTCAGTTTCCTTAATGTGAGAATGACAAAAAGAAAACAAAGTATAGATCTAAACTATCTTCTTTCAAAGTGACAGTACTAACAATTTTCTTTTCAAAAAACGAAAGTAAAGCCAAGACGACACTTTGCGATTTCAAATTCAAAATTGCTTTCAACACTTGAAATACTAATGATTCAAATCCAATACAATAGAAAAAGTGTAATCGACTGTCTAAAAGAGGAATGCTTTGTAATACTCTTTTACTTGACTGAAAACGACACTTGTGACACTTTCAAATCAAAATACGACAGTTCGATTAAGCTACTGCACAAGAGAACTGTAAATGGTGAAAAATACATAAAAAACATTCACAATTCTTTATCAATGAAGGTTGAATAATGCAAAGGAAGATGGTTTCAAGAGATATATACTGATCATAGACAACGAAACTACTGAATAAAGTTGAAGAAAAAGAAGAAAAAACCAAAATCTAGAGGCAAAAATAGTTTCATCTGATCATCACACCTGTAACACAGGGAAACTGGGATGCATCTCACCTACAACACACGGGAGGTGCGATGCATCCAGACTTCCAAGAAGAGACAGTGTGATGGTCCAGGTATGAGACTGAGCTTGGTTTTTTGCTCACAATTTGCAGCTAAGTTTAGGGATTTAGGCTGAGCTAATGATTGCAAGTAAACACAAAGTATAGGGGCTGATCTAATATGGTTGTTTGAGCTACCACCAGGGCACTTAGGATGTTTGCAAGGTAGATGTTCAGTCCATAAACCAACCCAGAGATTGACTGAAGCATCTTTGATCTACTTTACAGTTGCATAGAAAAAGCAGTTCGAAGGCTAGTTGGCTTAACTTCAGGCTCCGTCTGTGGTTTATAAAGCAAACAACAGTAATGAAACAAGAAAACTATTCACTCCCCAGCAGAGTCACCATTTTATTATCAGGAAAACTAGTGTCTATTCAGAACTGCTAGTCCCACTAAGATGGGTGGCTATCTTAGAAACAAATAGATTAAAGTTACTTGTGTTTTCCTTTATGAGAGATAGATGAGAGAGAAGCATAGAGCACCAACCTCAGTCTTTTGCTAGTCTCCATGCTTGTTTCCTCTCTCCTTTGATAGAGCTTTCACCACTCCTTCCTCACTTGTCTTGCTTCAAAGAACACCTATAGAGCCAAGGCAACAAAATACCATCAAATCATAGAGATCTATAACCATAAATAATGTAGGATCAAATGTACATTAACCATATAAATGCATACATAAACAAGATTCAGAGATATACAAGCAAATGGAGGAAAACTCAAATAGCTTTATTGATAGAAGTAGTAGAAGAGAGGATTACAACTAGGCTATCTGATCCAGCATCATCCTCCTAGCATGAAAGCCCTCTTCACCTCATACAAAGCAAGATCACCCAACAATGTCTTCAAAGAGAAACCAACAACACTTCCTTGCAAATTACAAAATTCCAGCCCCTAGATCTCTTGGATGAGGGATCCATATATAGATGTTTACAGGGGAGTGAGTCAACTTCTAGGATTTTGATTAGTGTCATTTCACTGATAGTTCTTGTTTCCACTTGGAGATTTCAGATCTCTTACTCATCCCCGGGTGAATTCAGAGAGGCAAGTGTCATATGAGTAGTTTCTAGAGGATTCTCTGGGTTTCCACCTAGCAAACTACTGCTGCCATTTGTCTGCTCTCGCTCATCGCACCCTATAGAAGGGCCTTCCAGTATGCATCGCACCCCCCGTGTATAATAGGTGAGATGCATCACACCCTATGCATGGAGCAGTCTGTATGGTCCTGTTTCGACCAGTTTTGAGTAGTTTTTCATGGAGAACTTCTGGGAGATGATGTAATCAGCTGACCTTGTTCCTTTAGGGTATGAAACAACACATTTAGCGGTTTGGAAGCCCTTGGTTTATGGACATATGTGATTGGGGTTGTAGTGCCCACATATGTCTATAACACACCGTGGTCACAACAACAATGGTGGCGGTTGATAGTGCAGTGACAAACTGCATGAAGTTGTTCAAACAATCATTCGAGGTCCTAACCACCCTATAGGAGGACCTGAATGTGGAGCACCTAGAGACAGTGCCATGTGAGCTACAAAAAAAATACGATGAGGTGAAAGGGACCATGTAGATAGTTTCTCTTACACAAAGTCTTGCATGGATGTAGTAGAAAGAGGTGCTCAAGGAACAGGTGGATGCAACTCGGCATAAGGAAGCAGTCTTGAGAGCACGCCTACAGCCATGGATCGACGAGGCTTATACAATTACAACCTCCATTGAAGCAAAGCTTGTACAACTGCAAGCAACTAAGGAGAGGATTTAGGGTAGCAGTTCAATAGCAGCAGTCACCAAACAACTCGTGGATGAAGTCCAGCAGGCAGCCGCTCAGTGCGCTGCCAAACTTGTAGCGATCCAAACAGAGCTGGGAGGTCTTCGCACTAAGATCTCCACACCTATAGAGTGACTCAAGGGTGAGTCATGATGTTTTTGTTAGGGGCACGTTGGGCGCAGGATACCCCAAGGGTTGTTTTGGGGCTTAGAGCCTAGATTTTGCTCCAATTTGGTAATTCCAATGTAAAGACTTCACATTTTGTGGGTGCGCAGCACGTAGTTGTTAAAGAGTCATAGGGTTTTCCGCCCTTATTTTGATAATGTAATATCGGTTTTAGAAGATCTACCCATGGTCCACGGAGCATGGAATTGTATAAATAGAGCGAAGCTCTAAGTAGTCATAGGAATCTAATATCAAATAATGAAGATGTATGAAAGATAGATCTGAAGTGTAAGTCTAAGTTTTGAGTTGTAGCATAGGTAGAGGCTCTGCAACTGAGTGCACAAAGGCCTAGTAGTCCGCAGTTGAGTGCGCAGACCCCTGCAGCTAAGTGCGTAGGGCAAGTCGAGTCTGTAATCATCTGGAAGTATTAATAAAGAGAAGTTTTCTATTATTTATGTGTATTTATTTCCTATTTATGCATCTGTTATATCAGGTATGAAATTCGCTTCTAATGATTATATGATGCGTAGACGTGTATAATTATATTGGTTAAGTGAACACAAGTAAGATCGTCTGTTTACACGAAGCTAACTAAGTTCTTTTAATAAGATAAGTAAGATAATTAGCGTATTTTAGGAGATATCACAGTTCACTACTTTAGCAATGCAAAGGACTTCAACCCCTAGTTAGGGCTGCGCGGAAGCCAACTGCAACAAATTGCGAAGGTACTGAAGGGTGGAATAGAGTGCGAAGCAACCTATGTGAAGGCAGGTATAGTTTGAATAAACTGACATCACAACCATCTCAAGGGTGCAGAAACTTGGTTTCAGCAGCCCCCCATACTGCTTCAGGTGAGACTTCAGTCTGCGCTCCGCAGGCTGATGCCGAAAGGGCCAGTAGTGTAGAGATGTGTTTGGCTACCTAACGTTGAACCTCGGTTAGGCCCCCATAAGCTAGCACTAATCCAAGTGTTAGAAGATTGTTTATTTAGGAAAGGTGGTATCAACTCTACACCAGGTTAGGAGGCTCACATCAAGGTGTAGCCTAAGAGTTTTCTCAAACTTTCAATGGATAGGAACCTACCATCTTTGGTTTTAAATTGTAGGTTTCAAAACAGTCAATTGCATAAGATTTTAACCTTCCGCAGGAAGGAGAAAAGTGGTTTAAGGTACAATACATTATAGGAGGAGATCTCAATGCTTTTATTAGAAATGAATACATAGATCCTAACTGGGCCAAAGGAATTCCCAACAATTATCTTAAGAAGGAATGGGAAGAAACAATCAAACTGGTTAAGATTTTTCTCACTTGTGAGAGAAGGTATATATTAGTATTTCTTTACCATATGAGGTTTCTTTTTCATTTTGCAGGTATGAGGACTCTTAATCTGCCCTATTTCATATTGAAGAACCTGACCAAAATGGTATCCAGAATTCAAACACACGAGGAGGCATTAGAGTATAGCCTATATCATTAGGAAATTATCAAGGTTCTGGTTGAAGAAGAACTGAGAAAAGAGAAAACATACTTGGGAACATTTCTTGTTTTACAATGTAGGCCAGCCTGCACCAAAACCCCCAGAAACTGCTAAATATTCTTCAACACAAGTTTAAACAGAATGGACATCAACTACATCAGCTGAAGGAAGTTCCAAAAGAAAGGCAAAGAAGGAAAGTGCAAGCAGAGGTATCAAAAGAAGTAGAGAGAAGCCTTTAGCTGTTGAAACTTAAAAGAAAAAGGAGCAAGGCGAAAGCTCTTCTACCCAAAAAACAAAAAGCATGAAAATGGTTCCTCCTATTAGACCTTTTCCTAAGGTTTACACAAGAACTTGGAGAATAAAACTTGCAGCTGAAGAGAAATCTAAAGAGTAGGTGTTTCCTGAAATTTTGGAAGCACATGAACAACAACAAGAAAACCAGCCTTTTGATTCTGATGAGGAATTTCTGAGAGAAGCAAGGTATAAGAGGACCAATAAAAACAAGAAGAAAGAAATAAAACCAAATGTTGGAGCTAGAAAGAGGCATACTAGATAAAGAAACAAATACAAACTGAAATCAAAATCCCTAAATAATGCTAGTTTAATGACTGAAGTAATAGTCATAGATGAACAACATACAGAGTTGCAGACTGAGGATCCTTCAATTGCAGATATTAGAATATCTTTGAAGAAGAAAAGAGTTAAAGCTCCCATGGACCAGCCATCAGAGCCTTCCAAAGGAAGAAAGGTCCAAAAAGAAGTAGAAAAGAAAGAGACCATTATCAAAGAAGACAACCAAAATCATAAGATCAAAATCTGCTGCCAAAAATAAAACAAACTTGGATAAGCTTGCAGAGGTTGCAACTCACATGGAATGAAAGGGTAATTTTCCTTTAAAAAATACCTTTTTTCATATCAAGTCAACGTTTTGAATATGAAGATTAAAGCTCAAAATATCCAAGCATATACAGGTGTTTTGAAGTATTTTTGTTAAAATTTTGAGGTGAAAATGTTATCCTATCGAAAATCATGGAAGTATTTCCAGTTTTTTCACTATTACAAGCATTACCAGAATTTACAGTAGCACCTGTTTCAACAGAAATATACAACTGTGAGAAAAAAACCTTCGGGCCAGCTCTGGGAAGAAAACAACCCATAACAATATGGATATGTAAGATGATGGATATAATATAGTTATGAGGTTGTTGAAGGTTGTATTTAATGAAGCCATATGGTCATTTAATAGTTAAGACCATAAAGAGAAAAATCAATTGCAAAAGGGGTAGCCAGTCAGTTTTTCTAGCAGCCAAGTGTCATTCTTCCTCTACTTCTCATCTATACATGTACTTTCTATTGCAATTATATGGGAAATGAACTTAATATCTAAAAGACAACTATGTAACAAGGAAATAGTGGAACTAGAATTTTAGGAGAGTTGGAGTTGGTGCCTCTCTGTCTATATATATCTTTTGTAAATATCATTTTAGGGTTGGATTTTGGTTCACTTGAAGACTCAACTTAATAAAATAGCTTTTTCTGCACTTCATTCTAGAGGATTTTGTTATTCAAGTTATATCTAATGTGTGGTTTGTCTATTTCCTGGTTCCAATTTTCTGAATTATAAATTTGCAGTAGCTAGTATAGTATGAGTGAGAATCATTAAGAGGATCTAATGTTGACTTATCTACTATCCAGTTTTTTGTAAACTATAATATATGTTCAAGTAGAACTTGTTAGTGAAGGTTTCACAAAGGATTTGTGGGATACTTTATACATTTTTTACTTTCTAGTTGTTGTCTCCCTTGTCAAGCTTGTTTTAATCTTTTAAATGATAAATTACAGTAGCTAGTATAGTATGCGTGAGAAATCATTAAGACGATCTAATGATGACTTATTTACTATCCACTTTTCGGTAAATCATAATATCAGTTCAAGTAGAAATTGTTAGTGAAGGTTTCACAAAGGATTTGTGAAATACTTTATACTTTTTCTTACTTTATAACTGTTATTTTCCTTGCCAGAAAACAAAGTTTGTTACAAGGTTGTTTATGTAGTTGAAGTGACTGTCTTAAGATACTCAGTTTCTTAGGGTATTTATCAGTTACCTATTCCCTTTCCTCTGCTCCCATATATTACTCACTTAACCATGCAATTTATGCTTGCCACAGCTTGCCAAATGCATGAAAGTTAAAGAGGAACACAATCATTTCAAAAACTCCTTCAGAAGCCATCCTACCACTCAAAAAACCCTTTTAAATTTTGAAATGAAATCATGATGTGTAAGGCTTACTCCTTTTGCAGTCTAGGAGTAACTCCTTGTGCTAACACACACCTTTACCTCACCATGATGAACCAGACCAGCTATAAATGCCCACGAGTGGAAGCCCTGATCACACACTTAGTCGATAAATACAGAACCTATATTGGTAGCTCCTTCAGTTTGTTGTTTCAGGAGATGAATTTGGGTTGCATGGAGAATAATGGAGTTGAGTCCTAGGATGCCTCATTGGGGTCAAGACCTCGGCTGAGAAAAGAGGTAGTTGCTTGGGATTACTAGGGGTTGTGTGATACTGAATTCTGGGATTGTCTATGGGACCTTAGAACACAAATCATTGGGGTGCCTTTTCGCCTTCCTACCTACAATTTCTGCTCAAGGGATGAAAAATTTGTAATACCCTAGGTTTTAGAGTTTTTCGCGCCAACCAACAAAACCCTAATTGTTGGCCCTTTCGGTAACAACCTACATAGCGTAGGTTGCAGTCTCACCCGAAGCAATATTGGGGAATTCTAGAACCAGGTTTATGCATCCAGAGACAATGTGATAAGTGGGCTTAGACTCTTATAGCTCAGATCTGCCTTTGTGCAGATCAATAGTCTTCTATGGTCTAATACAGTAACTCGAGTAAAATGGCTTCTAGACCTTTGCAAAGGTCTATGATCAGTCTTTACAGACCCTAAATAAGCAAGTTATCCACTTTCGTGCATTAATCAATAACCCTAGATATGCCTTTCCACAAATCTCTCCAATTCATTAGACATTATAACAAAAATAACCCTTATCTTTGCAAAAATAGATAATTACTTAAGTCATGTGCAAATAAGATAGATTCAGTAGTTTTGTGCAACATTTATTAATTATTCCATAAAAAACATATTATAAAGTGACATATCATAACATAAATAAAATCAACAATAATGCTCAGATTGCAAGATAATTCTTCAAAATGAGTCTTTATTCATCTTCAATGTTTAGATTACAGACTCTTTCACCCTGTGCACTCAGCTGTAAGGTTTGTGCACTCAGCTGCAGACTTACCAAGGCCTCCTGCACACTTAGCTGTAGGAGCCTTCCCTTTTCAACTAAGTACAGGAAACAAAGCCTTCCTGCCTTAGCACTTACCCAAAAAAATCTCTATCTTAAGTTTCTTTATCTTCGCTACCCTTTAGACTCGCTATGACTCAACTATGTATAACTTTCTTCAATACAATACCATGGTCCATGGACCATGGGTGAGTCTCAAAACTGACCTATTTACTTATCCAAACAAGGGGATAAATCCCTTTGAATCCTATCTAGCTATGTGCTCCACATTCACATTTTGTGGAGACTTTACATAATTTTCCAAAAAATTACAAAATTTGGGTTAACTAACCCCAAAAATGACCTTAGGGACCCTATCCCAACAAGCCCAATGCCATGCAAAAAAAAATATATAATTTTTTTTTAGAATCAGGCCCGGGCCATGACTATTTGGGGCACCTTCCTCCACACCCTGGACTATAAAATGAAAAGGCGCCTACCCCTGGGCATCTGAGATCCCACACACTGACTTTTCACCTTTCGTTGAGGCAAGCTTTTAGGCCCCTAGAGGAGTGTATTACATCCTAGGACAACCCCCTCCCTTCAATTGCAGTAAAAATCATGGACCAGAAGGACTCGTAAACTAGGTCAAGCCCAATGATAAGTCAGCTGGTCATCCCAATTATGAGAGCGTAAATAGAAGTATATGGGAACGACCTTAGCCCAATCATCATACACATTCCTACACATCCACACACTTTTCATCCCTTCAGCATAAATTGTAGGCAGGAGGGTGAAAAGGCACCCTAATGATTTGCATTTCAAGGTCCCATGGATAATCCTAGACCTGAGGATCACACCACCCCCAACAATCCCAGGCGACTACCTCTTTTCTCACCTGAGATATTGACCTCGATGAGGCATCCTGGGACTCAACTTCACTATTGTCTGTGTAACCCAAATTCATCTCCTGAAACAACAAATTGAAGGAACTACCACTGTAGGTCCTGTATTTATTGACTAAGCATGTGAGTAGGGTTTCCACTCACAGCGATTTAGAGCTAGTCTAGTTTGTCATGGTGAGGTAAAGTGTGCATGGAGACTGAACGAGCACCTGTGGTAGTTCAACTGCCAAGTGGCCATCATGAAGTACACCCCCATCAGGGAAAAAATTATTATATTTAGTAAATGGAAAAGTTTAGAATATATTATAATAAAAAAATTTCAAAAATGATTTTGATTCGGTCTAAATAGACTAAGTAAATATAGAGTTAAGGTAGTATTAAAGAATTAAAATTTAAATTCTTTTGATTAAGGTAAGAATATTAAGGATTAAAAGATAAATATATAGAATAAAAAGGATTAAGATTAATTAATTAAGAAATAATGTATAAAATGTAATTATAAGAAGGAAGTAAAGGGAGTTGGATTTCTTTTTGAAGAAAAACAACAGCTAAATGAACAAGAGGGAAAAAAATAAAGAAAGAAAGGGATGGGAAGGGTTAGTAAAAGGCGAGAGAGATGAAAATGAGGAGAGAGGGTGGAGAGGGGGAACGGGGGCAAGGTTAAGATGGGTTGGAATTTATATTAGAGGGACATGATTGACAGGATAAGAAATAGACAGTTGGCTTCCAAGAATGGCTTAACGGGTACCCATCTTCCCAATTAAAGTTGTTATGATGATTTTGAATCTTAAGGGATTTCCTAATGATAAAATTGGAGTAGTGTTCACAGTGTTGGAAGTCGAAAACTAAGGACATATTGATGCCAATATTGATGCATCAAGATGTCCTTGGTTGTGACCTTCTTTAAACTATCCAAAAACTCTTCAATTTCCTACTTGATGATCTGTCCTCCCTTTGCCTCTACAAATGGTACAACTAAAGGGATATTGTGTGTTCTAACCAAAGCATCCAAACTATTGTACAATCGTGCATAGAATCTGTTATGTTGGCCACAAAAGTGTCAAGTTGTTTGTTACTCTAAATGAGCATTCTAACCTAAACCTTATCCAATTTTTCTTTTTGCCTTATCTTTCTAGCCAACACCAAAGGTGTGTCCCTGTACTTACCACCCCATTCTTGGATCACGATGATGGGTGCATGGATTACTTTGAGAGTTTTTTCATTTTCTTGTGACCTATTTTTCATATCATGCAAGGGAAACACTGCCTCATGCAAGGTGATCATCTCCTCATAGAGCTACCTCATTGTGTCTCCCAATGCATGAATTTCACCATATATTGTTTCTTGAAGTTATTTCAAATAAGAATTTGTGGAAGATAATTGTTTGATCTTAGCTTGAAGATTTTCTACTTGTTGACTTACAACATTCATATTTTTAGATGTTTGTTGATTTTCTGTCATCAAGAAATATGTATTTTCTTTTGCAGCTCCTCGAAAGGCCAGGCTTACTACACTATTCAATAACACGCTCTTAGTGTCTAGGCCCTGGAAAATGCATCTAATAACATATGCACATGGTGAAACTTAGCATTTACAAGAACCCTGTGAAACCCTGTCATTAAATGTCGATGTAAGCTTATCTATCCTCCAAATATACTTTGGACTCTATCGCAGTGAATGCATCCTTGATGGTATGCCAAGTGATAGTGCAATACTTCTCAATGTAAAATTGTGAATCTGACAGAACGAGAACTGATATTGATAGAGTGTCAATGAATTCCTTAGTACTACTATTGGGACAGGGTCTCTTGGGGTCAATTTTGTAAAAGGTATTGTAAAGTCTCCACATTTTGAGGAGTGGAGTGCACAGGTCGATAGGAGTCAAAAGGGGCTTTAGTAAGGTCAAAGCCCCTTAGTTGGTTAGAAGTTAAGTTGTTTATTGTCCCACCCAGGGTTCACGGACCATGGTATTGTAATATAAAATGATATAAAAAGGAGTCATAGAGAGTCATGAGAGAAAAGAGAATGAGTTTATGGGTGAATGATATAAGTAAAAGAGGTCTATTTTCTATACTTACGCGAAGGGGAAGGCTCTTGCAGCTGTGTATGGAGAGACCTTTGTAAGTCTACAGCTAAGTGTGTGGGCCCCTGCAGCTGTGTGCCCAGGGTTGAAAGAGTCTGTAATTGAAGATCTAAGCATAATAAAGGCTTTTTTGGAGCATTATTTGCATATCTGTGTACTATTGCATATTTCTAAATTTACTGTATTATTGATCTATTTATGCAATTTATCATGAAAAGTACTTAGTAGATGTGTGAAATGAGTAGATATGTTTGTTTACATGTTGTTATGAATGTTTAGAGAAATCAACAAAGAGTTTGAATTTGTTATCTATTAGTTATTGTAACTTATGGTTTTAAGGGTTAGGGTTCGCGAAGGTCGGAATCAAGCCCTAAGAGTAATAGAAACACATCACATAATCCTTTGGATGCAGAAACCTAGTTCCATCATCCCCCAATACTGCCTCGGGTGAGACTGCAGCTTGTGCTACACGAGTTGTTACCGATATTATCACTCAGGTTTTTTCCTTAGAAGTTATTAAATAAGGAATGGCCTGAGGTAACCGCAAATCAATCTTTTAGACCTAGGTTCTAGCCCACCTAAGTCCAAAGAGGGCTCCCTCTTTAAGATTTAACTTTGTTTTGATATGATATTAGGCTATTTATTGGTGCTTAAGGAATTTCTTTTGATTTGTTTGCTGGAATTAAGGAAATAGATGGGCAAAGCAGGTATTCAAGCCATTGGGCTATGGAGTCAAGTAGGAAAGGTTTAACAGGATTTGATTAATCATCGAGGTAAGAGTTCACAAGGCAAGATAGCACAAAAAGGACAAATCTGAAGGTCTCAATGGATGAAAATCTTAACCAGGGCCAAGGGCAATGAAGAATCCTTGACAGGGATTAAGATGACAAAAGGAGGATTGGAAAATAGCAAGGGAAATTAAGAATCCTGTACTAGGGGCCAATAAAGGGAATGAATTACAGAAGTAAGGTAGCAACTAAGAATTCCCAGACTTACGTAATTTAGTAGAAAACATTAAAGAAGCAAACAGTTAAAACAGAGAGCACTTAAGCTAATTCTGATGCTATTATTCCTTGTTTTCTTTTAAGAATTATAAGAAACACATATGATATTTCATAACATAAAGGAAAACAATAATCAAACTCAGAGAAATGATACTTATTTGTTTCCCACAGTGCACATGAATCGAGTGAAATGTCCTCAGCTTTATTTAATCCAGTAAACTAGTCTAGCCTTGATTACAAACACTCCTCTAGCTCAAAACGAAAAGTCTACATAAATGCTTTTTTAATCTACCCTAATTACTTCAGCTTGTGAAGTATTTATACAAAATTTGATACAAAATATCTCATAACTATATGAGAATTAATCTAGGAAACAAAAAATATCTTCAACACGAAGATAGAGACAGATGGAAATCTGTTTTCTTGTTGTCCCTTTATTTGTGAATGTACTGGCTGCTGGAATTTGGATTTGGCTCTTGTAGTTGCCTTGGTAGTTATGTGCTCGATTCACTCTTATCTTCACCTACTGACACTCTTTACATACTGATACTCTTTACTTGTGTTGTTTCATCCTTTCATCCTGTATTACCAGGCTTTACCATAGTAAACACTTTTTACTCCATAGATTTATTATAGTAACTTTACAGTAAGTCAGTCAAACTGGTCCACCATTCGTTATCTGGTAATTTCCCCGTGATCATCTTCCTCTAAACTTCATCAGATTCTGTGTACTTAGTAAAATTGGGTTTGTTGGTGAATAGATGTTTTACTTCATGCTCTATGTAGAATAGATTCTCCAGACCATCTTAAAGTACTTTTCCTGTAGGTAATGCTTTTACTCCTGAAGAACTTGCTTGAATCTTGGCCTGTTTATATAATCTCTCGATACAGTCTTCCTGTGTCATTAATTTGTCATGTATAACTAGTGGGCTAGGAAGGCCTTTCTCTTTTAAAATGCCATATTTCAACATGAAGCTATCTATGCCTTCCTGAATACTCTAACACCTTTTCTCTAAATTAAGCATTAAGTTCTTTTTAGTAAGAACTTTCTTTATTTCAATAATAGTAGTTGTTCTATCCTCAATCTCTAACTCGTCCAGCTGGTACCTATTTCTGCTGTTTAAAAAATCAATCAACTGATTTTCCTCTTCAGGTTTATCTTCAAGTTCTTCTTTAGTCTTCTGTATAGCTTCCATAGCTAATTTAATTAATTCTGTTTGTTCAAAGATTACTTGGATAGAAGGCCAAATATCATTGACGGAATCAATGATATTGACCCACAATATATTTTTCATGTCTCCCAATGGTTTTTCTAATGTCAAATCCTTCTCCAGGACTCTGATTCTTTCCTCCATCCTTTATTTTTTTGTTATTCTTCTTTATTCTGAATTTGTGCAAGCTCTTAATCTGTTTCCAAACTTGCCATTTGTTCTCTGAGCTTTTTCAATTCTGTGGCCTAGATACTCATTTTTTCCATAGATTTAATCAATTCGTCTGTTTTTTCTAATGACGTCCCTACACTGGTTGATGTACATGTGGTTGAAATAGTCCCTGCTACTGGTAATGCTGTCACTGGTGGAAGTGTTGGTGCCAAGGAAGTTGCCAGAGTGGAAGGTACTGCTGTAGAAACTGTAGGTATAACAGTCTGAGGAGCGGTGGCTAGCTCACTCTGCTTAGACTGTATTTCTTTCTCCAATTCCTTCTCAGTTTCTTTTAACTAATCATTTAACTTAAGGACTAGGTCCATAAGTTCTTCCTCTTTTTGCCTCTCTATAACTTCTGCAGTTTGAGGATGGTGGAGAGGAGGGATCTTAAGCTGCTTCTTCAATGTAGCTATATCATCATTTTTCTTTTTAATCAATTGTTTTGCTGCTTTGACATCCTTGGGATCATGTCCCAACTCTATCACCAAATCTTCTAAAGTTTTTATCTTGGTGTCTTTAGCCTGAGAGGAGGCTTTTTCCAGTTGGAGTTGTGCAGAGGTATTGTTCAATGAGTTCTGCAATTGATGTGCTATGATGGCCTTATTAGTCAATGTAGAATATACCATCTCACCAGTTTGTTTGTGCAGTTCTATTTGGTCAATAGGATGAATATCCTTTGCCAAAACTTCAAAATCAGTCTTTAAATAATCAGCCATGGATCTTGGCTGTTGCACAGTTGGCTTGAGGAAGCTCATCTGCATCTTTCCTTCCTTTATATCAAAGGCTGACATCAGCCTTGTCTGGTTTGTTGGGGCCATCTTCAAATAATGGGCATAGCTTTGCAGTTTTAATCTTTCATTCCTTGCTTTGATTTCTTTATATTTTTCTTTAATATCCAGGCTCTGACAAGAAGGAGCCCTGAAGGAAGATACCTCGGTGCTTTATTGTCTTTCTAATACCTAGAATTGTGAGGTGGATGGTGAACCTCCTGAAGGGATAGTGTGTCCACATTCTGTCCTTTCTGCCACTGTGTAGCCTGGTGTTTCCTCAGTGTACTCTTATTCTGCATATGGGTTTAGCCTTTGTCTTTTAGCAAACGTTTGATCAATAGGCTTGTTAGAAGGAGTCATGGAAAATTTTAGGGGCGAATTTTCGCCCTTGGGCTAAATTAAGGGGTTTTATATTTTTATTGGGTGAATATTTTGTATATTTTGTATCATAGTACATTGTTACAAATCGCCTCAAATTTATTTTATAAAAAAATTAGGTATGGAGGTTAGCCCACCTTATTTTAAGGGAGAAGGTAAAAATGTTAAATTTAGCCCTTGAAATTAGGAGTTACAATCTTCCATTCCCCCTCATTTTCAAGAAAATGTATTTATGATAGTTATAAATAAAAATATAAATACAGTGGAGGTATGGTAAATAAATAAAAACTCTTTTTATACTTACTCCAAAGGTATGGTAAATAAATAAAAATACAAATAAACTAGAGGTATGGTAAATAAATAAAGCCTCTTTTTATATTTAGTCCATAACCCTCTTTCTATTTAAGAAGGCTAAAAAATGAGGTTTCATTTAAGTGAATCCTATGAGCCAAATACCATATTTATAAAAGAGGTATGGTAAATTAATAAAAATATAAATAAATGAGAGGTATGGTAAATAAATAAAACATTTTTTTATATTTACTCCATATGTCACCTTATATTTATGAACACGCAAGCGTGTAAATAAATAAAAATATAAATAAAGTGGAGGTATGGTAAATAAATAAAACCTCTTTTTGTACTTCAAAGGTATGGTAAATAAATAAAAATATAAATGAACTGTAGGTATCGTCAATAAATAAAACCTCTTTCTATATTTAGTCCATAACCCTCTTTCTATTTAAGAAGGCTCAAAAAAGAGGTTTTATTTAATTGAATCCCATGGGTCAAATACCACATTTATAAAATAGGTATGGTAAATTAATAAAAATATAAATAAACGAGAGGTATGGTAAATAAATAAAACAATTTTTGTATTTACTCCATAAGCCACATTATATTTAGGAACACTCAAAAAATGTGTTATATTTAGGTGAAGCCTCTGGGCCAAATACCATGGGCAAAATTATTATTAATACCATGCAAAAAAACATTATGAACCCTAATATTAGTATTAATAAAAATAAAGATGGCACATGGTATTGACCCATGGGATTCACATGGAATGCAACCTATTTAAAGGGGGGAATTAAACTAGCATAGATCCATCTTTACTCTGGATCAAATATCGTGATATGAAAACTAACATAGAGTGAAAAAATAAATGCAACCTATTTAAAGGGGGGAATTAAACTAGCATAGATCCATCTTTACTCTGGATCAAATATCGTGATATGAAAACTAACATAGAGTGAAAAAATATTTGATCTCAAGAATAAAAATGGATCTTATAATTTAATGTCACTTAAACATTTTAACTTCGTTAAAATAAAAAAAATAAAATGATAATCAATTATTACTTTTTATAAATTACTAATAGTAGTTTTTAAGTTCCAGGTTTATGATAACCTATGGTATTGACCCATGGTATTCATGTGAGCATAGACTATTTAAAGGGGAAATTCTATCAGCTTAGATCCATCTTAATTCCGGGTCTACCAAGTGCTGGGAGGGATAAATAGATTTCATCCCTGTAAGAGTGGTAGATGCAGAGTTAAGATGGATATAGGTTGGTTTTTATGATAATGAAGATATTAAATAAACTTAGGAAATTATATTGTAAAAGAAATCTTAAGGTGAATGGTTAAAGCTACATTTAGTCACTTCACAAAATTTAGTAAAAAATACTGATATCTCCATTAATATTGGTTTTTTTCATTTTAAAAAAAAAATTCAAAACAATGAAATCTTAACTCTTTCCCCATCACGCTCGCAGAAGAGAGATAGTAGCAGCCCAGATTTCCCACCATTTGATTTCCCACCATTTTTCAAACATTCTCAATATGATATCTTCATGAAAAAGTTAAGGTACTGATCTTGGATTAGTTGTTTGAAAAATATGCTGGTTTGTACAACCTTTCATCTTCTTTGCTATTCTTAGTTTGTCGTAATGATCTGTAGGGGCTGGGTCATTGCTGGGTCATTGCACCATATTGTCCTAAAAGGCGGAGATTGTGCACCAAAAAGGAAATTAATCCACATGTTACAACACTGTTAAAAATGGTATGAAGGTAGTGAATTATGCTAGTAAGAAATTTATATTGGAAGATACGTAATTAAATTTTATTATTTAATTGAATATTTCCAATTAAAATAATAATAAATCTACATTTATATATTTATTTATTGATTGGAAGGCTTCTGAAAACGGTCACTTCTTTCCATTAGATCCCCTTCAGGCCTATGGGATACCTACTACTTCATTATATTATATAGTTGGGGCTTGCTACTTGTTAGCATGTTGGGGTAAACAAACTTGAAGTGTTTTTTTTTTTTTTTATCTCGCAGTTGGAGTCTATGGAATAAGAAAGAGATTTGATAGCTTGGCAAAAGTGGTAGCTTGACAAAAGTGGTAGAGAAAACATTAATCTCTCCTACCATGACAAACATGGCCACTAAAACTTGCAACATTGTTTGTAGGAAGTGAAAATTATGTTTCTTTTTTCCAAACATGTATGTTAGTATATTACAGTTTAATGAATATATTTTATTATTATCATATATGGTTTCATACTTTAACAAAACATTTGCCAAGACTTCACAATGCTTTATTATCCAGTGAAAGATTTTCCAAGATCTTATAAGATTTTATAATTTAGTGAAATATTCGCCATGACTTTACAAGATAATATAATCTGGTGAGGGATTTGCCAAAATATATATATATACATATTATATTAGTGATAAAATCAACTCCCATCTTTCCTATGTATCATGGGGATTCACCCATTTATTATACATATAAATTTAGGGTGGTTCTTAAAATTTTCCCTGGAAGGAGTGGCCTCCGCTCTGTCTCTTTTAAGGTTTCTTTCCTCATTGAGAGGAGTCTACAAAACAGGAGGATAGCTCATGATTTGTTCAGGTTGAGCAAGCTCCTCTGAGATTTCTGGCTATTTAGATTCTTCTTATTGTTCTAATAGCTCCTGTTGTTTTGATGATTCTGGCTAGCCTGATGGCCCTGTTTGCTCCGAAGTCTGTCCATTGTGTTCCTGTGACTGCCTTTGTGATGAAGTTTCTCCTAGCACCTGCACAAACGAATCTTCATCAAGACTTATTTCTAAATCCACCAATACATTGTTAACTGCAACTTGTGTGCTATCTTGATCTACTAGAGTCCCTTCCACCCATTCAGATTGATTGGCATATGGTTCAATTTTTGGGATCCTGTGGTGGATATAAGGAGATAGCTTATGTTTCTGCCTTCTGTTACAGATGAAGCTGCAGGGGTCATAGGCCCAGATGAAACTTTGTTTTAATCTCAATCTTTGAAGGATTTCATCTTCCTCCTTTCCTGCTTCTCTATTATTGCAAATAAATGGGCCTAGATGATCTTTTATTCTTAGTTGGGCCTTCTTCTTGGTTTGGACAAAATGAATCTCATTAGAATTGATCATTTTCCTGTAGTACTCTAGAGAAAATAATCGCATGGGGAGATACCAAGGTAATTTGTAAGGAGGTAGCTCACACCCATAAATTTTGATTTCAGTATGGTTTTGGTACAAGTACCAATCCCCTACTTTGTATTATTTGGACAGTTGGAGAACCCTCTTAATGTCTGTACTGATTCTAGGAGGGGGACTTCCTAATAGCATTGTAGTCACAGGATGTACAAATAGGTCAATAAAATCTGTGTATGGATAGTGAGAAGAACTTGACCTATGGAATAGAGAGGTCCAAAAGATGACAGATCTAGGATTCCATTTAGTATCAAGTTTTTGGATAGAGAAGGGAAACTTATCAGTTTGGTAGTAGAGAAACAAATGATACAAAACTGATGAATATTTGAACACTCTTTCATTTTCTAATCTCATAAACTGATCATGCATTTTATCTGTGATGAATTTTGCATAATCAAACTTGACTGCAGGAGGTTGACTATGGGTAAAAATAGACATGTGGGCAACAACAATCTGATCTACATATTCATTAGTGGTAAAACCTAAAATGCATGATATCGTTGTTGTGATATCTTTTCCTAGCTCAGAAAAGACAACTTACACATAAGGAGGGGGCTCTTTTGGCATGTACTTTTCTTCAACAACGAAAGTTTGGAGGATTTGGGTACTTCTGGAACTAGATAGCTTAGAGAATATTTCAAGCAAATCAGTAATGGTAAGGGGGGTGAGATCTTGACTTGGTTGTAACTGTAATATTTCATTTATGGATTCAAGAGTGATAGTGAACAAGACTTTCTGGTCTGGGGACATTACAATTCTCATGATAGGGTCATAGTTTGCACGACAGTAGTGAATAATTTTCGGAAAGACATGAAAACTGGGGAATCGGTATTTGGGTAGGTTTGATTCCCAGAGGCCTATCTTATCTGCATGGTTCAAATAATTGTCTTGGTATCTGCAATACAATTGTTGGCATTATGTTTCTGGTATGGCTATATGTTACAGATGTTGTACTTGATGGCAACTCCCGTGGCAAGGCTCTCAATTTGTTGAAAATTAAGAAGTACGCAGGAGATCAGTTCAGAAGGTGCGTACCCGCAGGTACACCATGCAGGGACCGCGGCCAGATACACAGGTCAGTCGTTCAGGAGGTGCGTACCCCTAGTGCACACATTTCAAGGCAAAGAAATTCACATGTGGGGTTTTCTTATGTTTTACTCTTGGTATTTAGCCGACGGTATTATGTTATTATGGTGTCGGCCTGTGGTGTTGATCCATGATTTAAGGAAGAGCTTTCCTATATAAAGCAAAGGAGATCATTTGGCTTGAGTATGTTTTGGGTTGAATATCTTATGAGGGCAAGATCTGGTCTAGATCTAAATAAGGCGAATCTACTGATGGACTGAGATCTCTTCGGCGCATGTTCAGATCTGTAGATCTGACTGTCTGGGTTATTTCTGAAGTCTTGAAATCATTTATGCCCGAAGGTACGTAGGTACAGTGAGAGAAAAGTGCGTACATACGCAGGAACAAAGCGTTTTAGGTGCGCCGGTACGCAGGAACAGAAGGGTTGCAGGTGCGCCGGTACGCAGGCACAGAAGGGTTGCAGGTGCGCCGGTACGCAGGCACAGAAGGGTTACAGGTGCGCCGGTATGTAGGCACAGAAGGGTTGTAGGTGCGCCGGTATACAGGCACAGAAGGGTTGCAGGTGCGGAGGTCCACAGGAAGTTCAATGGACTCAGAGCGAGGTACGCAGGTGAGCAGGAGCAGGGTGCGTACGTAAGCAGGCGAGCAGTTGAGTGCGTAGTTGAGCAGGGTGCGTACTGTAAGCAGGCAAGCAGTTGAGCAGGGTGAGTATGGTAAGCAGGCAAGCAGTTGAGCAGGGTGCTTACGTAAGCAGGCGAGCAGTTGAGCAGGGTGCTTACTTCTCTTAAAATCTTTGTTTATCATTGCTGTGTTCCGGGTTTGGTCCTATTATTGTTGATCTGGTTACTACAGTTGATTGGGTGATTCTCTTATACTTGATGATCATTTGATGCTTATGGATCCAGTTTGAAAATTTATGAAAAGTGGTCCTTGTAAGAAAAGAAGTAGGGGGTTGTAGCTCCCTTCCAGGAGAGACTGGAAAACGAGAGAGAGTTGTAGCTCTCTGCAGGTTGCAGCCTGCGTACTGGTAAAGGACTGCACCAGTACAAAACCATTGTAAAAGGAGTTTCTAATTTGAAAGAAGATAGAAACATATTGCAGCAGGTGGTTTTCACCCACATTGGGTTTCCACCTTACATCTTGTGTTCTTTGGTGTGACTATCTGTTTTCTTTGTTCATGCTCATTATTTTATGGTACTGACATGCAAAACTAATTCAAAGAAAAAATAAGGAAGATTTATTAAAAGAATTAGATAATACTGATTCACCCCCCCTCTCAGTATTATTTCCAACAATTGGTATCAGAGCAGGTCCTTCAGAGAAGCTTGATCGCTTGAAGGTAGATCGTTCATCATGAGCAACTACGAGAGAGAAGCATCAATCAGGCCACCGGTTTTTGATGGGACAAACTTCAATTATTGGAAGGTAAGAGTTACTGCCTATCTTCAATCTCTTGGTACAGAAGTTTGGGACATCGTAGAGACAGGCTACGCTTTTCCTTCAGCTACTCCTACAGATGCAGCCGAGAAAAAGAAGTATGAAAAAAATGCGAAAGCAGTCAGTACTCTATTAGGATGTATATCTCAATCAGAATTCATGAAGGTAATGCACTATAAATCCGCAAAAGAGATATGGGACAAAATTGTCACGAGCTATGAAGGAGATGAACAGGTAAAGCGTGCTAAACTTCAAACTCTCAGAATTCAGTATGAGACTCTCAAAATGTATAATGATGAAAGTGTGGCTAACTATTTTCTTCGGGTAGATGAGGTTGTTAATTGTATGAAAAATTTGGGTGAAGAAATAAAAGAGGCTATTGTGGTTGAAAAGGTTCTAAGATCATTGTCCCCCAAGTTTGAATCTAAAGTATCTGCAATAGAAGAAAAGGAAAATCTACGAATTCTTACTATGTCTCAGCTACATGGAATTCTAATTGCTTATGAAATGAGAAAGGGAGGTCCATCAGAAAGAAGAGAAGCTGCTTTCAAGGCATCAGGCAAAGGAGATTATTATGAAGCAAGCCACGTCCCAGAAGAAGAGGAAGAAGAATCAAATTTTGTCAGAAATCTTCAAAGGGGTTCTGGAAGGTTCAGAGGTAAGTTACCATTTAAATGCTTTGCTTGTGGAAGAGTAGGTCATTATGCTGCAAAATGTCCTTATAAGGATAAAGGAAAGGAACCTGCTAGATGGAACAAGAAACAGAATGCAAATAAGAAAAGCTACTACACTCATGAAGATAGTGATGGTCTATCAAACAGTGATGAAGATGAACAAGGTAATGAATATAAGTTGTTAATGGCATTTGAAGATGATGATTATATGGATGCTATAGATGTGGATAACCTTTATGATGAAATTACTAGACTCAAGAGATGTATAGAAGAAAAGAACATGATCATTGATACTCTACAATTTCAAATTGATGAAAAGGAAAAACATCTTGAAAAATTAGAAGGTGAAATTGTTGGTCTTAGAAAAGAGATTGAGAAAACAAAAGCTATTAATCTCAAGTTTGTCAAAGGATCTGAAACTTTGGATGAGATTATCAATGTGCAGCAGTCTCCACTAAACAAGACAGGTCTGGGCTATAATGGAGAAACTTCTCAAGCATCCACCTCAAAAAGTTATCTTGATGCAGCAAGAAGAAATGAGCAAAAGCAAAATGAAGATCATCAGTTAAAGCAGGGACGAATTACAAACAGAAACTATCAGGGGCAATCCATCTTAAGGGTGAACAAAAGCTACAACCAGCCACAGGTAAAATCTTCTCAATTTGGTTCAAGAATGGATGACAATAGAAATTACAATCATTTGGCCGGTAGATTTGATAACCGCAGAAGTTTCTTCAATGGACAATGCTTTTCTTGCCATAACTTTGGTCACAAAGCAACTCAATGTGTTGCATATAAAACAATCATGACTAGGGAAGCTCAAAAACAAAGAAGTATGACCGGGATTACAAAAAGGACCTATAACAACTTTTCGGTTCTTGAAAATGAAGTTGAATGTTCTATTTGCAATAACTTTGGTCATGAAGACTTTGAATGCAGGAGCAGGTTTCAGCAGAAAAAGGAACAAGCCTCAAGCACCAAAACATGGAGAATAAAGGAACCACAAACAGAAAGATGTGGGATAGCATTTTATGCAGAGGGATAGGAAAATCTATGGTACATTGACAGTGGATGTTCGAAGCATATGACAGGTGATAAAGAAAAACTTGAGTCATATTCTGATCTAGAAAAGGGAAAGAAAGTCTCTTTTGGAAATGATACTCCTGCAACTATAAAAGGAAAAGGCATTGCTCAGTTAAAAGAAAAGGTCAAGGCTGGAAATGTTTTGTATGTTGATGGATTGAAGCATAATCTTCTAAGTGTCAGCCAGATGTGTGATCAAAGAACCGAGGTTATATTCAGATCAAATGGATGTCTTGTTCGTGACCTTGATACAGGTAAAACAGTGATCAAAGGCAAAAGAACCCCAAATAATCTGTACATATTTGAAGAAGGACAACAACAATGCTATCTGAGCAAGGATGATGAGCACTGGTTATGGCATCGGAGGTTGGGACATCTAAGATTTTCACAAATAAGGAAAGCATGCAAATATCAGGCAGTTCGCGATCTTCCAGATATCAAAATTCCTGACAACACCATATGCAAATCATGTCAGTTTGGAAAACAAACCAGAACTAACTTTCCAGAGAAAGAAGGTTCAGCTAGCATGCCTCTTGAGCTAGTACATACAGATACATGCGGTCCTTTCAAGAAAAGAACACCTCGAGGAGAAGAATACTTGATATTATTCATTGAATATTTCTCCAGGTTTGTCTGGTTAGGACTTATGAAGCACAAAGATGAAGCATTCGAAAAATTCAAATCCTTCAAAGCCTTGGTTGAAAATGAATCAGGTCACAAAATTAAGTGCCTCAGATCCGACAGAGGTGGGGAATTTACTTCAAATGAATTTTTCGATTTCTGTGAAGAACATGGGATAAGAAGAGAATTCTCTACAGCAAGAACTCCTCAGCAAAATGGAGTTGTGGAAAGAATGAACAGAACAGTCCAACAAATGGCTCGTGCTATGCTTGATGAGTCAGGAACTCCCGCAACTTTCTGGGGTGAAGCTGCACATGCTGCGGTTGTTATTCTCAACAAAACAAATGTCCGGGTGAACAGCACTCAAACTCCTCATGAGCTCTGGAGTGGTAGGACTCCTTCGGTAAAGCACTTCAAAATCTTTGGGAGCAAATGCTATATCAAGAATACTGATGAGCAGCTTGGCAAACTTGAACCTAGAGCAGATGAAGGCATTCTTCTTGGTTACTCTCCACATAGCAAAGCATACAAATGCTACAATAAAAGACTTGGCAGAATTGTTGACAGCATTGATGTAGTGGTTGATGAGAAGGGATACATTCCTAGGCAAGTACATCATGAAGACATCGAAGAAGATGAAGGCTACCCCCAACGACAGAATGATGAAGAAGAAGAACCTCAACAAGAACCAGAGGAGCAAACAAGAATAGAAGAAAAGACTCCATCCAGATATGTTCAGAAGAATCATCCAGAATCTCAGATTATGGGGCAAAAAGAAGCAGGTGTACAAACAAGAAGAACAGTTGCAGAAGCTTCAAGCTATTTGGCATTACTCTCCTCTACTGAACCACAAAATGTGAAAGAGGCATGCAAAGATGAATGTTGGGTGAAAGCAATGGATGAAGAACTTGAGCAGATCGAAAAGAACAACACTTGGGAGCTGGTTCCTAGACCAAAGGATAAGAATGTTATCGGAACAAAATGGGTCTTCAAAAATAAATTGAATGAAAATGGAGAAGTAATTAGAAACAAAGCCAGACTTGTTTGTAAAGGGTATGCGCAGCAAGAAGGAATAGACTTTGAAGAAACCTTTGCTCCTGTTGCTAGACTTGAGGCCATCCGAATGTTCCTTGCTCTCTCAAGTTTTCAAAACTTCAAAGTATTTCAAATGGACGTGAAATCAGCCTTTCTGAATGGAGACTTGGAAGAAGAAGTATACATTGAACAGCCAGATGGGTTCATTCTTGGAAATGATCCAAATCTTGTATGCAGATTGAAAAAGGCTCTCTATGGTCTCAAACAAGCTCCAAGGGCTTGGTACTACCGTTTGGACAAATATCTTCATCAACAAGGTTTTTCAAAAGGATCAGCAGATAGCAATCTTTATATAAAAGTTGAAAATGACAAATTGCTAATACTTGTTGTGTATGTAGATGACATTATTTTTGGGAGCAATGAAGAAGCTATGAGTCAAAGCTTTGCCTTGGTCATGCAGAAAGAATTTGAAATGTCCTTGCTAGGAGAACTGACATATTTCCTTGGTTTGCAAATCCAACAAAAAGAAGGAGGAATCTTTTTATCTCAAACCAAGTATCTCAAACAGATTTTGAAGAAATATGGCATGGAAGATGCAAAACCAGTATGTACACCCATGGTCACAGGATGTAGCCTCAGTGCAAATGATGAATCTGCAGCAGTACATCAACCAACTTACAGATCTATGATTGGAAGTTTACTTTATTTGACAGGTACTCGACCGGACATCATGCATGCAGTTGGAATAGTTGGAAGATTTCAGGCAAATCCGAAGGAGACTCATCTTCAGGCAGTGAAGAGAATTTTCAAATACCTTCAAGGGACTCAAAATTATGGCTTATGGTATCCCAGAGATACAGATATCACACTTCATGCTTATACAGATGCAGATTGGGCCGGAAGCGTGGATGATAGGAAAAGCACAAGTGGTGGTGCGTTCTTTATGGGTTCCAGACTGGTATCTTGGTTCAGCAAGAAACAGAGTTCGATTGCCTTGTCTACAGCTGAAGCAGAATATGTTGCTGCTGCATCTTGTTGCACTCAACTTCTTTGGATGATGCAGACTTTGCAGGATTTTCAAATCACTTGTACACCACCAATCCCCATTCTATGTGATAACACAAGTGCGATCAGCATCTCAAAGAATCCTGTCATGCATTCAAAAACCAAGCACATACCAATCAAGTATCATTTTCTTCGGGAACAAGTGCTTGAACAGAAGGTCAAGTTGGAGTATGTTCCTTCTAAGGAACAAGTTGCTGATATACTCACCAAACCATTGCCCAGGGACACTTTTGAATACCTCAGGCAAAAGCTGGGGGTTGTTGATGCATCATCTTATTGTTGAAACTCTTCTGATTGATGGTTGTACACATGGTATATGCGTACATGTGCTGGGTGGCTGATTGGTTGAAGATTGATGGCACAGGTTCAGGGGGAGCATATAATGCATTGTTGGCATTATGGAGGATGTTCAGAAGGAGATCTTGGAAGTAGCTGCAATATGTCTCTATCTCTTTCATGGTGGATTATGGTTCTTTCTTGCAGATCTGGTTCATATTCAGGGGGAGCATGTTCTTAGGGGGAGCATATCCCTTTTCCCTTGATGTCAAAGGGGGAGAATGAAGCTGAAGTTTGTGAGGTTGCCATCAAGTCCAAAGGGGGGGATTGTTGGCATTATGTTTCTGGTATGGCTATATGTTACAAATGTTGTACTTGATGGCAACTCCCGTGGCAAGGCTCTCAATTTGTTGAAAATTAAGAAGTACGCAGGAGATCAGTTCAGAAGGTGCGTACCCACAGGTACACCATGCAGGGACTGTGGCCAGATATGCAGGTCAGTCGTTTAGGAGGTGCGTACCCCCAGTGCACACATTTCAAGGCAAAGAAATTCACATGTGGGGTTTTCTTATGTTTTACTCTTGGTATTTAGCCAACGGTATTATGTTATTATGGTGTCGGCCTGTGGTATTGATCCATGATTTAAGGAAGAGCTTTCCTATATAAAGCAAAGGAGATCATTTGGCTTGAGTATGTTTTGGGTTGAATATCTTATGAGGGCAAGATCTGGTCTAGATCTAAATAAGGCGAATCTACTGATGGACTGAGATCTCTTCGGCGCATGTTCAGATCTGTAGATCTGACTGTCTGGGTTATTTCTGAAGTCTTGAAATCATCTATGCCCGAAGGTACGCAGGTACAGTGAGAGAAAAGTGCGTACATACGCAGGAACGAAACGTTTTAGGTGCGCCGGTACGCAGGAACAGAAGGGTTGCAGGTGTGCCGATACGCAGGTACAGAAGGGTTGCAGGTGCGCCGGTATGCAGGCACAGAAGGGTTGTAGGTGCACCAGTACGCAGGCACAGAAGGGTTGCAGGTGCGCCGGTACGCAGGCACAGAAGGGTTGCAGGTGCGGAGGTCCGCAGGCAGTTCAATGGACTCAGAGCGAGGTACGCAGGTGAGCAGTTGAGCAGGGTGCGTACGTAAGCAGGCGAGCAGTTGAGCAGGGTGCGTACTGTAAGCAGGCAAGCAGTTGAGCAGGGTGAGTACGGTAAGCAGGCAAGCAGTTGAGCAGGGTGCTTACGTAAGCAGGCGAGCAGTTGAGCAGGGTGCTTACTTCTCTTAAAATCTTTGTTTATCATTGCTGTGTTCCGGGTTTGGTCCTATTATTGTTGATCTGGTTACTACAGTTGATTGGGTGATTCTCTTATACTTGATGATCATTTGATGCTTATGGATCCAGTTTGAAAATTTATGAAAAGTGGTCCTTGTAAGAAAAGAAGTAGGGGGTTGTAGCTCCCTTCCAGGAGAGACTGGAAAACGAGAGAGAGTTGTAGCTCTCTGCAGGTTGCAGCCTGCGTACTGGTAAAGGATTGCACCAGTACAAAACCAATGTAAAAGGAGTTTCTAATTTGAAAGAAGATAGAGACATATTGCAGCAGGTGGTTTTCACCCACATTGGGTTTCCACCTTACATCTTGTGTTCTTTGGTGTGACTATCTGTTTTCTTTGTTCATGCTCATTATTTTATGGTACTGACATGCAAAACTAATTCAAAGAACAAATAAGGAAGATTTATTAAAAGAATTAGATAATACTGATTCACCCCCCCTCTCAGTATTATTTCCAACAACAATTTCATAGGGGTTTCGTTGAAGGTGAGGTCTTTTATCTAAAAATCTTTGTCAGCTAGGGGAAGATGGTCTATATATCTATGGGGAGTGGTAACTAGCATGACATTTAAGGAGACTGGGGCGTCCATCCTTGGTTCTTGTGGATTCAAGGACGAGGCAAAGAATTTCAGGGAACTATGGAAAATTGGATCGTCTCAGAGAGTGTCAAGACTGTCAAATAGCTTAAATTTACTAAATTACTTAATTTTTTCAGCAATTTACCTCAGGTTCAGTATGAAAATAGGGTTTCTTAGTTGAAGAAGGGATACATACCTGGTTTTGGGTGTATGAAGGGACAAATGGAACTGGTTCAATTTTCCAGGGAGCGCACAGGTCTGCAATGGTAATTTGGAGTTTAGTGGCTTCTGGAGGTTGATGGTTGGAAGCAGGGTGATAGTTTGAATGTACTTTACTTGTGCATGGAGAACAAAAGGTTATTTTCTTGGTGAAACAAAAATAATGAGTATTTTTGATTTTATTTGCAAATTCAATGTTTTGGCAGGTATAATGGAAATCGACAGTTAGCAACAACTAGCGGAGGTGACATTTTGTTGTTTAGTGGAAGTGGTAAACGGGGGCAGTAAGCGGAATCTATCGCACAACTTTTGAGAGCTTGGCAGTATTGGGAGGGGTCTGCCTGATGCCATTCATCAGGTGACACGTAGTGGCATGATGAATAGTAAAACCGCTTACATCAAGTGGGTAAAGGTTAGCATCGGGGGTTGCTCGATATGAGCGTGAGCCATTAGATCTGAAGGGGTCAGATCGTATGGTGGTCAGGGAAATGATTTGATCAAGAATTAATTGAGGGGCCCGACGGGATAATAATTATGGATTAGGGAGATTTAATGACGTCGGGAGTGATTTGATTGGAGAAAGGTTATTAATTAATCACGATTTGATTAATTAATCCATTTTAACGTGACGGAGGGTTATGGCTCTTAATTAATCGCAGATCGATTAATTAATCCATCTAATTATTTTATTATGGTTTATATTTCAAACCATGAGGGCGGGATATTAACATATGGAATTTTAATAATATATATGGGAAAGGGGTGTATTTTCGGGATTTAAATACATAAATAAAATTAGATGTTAATATGAAAATGGAAATGGAAATGTGCTAAGTAAAATGCTTTTGAAATATATTGACATTTCCGCATTTAAACATCATAACTTAGGCTTAAGTGCATTTGGGGGTTTTTATATGGGGGTAATTACTTTTTCCCAAGCACATAGTGATTTTACCTTAGAAAAAGGGGGTTTTTAGGGAAAATGAATGAATTATGGAGGGGGTGAATGTTGATAAGGGACTTTTGCACTTGGAACCTATAATTTATTGGGCCAGGGGTCTGTTCCCTCTAGAAGTCAGAGAAATGCTCTGAGCCCCTTTAACTTAAGGCTTTAGGTACTTTGATTGTTATTTGTGGGAAATTAGTGAAATAAGGGGTAAAATGAATGACAAAATTAGTCACTTGAATTTGTAAATGTCTCCTTGTTATCCATACTTTTAAAGAAATACGATGATGAAAGTAAATGATATAAGTTTTAACTAAACATTCATCATACATAATTCTGCAACCATTCATGTACTTGCGCACCTGCACATCCTACCATTTTTTCTATTTTTTATTAGGGTGCACTTGAATTTGCAAACCCTTATCAAACTTTTCTTTTCTTTTACAATGGAAATCTATCTAAGTCTATCCTTATTACATCCAAGGGCTCAGATTAAACTGTTGAGCTCCTTTTATTAACTCTACCTATCTACTTATCTACCAAGATTAAATAGTTTGGTCAGATTTTATTCTCTATCTATAAACAAGAAATTCAAAACATGAAATAGCCAAGTTTACACTGTTTGACCATCCATGGATTGTGGCATAAGTGACAAGTTGCACACAATTTTTATTGTACAAAAGGTAAAATAGCAGTGGCATTTGGACTTGCACACTTTCATGGTCTTTTTTCTTTGTTGAGGTTCATTTTTCATCTTTTTTTACCTTTTTTCATTCTTTTTTGTTCTTTGATTTTTCTTTTAGGACATACCTTCTTTACATTTTTTATTTTTATTTTTATTTTTTTACAAATATGGAAAAGATTTGCAAAAAGCAAAGGTATGTACATATTACAAAGATAAGCTAAGTCGATCATAAATTATGACACCTCTTCCCATAACAGTGGCTCCACTTGGGGATGGCTTTCTCTGGTGGAAAGTCAAGAACTGTAGATCAATGGCCTTCTGAAATACTGTGGTTTTATTCTACAATTTTTACTTTATTCTACTGTTTTATTGATATTTATGACAGTGACACTTTTGAAGCTCAGGGCCTTCTCTTCGGGCTTCAACTCCAAAACTTTACCATCCAATCCACTCTAAACATTATGAAGGATATGGTATGTTGAACTGAAACTGGTAAAATTAGTAACTTGGATCAATATAGTGCTTCAACATTCGACCATTGACTAGTCCTCCTTCTACCTCTGCACCATTCAATTCTTTGAGAAAGTAAGGATTATTACCTCTGAAGGCATATATAATGTATGGACCTTTCCACAAGAAGTCAAACTTCCCATGTTTCCTTTTATCTTCTCTTCTAGAGTCCCGCTTCAAAACTTTATCGCCAAGATATAAGTCTTCTACCTTGGTTCTTTTACCAGAAACTTTCTTGAGTTTTTCCTGTAGTACTTGGGCTCTGATGTCTACTTCCTATGAATGTCATTTGGCTCAACTTGGGATTCCTGGAGTAGTTTCATTACTGGAATTCCCAATGATGAAGAGAAAACTACTTCCATCCCATAGACTAGCTGATAGGGACTGGTTCCAATAGATTTCTTAGTGGTCAGCCTGTCTTCCCACAAAACATTTATTAATTTCTTGTTCCATGTTTCTTACTATCTTCCAACAATTTTTTAATAATGTTCATCAGGCTTTTGTTGGAGGATTTTGCAAGTCCATTTCCTTGGGGATAGTAGGTTGTAGAGGCATGAGGGATTATATGGTATTTATGGCAGAAATCAATCATCCTCTTTGATTTAAAGCCTACAACATTATCTATGATGATTTTGTTGGGAAAACCAAATCTGGACAGAATATTGGCCTCCAGAAAACCTATTATGACAGTATCAGTGGCTTGTCTAGAGGGAATAACTTTTATCCACTTTGTAAAGTAATCTGTGGTAGTCAAGATCCACTTATGTTGAGCAGAAGAAGGGGGGTGAATTTCACCAATGAAGTCTAGACCCCAGTGTTGAAAAGGTTTTTTAGTAGAAATGGGTTTCAAAGGTAAAGGTAGAAGTTTTCTTTTCCCTTCAAAGATTTGACACTTGTGGCAGGAGGTTACAAACTTTTTTACATCGGAGAACAGGTTTGGCCAGTAAAATCTGGCTCTTAGGATTTTATCAGTTGCTGTCTTCCAGTAGAGATGTCGTCCACAATCACTTGCTTGAAATTCTTGGAGTACTTTGTCAGATTCTTCCTTTAATAAACAATTTAACAGAATGCCTTCATGATTTTTCCAAAATAAAGTATAATCAATTATGCATAATTTCAAAGATTTCATTTTCGAAAACCTACTTTTAGTTCTAGACAACCCTGGAGGAGCTTGTAAATTTTGTAGAATGTATATTATGTCAAAATACCAGTGTGAATCTAAAAAGGCCTGGCTGATCTGTGGAGTCACCATCTCCTCTTCATTATCTAGTTCTGCAATGAAGTTTATACCCGGGGCTTGGAAATTTGTTTTAGCCATAAGTTTGGCCAACCCTTGGCCGCTAATCAATTTTGTAGGTTTAATCTCTATGTCATACTCTAATATGGTAGCTATCCACTTTTCCCTTTTGCCTTCAACTCCATTCTGTGTCAGAATGTCTTTGACTATAGCATTGGGAACATAAGCTACTATGTGAGAGTACAAGATATAGACTTTGAAATATTTGATAGCTTTTACCAAAGCAAAAGCCTATTTTTCCATTATGTTATACTTTAAAGGTGCATCCCTTAGAGCTTTACTAAAGAAGGCTATTGGTTGTTCAAATCCCTGATCATTCTTCTGTAGTAAAACTGTAGCAATACTATGTTCAGATGCAAAAGAAAAAATGATAAATTCTTTGTCAAACTTTGGACTTATGAGGACTGGTGTTTGTGTCAAGGCTAACTTTATATCTTCGAATGATTTTTTAGCCTCTACAGTCCATTTAATAGTCGAATATTTCTTTAACATGTTGTTTAGTAATCTAATTAACTCAGCTAAATTAGAGATAAATCTCCTCAAAAAGTTTATCTTCCCTAGAAATGCTTGAAGTTCTTTGATATTCCTGGGATGGGGTATCTGCAAAATAGCTTCAAGTATTGTTGGGTCAATCCTGATACCATATTTTGAGATAATGTGGCCTAACAATTTCCCTTCTTCCAACCCAAATAAATATTTTTTAGGATTGAGAGAAATTCCATATTTCCTTCATTTAATAAAGACCTACCTAAGATGATCTAGGTGTGGTTGATTTGATTTAGAGAATAATGTGAGGTCATCTAGGTAAATTACTATGAAGTCATGGATTTTTTTGGCAAAGCCTATGTCCATTACTCTTTGAAAGGTGGCCCCTACATTTCTTAACCCAAAAGGCATTTTCACATACATGAAAGTGCCCCATGGAGTTGTGAATGCATGCTTTGCTTGATCATCCAGCTGGACTAGGATTTAGTTATAACCAGAGAACCTATCTAGTAGTGAAATTCTGGAGGAACCCACTACCCTCTGTAATATGTGATCCATTTTTGTAAGAGGATAGTTATATTTAAGTGAAAATTTATCCAAATTGCTAAAATCAACACACAACCTAATTTAACATGTTTTCTTTCTAGTCAGTACCAAATTGGAAACCCAGTCTGAGAACCTAATAGGTGCAATATTCCCAGCTTCATACATTCTTTTAATTTCCTTTTCAACAGAAGGTAGTAGAATAGGGTTAATTCTTCTAAGATTTTGTCTAAAGGGCTTTTGATCTTCTTTCAATGGAATAGTGTGTTGTATTATGCTAGTATTATAAGATTTCAGGTCCTCATAACTCCAGGCAAAAACATCCTGAAATTCTTTCAGTAGTTCCATATATTTTTGTTTTTCATTGGGAGGTAATGATTTTGACAAATTTATTAGTTTGGGATTCTCTTCAGATCCTATATTACATTCCTCAATGTATGACTTCAATGGTTCCATTTTAGGCTTTTTGGGAATATCGTTTGAATCGAATAAGTCCTCCAAAGGAGTTAATCCCTTGGGTAAGAAATTATCTTTAAGGTTTATGACTTTAGTTTCATCATCAATGACTTCATCAATTTCCATCTGTTTTAAGTTTTGAATATCAGATTTTGTAAACTTTGTGGGATGCAGTCTATCTATCTGATCCTCTTCTAGTTTGTTAATTTCTACTTCATCAAAGCAATCAAAATCTACTGCTATGTCTGTGTCTATGTTGGTATTTACAAATTCATTATCTAAAGTTAAAAAACTATTAATTTGCTGATTGTTCTCAAATACTTGCCAGTTCTTTAAATTGTCAGGAATGGAAGGTCTGTGCCTAACGTCAGTAGTGTACTGATGGTTGGGCTCAAAAGGCAGCTTACAAGTACTAGCAAACATGGCTAAGATGTGAGCTTGCATGTTGTGTTTTCTTGGAATAACAACAAGTTTGGTTTCTAAAAAGGTATTTAGTATTTCTATTACTGTTCCTCTATAAAATCCTAGCCTAGGATCCTTGGTCATGTAAATAGCTTTAATTTGTTTGATCACTAACTCAGAATCTCCCATGATAGAGACTCTGATGGCTCCTAACCTTTTAACCAGTTTCAGACCTAACAGAAGTGCTTCATACTTGGCCATGTTGTTTGTACATTTAAAGTTTAGTTTGTATGCATGGCCCTCTGCATGATAGTTTTATAAGTTATAAATCCATACATTAGCTCCTGCACCTAGTTTGTTGACTGACCCATCAAATTCAAGATGCCACAAGATTTCATGCTCATAATTCTCATCTGGGGTAGTGGAATCCTTCTTGATTGAGATATCTAAATCATCTTTTTTATCTGATGTTTCATGAATTTGGACATTTTGATTTTCCTTTAATACTATAATTTCTTTTGGTTCTACTGTTATACTACTTGAAGTGTCTTCTTGATTATTTTCATCATTATAAAGTATGAAGGAATCAATATCAGAATGTACCAAATATATGGGAAAATTTTGAGGTATCTCCTAGGAACTTACTACATACTTCATCAGAGTTTCTCTATATAGCTTCTTGGGGTAGTAAACAGATTACGGTTGAATAGACTACAAAATTGTTCTTTGAACATGTATGGGTTCATTTTGGATTACCCACTTCCATTGTATCTGATCGAGACACCCGATTCGTGGGAAAGTTTTGGTCAAGTCTATGGGAACTAATGGACACAAAACTGATGAAAATCACAACTTTTCATCCACAAACAGATGGCTAGATAGAAGTAGTAAACATGACGGTGATCCAGTTACTGAGGGGTTATTGCAGCAAACATCCTAAGCTTTGGGATGAACACTTGTGTTATGTACAGCATGCTTACAACAAAGCCAAACACTCTTCTACACAGAGATCTCCTTTTGAGACCTGTTTTGGTTTCACACCAAGGTCTCCTTTGGATTTTGTCTTTGGTAAAGATACCATGGTTGATGGACATAGTGATGTGGACAAGGCAATTAGGTTCATTGAATAGATCCAGGAGATCCACTAGGTAGTACAAGAACAACTGGAAAAGCGCCGAGCCAAGTACAAGGCCAGGCATGACAAGCATTGGATGGAGCATAGTTTTCAAGTTGGAGACCAACTCTGGCTGTATATCAGCAAGGGTAGGATGCAAGGTGAAGGTAAAAAGCTGAAGCCTATTAGGTATGGACCTTTTAGGATACTTGCGAAGATTGGGGAAAATGCTTTTTTCCTTGATTTGCCAACCTACATGCACATCTACTCAGTCGTAAATGCAGATTGCTTGAGATTGTTTGAACCTTCAATGGTTGAGGACCCTGGAGACCAAATTCAATTGCCTTCTATTGATGACTTGCTACCTGAATACCTCAATGAGTTGCAGGAAGACACAGTGTTGGATAGGAAGGTGAGGACAACACATAGGGGGGATGTTGAGTACCTCAAGATTGGGCTCAAAGGTTCAAAGTCGAGTAGTGCAAAGTGGATTGAGATTGGAGAAGTGAGAAAGAAATACCCTCACTTAGTCGATGCTTGAAAACCAACTTTGGGTGGTCCCAAATATTTTTCAGCGGGAAGGCCATGATCCAAATTGGATCCATAGAAGACTGTCAAATAACCATGACTGTGTTAAGTCAAAAAAAATCTCCAAAGAATCCAAAATAGTGATCAAAAACACCCTGAAACAGTGGCAATGGCAGCCAGCGTGGAACGATGAGGACCTCGGTCAAAGCGCACTAACTGAGGCCCATGGAGACTATGCAGGAGGTCAAAGTAGCCCTTGGGAGCCCCGGATCAGGAAAAGGAGGCGATTTTTGATGCACGATTCGAGCATCACTGGGCGAACAGGGCCATAATGGAAAAGCTCGAGCACCCGGTCGCGTGGGGGAACCGGAGAACTGCGGGCGGAAAAGGTGAAAGTGCTAAAGTACAAAGGTGGGACCCATGCTCTGGAAAACTAGTGGTATTGATCAGGGTGACCTCAAACAGTAAGAGGTTTTGGACGAGAGCGGAGCGATTCCATACATCAATCGATGTGTGGCAAGTGTAGGTGAGAGAAAACCATCGTTTATCGCGCGCTATCGGTCGAGCAAGTCAACCGTGTGAAACGTGCATATGGTGTTAGATCTAGAGGCCCCAGATCAGACGACTGAGATCACGCCCGATGGATGAAGCGGCATTGACGAAGGAATACGCCGCGTTTTAGAGATATTTGGAATCTGTTTGATTGCCATGGTGGAGGAAGAATTCATCCATGACGTAACTAAAGAAACAAACTGACGAAGTAGGCTGGCGATGTTAGAGGAGGACATGTGGCCACTCCTTGAGCACTGATGATATTGTTGAACAAGGAACTCCAAGCGCAGCTGCAGAAGGTGAATCGACAGAGGTGGAAGAGAAACCGAACAGGCATTGGAACGAATGGCTAAAAGCCATGAATAGAGACAAGAGAAGACAGTTACTAAGAGAGTCAGTCCAAGAGACGAAGGCAGAGAGACCAGAATCCCGAGAGGAGGACGAAACACAGAGAACAGTGAAGCAAAAGTAGAAAGAGACGGAGGGCCGAGCTGACCAAAGGCAGCATCGAGCACTAGAGAGCTTGAAGATTCAAGCCATCCCATAGAGCATCTATTTGGACTGAGCACAACATTTGGCTCTTTCCACTGTAGACCAGAAGGTCACAGAGCTAGTAGGAAGAAGAAGAGTTTTTGTAATCTAGTGGCTTGGGGAATCCAAGAACCACCCTGCCAAGTAAAACCTGCTTGAGGAGAACTCACACTGAGTCCCTGGATTATAATTCTCTGCTTAAAGGCACAGTAAAACAAGGCCACCAATGAAAGTTGGACCGGAGATGTAGCCCTGGAGAATAGGGTGAACTCCTTATTAAAATTTCTTGTGTCTTTGTGTTTGCTTACTGTATTTTTTTGCTGTCTTTCCATTTTATTGTCTGTGTATTGGCAATCTGATCGATCCGTTGCTTTAATAACATAGAACACACACCAGCACATGAGTCTGTAATACCTTTATTCAATAAATCTTTAACTGATGTCACTCGTAGGGTGAATATCAGATCAAAATATCTTTGACATAATGACTTCAAATTGTTGTTTTTATTTGATTTGGCCAATTCACGTCTGACGACGGATATTGCTTAAATGCTTCACTGATTTGTGTGTTGTGTTTTTTAGATTGGTTGCGGTATTTATTTCGCATTAGCCTATTTTCTTGTTTTCCACGTGCTGAAAGGACGTAGATGCCCTTTTCTCATCAGGGGGGGATGAACTACGTATTTTTGAAAATGAAACAAGATGATGGATCTTAGTGGAAAGGAGTTGCCTTCACTAAGTGGTCCCGCAGGCTATTTTTGGCGCAAAGTCTATTTTTAGACTATGTCTATTTTTAGACATATGGATCATGGTCTATGAGTTGCAGGATGCTATTTATGGATGATTGGTCATGTTGAGAAAAATATATGGACTTATATTTTTGGTTCACAGCGGAGTGATCAAAGTCTATTTTTAGACTGCCAGGCTAAAAATAGAAACAATCAAATATTATTAGCCCTTAGTAATATTTGGACTCTAAACATTATCTTATTCTCTTGGAGCACTTCAGTTCGAGCTATGGATGTGGCACATGTAGCTGAAAAAAGGAATCACGTGGTTTCTTATGTGTTAGTTGAGCTATTGCATGGAGGACTTCAGTTAGAACTCATGCATGTGAGTTTTGTGGAGTTGGATGTGGAGTTGATGGAGTTGTGTTCAGTTTGACTTGGTTGAACTAGCTGTATTTAGTCTAAATAAAGAATACACTAGTGATGAGTTGTGTGAATTGATTATTAATTAATTCACTAATTATTAACTCATAAAGAAACTAAAGAATACATCAGTTAACTCAGTGCATGGACAGTTCAACAGAGACAGGTGTTAGAGGTAAGTGAAAGGGTGAGTTGTGACTATCAGTTGTGCATGAGATTTGCACATGCATGGATTGAGTAATGCCAATGAGGATTGTGCAGTTTGGGCCAATATCAAGGCAATTGTAGCTTGTGATCATGTGATTTCTCTTGCATATTGTGCAGTGGAGGCAGGCAAAGCAGCGGAGGAGATTTGAACCTGTGACTTGTTCGGATGTGAGCTAGTTTTGTGTGTAACAGGTGGAGATAGTACTGAGTACTTGTGAGGAGTATTGTACTATGTATTGTTACATGTTCTCAATCATTATAATATACAGATAGTGTGGGGTTTTCAGCTGTATGCTTTCCCTGAGTTACATACTGTGTTAATGTGCGCATGCGATTGATGTTTCATTGTTTTTGATGTTGCTAAATTGATGATCAACGTAGAGGAGGTTATGTATTGTGCATGTATTCCGCAATAGTGTATAATCAGGATAATCTCTGTGAATAAGTGTTTATTATTCAAAATTTCTACATGGTATCAGAGCCAAGTCAATCATTAGATCTACTATTCAAAAACTGTTTACAATTTATTTCTTCAGGCAGAGTCTATAATCGGGCCAGGTAGCCTCTGGGGTCATCCTTCTTTTGGAAGGTGAGATATCCGGTGAATGCCCATACAGTCGATCTTGTACAAGAAATACTTTTTTCTCATGAATTTTAGATCAGAAGAGGTTGAGTTTTGAGCTGGTGGAATGGCGCTCAAGGATAAACTCAGAAATATCAAAGTTGAGAATGCAGATGCCACAGATTGTTCGCAGAAGAAGAACAAGAAAGCTGCTAGATCTGCAATAGGAGAGGCTCTAACCTCACAGTTTGAGCTTGATTTTTCATTGATCGCATGCTTGGTATCAAGTGTGATGGGATCGGTGTGGTTCTTGGATAGTGGTGTGTCTTCTCACATGACAGGAGATTGAGATTTGTTTTCTGATCTGGATGAGAAAGATCTTGGAGTGCACATCGAGATGAGTGATGATGGTAGATACAATGCGACCGGTATCGGTACCATTTCCTTTGAGAGGGAGTCTGGTAAACCCTTCAGATTGAAGGAAGTGATGCATGTTCCAGGATTGAAGAAGAATCTTATCTCTGTGGCGATGTTAGAAGACAAGGGATATGATGTTGCCTTTAGCGAGGGAAAGGATTTCCTGCGCAGCAAGACAACTGGAGAAACCCAAAAGATAGGGGTTCGAGTCAGGAACCTTTATTAGTTGCATGTAGATGCATACATAGCCTTGAGAAGTAAGGCAACTGATGGAGACTTGGTGGTTGAGAGGGAGAGTATATTACCTCTCAACATGCAGAGCCAGAAGAAGTCTCAGACAATTGTGGAGGAGCCACGATTGGTGCAGCAGCTTCAGGAGGTTGTGGTGCAGCCACAACAAGGGAAGCTGAGAGGAGATCGAGTAGAGACATCTACTCATGTCGAGAGCTACAGTAGGGGAAACTTCGAGCCAGGTGGGCAGAGGGATCGCATGTAGCCATACCTCCAGGTAGGAGGTGGGGTGATGTGGATTGATCGTCCCAAGGAGGAGCGACAGGATCCTTGAGGTACCCAACCTCTTGGATGAGACCATGCTACAGGAGCCCCAATGTGGAGTAGTAGGAACTAAATGATTGGGTAGAGATAGATGTGGGTGGAGTAGCAGAGAGAGCGATAGTGTAGGGAATCCCAGGACAGCGCATAGCTAGCAGGCTGCAGCAATGCGAGAGGCACAAGTGTTTTGCACAGTGCTAGGTGGCACAGAGAAGTGTGCAATGGTGTGAGATTCATGGAGATGTTGCAGTAGCGTAGATGTCAGAGAGGGAGCACTTGTCAGTAGTAGGTAAAGCCTCAGCATCAGAGTATGTTCCTAGCCCAACAGAGTGGTCAGTTGGGAGTGTTTTTGTTCCAAGTGTTGTTGGAGCAAGTGGACCGGGAAAATGTGTTGCATGCAGAACATTCCAGAATTGTAGGATAGGGGTTGCAGATAATCCATATCTTGTTGAGAGGGAGTGTTGAAAATGCAACAAGATGATGGATCTTAGTGGAAAGGAGTTGCCTTCACTAAGTGGTCCCGCAGGCTATTTTTGGCGCAAAGTCTATTTTTAGACATATGGATCATGGTCTATGAGTTGCAGGATGTTGTTTATGGATGATTCGTCATGTTGAGAAAAATAGATGGACTTCTATTTTTGGTTCACAGTGGAGTGATCAAAGTCTATTTTTAGACTGCCAGGCTAAAAATAGAAATAGTCAAATATTATTAGCCCTTAGTAATATTTGGACTCTAAACATTATCTTATTCTCTTGGATCACTTCAGTTCGAGCTACGGATGTGGCACATGCAGCTGAAAAAAGGAATCACGTGGTTTCTTATGTTTTAGTTGAGCTATTGCATGGAGGACTTCAGTTAGAACTCATGCATGTGAGTTTTGTGGAGTTGGATGTGGAGTTGATGGAGTTGTGTTCAATTTGACTTGGTTGAACTAGCTGTATTTAGTCTAACTAAAGAATACACTAGTGATGAGTTGTGTGAATTGATTATTAATTAATTCAATAATTATTAAATCATAAAGAAACTAAAGAATACATCAGTTAACTCAGTGCATGGACAGTTCAACAGAGACAGGTGTTAGAGGTAAGTGAAAGGGTGAGTTGTGACTATTAGTTGTGCATGAGATTTGCACATGCATGGATTGAGTAATGCCAATGAGGATTGTGCAGTTTGGGCCAATATCGAGGCAATAGTAGCTTGTGCTCATGTGATTTCTCTTGCATATTGTGCAGTGGAGGTAGGCAAAGCAGCGGAGGAGATTTGAACCTGTGACTTGTTCGGATGTGAGCTAGTTTTGTGTGTAACAGATGGAGATAGTACTGAGTACTTGTGAGGAGTATTGTACTATGTATTGTTACATGTTCTCAATCATTATAATATACAGATAGTGTGGGGTTTTCAGCTGTATGCTTTCCCCGGGTTACGTACTGCGTTAATGTGCGCATGCGATTGATGTTTCATTGTTTTTGATGCTGCTAAATTGATGATCAACGTAGAGGAGGTTATGTATTGTGCATGTATTCCGCAATAGTGTATAATCGGGATAATCTCTATGAATAAGTGTTTATTATTCAAAATTTCTACACATATGGATGACACATATTCTAGTTATGGATAACTGTGTGACAATCATTCGGATTACCTTCGGAGTACAAATTGCATGATAAGCATGAATGTGTAATAATTAGCAAAAAATTCTGATTGGTCGAAGAATGGAAACCATTATGGTGGGCATGCGAACTTATGATTTTGCGTTAAGTATGGTTGACAGGATGAATGACTTAACTAAAAATGATAATAATTATCTAATCAGTGTCATTTTCTTGATAGTTGTTGTAATATACATTGTTGTTGTGTTGCATTACAGGGGTAAAACACAATTGTATACAGAAGAACTTTTTTTAGCCTCAAGTACAACATCTATGTGTGGAAGAGAAATCTAGAGTGAACCTCCAGTATTGATGGTGTCGGATCAAGCATGTGAAATTCTTCAATGCACTGGATAGCTGTAGTATTTAAACAGATTGTAGGGATTCCATGAAGAGCTAACGCTGGAATTTCTACAAAATCTGCAGAATGGTAGTACAGTGGTCAAAGGCATAAGCATGATGATTTCTGAAGAAGTCCTGACCGAAGCCACCTGACTTTTAGTAGAAGGGGCGAAATGGGTAGACAAACGCGTCCTTTTATAAAACACAATTGAAGCATTCTAGGACCTGGGTGAGTGGCTGGTACGAACGGGGAAAGGAATTCATCCTTCGATGTTGCAGCAACCGTGGTAAGAGCTGGCAGTCATCGTCCAAAGATATATCACTTGCAATGGCCGGCATGATGTGGTAAAGCCCTAACAACTGAAAATTCTAGCAATTTTAAAGCAAATAATTTCAGTTAATTTACAATTTTATCTAAATTCCCTATTACATGATGTTGTCCGATGGGTAAGGACAACCATGGACCAACATGGTGTAGTCATCCATCATGGGTTAATTAAGTTAATTATCACAAATAGATTGGCACAACAACAATTAACATGGGACAGTATCATAAATCTTACGTTGGCTCCACCCACGGAAAATGAGGAAACAGAGCAGCAAGGGCCAAGAACCCCAGGCCCAAAGAAAATATTAAAGTGAAAGAGCCCCTTTGCACCCCTATAATCAGCTAAGTGTATGTGCTCTATGTGAGTAAAAGCCCAACGGTGCACTCCAATCCAAGCAGAGGAAGCCAGACCATCCTGCACACCTCCTCTTAGTCTACAAGACCCTCCTTTGCAAGACTATGAGGAGGAAGTGGCAAGGGTTTTTGGAAGCATGGGATTGTTTACTGAAGGTAGGGAACAAGCAGGGAACATTGAAAAGAAGAATTGTACCCGTAACCGGTCAGCCCCTGCTGATAGTCCCGGTCATGAACATACCCAACCATGCACTGATGCCATGGAGGAACAGAGGGAGTAAATTCCTACTATGGAAACATCCCTCGAAGCTGAGGAACATGAAGGTGTTAGCACCTAAATCTACCTTAGGCTGAAGGAAGGCAAAAATTAGGGTAACCACAAACCATGCTCAGTCTGGTAGCTAGCCCTACCAGAGCAGGAGAGGGATCTCTCCGAGTCACACTCAGTGAATAGATAATCGAAAACGTTCTGAGATGACTTACAATGCAATATTTACCTTAGGTTAGTAAGTGAATAGGGATTTGGGAAACAATTTTCATGAATGACCGAGCTTCTGGGATGTTATGGGATCGACGCTCAACAAAGAACAGAGAATTGAATATGAAGGCACAGATTATTCCGTGAGGCAAGGTAGGTGGAAAATGTAACAATTTAGTTTGAGGTACCACGACATGAATAGATTGCTGAAGAATGTGAAAAGGGCATAGTGACATGAATCCTTTTCAACAGAAGAATAACATTGAACGTGAAATTTTCCCACAGGCAGAGCAATAAAAATTGGATTCTACCTAATCTCACTCAAAAAATTTCACTGGAAATGAGCATGAAATGAATTATGAAACATAAGTAAATACATATGAACACATAAGAAATACATTTTCTACACTCACAACCACAAGAATCTCATGAAACAGAGCCGTTGCCTTTCATTAATTCTCTGTCAAAAATACACAGTGAAGAAACAAAGTTTCTTTCCCACAGTATCCCAGAAGTTACAAGCCAACCAACCATTTGAAAATAAATTGCATACAGTATATAGAATGTGTGAGGAAGAGATAGAATTCCCAGGGGTTGGGAAGTTACTCAAATCATTACAAAATGGAGATGGAGAGCCAACCATCAGCTATAGGTGCAGTGCTGCAAACATGACATTTGGCATTGGGGTGACCGTTTGCCTTCCTTCGCCACTTGGATAGAAGCCAATCTGGAGAAAAAACTCTTTAAATGCCACCTTTGGTGCCAAAAAACTGAAGTGTAGATGACCGGGCCCACTTGGAGAAGTCGCGAACCGAAATTTCGCGAAACGGAAGAAAATTGGCAATTTTTCCTCTGTGCGCCACGCCATTCTCTCTGTGCGTCGCACTAATTTGGGGCCTGTTTTGGGGAACTTTCAGGTGTCCAAATGTGCCCAAGTGGGCTTGTTGGAAAGCCTGTCCTGTCTACTTTCTAACCCCACTAGAATTTTCAAATTTGGTGCTCATTTTCCCCTCCAAATCTTCATTCTCCCAAGACTGCTTTCTATGTGTCAAAAAAGTGGCAGAGAGGCCATTTTTGGGTGTTTTTTGACCTTTAGGAGACCCAGATCTTGTCAAAATTTCTTGCCTAGACACTAGTAGTCGTCATTTTCCATGCTGAATCCAAAAATGCAAACCATTCCTCAATTGGAGCCCTAGAATTTTAGCGTCGCGCCACAGGGAGGAATTTCCTGTTTTTTGTCTAAAAAATTACCATGTGACCAAAATTTGCCCAAATTTTTTGAAATTTGGGTTGGAAGTTCTCTATGGGGTGCCATGCTGAGCCAAGGAAGCCTCAGCCAAGATTCTAAGCCTATCTTTCTCTTTTTCCCGTTTTGCCCTTCTTGTTGCTTTCCTGAATTTTGCTTTTAAACTCCTTATCCGGGCTTGTGCACTCATGTTTCGCACCCTGTAGCGGAAAGCCATATGTCTTACTAGAGAAAGGTCCCAGTCGGATTTGTAAAGCAGCCTCTCCAAATGCATGTTGACCCTGTCAAGGTTGGCCTCCCGGTCCTCATTGATTGCTTGCTCCAAAGATGTGAGCACAACCCTTCTTCTTTGAGCAGGTTGGCGATGCTCGCGGATGTTCTGCAGCTCCATGATCGTCTGTTGGTCCTTAAGTTGTTTGTTTCTCTGCTCTAGGTAGTTCATGTTCCACTTGGCCCTTTCTAAATCAATGGAAAAGTCTTCAATCTCTGATTGCTGCTATTGCTGCTCCCGGATGATCTCTATAAGCTCTGCATTTGTAGGTTCTGCATCTGTCTCATCATCCTGGAGGAGAACAAACTCGGTGTCTCACTCACCTGATGGCCCTTCCTCCTGTACTGGCTCCTTGCCCTTACCCTGCTCCTGTGATGCTGATGTTGGAAGCGAGGCCCCTTCCAACCCGGGTGGAGATAACACTCGCTTCGCTGCTGCAAATAAGGGTCTACTGCCTTTCTGATAGGTGATGTATACTGGCATGGTGGCAGTCTCATGTCGCTCATACTGATGAGATGGGCCCCCTACCTCATGCTCTGCCTCTGAAACCACCAATGGAGCGCTGAAGAAGTCACGGGAGTTGAATTCCTCCCAAGTAATACCCTACAATCCCAACTGATGGTCCACCAAAATCCGGATAAGAGCAAAGTGATAAACACTGTTGAGTTGCTGTCGAGGGGTCTTGTGCTGCATGAAATTCTTCATCCTCTCTATGTTCCCGCAGATGAAAAATGGGAGGCTCATCATCCGCACCCTGGTGAAATGCATGTGAAACCTGATGTGATAGGCATAAAGGTGAGAAAACCTCCCCTCACAACTGAAATACTTCATGATCAATCTCATGAGTGGGGCATACTCATCCCTCAAAAATCTGAATGGAAAAACTCTGGTGAGATGGCTCAAACAGCTGTCCTTGATGTAAGGCTCATAATGATGCCTCTCCACCTTCTTTTTCTTATGCCACTATTCTCCAATGTTGGGTATGCCTGTCGCCACTGATATGGTCTTGGGTGTCAATGTGAAAGAGACCCCAGCCAAGATGGACTGTCCTCCATGTAGGTGAAGTGCAAAAAGTCGGGCCAACTCATGATGAACTCTAACATTCGCCACCCTCTGACAAAATTCATAACATGCCAAGTGCTGGAAACAAGACATGGCAAGAGGGCATGCCTGCAGCTCAGTGAGGGTGTTTGGCTCATCTCTAAGATGTATGCCACTCCGGTGATGTCTCCTATGGGCCCTCTCTCCTGAAGATGTGTCACTATGGGTCCCCTCCTCATACTCTGATGAAACTTCTGATGCCATTTCTGCTGTTTGTACCTTGAGTTTTATGCTGCCCTCTGAATCCAATGGAACTGGTAGATGCTTTGAAAATCTGTCACCAAGGGGACAACAGAACAGGGAGTATTAGGAGAGGAATGATGAAATGGGAATAGGGGCTAAAGGGAGAGATTTATCAGGGATTTGGGTTTTTTGAGTCATAGGAGGAGGGGGAAAAAGGAATATGATTATAGTGGTGTTAGGGTGATGATAAGGGGAAAATGACGCAGGGGAAATGGTGATAGGGGTAGGGTAGGAGAACACTTTGACAACACTGTTATTGTAGCAAAAACCCTAGGAGCTTGATTTCTTTATGTCTTCTTTTGTTTACTAAATAAAATTTTTGGCATTAGATTTATACTCATCAAAATCATGGTATTCTTCTCAAGTTTAATGCCAAGAGTGAAGGTAGTTGGTCTACCTCTCAAGTTTGATAGGCATTCAAAAACTTTTAGGCAAATTGGTGGTTTTCTGGGCTTATATCTCTGTGCGCCGCGCGCACTGCCCAGTGCGCCGCGCGCTTTGAGTGCGCCGCGCTAGTGGCATTTTTACACTGTGAACCGGCTCCCAGTGCGCCCCACACAATGAGTCCGCCACACCTCCTTGTGTTTGTGCCGCGCGCTCAGAATTTCACCATGAATTTCTTGCAGGGATAGGGAAAGGGTTATGTAGTGGTTTTAGGGTGGGGTTCTTAGGAAAAATGGTCAAGGGGAGATGAGAAATATGATGGGTGAGGGGACAAGGGGAGTGGAGTGAAACCTTGGTGCTATCATCACATTTTTGCAATCCCAGCCATCATTTTCTTGGTGATTGTTTTTCATGGTTGACCTTATGCTTTTGGGTGACATTTAAACATCTCATAAACACCATATCAATGAAAAAATTGATGGAGAAGAGGTGTCCACAGGGCCTACCTTTTGTTTTGCTAGCCTTCACCAAGACTTGAAGCGGTTTGGCAATTTTTTATGCCCCTGGTTGTGTGCGTCGCACGCCAAGCCCAGTGCACTGCACATTGGGTGTGCATCGCGCCCTTGTAAATTTCCCACTGCGGGCTGGCTGCGTGTGCGCCGAGCCCTCTGTGTGCGTCGCGCTCCTTGGTGTATGCGCCGTGCCCTCGAAATCCATCTCTCACTCACTCAAACGCTCACAATTTCGCTTTCTCACTTTTTCAATGTCTCTCCAAAGCTTGCAAGAGCACAATGGATTTGATTTGGGCAAAACATGTATTTATAGCCTTGGAGGAGATGGGTTTGATTTTTCTCTCTTTGAAAACCCCTTTTCTAATTTTGAGTTTTGCACTTTTTCATTGACCTTTAGACACACTGATTTTCACTTTCCCTTTGACATTTTGGCTCAAATGATGAAAGTTTTGGCACTTCTTTGCAAGGACTGTATGACAGAGAATTGGGCCATGTAAATCATAACTGCATTCGAAAAGTCAACTGGTGATTTTTTGAAAAAATTTTGTCATAATTGAGCTTGTTTAACTTTTCTTCAAAACAGAGTTTTGAAGAAGAGTCAAAGTCTCTTCAGGTGATGATGAAGCTTTCTGAACCACAGCTGTATAAGGCCTCCCTCTAGCCTGCATGGCTTGTTTCTGGACATGTTTTCAAAGACCAAATTGATGAATTCCTAGACCCAAACATAAAAATGACTTTGTCCTGTAAAGGATTAGACCTTGACTGTCATGAACTTTCGGTGATTATGGACAAAGACCTGAGCCAACAGGGGCCAGGCATGAGGGAAAATGATTAGCATAACTTTCTTCGTCAAATCATGGCATGTCCCTAGCGAAATGTAGCTGAGTGAATGGAGTGGGACACCTAAAATTGAAATGCACAAAGAGTTTTGATCTCTGACGGAGGGCTGACCAGACCAACTCTAACATTGGCTCCAATAGGGGATGGTAGCTCCTTGGAGGTGCCAAGAAAAGTAGATCTCTGGAGGAGCTAGACAGTGCCTTTTGTCCATTGGGCTATGGAGTCATCATTTCGATAAACAACACAGGAATCTGACTTATTTATGAAACTGAAATGACCAAGAAATTTGGCTCTACTTGACATTGAAATAACTCAAAAACTAACTTTACAGACTTAAACCGAACTGAAATAAAAATGGTATTTACAATGACAGTGGAAGCAATGTTAATAGATCAACAGTGATACCGCTTGAGCAGCCGACCATTGATCGGCCGTCCAGGACAATCTTCCCTGTTCATTTCCTGTAGAAGAAAAGCATTCTGACCCTTATATGCTGCAATTTTGAAAGGACCTTTCCACAGATTTTCGAACTTTCCGTGCTTGCCAAAAAAAATGAAAAGTGTTGTTCTGAAGTGGGAACATCAAAACACAAAAAGTGTTGTTCCAAAGTGGGAACAACAAAAACAAAAAGTGTTGTTCCAAAGTGGGAACAACAAAAACAAAAAGTGTTGTTCTGAAGTGGGAACAAAAAAATCAAAAAGTGTTTTTTTGAAGTGGGAACAACAAAAACAAAAAGTGTTGTTCCGAAGTGGGAACAACAAAAAAAAAGTGTTATTCCGAAGTGGGAACAACAAAAACAAAATGTGTTGTTCCGAAGTGGGAATAGGAAAATCAAAAAGTGTTGTTCCGAAGTGGGAACAACAAAAACAAAAGGTGTTTTTCTAAAGTGGGAACAACAAAAACAAAAACTGTTGTTCCGAAGTGAGAACAACAAAAATGAAAAGTGTTGTTTTGAAGTGGGAATAACAAAAACAAGAAGTGATGTTCCGAAGTGGGAACAACAAAAACAAAAAGTACTGTTTCGAAGTGGAAACAACAAAAACGAAAACTATTGTTCCAAAGTCGGAACAACAAAACAAAAAGTGATGTTCCAAAGTGGGAACAACAAAAACGAAAAGTGTTGTTCCGAAGTGGGATCAACAAAAATGAAAAGTGTTGTTCCGAACTAGGAACAACAAAAACAAAAGTGATGTTCCAAAGTGGGAACAACAAAAATGAAAAGTGTTGTTCCAAAGTGGGAACAACAAAAATGAAAAGTGTTGTTATGAAGTGGGAACAACAAAAACAAAAAGTGTTGTTCTGAAGTGGCAACAACAAAAAACAAAAAGTAGAAAATCAAATCAGCAACCATATTTACATTTTTTACAAAAAGAAATAACTTTTTACAACAATGAAGCTGCTGAAGGATTGCCTTTAAAAGCTAAATTTGCATGGTGGAGTCCTTGCGTATCTGTTGGTAAAAGGATTCTCTTGTAAGTGGTTTTTGGTAGAGGTGCACCCAATGCCCATTTTCTTTGAAGGAAAAACCAGAACCATCAATGGTGGCCAATGTAAGAGTTCCAATGTCATGTACTTCCTTTATTTCATAGGGGCCTAACCATCTAGTCTGCAGTTTGCCAGGGAAGTCGTGAAACCTGAATCATAAAGAAGTGCCCAGTTGCCCTCATGAAATGTCTTTTTCTTAATCAGGGAATCGTGCCACTTCGATCTCTGTTGTTGAATGAGTGCAGTATGTTGTAGAGCCAATAGCCAAATTTCATCTAATTCATTTATTTGTTGCAGTCTATTAATTTGGGCTTCAGTTAAACCCAATCCCACTTCCTGGGCTATCCTTAGCGTTTGTATCTCAAATTCTATGAGGAAAATTGGTTCATTGGCAAATACTAGCTGATATGGAGAGTATCCAGTTGTGTTCCTCCAAGTCATGTGATATGCCCACAAGGAATTTGGTAGTCGAGTCACCCAGTCTCATTTTTGTGATGAGACTGTCTTTGTTAGAATAGCTTCAATTACTTTGTTGGTACTCTCCACCTGCTCGTTCACCTGCAGGTGATATGGAGAGGTAATTTTGTGGATAATGTGATGATTCTTTAGTGTAGTAGCAATCTTGTGGCCTACAAATTGTGCCCCCCCATCAGTAATTACTTCTTTGGGTAAGCCATATCGCACAAAAATTTCAAAAATAAAATTAATCATTATTTCCTCTATTTCTCTTGGTAATGCTACTGCCTCGACCCATTTAGTCACGTATTCTGTTGCAACCAATATATATGATTTATGAATGGATGGTGGGTTGATCGGCCAAACGAAATCTAACACCCATCACTCAAAGGGTTCTATCACCAGCTATGGATGCAGGGGCATCTCATCAGATTGGTCAAGGCATCCCATCCTTTGGCAACTAATGCATGTCTAGACAAATTTCTTTGCATCCTTAAAAATCGTGGGTCAGTAGTAGCCCATTTGCAAAATTTTATGTCCAGTTCTATGGTTTGCAAAATGTCCACTACAAGGTCCATCGTGGCAGGCTTTTAAGATATCATAAATTTTGTCCTCCCTGATACACCAGTAGATGTGCATATCGGCCCCTGTGTGAAAATGGTATCCTCCGATCCAAGAGAACCGAGTACTGCACTGCACTATTAATTTCCTTTCTCCAGGTGTCAGATATTTGGGTAGTTTTCCCGCTGCTAAATAATTTTCCACATCTGCATACCATGGTTTTTTTATGGCCACAACAAACAGGTTTTCATTTGGGAACTGGTCTTCTACTGCCATTGCATCGTCTGTTCTTGGCACTCAGGAGAGGAAATCTGCCACAAGGTTTTCCCTCCCTGGCCGATCCTTTATAGTTATGTCAAATTCCTACAAAAGTAGTAACCAACGTGTCACTCTTCCATTCATAATGGGTTTATTAGCGAAATATTTGATAGCAGAGTGATCAGTAGATAGAACTACAGGGTATCCAGTTATATAATGTCTAAATTTGTTAATAGCATAAATAATAGCTAGAAACTCTTTCTCTGTTACTGTGTAATTCAACTCAGTAGGAGTTAAGTTTTTGCTAATGTAATATATAGCGTAGGGTTTCTTGTCTTCTTCTTGGCCAAGAATTGCTCCAATGGCTGAATCTGATGCGTCTGATGAAATCTGGAATGGTATATCCCAATTCGGGCCTCGTAATACTGGTGTTGTTGATAGTAGCTGTTTCAACTCTGTAAAGGTAATGTCACATTTTTCAGTCCATATGAGATCAATATTTCCTGTTAAGTCATATAATGGTGCAACAATTTGTGAGAAGTTATTTATAAATCTTCGATAATATCTTGCAAATCCCAAAAAACTACATACCTTTGTTTGATTTCAGGGAGTAGCTAATAAGAGGATTACCTGTACTTTTACTGGTTCTACCTGAATTCCAGTTGCTGAATGAAATGACTCAAGATCAGGCCCTCTGTCATCATCATATGGCACTTCTCATGGCTTAAGCATAGCCTAGTAGCGATACATCGCTCCAAGACTTTCTCCAATGTCTGTAATGCCTGTTCAAAGTCATCTCCATTGGGTGTGAAATCGTCCATGTACACTTTCAATCCTTCATATATGAAGTCTGCAAAAATAATGAGTATGGCGCTTTGGAATGTAGCAGGTGCATTGCACAATCCAAAAGGTAATACCCTGTAAGCAAAAATTCCCCACAGGCAGGGAAAAGTAGTTTTATCCTGGTCTTCAGGGGCAATTTGAATTTGGTTGTAGCCACTGAAGCCATCCAGGAAAGAGAAGAATTTCTTCCCTGCCAGTGTATCTAGGACCTGATCAATTAATGGAAGGGGAAAATGGTCTTTTTATGTTGCCTTGTTGAGTTCTCTGTAGTGAACACATATCTGCCACTTCCCATTCTTTTTGGGGACCACTACTAATGGAGAAACCCATTACTATTAGATATAGGATAGATAAAATTAACATCTAATAGTTTTTGAAGTTCTTCTTTAACAATATCATTTAGGTGAGGATTTAATCTATGCTGAGGTCGTCAAATGGGTCTTGCATCTTTTTCAGTGTAAATTTGGTGCATGCATAGTTGAGGATCAATCCCTTTCATGTCTGGGTAATCCCAAGCAAAAGCCCCTTTATATTTCCTAAGGACTTGAATAAGTTTCTGTTGCTGGTCATCACTTAGATTATTATTAATGTTCAGGATCTTCCCTAGCTTGATTTTGATAGGTTTGCTATTATAGATAGTGGTTGTTGGTATTGGTTGGTCATTGATATCTCTCAGGGAATATTCTCCAATTTCATTGTCAAGGAATGCTTTAATCATGTGACATTTTAAACTAGACACTGTAGTAGGATGATTGATAAAAGTATTAATGACATCGTCTTCTATTTGGTTTTTAAATTCAAGGGCATCTGCCACAGTTAATGGTGACCGAATATTTTCTGTTAAATATGTTACAGGTTGCTTCCTAGTTTTTATAATGGTTAGGCTTGGCTGAGCAGGAGGGTATAAGGCTAGATTATTCACATCATTCCCTCTGGTTATGGTCATACTGCCTGTCCGATATCTGATATAAGCATCAGTGGTTGCTAGCCAAGGCCTTCCTAAAATTAAGGGATGTCCATCTAGCCGGTTCCTAGGGTTAATAATCAAAAAATCTGCCGGATATTCCCAAGTGTCTACAGAAACCATCACATCTGGTAATGTTCCTTTTGGCCTAATGACTGAGTAGTCAGCAAGTTCCAACAAGGTAGTTGTTGGTTCCAAGGATGTGATGCCAAGCATTTCGCAAGTTATTGTTGTGATAACGTTAATGGTTGCCCCTAAATCAACTAAAGCATTAGGAAAAGAGTGGCCATTTATTTGTACTATGACAATGTAGTTTCCTGGGTCTTCATATTTTACAAGTGTCTCTTTATCTAGTAATTAATCAGACAAAGTCCCAACAACATGGACAGTTGGGGTTATTTTTGTTTTCCTCACAAAATTCTTTATACACAATTATTTAATAGTTTTGGCATATACTAGAATGTCTTGAATAGCCTAGAGGAGGGGTATTTTTATACAGATATTCTTGAGTTCACCTAGAAGATAAAAGTCGGGGTGTTCAATTGGGCGCGGTATCATTAGTCTTTCTGGGAATGGTGGGGAAGTAGTTATGATTTGTTCGGGAGTCTTCTGCCTAACTGTATCTTCCCCTCATTGATCATCTACAGTCAAAGTCTTATTTGGGTGTGGTTCTTTAGGTTGCATATTTTTATTTTCGTCTGGAGTGATTATGCATCCAGATCTTTACTTGTGTTCATTACACTCTCTCAACTCAGCTTCAAGGTCCAAACCCTCAATGATTTGTATTGACTGGATTGGTTTGTTGTTGGGATTTGGGTTGGGTTGGGCTAGGAGTTATGGTCGTATATTATATTGAGGATTCTGTTGCAACGTATAAGGTGCTGGTAAAGTTGGTTGAGAGAGAGGAACTGTCCCCATAGGCTGGCTCATGGATCTTTGCCAGTTTGATTTCCAATTCTGATTTTGTGAGGTGGAAGGGGACCATTGAGATGAATAGGGATTGTTCTACTAGAATGGTGGAGGGTAAGATGGATTTGGCCAATTATTGTTTGGATTTGACTGGTTAGGCCATGGTGGCATAGAAAATGTTTGAGGTGGCCAAGTAGAAAAAGGTGGCTGCTTCTACCATGTTGCCCCTGAATATTGCTGAGAATTATATTGCAAGGGAGGAAAGAATGAAGATGGATCAGTAGGCATACCTATCTGACATGCTTGCCATTAACGATGCTAGTTCAATAGATATGCTGGTTCCACTTCTTCTTCCGCTTCCATGAAGATTGCTTTTAATCCTGGGAGCGATGGGCAACTTTCCGTGGCATGCTCCTTAATGCATATGGCACATGCTTGTATCATATCTAGCGAGCATTCTTTATGACCATGTTTCTTTCTGCAACAAGGACAGAAAATAGCCAAGTTCTATTATGGTTCAGCCTGCTTTCGTTTAGCTTGCATGATATCCAATTGTGTCGTCAGGGTCCCCAGGATATCAGTCTTGAAATCTTCCAATAGATTGCTGATTTTGACTCTTGTAATGCTTCCTCCTGAGGCTTTGCTTTCTCTGGTGAGCGCGTCGCATCTGGCTGGTTTCAGCCTTGTACTGCCCCTGGAGCACCTGATTCACAAGTCTATAATATTGTCATAATATTCTTGATAAATATCACCCTTACCCATTATATTCAGTCTTTCTACCCATTGGTCTTTCATACCTTTAATCATTGTGGTTTTTAGAACATTATCAAGCATATTTTCATAGGGAGATCTTTGCAGATTATATTGGAACTACTCCACATATTCTTCCATAGTCTCGTTAGGCTTAGCTACCATTTGAAAGATTTCATCTTTTAGTTCTCTAGTTCAGCAATAGTCTTGGTATTTTTTAAGGAAGGATGTTTTCATCTTTTCCTAGTCATTGATGGTACCTCCACCAAGTCCTATAAACCAATGCAAGCCTGCTCCCTTCAGAGTAGAGGGGATTAGTTTCAGCTTCTGGGGGTCGGTGGCGTAATCATAACCCCTACATAGGACATAAAATTTGAAAAGGAATGCATCAGGGTCTTCTGAAGTTAGCCCATGAAAGGTAGGAATATTCTATAATGGGATAGCTTTCATGGGGGCATTGACAGCTATGCCCACAATAGGGTATTGTAACAAAGAGGTTTGGGGCTGTCATTGATTACTGGCCATTTGGTAAAAAATATGCCAATATTCTTCAAGGATCTCTAGAGCTGGAGAGTTGTTCCTAGGATGTCTAGAAGAGGCTGGAATGATTCTAACAATGCTACCTCAATCCAGAACATTGGGTGTCCTCTATTCAATCACTACATCAAGAGATCTAGGTTCTGATGATTTAATTTCAGGATTACCTGTTTCTCCTTCTCCTTCACGGAGGTTGCAAGAATTCCCTTCTTGTGAAGGGTGTGGTTGTGAATTTTCAATATCTTGAAAACTCTATTTAGACCCTTCAGTCTTACTATGAATCTCAGCATTAGCTACAGATGGTGATCCTATGGTCTGAAGGGAAATAGTAGGGTTGGGGGTCCTACTGATGAATGAGACTCACTTTTTTTATGATTTCACCAGTAAAGGTTGATCGTCTAAGGGTCATCAGTCCCTTATATTTTTCAGGTTTGGGGGGAGGAATTATATCTTTTTCTGGTCTTTTCCTCTTAGTCATTCATACAAAAATACAAACATTCATTTCTAGGATGAGCGGAGGAGCGAGCATTTTACTCGTGCGTTATGTAGGTTCTTACCTCCCGTTTTTAATACCCAATTCTCTCAGTAGACAAGCATCACTCTTTGTAAAATGGCAACACTCTCCTCGGCAATGGTGCCAAAATGTTGGGTGCTAAAAGGTGTCTTTTAAAACTCCTAATTGCCTCACATTAATTATCAACCTGGGTAAGTCTTTTTATTCCAAGAGTGTACACAATATGTGCAAGCTATAAATCCAGAGAGTAATGCTTTAAAATAAGTTATTAAATTCAATACAAGAGTAAACAGATGCAATCATAAATCTAAAGCTTGTAAATTTAAAGGAAATGATTCATCTAAGCATCATGACTCAATCTCAAACAAAACCGTAATTCAATCTTAATCAACCAAATTCAAATTATAATCAACCGAGAGCACTGTAGCATTAACTGAGCTCTTTTAGCTGGACTTAAACTACTGGATAGAAGGAAAGAATTTAATCAATCACGCTCTATTATTTAATTAACTAGAAATGATTCTTTAACTGATAACTAATTCAATCCATGATATGAATTAAATAAAACCAACTAGGATTTCACATTAATGAAATGAATACTAGAAATCCGAATTAACGAAAATAAATCAACATAAAAACTATAAAGTAGAATAAACTTGCAGGAAACGGAAAAAGCATAAAACAAGGAACAATAGTAAGATCCACCAAATACAGGGCCCTAGCCACCATCAAACACTGCTTAGCTATTTTAGAATATCCGAATGAACAACAAAACAAGTTGTATATTAATCATCAAAGTCACTTGTCATTACAATACGATCTTGCTCTTCAGAATCACACTTCCGTAAATGAAAATTATAATCCAAGTAAAAGACGAGAGATCCCTCTTCAGTCTTCCCTTTTATAGTCAAAATAAAAAAAAAATGTGATCCCTCAGGATCAGGAGATTTTGAGGGATTCACAACTAAATGCTATCTTCAGACAATTCTTCTATCTCATGTTGATCTTCTTGACTTGTTCCTTGGTTCGACCACACACAACGCGTCTCATTTCCCTCGATTAGCTTTTGTTGTTCCAAATTTGGAACAACAGTTGTTCCTTCTGCTATTTTTCTACATAAAAAATAATGAGAGTTAGTTTGGTCGGTCAAATCGTATCAAGAGCAGTTTTATTTATTCCTTATCAAAATCCTATCAATATGATACAAAATGGATAAGAAAGAAGGAAAAAGAAAATAATCAAGAGTAAATACATACCTATTTCAAGGCTCAATAGGGGGGATGCCACGCCCAACAGCAATGTCCTTACCTTTCAAACCCATGGTTGTGATATTTGTTTCATCTCTGGAATCTGAACCTAATCTTGTTGTGTAGTTGCAATTCTCTTCTCCCTCTCCTTGTTGTTAAAATTTTTGGGTCTCATTTTTGGATGAAGTTTCCAGAAATGATCTTCATCATGGCCCTATTTGGAACAATGTTTACATGTGATCCTTTATTTCTCCATATTGATTGTAACTTTATTCTTTCCTTTTCCTTTGAACTTACCCTTTCATTTTTATCCAGAATCAAAGGAACTCTCACTAGTTTCTTCAAAAACATTTTTCCCTCTTGCCTCTAAATGAGTTCCTTGAACACAAACTTCATCTAGTTTTGTATGGTTAAACATGAGAATGGTATGTCTCAAATAAATATGAAATCCTCCAATGTATTTGAGAAAATTATATTGTGAGGAAAAATCTATACCCAAGCTCAAAGATATTTTCCTATATTCTTGAGTATAAGATTGCACATTTTCCCCTTTATCTTTCCTAAAGTTTTTCCAATCCATAATAGTTTTTTGCATGTATGCTAATGGATAAAATTTCCTTCTTATTGCAACAAAAAAATCATTCCAAGAGGATAAAACCTTACCATTTTTATTCATGTTCTCTTGAGTTTTGGCTTCCCACCAAATTAGTGTTGCACCTTGCAATCTAAGAGAAGCAAGTTGAATCTTGGTTTCATCATCCTTGATTCTTTCTATCCTCCAATACACTTCAATCTAACAAATCCAATTTTCTAATATTTCTGCATTTACCTATCCATTGTACATAGGAAATTCAAAATTAATATCAAGCTTAAGGAAATAATTTTTACCATGACACCTTGGGGAATTTGGAGATGTTTGTGAAAGGGTAGAAGAAGTTGAAGACAAGGATGAATATGAGGATGAGGATAGAGGTGAGCATGGTGGATTGTCTCCATTTCCTCCATTCCCTTTTGGATTCTTGTCTCCTTTTCCTCCATGAGGTTTTGAGATGTCTCCATACAATCTAGAATTCCTCTCCTCATATAGAACCTTAATCGTCTCTGACATCTCAAAGAATGTTTTTCTGAAAGTCTTCTCATGTTCAAACATATCTTCAAGACCTTATTCATGTGCAAGGTGTGTTTTTTCTCCTTGAAACAATTTGAGATCTTGGATTTACAAGTTATCCTTCTCCTCTTTTTAGCTTCTACCTTGCAAGAATCATAAAAACACTTGCAAACAAATCAAATTTCACAAAAACCTTGTGCTTTGATACCAAAATGATTTGAATGTGTAAAGTTGAATATTTTTAACAATTTGAAACTTAAATTTGTATGTGTTTTGGGTAGAGGACCAGTTTACTAAACACATACACAAGTAAATTCTAACCAAATTTTATAGCCAAAAAGAGATAAATAAGCATATCTGAAGCACATAACACAAAGCATGATAAAGGAGTTCACCCCTCTCTTGGGCTACATCTCTTGGTCTAGCTTCTAATGTAGGGCCTCTTTCATTAAAAATGGTCAAAAGTGTGTTTACATGCTTTACACAAACAAAATATAAGAATTGATGTCTCGAATGGATTCAACACTATCAAAAACCCCTATTTTGGTTCTTTCTGAACGTTATTTGGCCAAAACATGAGAAATTTATCATTGTTTCTTGATTTTCCCAAATGTTGCTACTAACCATCCTCCAACTTGGCCTAAACCTGGCTTCAGCACTCCAAGCATAGAATTGGCGCACTAAAATTGGCATAATTCTCATTCAGTGGGAAAAATTGTATGATCATTAAGGGCGCCATTAAGCCTCGAGTCCTGAAATTCCTGGTCGCATGGAGGCCATATGGCTGCAAAAAGTGCTAAAATTTGGGGGCTCTGTCTAGCCTCAATCTCCATCTGCACCCCTGGTGTTGTGGTGCATGTGATATCCATGGGCTAGCCCCTCCTCCATATATGTGCTATTAATGTTTATAAGTGGGTTTTTCAATATGGTTAACAAGGAACATGTTTAGTACATTTGGTGGAGGTGTGTCACTTGGTTAAGGAGGTCTTCGGTTCGACCTATGTGGCCTCCATACCACCCTTAGAAAAATTTTAATGTGCCATTTGGAGGCCACATAGCCACCTCTGGTTGGCCCATGTGGCCCTCCACCATTGGCTACTTAATAACCTAGTCATCAATAAAATAATTAAAAATTTGTCCTTGGAGCAAATTGGAGAATTTCTGAATTTTTTTTTTTTTTTTACTTTTCAACCAATCAAATGAGGCCATGTGGTAGCCTGCCAGTAGCCCAAAAATACCCAGCCACCTGTCCATTTGCCAAAATTTTACCCATTTTTCAATTCGATTAGAACTTGATAACGGGAGCATATGCTATCGATTTTTAGTGAAATGAGTTGCGTTGGATTCAGATCATCCAAATCTATCCATTCATTCAGGTTTCAAGATCTATCACATACTTTGAATTTTGAGGACTATTTTGATCCACCAGATCAACTCTCGATCTAAAATTTCCTCTATCATTGTAGGATTGGCATCCAATAATGTTGGCCATATCTAAACAAGCTTGGCTTGGAAATCAACAACTTTCTTCTTGAACTTGTCCCTCTAGTGCTGCAATTGATCACATTCTCCCCTAACTTGCATAAGCTACTATGGTAAAATTGTTGGGAATAATACTGAGAGGAGGGGTGAATTAGTATTTACAAATCATTAAATTTTTCCATTTAACTATCAGATTTATATATGCTACTTCAGTGAAGGGAACTTGTCTGTGCATGCAACTGTTCTTAAGGAAACCAATGTATATCCAATGAACTTATGATTTAGTTAATTCATCATATGTTGATATTTAATTAGTGCATCAATGCTTTATTAAACATTAAATAGTAACCATGTGTAGTAATAACAGAGTAAACAATCACACACATGAACACCAAGATTTAAGGTGGGAACCCAATGCAGGAGAAAAACCACTTGCTGTTGTTGTCTCTGTCTTGTTTTAAAATAAAGAATAATTTGTTTATAATATTGTACTGGTGCAGACACATACCAGTACATAGGCACCCACCTGTAGAAGGCTACAACCTTCTCTCATTCTCAAGCTTGTACTAGAGGGGAGCTACAACCCCCTAGCTCTTGTACTAGCCAAAATGTTTACTAGTACATAGGCGGCGACCTACAAAAGGCTACGACCCTCTCTCTTCCTCCAAGGACAACGTTTCATAAATTTTCAGACTGGATGCTTTTGGTACACAACAACACAATATGAAGGTCTTGTTTCATCAAAATTTCACGCTGGACCCATCATTAACATTGAAGCTCAAACTCAATAATAATAACTGCATCAACCAACAAATAGTCAATCTGAATAGTCAGATCACTATCACCAGAACACTATGCTGAACCCAGAAACCTGTATCATCATTCATAACCAAATTCAACCTCAAAAACCATATGTCAAAATGCATACGCTGTTTTAGTAAACCCAACCTGCGTATACCTCCAAAATTATTGAATCATAAAAACCTATGAATCAAGTCTGTACCAACCAGTAACATTCTAAAGCTTTATTATCAAATTATAGAGATCTAAATAGACAACAGCAAAGATCACCCTTTTCACTTAATCAATCAATCAATCCATCCAACAGACTCAATCTCCTTATGCATTCATTTCGACTTCCATATCTAAGAAGACATCATTGTCAGACAACAGTAAAATAGTAGCACTGATCAGATAGATTAGTCATCTCTAAACAATAGGATTTTCTATTGCATACGCTACTTGCAAGTGTTGAACCTTCGCGTATACGTGCCGACAAACCAGTGTATAGATCTACAAATACTAACTTCAAAATTCATAGCTATTCCAGTCTTCAGACATACCCAGATCATGACATATAAAGGATAAAACATTCATTAGCATTTAGATCTAGCTCATCCATTATCAGATCACATAATGATAAGTCATTATGATCCTGATTCATCATTATATCTCCATCCATAATCAAACACTCAGGTGCATACTTATTCCATATCAAGAAAAGCATTAGAAACCCATAACATGCATATTTTGTTTTAATCTAACACTTCATAAGATATTCATTACTTGTTCTCTTATCCCTTTGATATTCTCTTCCTTATATAGTTTTAGCCTTTCTCAATACCTCGGACCAAAAAAACAATTAGAACATGTGGTATTCATGGATGGGATCAAGTAACCATTATTCCACCCAATATTGTGGGCTAATACCATGGTATTGACCCTTGGTATTCTTTCACCTTAATTTCCTTAATTTTTCATCACATACGCGCTTTTCCTCTTGTGAAAGTATATGTATGCACTCTTTTTGTATAGGGAACCCGCGTGTATACGCTCTTTTTGTACAATGAACCTAGATATACAACTTAACATACCTGAAAACATCCTTTTTCTTCAACTTCTTGATTCTGATCTATAGTCCTTTGTTCCAACATCCTGTTCTTCTGTACCATTGCCCTGTTACCTCTGAATTGACTTGTTATAATGTGATTTGCCATCATACATAACTTCTGAACCGATTTCTATGAAATTCCCTACATTTTGTCACATTTGTAAACACAACTGCCATGCATACATCCTATTTATACTTTTATCAATTAGTTCATTCATCAAATATCAAGAACAACACACACTAATAGTCTCCTTGTATCAAACTTTGACCATTATTCTCTTCCATCATTCTGTCACCTCTGACCTATAGATTCATCTCTGTTCCGTCATTCTATCACATCTAATCTTCCATGTAGGTTCATCTAGTTTCCATAAACTTGCTCTTCTACAAGTGGGTTTCCATCAAGTACAACACATGCATCATAATGCCAACAAAAAGATACCATTCATGGAAGAGTTGAGTTATTCTTCTATAATTATTCTTGGACTTGAGTTAGTTCTGACCATTTCAAATCTACGAAGATAATTCATTCTTATAGTTGTTGGGAAGAAGCTCAAATAAACTAAAAGAGATGAGGACCAATGTTTAAGATATTTTTTGGACAAGGTATCAGTTGGTGGCAATTTGATCTACAAAGGTTAACCACTTCAAATGGAGTAGAGAATGAGGGATCTCCTTCTAGTAAAATAGGAGGTACCAAGGGAAATGTTGAGGGGAGTTTGAGTGGGACTAGTAGACCCCACTCAGATTTAGGCGGATTTCATATACCTAAGCCATATGTACAATTGATTATAATGTCTAATGAGCATACTCCAACATATGATGATATGAACTTTTTGATGAGGTGATTATTCTTTGAAGACAACTTAGTCCCTTCTAGTGTTAGTCTGTAACATAGTGTTACAACTCCTCCTATCCCTAACATTCCCCTCACACTATATCAAAACCCTAATAATTTCTTTTCTAAGTTAAGTAAGACTCTAAAATTTCAGAAAGTACATTTTAGATATAGTACTGGTAATTCTAGTGGAGGGAGTAGTTCTAATTGTGGATTTTATTCAAGTTCAACTAGTTATTCTCAGTTAGGTTCCAAGGGATTTATAATAGTTCAAGCTGGGTAAATAACTATGGCTAGGAATATGTCTAGATCACTTACCTAATACATAGAGTTCTAAGGATGAGGTGGTGTGTTGGGATGGGGTCACATGGGTCAAATTTTGATAGAGTATTGTAATGTCTCCGCATTTTCAGGAGTGGAGCACACAACAAGAAGGTCAATAGGAGTTGAGGCGTTTTAGGAAGGTCAAAACCCCTTACATTTTGGTATTATTTTGAGATCCTCCCATTGTTTGTAGACCATGGTATTGTAATAGAAAAGAGTATATAGAAGGGTGTCTTAGCGAGTCTAAAGAGATAACTTAAGGAATAGAATGAGATTTTGATATGTTCTAAGTTCATACCATATTTCTATGTTTTTGGCAAAGGGGAAGGCTCTTGCAGCTAAAATGTGAGAAGACCTTGGTAAGTCTGCAGCTGAGTGTGTAGGCCCCTACAACTATGTGCGTGTTATACAAGAAAATGACCTCCTCATCTATTGGGCACAGGATCACCCAAGGAAAGTTTTGGGGCTTAAAGCCCATATTTTGGCTAAAAAGTGTAAATCTGATGTAGACTCCACATTTTGTGGGCGTGGAGCATGAAGTTGTAAATGAGTCATAGAGTTGTCTACCCTCAATTTTATAATGTAATGTTAGCTTTAGAGATCTACCCATGGTCCACAGACCATGGGATTGTATAAATAGAACAATGATCTAAGTTGTTGAAAGATAATAGAAGAAGATAGAAATGAAGGAATGATGAAGAATTGAGTCTTGTCTAAAGTTTAGAGTCAAGTATTTGGGTCGTAGAGTAGGAGAAGGCTCTACAATTGAGTGCACAGAGGCCTAGTAGTCTGCAGCTAAGTGCACAGACCCTTGCAGCTGAGTACGTAGGGCGAGTTGAGTTTGTAATTGTTGAAACATTAATAAAGGGAAGTTTTACGTCAATTTTGTGTGTTTATTTCCTATTTTCTGTATCAAATATATTGGGTATAAATTGCATTTCTATTGTCTATATGGTGCGTGAACACCTATAACTGTGTTTATTAAGTAAATGTGAGATAAGGTATCTGTTTACACGAAGTTAACTAACAATTGTAAGAAGATAAGTAAGATATGCAGGGTAACTTGGGGAAATAGTGCAGATCGCTGCCCTCGCAATGCAAAAGCATCTCAGCCCCTGGTTAGGGCTATTTGAAAGGCGATCCTAACAGATCCTGAAGGTCTCACAGGCTAGGATAGTGTGTGAAGGTAAGCACATTTGGACTAAATTGACCCCTTAGACATCTCCACAGTGCAGAAACTTGGTTCTAGCATCCCCCCATATTGCTTTGAGTGAGACTTCACTCCACGCACCGGGGGTTGATGCCGAAAGGGCCAGTAGTGTAGGGATTTCTTTGGCTAATTAACTCTCAACCTGGGTCAAGCCCCCTCAAGCCAACAAATGGTTTCGTTTCTAGGACCAGAATCTCCATATAGATGTCCGATGTCGTATCATTGGAATCCAACTAAGAAGGAAATTGAAGGTTGGTTGGATAGGAGGATTTACGAGTTCGCGGCGTAGGAGAACAGGAACTCATGACTGAAAAAAGAGGAGTGGTTAGACTTCTACTTGTACATAGAGATCCATGAAATCTTCTTTGCGTATTTTCCAACTGAATTGTACGAGTGGACCGCGAAACTAGAAGATAGCCAAGGAAGGTGGAAACCCGACAATCCTATTGTGTGGACCCCAGAGTTAGTGGAAGGTAGGAAGCATCAGAGGATAAGATCGTGCACGTCATTGATCATTGGCTCGATCGAATTATAGGAGGATTCATTACTGAGTTCACGGTTGACACATCAATGAGCTACAACAAGGCATAGCGACGCCTTCTCAAGGGACCACGGGGTAAGTACGTAAAGTCCTTGAATACATGGATTAAAATGTTATTGTGAGAAAACAGGGTTATGAAATTACCTTGATGTTCAGGGCTATGCGAAGTGGAAAAACTTATAGGAACGAAGGAAATAAGGGACCAGAAACTAGCCCCTTGATTTCACCTCTACGAGGGGACGAGGAAGAACTCGCGAAGGTCTCATCGCAAAGTGTGATCCATCTGATAAGGCAAAGAATTCTACAATACCACCCCCACCCACACCGTCACTAGATTCGACACCTTTACCTCCATCTTCACCTATACTACCTCTTCCACCACTGCAAGTCAATATGGAAAGCACGATAAAGTTACCTGTGTTCAAGGGAGTGGGAAATGATGATCCAGACCAATTTTGGTTCATCATACGAGTCGTATGGGAAGTGTAGGGAGTTACAGATGAAAATATAAAGAAATCAACACTGGTTAGCACCCTACAGGATCACGCATTGACCTGATATATTAAACACTCTAATGATAATCCAAATGAGGGAATCGAGGATATCGAAGCAGCGCTAAACAAATAATTTAGTAGGTTGAAGTCTGAAGCATCGTCAATCATTGGATTCAAAGAAATCACAATGATACCAAGCGAGACTCCTTGGGAGTTGGATCAGAGGTTAAAGTGTATGATTCTTGATGCTAATATGAATCTGATGGATGGACAACATCTTGAATGGTTTGTAGCATCGCTAACACCACATTTAAGGAGCACACTCTCTTAGCAGAAGTTAACGACTCAGGTAGAGGCCTTAGACATCGCGATGAGGCTGCATGAGACCCCGATTCAAGATCCTAACTTGGAGTTCAGCAGATCCACTTGCAGTTGAAAAACGTATCCCTTGAGATGCAGAGTCTGAAATAGGGCATAACAACTCGACTAGAAGTGCATGAACAGGTGTGGTGTGTAAAATCCAAGGGTCTCATTTTGCCTCCTAACTTAGCTTAATCCACCATTCTCATTAGTTTATTGCATGTTTTTTATTATATTTGTGCTAATAGAGTGAGTTGGGTTGGTCATTATGCCTTGAAGTCTAATGTGTGCTTAATGCAGATTTTTGGTCAATTTTGGAGACAAAGTCAACAATTTAATGGACATTTGGCAACAAATATTTGAAGAAGACAAGGGAGAGGATTTATAGGAGGGTTCCCCCTCATTTATGACTCCCTACTTCGAATTCTCCTTCATAAAGCTCGGAGCACAAACAACCACATTAATGCACCAAAGAGGCAATTGTGCCAGTGGAGGATAACTGCTGTCTATCTCAAGTGTTGGGAACCAAGCCTCGCTGATTTTAAGGGAGTTGTTGGGAGCTCTAGTTGTATAAGTAGAGAGGCCTAGGGCCTCATTAGGTTGTTGAATATTAGTCAAAATTTTAAACTTTTGTTGCATTTTTGCTCTGCTCAACTTCGAGTTTACTTTTATTGACAATTTCATGTAATGCTATTATTATTTTGATAATGAAGATGAGATCTTGTTCGAGCTAGAATTGAGTTACCTTAGAGGGCTTAATATCTTGGGTTATGGCCCAATCCAAGCAGCCAAGCACCTCTTTTTTTGTATTTATATGTTTTGTTTCAGTTTATGAATTCATTGCTGTTAGATAGATTTCTTTCTTGGTTAAGGATAGGTTACTTTTGGTGATTTAAAAGGTTGTTTCCATTTCAGTTTGTTGTAGCAAGTTGAAAAGTGATAGAAGAAGATACAAAAAGGCCATCAATAGAGCCTTGGCCTCCTTTCTCCCCTTTGGGACCATGAACTGAGGCCAAGACCCTCTTGCTGCCACAAAAAACACAGATTTGTCTTTTCCATAGGATTTCTAGTGTTCTAGTTTGTTGGAAGGTTAATGTTTTTGTTGTAGATTTATTTCACCATTTTCATTTCTATCTTTACAATAAATTCCCTTCCATGTTTTCTTTCCATATAGCATTGTTCAGCGTTTACTTTCCTAGATCAAAATTTAGACTAGCTTGATGAACAATTCTGTTTTTTTGGTATAGCAAGTTTCTTTGCTTGCTTAGTCTCAGTGTTTGATTTTCAGTTCTATTCGAGTACATATCTACTCACAATAAATCAACCAATCAGCCATCAACATCTCTCTTTGATCCATGTTCCACAGGTCATCCAAAGCCCCTCACAAATCTGCCTTAATTTTCTGCACTTTTCTCATGAACTTTCCTCTCTTTCCTTGAACAAGTATACCATATTTCTCTTCCCTAATCCTCCTTGATGAACCTTAGACACCTTAACACATCCTCCTAGCCATAAACTACCATTTCCACCCATTTTCCCACCTTCAAAACCTCTAAAACAACCCTTGACATCCTCTTGTAGACCTCCTGTAGATCCCCTGCAACCTCTTGTAGATTTTCCTGTAGGTGTCTTTTTGAAGTCCGATTGTAGGGAAAGCCTCCAGAAGGCCACCTGGGACCTCCTAGGACCCCTCCACACCTTCCTACACCTTTTCAAACTCCAAAGTCATCCTCCATCACAACCTAATCGTTGCCACATTCACAAACAAATAAATTTCATGCATGACAATTTCACCTAAAAACACATAAAAATCCAAAAAGATGTTTTTTTATCATTTCCTTCTAGAAATAGCTTGAGTAGATGTTATTCGCTTCCTCGATTAATTAATAGCATTCATTTCATGGTTTTTCATCTCTCTTTCTACAAAAGTAGGATTAGTTGGTTAATTAGGGTTTGCTAGGTTTACTTTGCATTTCAGTCTTCTTTCTCTTTTTGCGAGTAGAGTAGCCTCTGTAGAGTAAGATTTCCATTCTTTCATCACATATAAAGCTTCTTCTGGAATTCATTGAAGTTGGATTGAGCTCCTAGTGATATTGCACCAACTGACCAAGTGACAGCATGCAGTAAGAACTAGTACTTGTGCATATAGCACCGTCACTTCCAAGTTTGTTACGAACTACCGGGTTGATAAAAGTAAAGTAGGAAGCCCAGGAGTTGCCGCATTATTGCTGCAATACTGGTGATCACCACTTTTTGGCGCTGTTATCAGGGAAGCATCGGAGTATTTTGTGATTACTGCTTTTCTTCTATTTTCTACTGCAACCTTCTGCTAAGTAGTTTATTTAAGCAAAAGTAGAGTAGTTGTCTCTTTCAATTTCTGCATTTCCTTGCTTTCATTTCAATTCTGCAATTTCCATTCCAGCAAAACTAGATTAGCCATTTCCTTGCTTTCATTTCAATTCTGCAATTTCCATTTTAGCAAAAGTAGATTAGTCATTTCCTTGCTTTGATTTCTGCAATTTCCATTTCAGCAAGTTCATTTCAGTTAGTTGCAATTTGTTTGTTCAATCAATTTCAGTTTCGCAGGTACAAGCAGAAAAAAGAAGAAGCAAAAACCACCCAAAAAGAGATTTCATTTCATGCCTCGTAGGAACATAGATAATTCAGGAAAATTGTTGCCCAACACCCCCACCACATCACATAGCCACCCTTCTCTCTTCTTTGGTGGCAGTGATCAAGAATAACCTTTAGGTGAACAACCAGATATATTTGAAGAAGCTATAGGGGAATAAGAAGAAGAAAACATTCGTCCTGAGACAATGGCTGAAAACAAAAATGCTAAGCGGAATGGAGAAAGAGTAGAGGGTACCTTTCCCATCCGAGAGACCAATGGGGACACTAAAATGAAGAACATAATCCCTTCAGCACTACCTCACTTTCATAGATTGACTACAAAATATCCTAACACCTTTTTGTTTGAGTTTTTTGTTATCTGTTGAACCTATGACTATGCAAAAGATAAGAAAAAGTTGAAACTATTTCCTTCTACCCTCAAGGATGTAGCATTGCACTGGTTCATGGGGTTACCTGGCAATAGCATCACAACTTGGGCCCAGATGCAGCTGGCCTTCAATAACAAATATCGAGACTACAGTAGGTCAAAAGACACCAATGAAGAAATCTTCCGAATGACCATGGGAAGTGATGAATCATTGGAAGATTATGAAGAGAGGTTCCAGCTCAGTTATAAAAGGGCTAGGTGCACACTTGACCACGAATCTCTGAAGTTGGTCTTGCTCAGGGGAATTTCAGAAGACCTTCTAGACACCCTCCATCTACTAGCTGGAGGATACATCTACCAACTACCTTATGAAGACATAAAGACTGTTTTTAGAAACAATTCTAGGGCAGCCAGAAAGAGAGGTAGGGGGAGCCAACCCATAGCCAATACCTCCTCATCCAATTCATCCCTCAAATGTGAACTTGGAAACATGCTGGAAAACTTCAAGAGTGAGATGCTACAGACTCTTGCCATGCAAATGGATACCTTGCATATCAAGAGGAAACAATAGGAAGTAGAGAGGGCTTTGGCTATTTTTTGTCCTAGGTGCACCAGAAGGCATCCTAGGAACGAATGTCCATTGAACTCTATAGAGGTTTGTTCAGTCTGTGAAGAAGATCATTCTACAGATAAGTGCCCTTCCTTGCTCAGACTCAAAGATGTATACCAAGGGGCCGAAGGAGCCACTTAACCACTCTATTTCATGAACCAAAGGAGATAGCGTGGACCTAGACCATACTAGCAGGGGATGCAAGGGACATCTCAGGCATACTACAACTCCAACCAAGCCACTTCCATACCTTCTTGGGGCCCTCCTGCTCATCCTTCCTAGTCCACACCTCCTCTTTAGTCCTATCCATCTTAATATCATGCCCAACCAATTGTTCATGCATTTCAATCCTATGCTCAGCCACAACCTCAATCCAATGCATCTCATCAGGGGTGGATGCCCCACTACAACTCTCCTCCCGCTCTTTTGCCTCCACCACCTGCTCAACCACAACCATTACCTCCTACTCCACCAAGGCAACCACGAATGCCTGCTCAACCGAACCTGAACTCGAACAACAGATAGACCCAACAAGTATATAGTGGGGAACCATCATGCCCAACTTATGCTGTGGAGATTCAGGAGATTAACCTATGATCTGGGAAGGTTCTCCCAGATAGCCAGCCTCCTCCTCAGGAGTTTGAGGAAGATAAAGGGGAAAGTGAACCAAAAGTAATTCCACCCTTTCCTGAGAGATTAACCGGGGCAACACAACCCACCCCAGAAGAGACTAATGTATTTGGAGATTTGAAACAGTTATGTGTAAAGATACCACTTCTCCAAGACATAAAGGATGTGCTTATATACAATAATATGATCAAAGAGAAGTGCTTCAAGGATCCAGGTAGGTGCAAAGGAGATGCCCCAACCATAAATGTCATAGGACAACTGTCCGACCTAATGTTGGGGTAGGTAATTTGTCAGAAATATCTAGAACCTGGAAGCCTAGTAGTTGATGTCCACATCAATGGCACCATGATCCCACATACCTTGATTGAGCTGGGAGTTGCCATTAATGTGATGAAAAAGGACACCATGCTCAAGCTCAAACTCCAGGGCTCCTTGAGAAAGACCACGACAGTACTGCAGCTAGCAGACCACTCCACTGTGACCCCTGAAGGGATTGTGGAGGATGTGATGGTCTCCATTGAATCTTGGGAGTACCCTGTTGATTTCTTAGTTCTCCAGCCGAAGGCAAAGCTCACTGGGTATCCTCTCATCCTAGGAAGACCCTGGTTGGCCACTATCGATGCTTACATTAGTTTTCGGGTTGGGAACATGACCATCAAGAACGGGCATATGCCCAAGAAACTAATCCTTTACCCTCCTACCCAACCCTTGCTAGACATGATCTACCCCTCTAGTTGGAGGAGGAGGATGAGGATGAAGTCTATTCTACACCACTGTGTGCAGTAGAAACTGTCATGGGAGGAAAACCGCAAAATGAGGATGATATCATTGAAAATTTAATTCGGAATACATCCCTGAGTATTTTTCCATTAGAAAATATAGTGAAAGAAACCTAAGACAATCCCTTAACTGATCTCTGTGTGGCCAACCCAACCTTTCTCCATGTTAAGAATATAGAGTTTTGCCCAAAAATAACCTTGAAAATCAAATCATCCCTATCCACTTTTGAGGAGAAGGAACTGTGCAGCTTATTGAGAAAGCATTTAGATGCCTTCGCTTGGAGTTATAAGGAGATGAAGGGAGTACACCCTTCAGTTTGTACTCATCATATATACATTAAGGAAGATTGCAAACCAGTCAGGCAGCCTCAAAGGAGGATGAATCTAGCCCTTAAAGACATAGTTAAGGAAGAATTGTAGAAATTATTGGATGCAGGATTCATCTACCCCATCTCTGATAGTGAAGGGGTCTCTTGTTTGGTGCTAGTGCCAAAGAAAAATGGTAAGTGGAGAATCTGTGTCGATTATCAGGAACTAAACAAAGCCACTAAAAAGGACCATTTTCCTTTTCCCTTCATAGATCAAGTGTTAGATGGTCTGATAGGGAAAAGGTTTTTCTCCTTCCTAGATGGGTTTAGCGGGTACTACCAAATTTAAATCAGCCCGAAAGACCAAGATAAGACCACTTTCACTTTTCCTTGGGGTACCTTTGCATACCGGGTCCTTCCTTTTGGTTTGTGCAATGCTCCAGCCACTTTCCAGAGAGCAGTATTGAGTATATATTCTGAACTCATTCATGATGTAGTGGAAATATATATGAATGATTTTACTCCTTATGGTTCTAACTTTCTTGAAGCTTTATCTAACCTAGGAAAATTTTTGTACAAGTGTATTGAAATGAACCTGTCCCTTAGTCCGGAAAAATGTGAATTTTTTATGACTGAAGGGACCATGCTAGGTCATGCAATCTCTCAACAAGGATTTTAGGTGGACCCTGTTATAGACATATTTGGGCACATCAACCCCAAACCTATATGTGGATGTATTAGGGCTCATCAACCCCTAAAAGAGTTGTTTCATACCCTAAAGGAACATAGTCATCTAAATACATCATTCCCCAAAAGTTCCATCTGAGAAACCATCTAGAAATTACCTAAATTGAACCATACTGATTGCTCCACTGGCAAAGTGTGATGCATACTGAGTGGTACACTACCAGGGTGTGATGCATACTATCTATGCCTTATATAGGGTGTGATGAGCAAGGATGGACAAATGTCCAAGACAGTTTGCTAAGTGGATGCTCATGGAATCTTCTAGAAACTTCTCCCATGCCACTTGCCTCTCTGAATTCGCCCAAGGATGTATAAGGGATCAAAAACCTTCAGTTATCCCTTCTCTTGTGGAACCAATTGTAACAAGTGGAATGACACTAATCAAACCCCATGGATGACTCACACCCTTGCACACATCTATAAATGGATACCTCATCCAAGAGATCTAGAGGCTGAAATATTGTGAATTGCAAGGAAGTGCTGATAGTTTGTAATTGGAGGAAAAAGAACTGTATTATTGTTGGAGTGATCTTGCTATTTCATGAGGTGAAGAAGGATTGAAGCTAGGAGGATGATGCTGGATCATACAACTGGGTTGTAATTCTCCCTTCTATCAATAAAGCTCTTCAAGTTTTCTTCCACATTATTGTGCAATTGTGAATGTTATCATTTGTGAATGCCATCATTTGTTCATTATATATCTGATTTTGTAATGTTTATGTTGTAATAGATCACAATGCTTTGATGGTTCTTTGTTGTTGTACTTGTGCAGGTACTCTCCAAGCGTGTTAAGTGCGGGGAGGAGTTGTGAGTTCTATCAAGGGGGAGAGAGATAAAGCAAGGGATCAATTGGAAGTTCCAGGTTGGTTCTATTATCTTTCTCTTATCTGTTACACATAGTAGAAATCATTGAATTGATTTAAACTATTGTTTCTAGGGTAGCTGCCAAACCTAGAGGGCTAGCATTCTTTAGGAATACTAGTTTTCCCATAAACAAATTGGCAACTCCACTGGGGAATGAATAGATGTTTATTTGTTGTTATTGTTTGTTTTATGTTCAATTCGATAAGCTATAGATAGAGTCTGAAGTCAGCTAGGTAGCCTTCGAACTGCTCTTTCTCTGTAATTGCATAGTAGATGAATGCTACTTCAGTCAATCTTTGGTTTAGTTTATGAATTAAACATCTAACTTACAAGCACATCTAGATGCCCTTTTGGTAGCTCAGTAACCTCTCAAGACATTCCATCATACTTTGCTCATCATTGTTCATCAAAACCCACCTTAACTCATTGAAAACAGCTCCACATTTGAGCCAAAACCCATTTCAGTTGCACTCCATAGACCATTGCACTGTCTCCCAATGTTACTCAGGATGCATAACACTTCCTGAGTGTAGTAAGTGTGATGCATCTCATATTCTGTGAAGCCTAGGTGCGATGATTTATTGAACTCTTTTTCCATCTAGAAATTGAGGGTTTTGACCTTGTTTTCAGTTTTGTTTGGTTGTTTTGCTGTATATGAACAGTGCCTCATTACTGAAGCTTGTATCACTTAGATTAGCCTCAATTACATTAGGATTAGTGAATGTTTTTGTGTATTTTTTCCTCATTTACAATCCTTTTTTGAAAAGTTATTTAAATCGATTTGTCTCTTTGGTACAAAAAGTGTCGTAATTGTCGTTTTATGTCGAAAAGAGAAGTGTCGTAAATTCTTCCTTCCTTTGATAATTGATTGAACTTTTCTTGATGCATTTGATTTGATTTGATTATATTCGAAGTGTCAAAAGCATTTTTATTCAAAATTGAAAGTGTCATTTAGAGTCTTCCTTTCTCTTTTGAAGAAGAAATTGTCGAAAATGTCATTTTGAGTGAAATATTTCAGATCTTTGTTGCATTTAGTTTTCATTTTGGAATTTTTCACATTAAGGAGAACGAAAACAAATACGTGCATTTGCATTTAGCATTTTTTTATTTGTTTGTGAAAAGAGGATTTAGGGAAAAGCACTAGTGTGTGCTCTTTGCTCTTTTCTTAAAAGCACTGTTATCTTCTTTCCCTAGTAGCTAGGATTTTCATTGCTCAAATAAACAAAGATTGTTTATCATTATAGACTGCATCTTAGGAATTTTAGATCATCATCACATGGTGAACCATTTAAAGGAAAACTATAAATAATATCAACTTTAAAATGAATTTCAATGAACCTAACAATGCTTTGGAACTTAACGCAACATATCTAGAGGTCTAGGCTAGTGAAGTGTTCCGACATCGTTGAAACTAGTGGCTATCATTTTCATTGAAGGTTGAGTGTTTCCTCCTCCTTGATATGACAAGTGCTAGCACAGACTTGTGCTCCCCATACCATCATGTATATATTGGGATGCCACAATAGGCTTAAATCCTTTATCCATAGGAAACCGAGTCTGTTGCCTTATTGATCGCAATGCACTGAACACAACATTCGGGAAGATTGACTGCCATACATAAGCCCTTAGTAATTTGTTTCTAATTTATCACCAAGGTGTATATTGTAGTTTTTCGATTGATTTGGTAATCCCTCTCTCTATATATTCCAGAGTAGTAACTTTTGTTCCTTTTTGACTCTTTAAAAGAAAAGGTCCATCTGAGCACTTGTCCTTTCAAGCTCATTAAAAATCGAAGGTGACTAGAGTCATATTTAGTTTTTTCTCGACTCTTTAAAATTGAAAAAGAAAAGTTGTGTTTAAAGTGTTGTTAAAATTAATTGATCACAAATAACATCCCTATTCCTTAGTTTATCTTAGGTTGAGACATATGGTGACAAATCCGGAGTCCACTAATCAAGGAATCCCTATTGATGGGAATCTTAGTCCATTTCCTTCTTTTGGAAATATTGGTGCTCCTTACATGGCTACATTGTCCCTTCCAGGATTTACCATTGGCCTACTAGTATGGTTGTTTTAAACCTCCTTGGTTCAAAATGTCGAGATTTCTCTGAAATAGAGTACACCTCCAACTAGACAAAATCAACCTCTAGTTGATCTTGAAGTTGACCCCTTGCCTTCTTCCTCGTTTGTTTATCCCTCCCCCTCTTCCTCTTTGCTTGGTGAAAGTATCGGTACTAGTAACCAGGTGGCTAAGAAGAAGAAGAAAGGGAAGAAGAAGAAGAAGAAGAAGAAGAAGCCAATTCAGTAAGGGGCCAAGCAAGCAACCATTGCTTTGAATGCAACATCTAATGAAAATCCATCCATTAAGCCTCACAAAGTCAAATATCCATGCATAATTTGTGCAAAAGACCATTTTCATCAAAATTGTGCTTACTTTCCTTGGATCTTGAAAGAATGGTCTTCCCGTTCACACCATCCCATGTCATCAACTTCTAAAGATCATGTTGGTAACACACCATCAACTAGTGATAGTAAAGTTCATGGACAAAAGGGAAAGATCAGGATTCCATGTAGGTTATGTGAAGGTAATCATTCCCTTCACCTTTGTCCTTTTTTGGATGAAGCCAAAAGAGTGTTGGATAACCATCCTACTTCACCGCAGCTACTTCCATCTGGTTACAGGAAACTCTCCCTAAGTCCTTCAGTAGTTGAAAAATCAACTAACTTAAATCAACCATCGATCGAAACCACTCTCTCTGAAAGTGAATCTTATGAGTCTATACCTGACCAAAGTCAATAGGTCAAGGTAATAGTTGACCCAATTTCACCTTCAGCTAATCATACCTTTCCGGAAGAGAGTGAAAATGATATTGTTCAAGTTCTTTTTGTTACTTAGGATTCTAATGAGCTTGGGGGCAATCCACCTGTACCTTCAAGATAGGAGGAGAATCCTCCAGTTCTCATAACTCAAGGAGTTAATTCTCATGTTTCTTCGGTACCCCCTCCAAGTAGTCTAATCACTTCCTTTGAATGGCATCAACTAGCAAGATCCCGCCTTCCTTCCTATGTACCTTTCCAGATCATAGTACAAGTTTGTAATATGATTGTATCTGGCACTATTATAGATGAAGGTGCATCATTGAGTATCCTTTCCTCAAATGCTTGGCAAGTGCTCGGTTTGCTACCGCTTATGCCTATTACACAGAATCTGTTGGGCTTTAACAAAGGAACCAGTCGACTGTTAGGGATCCTTCCTTAGTTACCTATCACTTTGGGAGGAAAAATCGTTTATCTGAATGTGATGGTAGTCCCAGGACCTTTAGATTACAATTTACTTCCTGGGCGTGACTATGTTTATCACATGGGAGCTATTGTTTCAACACTCTTTCGAAAAATTTGTTTCCCGCATGAAGGAAAAATTGTCACCATTGACCAGCTTTCATTTCTCGGTCCAAATATAGATCCTAGTCAACCATCATTCCTAAATGGTCCTTTTGTACCAATGGTATCATCCCTGCCACAGGTTAATTATGTGGCAACCTCTTCCATACCTACATCAACTGACGATCAATTCAGTGATGTTGTACATTATGTACTGGGGGCATTGGAACCAGATCTTTCATTCATGACCACTTATGAGTTATGACCGAAGGGTCTCAAAGGATAGTTCGTTATCTTGGGTCAACCTCGTTAAAAAATGAAACCAAGGGTCTCTGAGCATAGTTCCTTGTCTTGTGTCAAGCTCTTTTAAAAATGAAACAAGGTCCCAAGTTCAAAGTTGAGTCTTTCACTTGATCTCGTAAAAGAACCTTCATTCCACCCACCTGATAGCCATGAAAAGTCTACATAGGTGAATGTAATGAAGCTTGGGGGGCATGCACCTTGTGGTAAAGATAAGTTTCCCTATAGGATATGTGATTGGTCATTCACACCATTCACCTTTGTCTATCTAAATGAAGCTAAAGAGGCGTTGGATAACCATCTTGTTTCACCGCAGTGATTTCCATCTAGTTACAGGAGACTCTCCTTTTCATCATGCTGGGGGCATGTAAACCAATTCAAGAATATTTTTTCATTTTAAGCTTGTGTAAAAAGAAACTGAAGCCAAACATAGTTTGTTTGTTTTGTTTGTTTGTTCCCCATGGTTCAAGCTTGTATAAAAATGGACCCATTTTCAAATTTTAACCCTTGTGATTGCCATTCTATCCACCTTTTGAACCTTGGTTGTGTACATCCCATCACCACCATCCCTTTGGCTGATCATATGCTCTCACTTGGTTGTTTTATCCTTTTTGAGGAACAGTTGCAATGAGTGGTCTTATTAAGCCAGCCTCTTCACAAAAATCAACATGTTTTGAGAAGTTCCAACATCACCGGAACCAGTTGCTACCTTAGACATCACTCATTCCTCAAACTAGAGTCTTCTTTAAACCCTTTTCAGACTCGTTAAATATGAAAATATTGTTGAGCACTTGTCTTTTTCAGCTCGTTAAAGTGATTGGAAAGGTCATCCCTTTTGTATTATTTTATCCTTTTTCGGACCTCAGGGATTATTTTACGAAAAAGAACTTATGGAGTTTTCTTTTCATCCCTTTTCAAACTCTCTAAAAATGAAAAATACCAAGTTATCCTTGTCGTTAAACTCGTTAAAACAATATAGATAAACTTGTCCATTCTAGATGAAACCGAGTTTCATTGTCACTAGAATCGTTAAAACATTAAATAACGACAAGTTTGCCCGAAGGGAGAATTATAGAACAAGCATATGTTATCCTCCTCAAGCTTGACAAAAATAAAGAGGTACTGGTCAACAATGATTGGGGATAAAGGGAAAAAACTTGAATAATTTATGGTAGCAAGTTTCTCTTGAACATGACACCTTCACTTCATCTCCATTATTGAGTTGGGTTGGGTTATTTTGTTCACCGGTCACCTCACCATTAGTCTTTCATACCATCCATCTTTTGGGGTTAATGCTACCAATTCATCTCAGTGTCGCCGACATGTTCAAGAGAATTCATTCAATTGAAAAATCACAATCCAGTTAATGTCTCATCCACCACAATACCTCCAACCTTAATTTTTTCATGACCGCCATTCCTGAACCTTGTGTCATCAGTTTGTTTTTCACCTCCAAAAAATCATTTGCTTCGTTTCATGTCGTAGATGTGGGATACATCAAGGCCCTCCTACGATGAGTCACTTATTGTCGACATTAGCTCATTATTCAAGAAGTTGACTAAGAAACAACCCTTTCAATGCTTTGAAGCTTGCATACATCAATGGAAAGTTTCTCACTTCTGGCGACAAGTTGGCATCAATGGCCTTCGATCAAAAGATTTTGCATGGTGTTTGACATTAGATCATATATTCACACCACATGAATTGTACTGTAGTACCTTGAGCGTCATTATCATTATCAATGATACCTCTCGCATCTGTTAACAACTCACATCATTGGCTGGTAATCAGGCGATGTCTTTCCATGTTCGACTTTAGAACATCTCTTCACATGGATTGACTTGTACATCGAGCGAAGATTGAACAAATTTGAAGACCCGAAATCTAGTTTCATCCATCTGGGCTCCGATATATTCAGGGATATAAAAACAGCAAATGTACAAAGGCTCTACATAGATGGTCATCCTAACAATGGATGATGACTCTATATCTGAAGAATCACCAGTCTGTATCTGCAGACGACTATCTGATCTATGTACAAGGAATGAAATTTATAAAGTTGAGCATGGGATTGCCTCCCTCAACTAGATCACGAAAATTATATTATGATGATGTATTGTATTGTAACTTATGCAGGTCACCTTCCAGTTCGAAACTTCAGATCCTCATGATAAATCATTTCACCTGACATGAATATTTACGACCTCATGCTTTAGGGGGGCAACTGTTATAGTCATATTTGGGCACATCAACCCCAAACCTATATGTCGATGTATTGGGGCTCATCAAACCCTAAAAGAGTTTTTTCATACCCTAAAGTAACATAGTCATCTGAATACATTATTCCCCAAAAGTTCCATCTAAGAAACCATCTAGAAATTACCTAAATTGAACCATACTGACTGCTCCACTGGCAGAATGAGATGCATACTGAGTGGTACACTGCTAGGGTGCGATGCATACTATTTAGGCCTTCTATAGGGTGCGATGGGTGAGGATGGAAAAATGTCTAAGACAGTTTGCTAAGTGGATGCTCAAGGAATCTTCTAGAAACTTCTCCTGTGCCACATGCCTATCTGAATTCGCCCAAGGATGAATAAGGGATCTAAAACCTTCAGTTATCCCTTCTCTTGTGGAACCAATTGTAACAAGTGGAATGACACTAATCAAACCCCATGGATGACTCACACCCTTGCACACATCTATAAATGGATCCCTCATCCAAGAGATCTAGAGGCTGAAATGTTGTGAATTGCAAGGAAGTGTTGATAGTTTGTAATTGGGGGAAAGAGCATTGTATTCTTGTTGGAGTGATCTTGCTATTTCATGAGGTGAAGAAGGATTGAAGTTGGGAGGCTGATGCTGGATCAGACAACTGCATTGTAATTCTCCCTTCTAACAATAAAGCTCTTCAAGTTTTCTTCCATATGATTGTGCAATTGTGAATGTTATCATTTGTTCATTATATATCTGATTCTGTAATGTTTATGTTGTAATAGATCATGATGCTTTGATGTTTCTTTTTTGCTGTACTTGTGCAGGTACTCTCCAAGTGTGTTAAGTATGGGGAGGAGTTGTGGGTTCTATCAAGGGGGAGAGAGATCAAGCAAGGGATCAAGCAGAAGTTCCAAGTTGGTTCTATTATATTTCTCTTATCTGTTACACATAGAAGAAATCATTGAATTGCTTTAAACTATTGTTTCTAGGGTAGCTGCCAAACCTAGAGGGCTAGCATTCTTTAGGAATACTAGTTTTCCTAGAAACAGACCCCAACAAAATTGCCATCATCCAAAGGGTCCTACCTCCTCAAAAGGTGAGAGATGTCCAAAGTTTCCTAGGTTTAGTGGGATATTACAGAAGGTTCATTAAATATTTCAGTAAGTTAGCCTCTCTGTTGTTTGGGCTATTGGTAAAATATGTCGAGTTCATATGGACTGAAAACTATCAAGAAGCCCTAGATACCTTGAAAAGCAAACTTGTCATTGCCCCAATTTTGAGAGGCCCAAACTGGGCCCTACCTTTCCACATTCACACTGATGCCTCGAACAAAGAAATAGGAGCAGCCTTGGGACAAATTGATGAAAAGTTACCTTATGCCATATACTTTATAAGTAAAAACTTGTCAAAGGTAGAGTTAAACTACACAGTAACTGAGAAGGAACTCCTAGCTATAGTCCATTCCTTAAATAAATTCAGACATTACATCATAGGCTATCAAACCTTTGTACACACTGAGCATGCTTCAATTAGGTATTTAATGAATAAACCAAATGTAAATTCTCACATTATTAGATGGTTTCTTTTACTACAGTAGTTTGATTTAACCATTGTTGATAAGCCTGGTAAAGAAAATTTTGTTGCTGAATTTTTGTCTAGAGTAAATTTGCCTACAGATGAGGAAAGAATGGTGGATGATCAAATGCTAGATGAGAATCTATTTTCTATATCAGTACTCTCTCCATGATTTTTTGATATAGAAAATTACTTGGTTTTAGCACAGTTCCCGCCACACCTGTCCTCAAAAGAGAAGAGCAAGATCGTGAGGAAAAGCACCCCTTTCACTTGGATTGGGGGTAATCTCTTCAAACTTGGCCCAAATTAGATCTTGAGAAGATATGTCAGGGAGGAGGAAGTTTTTTACATTCTCCTTACCTATCATGATAGGCCTTGTGGAGGCCATTTTGGAGCGAAAAGGATTGCCTTCAAAATCTTGCAAGCAGGCTACTATTGGCCCACTCTTCATCAAGATGTGAAGAGATATACCAGCCAATATGATCAGTGCCAAAGGATGGGGAGACCTACTCCAAAGGATGAGATGCCCATGCAACCTCAAGTGACCTTTGAGCCATTTGAGAAGTGGGGCATGGACTTTGTGGGTCCTATCAACCCTCCTTCAAAACAGAGGCAATACATCATTGTGTGCACCGATTATCTGACAAAATGGGTAGAGACAAAAGCAATCAAGGTGGCAACAGAGGAAAAATTAGCTGAGTCTTTAAGAGAAAACATATTCTATAAGTTCAGGTATCCAAGAGAACTGATTACAGATCAAGGCAGTCAGTTCACTTCGAATTTGATTGAAGACCTGCTCACACATCATAAAATCAAGCACATGACTTCCACCCCTTACCATCCATAAGCCAATGGGCAGGTGGAAGTCACTAACATAGATTTGGAAGGAATTCTGACCAAGGTAGTGAGCAACAGTAGAAAAGATTAGGCGGATAGACTAGTTGAGGCCCCTGGGCCTATAACACAACATGGAAGACCACCACAGGGTTCACACCCTATGAACTAGTCTATGGGAAGAAGGCTTTGCTGTCAATAGAATTTGAATACAATACACTAAGGATGGCAGCTTAGCTAGACCTAGACCTCATCCATGCATAGAGGGAAAGGCTACTCCAACTCAATGGATTAGATGAACAAATATTGCAGGCCTTTCTCCACACAGAGGTAGTCCAGCTTCCAAGGAAAATATGGCATGATAAAAATATCAAGGAGAAGCAATTCTAAGAGGGAGATTGGGCACTGCTCTATGACTCAAGGTATAAAGACATCAAAGGTAAGCTGAGGACAAGATGGCTGGGACCCTACACTGTGGAAAAATGCAATGACAATGGTTCAGTTCTGATCAGAACCATTGATGAGGAGGCTATCCCCATGCTTGTCAATGGAAATAGGTTGAAAATTTACAAGAGGACCCTCTCCAAGCGAGAGTTCATTGAAGAGTTGAATAAGACAATGTTGGTAGTGGAGCAGGTCTAAGCTTCCACTCCACCCACTCACTAAAGAAGCAGAAAAAAGAAAAATAATAAGGGCTCAACTGAAAACCTCCATGAGGCGCTTGAGTCCCATCGTTGGTTGAAAACCTCTTTTGAGGCATCCTAGTGATGAAAAAAACAAGAAAAGGGAGAGAATAAGATCCCTGGGTGAAATCCTCCCTTGGAGGTGCCCAGGGCAGGCAATTAGGGTGAAAACCTCCTTGAGGCACCCTAGTTGTCTTTCAAAAAAAAAATAGAGAAAAGAAGGAAGAGGAAATTGACTTTTAAAATGCATTGCAAGTTACAGGTGGACCACAGGAAGCAAGAGAGGATGCCACAAAGCCTATTTCACCTCCTCGATACTCTTCTAAATCATTTTTGACCTTTCTTCCACCTCACTATGTGTTTTTTCCGAACACTGTGTATGCTATAGGAGGCCCTGTGGAGGCTCCTATAGAAATCATAGAGAGCTCGAAATGGATTTTAAAAACAGTTTGAGGAGTTGGGAAGTTTCATGAAGAGCATGTAGGCCCTCCTATATCTATCCACCCTCCTGGCTATCCATCCCACACCTGCACCACCTCATCATCATTGATTTCTTTCCTTCCTGCTAAAAAAAACACAGAAACCAGTTTTTAAAAAAAAACAAAAAAATAAAAGGAACAACACCTCCAAATCTCACCTGCAGCTTACCAAATACCTCTCCATCACCATCAACATCTCTGGTAGCATCCTCACAACTCCCACGACAAGAATCAGCTAAATTTTTTTAAAGGAGAAGCAACTATAGGAGCTCCTGTAGGATTTCCTATAGCAACTGATCCCCTTAAAATCAAGCCACAACAACAAAATAGGTGCAACCATAGGATTGAAGAGGATGTCTGAAGCAGATCCAGCTAGAGGGTACCTGCACAAAGAAAACAAGCCACACATTAGGGAGCAAAAATCATACAACCAAGGAGATATAGGCATGCAACAACTGAAGTACGAGCATGCAGCAGCAAAGGAACCAAGATGCACCACAACACGAACATTCGAATTGCAGGTAAGTGTCTAACCCTCTCCTTCATTGTATCTGCGTAATTAAAAATATGCATAAGTGAATGAGTTGGTTAGGGTTGAACAAGAAAATGTGGCCAGTTAACTGGCCACCCTAATCTAGTTGACTAAGCTCATCCGGAGATGCCACCACATGTGTGCCTAGTCAACTCACAGAAAATCCAAAGGATAGGTAGTGGAGGTTATACAAACTTTGATGAACTCCAATGTAATGATGGGAAGTGATTGCGGGAAAGAGTCATGAAGAGCCATGATGACAAGGCAGTCGGGACCAATGGTCCAAATATGGCAACGTACCTTTTTTCCAGCACCCCCCATTACCGGAGATATCTCAAAGAATACATAACTACTCCTCCTCAAAACTACTTCACCACCTTTTCTTCCATTTCATCCTCATCCACTTAGCTGCAGCAAGCTCTATACCACCTCCATAACCTTGAAGCCATCATTTTCTATCATTTTCAGCCATCCTTTTGCTATTGGCATTCTCCAGGAGCACGAACAGGTTCTATACGAGCACCTACAGCCAGTTCTACAGGAGGGGCAGTAAGCAGTTTTTAAGGGGGAAACATGGGGTTTTTGCTCAAATTATGGCTTAAAGAGGTAGGTTCTGTATAGACCCACCTTGAGTATTAATATGTGTAAGAAATGATACAATTTTAAGGAGGAATTAAGCCTGTAGAAGGAGAGGATTCCCATAAAAACATTTCTGCCTGTTTTCTTAAAAAAAACACAGTTTTTCCCTATTTCCTGTGTCTTCAAAAGTTTTTTGTCTCCATATCTACCTGGGGTGTTCCAAAAGAATATAAGAAAAATGACAGGGGGATTCATGAGGAAGGAACCCACAAATTCAGTCAGGCTCCATGAACATCCCGAGGTGGTAACCATTTTCACCAGAGCAAATTGGATGCCATTTTTCGAAAAATTTTGAGGGTTTGATGAAGAAGTGGCTTAGGAGTTTTCCCTTTCTTTATTACCTCACTCAAAGACCCATGCCACTGTTACTTTTATAGGTCTCACCATGTAAATCACCCAAGAATATATCAGTAGAGTTACCAGCCTTCCCCTTGGATTACCTTGGAGAAAAGATGAAAATCCAATGGGACAAGTTGCCAAGAAAACCTTCTTCCAACCAAATGAACATCCTATAGAAGATAAAAATGGCATTAGAAGAACAAGCATACCTTACCCTTGGGATGAGGTCAGTTACCAAATCATCAAATATATTTCCTGTGAAGGGAGGTATAGCATACTTTATGGATACCATTTTAGACTTCTCCATGAGTTGAGATATGGCATGGACACTCCCACACCCCAAAAACTCATCATCCACTATTTTCTCCTGCAGTCCCTGATAGACTCCAGCATTAAGTTAAAGGCAAGAGGTCCAGATCAGTTGGCTCACCATGGGCTAATTAAAATATTAGTGGAAGAAGCCCTCCACACCTTCACAATCCCCATAGCATTGGAAATCTTCATAAATATGACAAGAGAAGATGATATACATGCCCTCACATATGACCACAGTCCTTCTGAGAGTGAAGGGGCAGAGCAACAAGGGGAAGAAGGGGAGGAAACTGAAGAACAAACAAAGGAGGAAGAAACCAAAATAGAGAAGGAGGAAACCAAACCAGAGGAGGAAGAAACCAAAACAGAGCAAGAGGAAACAAAACCAGCAGAGGTAGAGAAAACAAAAGGAGAGGAACAAGGAGTAGAAAAGATGGAAGTGTCTCCTGAGACCCTAGAAAGGGAGGCAGTAGTTGTTCTTGCTGCCCTTAGCACCCCAGTTAAACCCAAAAAAAAGAGGAAGAGGCGAACATCAATGTATTTCAGGGCTCAGAAAAGCACAAGGATAAAACTAGGAAAACCACGACCATCTTCAATAGTGCCTATTGTAATTGAAGATTCACCCACTGTCAAAGGGGAAGAATCTCCCTTTAAAACCCCCATCACATATGAAAGAGGAAGTCCTAGATCTTCCACCTGGAAAGAAAGAGTGTAATTACAAGACTCAAAAACAGCTCTACAAGAGGCACAGACTGTTCTGCAGGAGACCCTAACTAAGATACAAGAGACCAAAAAACTTGAGAAAAGGGTGGAAGAGCAGAAAAAATGGAAGGAGGAAACAACAGAGACTCAAGAACTTGACCCCCAGCCTGGTTTGGGCTCTTACTACAATCTTCTTGAGGGGGTAAAAATCATTCCACAAAAATTTGTAGTCCCACTTTTCTTTGAGCTGGAGAAGGAAAGAATAAGGAGCCATAGATGGAAGCAAATTGCCAAATCTAAGGGGATAGAGGATATTGGCCACATGGAGAACCATATTAGAGAGATGGGCAGGGAGTTAAGTGCTGTAAGACATAGAGAGGCAATCACAAGAACTCACTTGGAAGCAAAAAATGAGTTGCTAAAAAGATAGCTGCAAGAAAAGGAAACACAATTGGGATGCATGGCCAGTTGATCTATGGAGGCACTATAGTGCAGAACACTAACAAAATCATATGGAGTATACCTCAAAGACCAATGGATGCAGTTTTACATCAAGACTTTGGCACAGAGGGGCACCATGCCTTTCTAATATTATAAATAATTTACAGACCTATGTGACCAAATTTCAGCAGAAGACAAGGCAAAGATAGCAGAGTTCTATTTTCATAACATGGCCCTCACCGATATGAACCTATGGGACCCCAATGCTAGGCTAGGGGACTTGCAGCTAATGGCTATGGCATCATGGATGAATCATGAGGAGAAAAGGGCAACATAAATAAAAAAGTTGATGGAAAAAGAGAAAAATGAACCCTTAATGATCAGAGTTGAGCCATCAGACCCCATGGCTCTCATCAGCACCCACCATCTGCTTGAAAATAATCCTCATAGTGCCCCTAAGTATATCAATGAGCAGGCTCAGGCCATTGTACGTTTTCATGACATGGAAAGATTACTAGGGGAAGATTGTATTCATGCTTGTATGAGGAGGTGGAACACTCTCCAACACAGTCTGCAAATCAGGGAGTATCACTCCCCAACAAGGATGAAATAAGCATTAAGGAGAGTGCCACTGTACAAGTGATCTATGAAGAGTTTGAAGGCCAATTGGATTAGCCTCAAATTGAGTCCCCCACTGCTGCTAGGCCTATTGGAAGGTAGAAAAGAGGAAGAAGAACAACAACAATGGGAAGAGGTGGACAAAAGGGAAGGATTCCATGACAAAGAAGAGGACCTCAGATCAGAAGCATGGGATGTTAGGGAAGCCATTAGGGCCATCAAAGATGAGGAGATGGACTAGTTGCTTAGAGGATGAGCAACACATTTAGTAGGGGGGTGATGATGAGCCCCATAAATGGGTAATTATATTGGCTCATTTTTCCTCCTAACTTAGCTTAATCCACCATTCTCATTAGTTTATTGCATGATTTTGATTATATTTATGCTAATAGAGTGAGTTGGGTTGGTCATTATGCCTTGAAGTCTAATGTGTGCTTAATGCAAATTTTTGGTCAATTTTGGAGACAAAGTCAAGGATTTAATGAACATTTGGCAAAAAATATTTGAAGAAGACAAGGGAGAGGATTTATAGGAGGGTGTGCCCCTCATTTATGACTCCCTACTTCGAATTCTCCTTCAGAAAGATCGGAGCACAAGCAGCCACATCAATGCACCAATGAGGCAGCCGAGCAAGTGGAGGATAACTATTGTCTATCTCAAGTGTTGGGAGCCAAGCCTCCCTAATCTTAAGGGAGCTATTGGGAGCTCCAGTTGTATAAGTAGATAGGCCTAGGGCCTCATTAGGTTGTTGAATATTAGTCAAGTTTTTGAACTTTTGTTGCAGTTTTTCTCTGCTCAACTTCGAGCTTACTATTGTTGACAGTTTCATGTAATGCTATTATTATTTTGATAATGAAGATGAGATCTTGTTCAAACTAGCACTAAGTTACCTCAGAGGGCTGAAGCTCTTGGGTTAGGTCCCAATCCAAGCAGCCAATCACCTCCTGTTTTGTATTTATATGTTTTGTTCAGTTTATGAATTCATTGCTGTTAGACAGATTTCTTTCTTGGTTCAGGATAGGTTAATTTTGGTGTTTTAAAAGGTTGTTTCCATTTTAGTTTGTTGTAGTAGGTTGAACAGTGATAGAAGAAGATACAGAAAGGCCATGAACAGAGCCTTGTCCTCCTTTCTCCCCTTTGGGACCATGAACTGAGGCCAAGACCCTCTTGTTGCCACAAAAAACACAGATTTGTCTTTTCCATAGGATTTCTAGTGTTGAAATTTGTTGGAAGGTTAATTTTTTTGTTGTAGATATATTTCACCATGTTCATATATATCTTTACAATAAATTCCATTCCATTTTTTCTTTCCATATGACATTGTTCAACATTTACTTTCCTAGATCAAAATTTAGACTAGCTTGATGAACAATTCTTTTTTTTTTTGGTATAGCTAGTTTCTTTGCTTGCTTAGTCTCAGTGTTTGATTTTCAGTTCTCTTATAGTACACATTTACTCACAATAAATAAACCAATCAGCCATCACCATCTCTCTTTGATCCATGTTCCACAGGTCATCCAAATCCCCTCACAAATCTGCCTTAATTTTTTGCACTTTTCTCATGAACTTTCCTCTCTTTCCTTGAACAAGTCCACCATGTTTCTCTTGCCTAATCCTCCTTGATGAACCTTAGACACCTTAACACATCATCCTAGCCATCAGCTACCCTTTCCACCCATTTTTCCACCTTCAAACCTCTAAAACAGCCCTCAGCATCCTCTTGTAGACCTCCTGTAGATCCCCTGCAACCTCCTCTAGATTTTCCTGTAGATGTCTTTTTAAAGTCTTATTGCAGGGAAAGCCTCCAAAAGGCCACTTGGGACCTCATAGGACCCATCCACACCTTCCTACACCTCTGAAAACTCCAAATTCACCCTCCATTGCCACCTAATCACTGCCACATTCACAAACAAATAAATTACATGCATGACAATTTCACCTAAAAACACATAAAAATCCAAAAAAATGTTTTTTTCTCATTTCCTTCTAGAAATAGCTTGAGTAGATGTTGTTCACTTCCTAGATTAAGTAATAGCATTCATTTCATGGTTTTTCATCTCTCTTTCTACAAAATTAGGATTAGTTGGTTAATTATGGTTTCCTAGGTTTACTTTGCATTTCAGTATTCTTTCTCTTTCTACAAGTAGAGTAGCCTCTGTAGAGTAAGCTTTCCTTTATTTCATCACATATAAAGATTCTTCTAGAATTTATAGAAGTTGGCTTGAGATCCTAGTGATCTTGCACCAGCAGATCAAGTGACAGCCTGTAGTAAGAACTAGTACTTGTGCATACAACACTGTCGCTTCCATGTTTGTTACGAACTACTGGGTTGATAAAAGTAAAGTAGGAAGCACAAGAGTTGCCACATTATTGCTACAATACTGGTGCTCACCAATAAGAACCATTGTCTGGTGTTTGTAAATTACCTTGTGGGAGGAGGACCGATTCTGTTAAGGATGGAAGCACAAGTAGGACCTAGTGCAGTACCTACTTTGTGGTGCACGATTTGCCAAATAGGTGGAAAACACACTACGGACAATTGTCATATTTTACAAAAGTATACAAAAAATTTGCAATAATTATTATGTAACTTTTGTAGGTCACTAGGACATGATGAGTGAATTTGTAGAAGCTATGAGTTGATGATGAATAGAACTCCCACCTACAGAGTTCAAGCCAAAATGTGGCCCCTAGACCAGAATGTAGGAGTGGAACGAATAGGATTTCAACGGCGCGGATGAGGCCGAGGTGGAGGAGACCTGGAAGAGGTCGCGATCAGTTGATATGCTAAAATTATGGAGGGCCAGGACATTATGCCCGCGATTGTATGAATCCAACGTGGCCATCATGCTTATATTGCACCTTGTTTGATCATGAGACAAAAGATTGTCCTACGCTGATAGCTAGGATATATGACAAAGGAGTGCTACTGCCTCCCCCGGCTTAGAACTTGTAGATGATGAGGTCTGAGCCACGCAAGGAAAATCCAAATGTGAACATTGTGCTCCGAAGTGGAATCATGACAGGAGATGATAAAGGAAAACAACCTGAAGATAGTACTTGGGTTCACAAAGCTCCAGCAAAAGAAGCGGAGTTTGATTTGGATCACACTCGGGAAACCTTAATGGAATCTGAGAAGACCTTTGCTAATGCCTCCACTTCAGGAAGCAAGGATAAACCAGAGTTGGAGATGGACCCATCTATGATCACGAAGTTTCTAGAAACATGCATGAAGTTACTGTGTGACAGTAAGGCTGTAAAGGGATTACAGGAACTCATTAACAGATGTGTTTGGACCGCACCAGGATAACAACACATAGTCAGAAAGATTGGAAAGCATAAGATGAGGATGGGAAGAGAAATGAGGCTAACCATGCAGATTGGAGAATATGAAATGGACCAAGTAATACTGGATTTAGGGTCAGATGTGAATGTTCTATCAAAGTAGACATGGGAGTGCATGGGGAGGCCTATGCTGCAGTGGTCTCCTATTCAGCCGTGAATGGAAAACCAACAGAAAATAATACCCATGGGGCAATTGTAGGGACTCACTGTGGATATTGATGGAGCGAGCACACTAGCAGACTTTGATGTGATAGAGATTGTTAATGAAAATAATCCCTACCCCATGCTCTTAGGAATTGATTGGGCCACTAACATGAACAGGGTGATTAATATGAAGAAGTACAAGATGATTTTTGAAAAGAAGTCACTACGCGTAGTTATACCTTTGGACCCTGCTGAAGGATCGTGCTATACAGAGCCAATGCACGACTATGAAAGATAAGATGATTTGGACTACATCTATAAGATAACAACGTGAAACCAAGACTGGGTGAATCCCACTGCAGATGGATGGCTTACATGGGAGCATGAGAGCTCCTGTACTTTAGATTCAGATGAGGAAACAAAGCGATGGCAGAACTGGTTACATGAGGTGACTACACTGAATTGTAATATGATGACAAGGTCGCTGCACTGCGTATTGACAAAAGTAAGATACCTGCCTACTTATGATGGAATAAGTGAGGTAGATTCCTCCTTGGATATATTTTAAAGAGAAGTGTCAAAAAAGCAATGCTTCCAGGCTATGAATTGGGTACTCCACGCTACGCCCACGAGGTGGTGGGGTATGCATAGATGGAGCTTTGAGGACATGTGCGAATGTAGGAGAATGATGCACACACAATTTAGGAAGCATAAGATGTGACTAACAGACAAATATGATGGACGGGATTATCTTCGTGCACCACCTAGCCAAGTGGACGAAGGTCTATGGAGAGAAGCCACAACCTGAGTGGGTGAACCTATTCTGTCATACCCTAGATGTTATACCCATGAATTGGTATATAGAGACAGAGCTCCACCATGGGACAACTGAATGGGATATCCTGCGTGAAGGGTTCATGATGACCTTTAGGTTTGAGGATGGACGGGGGGAGTGTTGGGCATGGAATCCCCCCATAGCACATTTTGGGGCTCAAAGCCCAAGTTTTGAGTAATATTATTGTAAATCCTCACGAATTGCGGGTGCAAAATGTATGTTAGAGTCATAGGGTTTTCCACCCTAAGTTTGAATGTAATGTTAGCTTACCCATGGTCTGCAGACCATGGGATTATATAAATAAGAGTGAGGCTCTAAGTTGTAAGGAGAAGAGATCATAATAGAATATAATGGATAGAATGAGATAGAAGTACAGAGAAAGTGTCTAACTGGATCTTGGGTCATAGTAGTAGGAAGAGGCTCTATAGTTGAGTGCATAGAGGCCTAGTAGAGTCCGCAGCTAAGTGCGCGGACCCTAGCAGCTGAGTGTGCAGGGCAGAGTCGAGTCTGTAACCAAGGAGGAAGAATAATAAAGAGAAGTTTTATCTGAATTCCATGTATTTGTTCTTGTGTTACTATATGGTTGATATCATTTGCAATTATATTGTTTATTTACTGTGCACATTTGTATGAATGGTGAATATTGTTAAGTATAACTGAAAGCATACAGATAAGCTAAGTTAATCAACTAATATCAGGGTACTAATAAGGATTTGGGTAATAGCATTGTTCGACCTCCGAGTAGGGTTGCACGAAGAGAACATCACAGGCTACAAGGTACTGATAAGTGCACGTAGCGATGTGCACGTAGGGTCAAAACGCGGACAACTTGGAACCCAACAGACATCCCTAGGGTACAAAAACTTGGTTCTAGCACCCCCCCATACTACTTCGGGTGAGACCTAAGTCTGCGCTTTGCGAACTCTTGCCGAAAGGGTTAGTAGTACCAGGATTTGTTTGGATGATTCACCTTTGAACTTGGGTTAGGCCACAACAAGCCAATAAATGGTTCCATTGTTGGCACTGGGATCTGCATAAGGGATTTCTGATGTCATGTCACTAAAATCCGACGAAGAAAGAAATTGAAGGGTGGTTAGATAGAAAGATTCACGAGTTCACGATGCAGGAAAATAGGAATCCATGAGTATCAAAGGAATAATGGTTAGAGCACTACTTATATATATAAATACATGAAATTTTCTTTGCATCCTTCCCCTCTGAGTTGAATGAGTGGATTGCAAAGCTAGCAGACAGTCAGGGAAGGTGTAGGCTCGACAAACCGATTATGTGGACTCCATAATTAGTGCACACAATAGAAGCATTGGAAGATAAGATCGCTTGCACTATGGACCATTGGATCGATCGAATTATAGGAGGATTTATCACTGAGTTCACGGTAGACATGACAGTTAGCTAAAGCAAGGCAGAACGACGCTTCCTCAAAGGATCGCGAGGTAAGTACATTAAATCTTTGAACACTTGGATTAAGATGCTATTGTGTGAAAAGCAGGTTATGCGAATAAATTGATGTTTAGGGCTACACGAAGTGGGAGGATCCATAGAAATGAAGGTAGTGCAGAGATAGAAAGTAGCCCCTTGGTTTTGCCTCAGCGGAAAAGTGAGGAAGAGCTTGCGACAGTTTCTCCAAGGAGTGCGATCAGTTTGATAAGGCAGTAGATTTTGCGCATACCAACCTCCCTACACCACCACCAGTCTCACCATCTTCAACTCCATCTCCGCCCACACCACCTCCACTACCACCATAGTTCAGTATGGCGAGCGCAATAAAATTACCAGTATTTAGAGGACTAGGGAATGAAGATCCGGACCAATTTTGGTTTGTGGTAAAGGCCGTAAGGGAAGCACAAGGAGTCGTGGATGAAAATATAAAGAAGGAAATGCTGGTAAGTGCGTTGCAGGATCGCGCACTAACATGGTACATTAAGCATTTGAATGACTATCCAAATGCGGGGATCGTAGATATCCAGGCCGCGTTGAACAAGGAATTTAGCAGGTCAAAGTCGGAGACACAACCAATTATCGGGTTTAAGGAAATCGCGATGCTTCTAGGCAAGACCCCATGGGATTTGGATCAGAGATTGTAGAGTATGATTCGTGAAGCCAACATGACCTTGACAGATGGGTAGCACCGTGCATGGTTTGTGCATCACTAACACCACATCTGAGGATGGTGCTATCATAGCAAAAGTTATCCACCCAGGCCGAAGCTTTGGAGATTGAAATGAGACTGCACGAGACCCCAATACAAGATCCTAGCCTAGGAGTCCAAAAAACCCACGCGCAACTGCAAAATTTGTGTCTGGAAAAGTAGAGTTTGAAATAGGACATAACAAGTTGGCCAAAGGTGCACGAGGAGGTATGGTGCATAAAATGCAAAGGCCAGGGGAATGACAAGGACCGTTGTTTAGTCTTCACGAATTACTTAGCGGGAGGAGGGATGATGCCATTAAGACCAAAGGCACAAGAAGGATTGAGCGCAACACCTACATTATGGTGTGTGATTTATCAGATAGGAGGAAAACATGCTATGGATAATTGCCATATATTACAGAAGTACACGTAGATGTCCCAGCAATTGTTCTGTAATTTCTACAGGTCGATAGGCCATGATAAGTGCACCTGTAGAAGTTATGAACTAATGATGGATCAGACTCCTGCCTATAGATTTCAAACCAAAATGTGAGCCCTCTATCTAAATGCAGGGATGGCCCGTGCTAGATTTCAGGGGCGCGGACGAGGTCGAGGTGGAATGGGACCAGGAAGGGGTAGCAGATAGCTGATTTGTTACAATTGTAGAGGGCCAGGGCATTATACCCGCGAGTGTACAAATCCGATGAGAGCGTCATGTTTATATTGTACTCAGTTTGATCATGAGACAGAGGACTGCCCTACACTGATAGAGAGTTTGCGCGATAAAGGGATACTCCAGCCTCCCCCGATTCAGAATTTGCAAATGATGAGGTCTAAGCCACGTGAAGAGGACCTGAATGTAAACATCGTGCTCAGAAGTGGTATCATGACAAGAGATGAGAAAGGTAAGCAGCCTGAAGAAAGTGCGTGGGTTCGTAAGGCTCCTACAAAGGAACTTGAATTTGATTTGGAGCGCGCGAAGGAGACATTCATGGAAGCTAAGAAGAGATTCACGGAGGCCTCCACTTTAGGTAGTAAGGATCAACTAGAGCCGGAGATGGATCCTTCAATGATCACTACCTTTCTAGACACATGTATGAAACTACTGCGCGATAGCAAGGCTATGAAAAGATAGCAGGAACTTATGACTAGGTGCACTGGGTTAGGAGAACCTCATGTAGTTTGGAATCTCGGGAAACATACATCACAAATAGGAAGGGAAATGCGATTGAATGCTCAAATTGGGGAGTATGAAATGGATCATGTAATTCTGGATCTAGGATCAGATATGAATGTGCTACCAAAGTAGACATGGAAGCACATGGGTAGGCCCACATTGCAATGGTCTCCTATTCAATTACGGATGGCGAACCAACAAAAGATCCTACCGATGGGAAGATTACATGGGATAACAATAGACATTGAAGGTGCAAGCGTGCTTGTAGATTTTGAGGTGATAGAGAATGTCGATGACAACAATCCCTATCCCGTGCTACTAGGAATAGAATGGGCCACTGATATGAACGGAGTGACAAATCTAAAGAAGCGCAAAATGATTTTTGAGAAGAAGTCACTATGCGTAGTGGCGTCTTTAGACCCTGCGGAAGGATCGTGCTACGCAGAGCCAGTGTGCGACGACAAGAGCGATGACGAGTTAGATTGTATCTACAAGATAACCGCTTAGAAACAGGATTGGGTGAATCCTACAGTGGATGGCTAGATTTCGTGGGAGCGTGAAAGCTCCTGCACATCAGATTCAGATGAGGAAACAAAACGATGGCAGAACTAGTTACACGAGGTAACCACGCTCAATTGCAACATGATGGTAAGATCACTGTGCTACGTGACAATAGAGGTAAGGGAGCTGCCAATGTATGATGGGTTGATAGTGGTGGATGAATTCCTGAACAAATTTGAAAGCGCAATGCTAGAACAACAGTGGTTTGATGCTCTGAAATGGGAACTAAGCGCTATGCCCATAAGGTGGTGGGGTATGCACCAATAGAGTTATTGGGACTGGAGAGAATGCTGAAAGATGATGTGCTTACAAATTGGGAAGTCTCCAATGAGGATGGAAGCCAGGAAGGGTGGATGAAATAGCCTACATGCCCAACTTTCTAGATGGGTACAGGCGTATGGTACGTAACCTGCAGTAACGCACACCACTATCATGATAGGAAATAGGAACAACAAGCAGAAGTAGGCAAGACAAGTGCGTGAACGACGAAGCATGATAAAACCTAGCACACTGAAAATCATACATGGGGAAGCCTTCGACAAGGTGTGCAAAGTGCTAAATAGGGTCCACCATGTGAGATGCACCGATAGGGACCTACACATACCAGCGGTTGTGTGGGCTTATAGGACCATGAGCAAAACTCTAACCACGCAAGCGCTTCTGAAGCTGAAGTATGAAGTAGGGGCTGAAATCCCTGTGGAGCATGCAAAGCCGAGTCCATGCATAACAGCACCAGTAGATATGACAGTCCGCATAAACCAGAACAAAGAAATCACACAACTACATGAAACAAAACATATAAGACTTGAGGAAGAAATCTGATGGGAAAACTTTAGACTTTGCGAACTTGAAAAAGACCGGGTACAACTAAGGGAGAAAAGCACTTTAATGGACACAAAGGTCAAGAAGCTGGAAAAAAAAATGAAGGAAGCTTTTCTCATTGAACAACCGAGGATGGCAGGGCAAGGTGCGTACAGTCATACTAACAAATTGGAAAACTATCGCCGTGAACTGGTTAGTCTGCTTCCGTGGTTGAGACCGCATCTCGCAAAACGTAGTGACCAGGGTAGCACAGTGTAAATAGTAGAGTGTGTGATGCTGATCACTACAATGGAAGATGGGGATTCTCCGTAAACCATGGTGGAGGATGAGATGAAGCCCTGCACGGGTGATGCACTCACCTGACTAGCCATAGGAAGGACAGTCTTAGCATTCCAGGCAGTTGAAAGGGAGCGTGGGACTATAAAATATTCTGCCTATGGGCTGCATGATATGGGAGATGTGTGCAGAATCAAAATGTCACAAGGTTCGTGATCGTGCATGGAGGGATGCGCTACCACGTGGATTGGCTGGGAAGTGACTGTTGGTGTCACTATTCATGATGGGATGTCTGATTTGAGGCCAAATGGAGTGGTCGGCGAGCGTTTAAGACGTGAGTTATGGGTAATATTTGAGAAAATCTACTGCCAAGAAAGCGTTAATGGCCTGAAATTGGGGGGAACGGTCGAATTCAAATTCGAAAGGTGCTATAAAACTCACAGAGCTAGCCAGCAAACAACACTTAGTCATTTGAGAATTGAGCGTTTGAGTAGAGCACAAAGTGTTGAGAGCCGAGTGATAATTGAGCTCCTAAGTTCATGAGAGACCAAAGATAGTCTAAAGATGATGATGGCCACTAAGGATGGGTTAGGAATTGAAGAGGTACTAGTCAACGATGCTGCGTAGACCCAAATAGTGGGGGATGTCCTAGAAGGCGCCATGGTGGTAACAGAAATCCCCAAATCACCACGAACACCATGGCACAAGAAATATAAACAGGTAATGGGTCTAGTACGCATGTCCCGGAGGAATTCGCAGCACAAAAAACAAACTCTACATGGAAAAGAAGGGGAAGCAGTCACCATAGAAATAGATGAGGAAGAATAAGACTTACAGGCCCTCATCGCCACAACAGAAGAAGAAGAAGAAGTGGAGGAGGATATCCAACCGTTGTGCTCTGCAACAAAACTGCCAACATATGTCCCTCTGTGGAAAGGGAAAACCAAAGTGCCGAAGAACCTGGATGAAATGAAAAGCTCACTCCAAACCCTGCTACTCCCCATCGGCATTGTATTTGAGGGTACACAACTAGACCAAGTACCAGCCATGAAATTTGAAGACTGGGACCTCGCTGATAGTGAGAAGTTCCCACACCTAGAGACCAGGAATTTAATGAAGCAAAACAATGAGGGGGCACTCATAGTGCTAGAGCCACGAAAATGGTTGCATGTGTGGAAAAGGCTAGGTTGTTGCACTTGTTATGGATACCACATTTCCACCATGCACCCATCACCATTTTCATCATCAAGAAACTAATCTTCCTGGTGCATGATGGGTATCTATGGCTAGAGGAGCCTATTTCCATTGTGGTATACCTCATTCACAGGATTTCTCGGCTCCCCTGTAAAGGAAAGGACCCCTCGACCATAGCCGGAAAAGGCAGCGATTTGACTCTCGAAGAAGCCATGAATGCAAAATATAAGTTGGCAAAGAAGAAGAGGGGATACGTCATCTCCAAAATCAAGGACAAAGGGGTGAACATAGCAACCCAACTCCTGGCTAGCAAAGTAATGAGGAAGTGTCACGCAGATGAGGTACTAGCATCGATGGTCACACTGGCCGAGTAGTGAGCGGAGGGGATCTAGTTCAACTGGGCCGAATTCCTCTACGAGGAGTTTTTGATAAACTATCGTGAAGCCCAGGAGTAGGGTAAGCCCTTCCACTATGCATGGTTTCTCTTATCCATCTTGCTGGTAGCAGGAGAACTGCTAGAGGATAATCAGTTTCCAAACATTAACAGAGTTACCAGACGCCGCGAAGTACACTTCGCTCTAGGCCACCAAGGACATGAAACAAATTTGCGACACAAAAATTTTCTAGGTGCTCATGGAGGCAAGCATCTGGATGTGGATCAACATGAGGTCACACCTATCACCTACGGTGCACAATAGTTTACAGATTTTTGCAAAATTCAAAGACAATATGCACAACATCTATATTAGGGAACGAAAGGATCTGACGAAGCAATAGAGGAAGCTACTATTTGTAGCCACTGAGGATGTGATCTTTACTGTATTGGAGACATGGCCTCCTGAGTGGCGTGCCCCAAATTTGGCGGAATTGGAGAAAGCGGCAGTACAGAAAAAGAAGGATGATGCCAAGTTGTGCATCACCCAACTGGTCGAGAGAAGGTAGAATGAAAGAGTAGCAGATGAGCTAAGGGCAGTGTGTGAAGTGGCACAGAAATCTGTGGAGCAGAAGAAGGCTGTAGAAGCAGTAGCAGCAACATAGACAGCAGAGGCAGCAACGGTACAGGCAGAGGAAGGCCAAGCAATGTCCTTAGGGCAGGAGGTAGAGGACACAGAAATAGTAGAAGGGAGCACGGATGCAAGGACCACATCCACACAGCTCAAACGACCGCACATCACAGAGAGATCGGGTCCAAGGAAGAAGGTTAAGGATTCGAAGCTAGCCATTGACCCGATCACCTTAACCGAAGGTGATCTCCATGATATCGATGAGACGGTTCATGATGTCACCAGTGAAGCACTTCAAGAGTTTATGATGGAGCACTAGACTATGTTGGGGGCCCTCAGGGCATAGTTGTAGGAGTTACAAGTGCGGCCCCCTCAGGAAGGTACCTTGTCTACCCATGTTGCAGCAGGCACTTCAGCAGTAGAGCAGATGTTGAGCGCAAGGATGGCTAACACAGTAGTGCTGCCAGAGGGAGTGTTAGTATCGTCAAATACAATGGATTGGATGTAACTTAGCATGATGAAAGATCTTGGCCTTAACCTGGCTGCCCTTCCCCGGGAAATGCTATATCAGTTACAGGATGGGATAACAGCAGAGCTGCGGGCCAGGGAGAGCTGCGTGATCCAGGTTCTCAGTGATTAGAAAATTAACATAGAATAGCTCAGCTTTTAGGGTGACAAGTTGGTGTTGTAGAATCAAAATTTAGTGCACACAGTAGATGATGTTTGCCAACGCGTCCAAGAGCTAGCCATCACAACAAATCTACCAATAGAAGTGCGGATCCACAGTTTGGCAAGTAGAGTCTATGACATGAGAGAAGAAACGACAAGGGTGCGACTAGAGCTGAATCTCCAAATCACCGAGCTACGGTTGAAGGTGTAGCCTTCCACTCCCCCGGAAATCAGAGAACAGTGCACTAGCGCTATTGCAGCAGGGTTGGAAGATATTGGAGGTGCAGTACGCGACTGTACAAATATGTTGGAATAGGCACTGGAGGTCCTCACGACTTTGCAGGAGGATCCCAACATCCAGTGTCTAGAGATAGAGGCATGCGAACTCCAGCAGCAATATGACAACATCATAGGGATTGTGCAGGCCGTAGTCCTCACTCAGCGGCTTTCGAGGATGTAGCAAGACAAGGCATTAAAGGAGCAGGTGGACGTAGCATGCCATAAAGAAGCAATTCTGAAAGCACGTGTTTAGCCATGGATTGATGAAGCCTTCACAATCACAGCTGATATTGAAGGGAAGCTCGCGCAGATTTAGGGGATGCATGCATAGCTGTAGGGCAGCACACCGGAAATAAAGGTCTTTGAGGAATTAATGCAACAGGTTTAGCAAGCAATAAGTCAGCGTGTCATGGAATCAAGACCATTCTAGAATAGATAGAGGGACTTCATGCCAAGATCTCCGTGCCAACAGAGTGACTCGAGGGCGAGTCACGATGTTTTTGTTGGGGGCCTGTTGGGCATGGAATCCCCCCCACAACATGTTTTGGGGCACAAAGCCTAAGTTTTGAGTAATATTATTGTAAATGCCCGCGAATTGCAGGCATGGAATGTATTTTAGAATCATAGGGCTTTTTTCCCTAAGGTTGAATGTAATGTTAGCCTACCCAAGGTCCACGGACCATGGGATTGTATAAATAAGAGCGAGGCTCTAAGTTGTAAGGAGAAGGAGATCATAATAGAATAGAATGGATAGAATGAGATAGAAGTACAGAGAAAGTATCTAAGTGGATCTTGGGTCATAGTAGTAGGAAGAGGCTCTGCAGGTGAGTGGGCAAAGGCCTAGTAGAGTTTGCAGCTGAGTGCACGGACCCCTACAGCTGAGTGCATATGGCAGAGTCGAGTCTATAACCAAGGAGGAAGAATAATAAAGAGAAGTTTTATTTGAATGCCATGTATCTATTCTTCTATTATTACATGGTTGATATCCTTTGCAATTATACTGTTTATTTGCTGCGCGCATTTGTATCAATGGTGAATATTGTTAAGTATAACTGAAAGCATACAAATAAGCTAAGTTAATCAACTAATATCAGGTTACTAATAAGGATTTGGGTAATAACACTGTTCGGCCCCTGAGTAGGGCTGCGCGAAGACAGCATCACAGGCTGCGAGGTACTGATAAGTGTGCGTAGCGACATGCATGCAGGGTCAAAACCATAGACCACATGGAACCCATCAGACATCCCCATGGTGTGGAAACCTGGTTCTAGCACCCTCCCATACTACTTCAGGCGAGACATTAGTCCGCGCTCCACGCACTATTGCTAAAAGGGCCAGTAGTACCGGGATTTGTTTGTCTAATTCACCTCTGAACCTGGGTCAGGCCCCAACAAGCTAACAAGGGCAGTATTGATGAAGCTTTACAAGAGATAAAAGTAGCCATCTTTAGGATACCGTAGGAGCCTTTAGACCTAAGTTAGCCTGAATGGGCTACTCAGCTGAGTTGTGTGCTAGAATGTTATAATGTAACTACTGAAGAGGAGGATGAGGATTCGATAAATATTAAAATTCTAGAAATAGAAGGCCATTTCGAGGTTCAATGACCATAGATTTAGAACCCCGACATAACTACGTTGGTCAAAACGAAGTAGGTGAACATTGGTACGGAGGCCGAACCTAAATTTGTAAAGCTCGGTGACTACTGGGATGACGCAAAGGTGGATAAGGTCCCTGGGTTACTCCGCGAGTACTAGGCTTTATTCCTGACCAATTTTATGGATTTAAAGGGAATCATTAGAGATTTAAGAATGATGAGGATCACATTAAAACTCAATGCGAAGCTAGTTAAGTAGAGGCTTTACTGCTTAAATTCGAAATACAATAAGAAGGTCCACACAGAACTAGACAAAATGATCGCAGTAAGAATCATTGAGCCAGTGGAAGAATTCGATTGGGTAAGTCCAATGGTGGTGCAGGAAAAGAATCAGAAAGACAAGATAAGAATATGCGTGGATCTCAAAAAATTGAATGAAGCTTGTGTGCATGATCCATTCCCAACTCCATTCACAGATGAGGTGTTGGACAATGTTGGTGGGAAGGAGGCATATTCTTTCACTGATGGGTTCTCAGGGTACCACTAGATCAAAATCACGCTAGATGATAGGAGCAAGACAACCTTCGCGACCGAGTGGGGTTGCTTTCATTACACTGTCGTGCTGTTTGGATTGAAGAACGCACCAACCATATTTTCGTGCGTGGCTGTTGTAGCATTGAAGGAATATATTCATAAGTTCTTGGAGGTTTATTTTGATGATTGGACTGTATTTGGGCTAGTTAAGCGCCATGTAGTGAGCTTATGCTTGATGCTAGATACCTGCTAAAGACACCAAATTGCACTTAACCTTAAGAAGTGTGTGTTTCTTCTTCCTTTTGGGAACCTATTGGGAAATGTGGTTTGTAGACAAGGACTAATGGTAGATCCCTCAAAGATTGCAGTGATTCTGAATTTGGAAGTGTCACGAAGTGTGAAACAACTGTGTGCTACTCTGGGACATACAGGGTACTACAAAAAGTTTATCAAAAGTTATGCTCAAATCACTGCGCTGATGGAGAAGCTATTGAAGAAGGATGTTACATTCTACTGGAACAATGACTGCAAGAAAAGTATGGATATATTGAAGGAAAAGATGGTCACTACATGATTCTTGTTTTCCTAAACTGGGACAAAGAGTTTCATGTCCATGTTGATGCATCATGTATAGCGTTGGGAGCGATACTAACACAGGATGGTGGAGAGGGATTGGATCACCCTATCGCATTCACGAATTGTAGATTGTTTAAGGCAGAAAATAACTATTCCACCACTGAACGTGAGGGACTGGCTATGGTGAATGCACTCCAAAAGTATCGACACTACTTGCTAGGTGGTCACTTTAAGATGTATACAGATCATTCTGCTTAAAGTGCTTGGTCAATAAGCCTGTATTGGGGGGGTGTATATGCAGATGCCTTTTATTGTTCCAAGAATATAACTTTGAAGTTTTTGTGAAACTTGGATGATTGAACGCAGGACCAGATCACCTGTTGTGCATTGAGACACGAAAGAAAACTACTAGTATGGAGGAAGGATTACCCAATGCACAGCTCTTTGCTATGCACATAGCAGATGGGAATTTTGAAGATATAATTCACTTTCTCACAACTAGAACTGTGCTGAAAGAGTACTCTGTCTAGTAGAAGAAGGAACTAGTGGTGCGCATGGCATATTTCTCTGTCATTGTGGGGCACCTATATAAGATGGGGAATGATGAGATACTACCAAGGTATGTACCTGAATTTGAATGAAGCAATATCCTCGTGAATGCTAATGGGAGCGCTATGAAAGGAAATTATGTAGGGAGAGTGACCACGCAGAAGATTCTTTGTGTAGGGTTGTGGTGGCCGACCCTTCATCAAGATTCAAAAGCACATTGCAAGGCCTGTGATGTATGTTAAAGAACAGGTAAACCATCGTGAAGGGAAGAGATGCCTTTGAATCTACAAATGACGTTGCAACCCTTTGAAAAGTGGGCAATTGACTTCGTAGAACCTATCAAACCTCAAGGAAAAATGGGCGCGAGATATATTATCACTACAACAAAGTACCTGATTTGTTGGGCAGAAGTGCAGCTGGTAAAAGATTGCATGGCCGCGATGGCCGTGAAATTTCAATTTGAACATGTCTTGACCCAATTTGGATGTCCGAAAATCTTTATGAGCGATCACGATACACATTTCTTGAATGAGACAATTAGCGCGCTGACAGAAGAGTTTCAAGTGTATCATCAAAAAAGCACACCATATCAACCACAAGCTAACGGGACAGTAGAAGAGTTTAACAAAGTATTGGAGACTGTGTTGACCAAGGTATGCAATGTGCAGCGAAGTGATTGGGACCTGTGCGTACCTGCAGTATTATGGGCTTATCAGATGACAAGCAAGAAGATGATTGGACAGACGCCCTTTATGCTTGTCTATTGTGTGGAAGTTGTAATGTCGATGGAATACATCGTTCCTAGTCTATGCATAGTAGCACTCATAGGTATGACGGACCACAGAGCCCTTGAGGAGAGGCTCAGGCAATTGGAGGAACTTGAGGACGAATGATTTTTGGCTAGCTTTCACCAACAGGTACAAAACTAGCGTGAAATAAACTAGCACAATCGACACATTAAGTTGCGCACCTTCAAGGTGAACGATTTGGTGTTACTATATAATAGTAAGTTTGATAAATTCCTAGGAAAACTTAGAATGCATTCGTTGGGACCGTATGTTATTAAGGAGGTCACAAAAGGAGGCATGGTGTAATTGGTAAAGTTAAATGGATAACCTTTCGTAGGAAATGTGAATGCCAGTCGGTTGAAGCCATACACGGGTGGCCCGACTATCTGACTAGCTAAAAAAAGCATAGTCTTAGTGCTCCAGGCAGCTGAAAGGAGGTGTGGGACTATAAACTGGTGTAGGGCAGCAATTCAGCTACAATAGTCTTTGAAAAATGTGTCTAGGAAGTGCAATAGGTAGCTGCTCATTGTGTTGTCGATCTTACAACAATCCAGGCAGAGTTGGGAGGTCTCCATGCAAATATCTCTTAACCAAAAGAGTGACTCGAGGGCGAGTCACGATGTTTGTGTTGGGGGCCTATTGGGCATAGGATCCCCCAAGGGAAGTTTTGGGGCTTAAAACCCAGATTTTGGCTAAAAAGTGTAAATCTGATGTAAAGACTCCACATTTTGTGGGCGTAGAGCGCGAATTTGTAAATGAGTCATAGGGCTATCCACCCTCAATTTTGTAATGTAATGTCAGATTTAGAGATCTACCCATGGTCCGCGGACCATGGGATTGTATAAATAGAGCGAGGCTCTAAGTAGATGAAAGATAATAGAAGAAGATAGAAATGAAGGAATGATGAAGAATTGAGTCTAGCCTAAAGTGTAGAGTCGAGTCTTTGGGTCGTAGAGTAGGAGAAGGCTCTGTATGTGAGTGCGCAAAGGCCTAGTAGTCTGCAACTAAGTGCGCAGGGCGAGTTGAGTATATAACTATTGAAACACTAATAAAAGGAAGTTTTACATCAATTTTGTGTATTTATTTCCTATTTTCTGTATCAAATATATTGGGTATAAATTGCATTTTTGTTGTCTATATGGTGTGCGAACATCTATAACTATGTTGATTAAGTAAATGTGAGATAAGGTATCTATTTACGCAAAGTTAACTAACAATTGTAACAAGATAAGTAAGATACGTGGGGTAACTTGGGGAAATAGCATAGTTCGCTACCCTACCAGCGTGAAAGTATCTCATCTCTTGGTTAGGGCTACGCGAAAGGCGATCCTAATAGATTGCAAAGGTCTTGCATGTGAGGATAGTGTGTGAAGCGACCTGTGCGACAGTAAGCACAATTGGACTAAATCAACCCCTCAGACATGTTGAGGGTGCAGAAACTTGCTTCCAACATCCCCCCATACTGCTTCAGGTGAGAATTTAGTCAGCACACTGTGGGCTGATACCGAAATGGCCAGTAGTTTAGGGATTTTTTTGGATAATTAACTCTGAACTTGGGTCAAGCCCCCCTCAAGCCAACATCATCATCACAAAGGAGAAAGGAATTTTGACTGAAAGATTGACCAATTCCACAGCCCTATTTGGTAATCTAACGTTGTCCATGAACTAGCAAGGTGCTTTATAATGCTTCCTATCCATGAATTAGGTGCGTTAGTCCCTAGGATAACTCTTTATGTTGCCTTGGGGGCAATGTTATTCAACTTTAATGAGTTTCTGGAGGTCAAAGGAGCGGGCTGATCAAATAATATCCCAATATTCACTCATATGTCAGCCCATAAAGTAGGTGAACATCTAGAGTCGACCTGTTTGAAGAATTACTATTCCTAACAGAGTCTAACAAATAGGGAAAGAGTGATAAAGCATGGAAACATCCAAAAATTTTCCTAGAAGAACTTATAAAGAATTGGCAAGGATTATCCTCTCATGCTATATATTTGAGGCTTGGGGCATTGTGATAGAGATAGAAAGTATTGAAAGGATTTCCTATTGACTATCAAAGCTTTGCATTAGACATTGGCTCATAAAGAGGTTAAGAAAAGAGAGAGAGAGAGAGAGAGAGAGAGAGAGAGAGAGAGAGAGAGAGAGAGGATTAAGGGAAGCTTGATGCAACTGATGGTTGTAATCACTCTTTCCTATCATTAATATAGACCTGGAGTTTTGTACTCCATGGCATTGGTATTGTGATTTGTTTACATGCTTACGATTATGAGTAGCTTAGGTATGTGTAGTTAGATATCCTTATGTATTCTTGTATTGCTTATCAAGGTTATATGTTGTGATATTACGCCTCATATTGTCCATGTACAGGTATTTATCTAGGAGCTAGCTGAGAGGTCTTCTGCTTCGCTACTTTGAATTCTCTAGCAACAACACACTAAGAATTGAGGTAACAGTCTTCCTTCTTACTTTGATTATAATTTCATTAATATGGATATGTGTATGCACCTTTGTGCCAATTGCAACTAATCTGATTTGTATGCCAAGGATCCCAGGAAGATCCTTGCGGGTATTTCCACCGTAGTCACCCATGCATTAAACCCTATAGCAGTGTGTAGGGTCTAGAAAGTTTGTATAAGGAAGATCTGAAGTAATAAAGGATAATTGAAGTAGTTTTGTGGCTATTTTTATATACTTGTGTATTTTTTGTATTTATGCGCAATTGAATGACATTTATCTGTATTTTGTCTTAAGTACTCTGTGAAGATCTAGATCTACTGTTATATGTTATTTTATGCATGGTTAGATGTTTATGTGAAGTTTATAGCTCTGTTTAACTGAAAATCATTTTAAGTTTGGAAATTTCATGAATAAGGTTTCGTGAACGTAAGATCAGGCTTGAAACTAAAGAAGAACCTTCACCCCACATCACATATCCTTCTAGATGTAGAAGCGTAGTTATAGCATCCCCCAATACTACGTCATGTGATACTCTAGCCTGCGCTACACGGGTTCTTGGTGAAAGGGATAGTAGTGTAGGGTTTTCTTTAATAGTGCAACTAACTCTAAACCTAGGTGTTGGGTGTGGAGCCTGATTATCTTCTATATTCAAAGGTATCACCACATAGGACCCCAGTTTGAAATGGGGGCGGCAACGCCGCCCGTAAAATATTCGCTGCAGGGGGGGTCCAGGGGGGGCGGCTGCGACCTTTGGGAGCCCGCCCCCTGGTGGGGGGTTTCAGGGGCAGCGCCCCCGAAGCTAAAAAAAACTGTAAAATTGCCTTGTAAAAGTATAGTAATTTATAGTCAATCTGGACCGTTCATTAGGCAGATGATCTGACAGTAGAACTTATGTTTAGTTTAGGGCTTTTTGCCCTAGAAGGCAACCCCTCTCTTTGTATGAGGGTATTGTATTTGAGGCTGTGTGATAGATGTGTATTCTGTGAGCGAGAAACAGAGAGGTGAGACTGTGAGAGAAAACAGAGGATATTACAGCGGATTTGTTGTAGGTTGTGTCTCTTCATTTTGTTGGATAATAGAAAGGAAGGATTGGCTGTTCGGGGTGGACGTAGCCTAAACTGGGTGAACCATGTATATCTGTGTCTCTCTTGTTTTGTGCGTTTTCTGTGTTTGGATTTCTGCAATATTTTATGTGTTCCATTGCTCCGTAATATATAATTTTATAACACTAGGTCCAAGACCCCTCAAGCCAACAAATGGTTTCATTTCTAGGACTGGGATCTATCTAAGGGATGTGTAAGGTGGCATAAGTGGATACCAACTAAGAAGAAAATCAAGAAGTGGATAGATCGAAAGTTGCATGAATTCACAGCCCAAGAGAATAAGAATCAATGCTTTTTGAAAGAAAAGTGGTTACAGAGGTATCTCTACACAGAAGTACATGAAGTTTTCTTTTCGACATTCCCTTGTGAATTACAGGAGTGGCTATCCAAATTATACGATAGCAAGCCTACTTGGAAGCACAACAATCCTATTGTGTGGACTCCACAATTAGTCAAGCGTCTTGAAGGATCTGATTATAAGGTTGCAAGGGATGTTGATTACTGGATTGATAGTATCTTGGGTGATTTCATCATTGAATTTCTGAGAGATACATTTGTGTCTTATAGTGAAGCTGAATGACAATTCTTCAAAGGTCTACATGGGTTCTTGGTGAAAGGGATAGTAGTGTAGGGTTTTCTTTAATAGTGCAACTAACTCTAAACTTAGGTGTTGGGTGTGGAGCTTGATTATCTTCTATATTCAAAGGTATCACCACATAGGACCCCAGTTCGAAATGGGGGTGGCAACACCGCCCGTAAAATATTCGTTGCAAGGGGGGTCCAGGGGGGGCAGCTGCAACCTTTGGGAGCCCCCCCCCTGGTGGGGGGTTTCGGGGGTAGCACCCCCGAAGCTAAAAACAACTGTAAAATTGCCTTATAAAAGTATAGTAATTTATAGTCAATCTGGACCGTTCATTAGGCAGATGATCTGATGGTAGAACTTATGTTTAGTTTAGGGTTCTTTACCCTAGAAGGCAACCCCTCTCTTTGTATGAGGGTATTGTATTTGAGGCTGTGTGATAGATGTGTATTCTGTGAGCGAGAAACAGAGAGGTGAGACTGTGAGAGAAAATGGAGGATATTACAGTGGATTTGTTGTAGGTTGTGTCTCTTCATTTTGCTGGATAATAGAAAGGAAGGACTGGCTGTTCGGGGTGGACGTAGCCCAAACTGGGTGAACCACGTATATCTGTGTCTCTCTTGTTTTGTGCGTTTTCTGTGTTTGCATTTCTGCAATATTTTATGTGTTCCATTGCTCCGTAATATATAATTTTATAACACTAGGTCCAAGACCCCTCAAGCCAACAAATGGTTTCGTTTCTAGGACTGGGATCTATCTAAGGGATGTGTAAGGTGGCATAAGTGGATACCAACTAAGAAGAAAATCAAGAAGTGGATAGATCGAAAGTTGCATGAATTCACAGCCCAAGAGAATAAGAATCAACGATTTTCAAAATAAAAGTGGTTACAGAGGTATCTCTACATAGAAGTACACGAAGTTTTCTTTTCGACATTCCCTTGTGAATTACAGGAGTGGCTATCCAAATTATAGGATAGCAAACCTACTTGGAAGCACAACGATCCTATTGTGTGGACTCCATAATTAGTCAAGCGTCTTGAAGGATCTGATTATAAGGTTGCAAGGGATTTTGATTACTGGATTGATAGTATCTTGGGTGATTTCATGATTGAATTTCTGAGAGATACATCTGTGTCTTATAGTGAAACTGAATGACAATTCTTCAAAGGTCTGAGTGGTAAGTACTTGAAATCGCTAAAAACTAGATTAAAATTGTTTTGTGTGAAAAGGGGATTATGCCTTTACCTTAATGTTTAAGAGGGGTCTAACTAGATCTATGCTAAGTGGAAAGTGATTTAGGGTAGATTTAGATAAAAAATTTAAAAGCAAATACAGTCCCTTATTCGGAGAATCTGGGAATGAAGAAGAACGAAGTAGCCCTAGTATGCCTAGAGGTGCAGCACAAATAGTACATCAGGGTACTTCTAGAATTCCACATCCATCCACTCCATCTCCACCTTTCCCTTCACCTCATACACTTACACCTCCACCTCCACCTCCACCTTTGTTATTCAATATGGAAAATATAGTGAAAATTCCTATATTCTGGGGTCAGAGATTAGAGGATCACGATCAATTTTGGTTGGTCGCAAAGGTTGTTTGGAAAGTGCAGCAGATCAACAATGATGACATGAAGAAAGCACAAATAATTACATCCCTATAGGACAAAGCACTCATCTGGTACATCATATACAACACAACTCATCCAGCTGATTCATTGGCTAGTACAAAGGATCCACTGAATGTGGAATTTACAAAGTTGAAGTCAAAATACCAGTGTGTGAACGAGATCAAGGAGATCAAGAAAAGGTTTAATGAGTCTGCATGGGATATAGATTAGTGACTGAAGTACTTACTTAGTCAAGATAACCTTCAGATTTCAGATGAACAACATAGGGGTTGGTATATATCTTCGCTATTACCTCACTTAATATTGTCATTATCTCAACAGAAGATTGGGTCTTTGACCTAAGCATTGGAAATCGTGATGAAGCTAGAAGCCTCGTCAATCCAGGATTCAAATGTAGGAGTTTAGAAAATCTAGGCACAACTAGCAAGCCTGCATATGGAGTTGCAGGATTTGAAGAAGGGAAAGGAGGTTAAGTTAGAGACACATTCTGAATTTTGGTGCACAAAATGCAAGTTTGAAGGTAAACATAAGGATTAGTGCCCTATATTCCGGGATTATATACCTGTGGCAGGTCCTAACTCGATAAATCTAGAATATTTCACGTGATCAAGCACATGTGCAAGTACTTGGTGTGGCATCTACCAAGTATCAAGACAACATTGAATAGATAATTGTTCCCTATTATAGAAGTTTATATAGTCTCCAAAGAAACTCTTTTGTAACTTTTGTAAATTAGTTGTTCATGATGAGAGGAATTGTTGAAGCTATGAACTAATGATGGAAAAATCTCCACTGTATCGAATACAGGCTAAAAACAGTGCGTAGAACGACTAAGGCTCACCTACGACTCATGGAGGATTCCAAGGACAGGGAAGAGGATGAGGAGGAGGGGATGGAAGATGTTGGGGCCAAATTATTTATTATAAATGCGGAGAACTAGGACACTTTATGCATGAACTATCAAAATCCAATGCACCCTTCGTGTCAGTACTGCCGTCAATTTGATCATGTTATAGAAGATTGCCCAATCTTAATAGCGAATATGCAGGAGAAGAATAACTAGCAGCTGACGCAGAATATTCAGATGATGAGATCTGAGCCATGCAAGGATGATCCCAGTATCAATATAGTCACGCGAAACTGTGATGACAAGGTCGAAGGAAAATAACCAAAATCGAATTCATGGTCCTGAAAATATGGTGAGAAGAATGTTGGGTTTGATTTACATAGAGAAAAAGAGACGTTCATGGAGGCAAGAAAGAATTTTACGGGTCCATGTGCTTTTACATCTCAGAACTAGATGTCGATAGTCTTACAAAAAGAGAAACCTGAAGATACTACTGCAATACAAGATTCATATCCCATATTGTTAAAATCATTTCTGCAAAGCTGCATGAAATTGTTACGGGATTAGAAGGTAGTAGAAGGACTACAAGAGCTGATAGATAACTACGCCAGCAAGGATAAGTTGTTATTAGAATGACGCACAGTCAATAAGGTGAACCAAAGTAAGAAGAGAAATGGTAGGGGGATACGGTTTACTGCGCCGATTGGTGATTTTGAAATGGATTAGGTAATCATATACTTGGGCTTTGATGCTAACGTATTGTCGAAGAAGACTTGGGAACATATTGGGAAGCTTAAGTTACAGTGGTCTCCTATTCAGATACACATGGTGAACCAACAAAAAATAATTACAATGGGTTGCCTGCATGGAGTAACATTAGATATTGAAGGGGCAAGAGCAGTGGTTGATTTTGAAGTTATTGAGATCATTGATGATAGTAATCCATACCCAGGCTTTCTCAATGTTGATTTATCCTTTGACATGAATGCAATAACTAACTTAAAGAAGAGAAGCATGGTATTTGAAAAGAATTAACTTTGAGTAATTGTCCCATTAGATCTAGCCTAGGGTGTGCAGTACACAAAACCGAAGTGTGACTATTATGAAGAAGAAAACATTGAGCACATATATAAGTTAACCACGCAAAATGAAGATTGGATCAATCCCACTATGGATGGAAAGATCAGTTGGTAGAAGGACAATTCTTGCCAATCAGATTCAAACGAAGAGTTAGAAAACTAGTAGAATCGATTGCATGAGGTCTCTACGCTGAGATTGATCTAGGATGTTTTCGCTTATAGATGTATAGAAAAGAATTTCATATAAAATTGTAGCTTAACACATAAATGTGCACATATGAAAAGAATAAGTAAACACATAAAAGGCACAAAAATAAGACACCAAGGCTTGATAATGAAGTTCATCCAATTTGGACTATGTCTTCGGGCCCAGCTCAACAATGGGGAGTCCTTTCTTATTAAATGGCATGAATAAACAGAATTACATTCATCAATCTATCCATAAAGAGGCTTATACCTCCAATCTGCAAGATGGCTATGAAATGAGTGTCTGAGATGGAGTGGTATGCAGCACCAAAGCTTCCCACAGCAATAGAAGGGGTTGGAGTGTATAAAATATTCAAAATAGACCAATAGATGTTCTTGGCCTCTTTTGAAACAGTGTGCTTCACCCAAAACAATGCCTCCTCCCGCGCTCTCTCATTGATCCTCTTTTATAATGGATTCTCGGACAAGATCCCATTTAAATCAGGGTTTGCCTAGTTAACTATGGAGGTTGTTAGAGTGGAAGGATCGGTGGGCACAACCATTCCTGTAAATGGCCTCTTATCATTTAAAATGATAAAACTTCAAAAATCCTGAAAACACTAAGAAATCCACCCAAAACCATTCACCTAGATTTCAAAAAACATAAAATAGGGATTATAATCCGTATTGGGTCTGTGCTGAGGTCACGAATCGGCATATCGGGGTGTCTCTGTCTTGGTTATCGGGAATGACCGATCACTGATTTCTAAACACATATTGGCATCGGCTGATCGCATTGGAATCCCCCACATATATTGCCACGGGTGACCGATAAGGGTTCCGTCAATCCAGATAATTGCCGATTGCACTATCCGCTCACCGATATCCATATATGTAAGATCTACGATTATGATTGCCTTCGATCCACCGGTTGATTTGATTGGAGATTAGCGATCAAGGGTTCCATGGCCCAAAGCCTAAGTTCGCCCATACGCAACCTCCAATTGCGATTTGGCCTCAAGGCTTAAGACTCATTTTTCAAATGAAATTCCTCATTTTCTTAAGTACTGAAGCGTCCTTCTTCAGGCGATAATTTCATCATCTGGACTCGGATTGAAGTATTGTTTGCGCCATTGGAATCAGGAAGACAAGATCTATATTCTGGTCTTGAGTTGGCTTCATTCCGATCACTTTTATTTAATAGTTTTCCATGCCATTGTATCTGAAGATCCACCTAGATCAATCCTCCCCATTGAGGAGCTTTTGGACCACTAAAAGCTTTTCATTAGTCAATTGGAAAGTGAGGGAATTGTTCCCTCACTTTCTCTTTCTCCAGCTATCTGGCCTTATTGGGATGCATTCCCTTGAATCCAACTCGAAGGTATTCTACATCTCCTTGCCGTGAAGTCCTGGTTCTTCTGTCGAGGATGATGTCTTCGGGCAACTCATCGAGATATTCTGGTGCAAAATCATCGATGGTAGGAACTGTGCCCACCTCATCAGTGTCCATGATCAAAGGTGTTTCATATAGCTTCAATTTCTCCACATTCACTACTGATTACATCTACATATAAACTGGTAAGTCAAGACGAAAGGCATTGTTCCCAATCTTCTCCAATATGGTGAATAGTCCATACTGGATTGGCTGCAACTTCTTTCCTTCTCCCTTCATCCTGTCTTTGCTGATGTGGAACCACACCTTGTCACCCACTTGGAATTGATGGTTGACCTGATGTTTATCATGTCAAGCCTTGTAACAATATTGACTCTTTTCCAACTGCTCTTGCACTGCTTGGTGAATCATTTGGATTCACTAAATGAACTGTTGAGCTTTGTCTTTATCATTACGTCCACTAGAGCCATCCTCACTTCCAATGACCATGTCTAAAGGGTCCTTTGGTAGGTAACCAAATCATGTCAAGAATGGTGATTGCTGCGTCGATGAATGCACTACTCGGTTGTAGGAATGTTGTATATAGGGGAGATGTTCATCCCACAATAGCCTCGTAATAGGTGTACCATAGTATAGTTAACAACCTCTATCTGCTCGTTGGTCTGTGGGTGAAATGCCATACTTCTTTTCAGTTTGGTGTCCATCATCCTCCACAAGCTAGTCCAGAACTCCCCAAGGAATTGAGAGTCAAAATCTGACACAATTGATGTGGGTAATCCAAAGTGGACCCAAACATGTTGAAAGAAAAGAGAATCTGTTTCCTCTGCAATAATATGCCTTTTACAAGGCATAAGAATATACATTTTGGTAAAATGGTCAACGATGACATACAAATAGTCATGATCCTTCCTAGACAAAGGTAGACCTCCTACAAATTCCATTGACACACTTTCCCATGGATGACTCAGAATAGGGAGTGGTGTGTAGAGCCCAAGTTTTCTATTAGAGGGCTTTGAAACAGAACACATCACACAACCCTTTACATAACGAATCACAATGTTTTTCATATGAGGAAAAAAACAAAATCTTTGTACATGACATAAAGTATTTTCGACATGAAAGTGTCTAGACACAAGAGAGGTGTGGGCCTCTCGAATTACATGCACTCTTTCTCCTATGGGAATACACAATCTACCAAGGTGATACAACAATTTCCCCTGCAAGTGATAGTTGTCCACCTATGAACCATGGGTTAGTTTTACATAAACATCCTTAAAGTCATCATCGTCAGCATATTGTTCAACATAACTTTCAAAAGACAACGAAGAATTATGCAAAATAATAGAAGCGAAAATAGGAGGGCAAGATAGCATATTAGCCACTTTATTGCTAGTGCCCTTCTCATACTTTATTACCAGATGAAACTGTTGAAGAAAGTCCATCACTTGAAAGGATGAGTTTGCTACAACTTGGTTTGTGACTGAAAGTACTGCAAGGGCTGATGATCTGTATGGATGATGGTCTCCTTGCCGATCAGGTAGTGTTTCCACTTTTTCACACTTTTCACCAAGGCATAAAGCTCCTTGTCATAGGTGGGATAGTTTATCATAGCTTGAGAAAACTTCTCAGAATGGTAAAAAATTGGATTCTTTTGCTGCATCAGTATAGCTCCCATGGCATAACCGCTGGCATCGGTTTCGATCTTAAATGGCTATTGGAGATCGGGTAAGGCTAAGACTGGCGTGGTGCTAATTTTTTCCTTCAATGTTTCAAAGGACTTCTGCTGTCTTCCTCCCCATTGGAAGACCTATTTCACACTTGTCAATGTGTGCAAAGGTGTTGTAATAACACAGAAATTAGCAAAAAATCTCCTCTAATACTGGACTGCACCTAGAAAGCTACAGACCTCAGTTACACTAGTAGGCTTAGGCTAATTTACAATTGCTTCAACTTTAGCAGGATCAATTTTTAATTGACCATGACCAACAATATGACCTAGGTAACCCAAAGTGGTTTTCCTGAGCTCACACTTTGACAATTTTACAAAGAGTTTTTCTTTCTTCAGCACATCAAGCAGTTTCTTTATATGACTTACATGTTCAAACCAACTCTTGCTGAAAACTAGTATATCATCTAAATATATGAGAACAAACTCGTCAATGAAAAGATGAAATATATTATTCATAACCCGCATAAAGGTGGCTAGAGCGTTGCAAAGCCCGAATGGCATTACCATCCATTCAAACAACCACTGCTTGGTTTTGAAAGCGGTTTTCCACACGTCCTACTTTGTAATTTGGACCTAGTGATAGCCACTGCGCAAATCCAACTTTGTGAAATATACAACATTTTTTAATTGATCCAATAAATCATCTATGCATGGGAGGGGATAGCGATTTTTTACTGATATTTGTTGAGCGTGCAATAGTCCACGCACATCCTCCTACTATCATCCTTCTTAGGCACTAGAAAAATCGGTGAACCACATGGAGAGGAGCTCGACCTGATCACGTCTTGGTCCAACAATTCCTGTACTTGACGCTTGATCTCCTCCATTTTTACTGCTGACATTTCATACATGCAGATATTTGGCAAAGGGGTGTCATGCAACAGGTGGATTTCGTGTTGGATTTCCCTTTGTGGAGGTAGTCCCCGTGGCTCCTAAAACAATGCATTATAATCAGAAATTAAGTCCATTAATTCCTATTTATGCTTCCCATCGTAGCCCTGGAACACGTTCGCAAATTCAGTCTCCTTCTCCCTTACAACCATAAGCATGCATGTCTTGCTGGAATTCACTAGCCGTTTCATCTGCCCAATGCTTATGAGGTTGGCGTTAATCTTGTTTTGATGAGAGCGCAATATGTATTCTACCCCATCCTTCGTGATGTGATATGTATTTTGTCATATAGGTAGGAGCTCCCTAATACCATGCCACTGATTTCCAACGGTATAACATCCATCTATACTTCATCTACCAGCTTAGACCAGTCACAAATTTTACCTTGCATTACTGGGTTACATTCAATTTAGCTTTATCATGTATCCATCATAGCGGGTAAGGCTTTGGGTGCAGTTTTGTTTCTAAGCCAAGCTTCTTTACCAGGGATTCTACAATTAAATTTTCTTAGGACCACATACCAAACAGAGTTTCTACTTTGGTATGATTTACTACAACTATGATATGAAATAATTCAATTCTTTTTCTATCATTTGAAAGGGACTCATCTACAAAACTGGTGCTTCCATGTGATTTAGAATCAATAGGAGGTGTAAGGGTACCTTTTGTTCCCACTGCTGTGACCAGCACTTCATCTCCCTAATATGATCCAAGGTCTTGCTGTGCTGCTACCACTATTTTCTGCTTCCCTTTTCCTACATACTTCTTTGGGCGTTTTTCTGGGTGCTGCTTCCAACAGTGATCATCATCGTGGCCTTCTTTCTTGCAATGATTGCAATAAGGCTGCTCTCCCTCTTTGGCTACTGCTGTTTTCTTTTCCTTCCCTTTCCATTTCAATTTAGATTTGCCATTGGGAGGTTTGAACAATGGCTTTCTGGATTGGTCCTCTCTTTCATTCTTGCCCATGTTCTCAACATGAATTTATTTCACACTAGCTGCATCAATAGTGGTTGGTTCAAACAACAATAATGAATTCTAAATATAACTATGCAGTGAGCCAATATACTTAGTTACAACTTCAGGTGTATCTAGTACAATACCCAAATTCAGTTCTTGCTTCCTAAATTCTTCTGTAAAACTCTGAACATCCTACCCTTTTCCTTGCCTTAAATATTTCCAATTCATCAAAGCTTTCTATTTGTATCCTAAGGGATAAAATTGTTCCTTTAATGCAGAACTAAAATCAAACCATGAGGAAAAAAGCTTACCCACATTTTTACTGCTCTGCAATTTACTCTCCCACCAAATGAGAGCTGTGCTACCCAGCCGTAGAGAGGCCAATTGGATTTGCGCCTCATCCTCTACAATTTGCTGAATCCTAAAATAAACCTCAATCTACCTGATCCAATTGTTAAGATTTTCTACATTACTTTCACCATTAAACACAGGAAGATCAAATTTAACATCTAATTAAAAAAAAGGTTTCTTAGTTGCATCCTTTGGATTTCTCTGATTATGGTGGTGAGGGGAAGAAGAACCTTCACCATCAGAAGGAGAAGGAGGAGGTTCTTCTCCATCATTCCCATGTGTTGAACCTTGCCCTTCTAGATTCCTCTCTTTAGCTTTTTCCAGTCTTATAACCAGCTGACTGATATTCTCTGCCATTGAATAGAAAGTATTTCTGAAATTTCACTCCTCTTCAATACGAGCTTCCTCTTCAGCCATGTTTCTTCTCCGAGATGCACGCCCTACCTCTGGATCAAAAGGTTCTAAATTCCCTTCGGATCTTCGAAGCTTGCCTCTTATTAGCATACAAACATGCAATTCACATCTAAAAATCCCTTCTCTGATACCACTTGATCCAAGATGTTTTCTCTTATAGATGTATAGAAAAGAATTGCATATAAAATTGCAGCTTAACACATAAATGTGCACATATGAAAAGAATAAGTAAACACATAAAAGGCACAAAAAGAAGACAACAAGGCTTGATAATGAAGTTCGTCCAATTTGAACTACGTCTCTGGGCCTAGCTCAACAATGGGCAAGCCTTTCTTATTAAATGGCATGAATAAATAGAATTACATTCATCAATCTGTCCACAAAGAGGCTTATACCTCCAATCTACAAGATGACTATGAAATGAGTGCCTGACATGGAGTGGTATGCGGCACCAAAGCTTCCCGCAGGAATAGAAGGGGCTGGAGTGTATAAATTGTTCAAAACATACCAATAGATGCTCTCAACCTCCTGCAAAACAATGTGCTGCCACCAAAACAATTCCTCCTCCCGTGCTCTTTCATTGATCCTCTTTTATAACAGATTTCGAACAAGATCCCATTTAAATCGAGGCTTGCGTGGTGAACTATGGAGGCTGGTAGAGTGGAAGGATTGGCGAGCGTAACCGTTCCTGTAAATGGCCTCCTATCATTTAAAATGATAAAACTTCAAAAATCTTGAAAACACTAATAAATCTGCCCAAAACTATTCACCCGGATTTCAAAAAAACATAAAATTGGGCTTATAATCCATATCGGGTACACGTTGAGGTTGTGAATCGGTATATCGAGGTGTCTCTGTCCTAGTCGTCAGAAATGACCAATCACCAATCGCTGATCACCGATATTGGCATCAACCGATCGTGTTAGTATTCCCCACATATGTCGCCTTGGGTGACCAATAAGGGTTCCGCCGATCTAGCTAATCGTCGAACGCACTATCCGCTCACCAATATCCATATATGTAAGACCTTCAACTGCAAATTTCCTCTGATCTACCGATCCAATCTAATCAGAGATCGGCGATTGAGGGTTCCACAGCCCAAAGACTAAGTCCGCCCATGTGCAACCTCTGATTGCGATTTTGCCTTAAGGCTTAAGAGTCCTTTTTCAAATGAAATTCCTCATTTTCTTAAGGACTGAAGCATCCTTCTTCAGGCAATAACTTCATCATCCGGACTCGAATTGAAGTACCATTTGTGCCGTTGGAATCAAGAAGATGAGATCTAGATTCTAGTCTTGAGTTGACTTCATTCTAGTCACTTTGATTTCTGAGTTTTTCCATGCCATTGTATCTGAAGATCCACCTGGATCAGCGATGTAATCAAATTACAAAATTGCTATGTTGTGTATCTACTTAGACGTAAGTTATGCTATTATGATGGCTTGGGTGATGTCAATATATTTCTTAACCCTTTTGAAAGGGATGTACTAGAGGAACATCTATTCCAATCCTTAGATCTAGGATTGAGAGCTACACCTACAAGATGGGGGGTACACATAGGGATAATTTTGCTGACTAGAAGGAATATCATAGAATGATGTGATTAAGATTTGGCTACACGAACACCACACTCACTGAAAAATACACCGGGAAGAATGATCCACACGAACATTTGGAATGATGGTCTAACCCATGGGGTGAGATACCTCAACCTATGTGGGTGCATATCTTTATTCATACCTTGGATGTTATCCCAAAGAACTGGTATTTAGAGATGAAGCTACAACATGTGATCGCTAATTCGGATTAGATGAAAGAAAATTTCTTAATGACGTTTATTTTTGAAGATGGGTTTGAATACATTGATGAAGCACTTCAAGAAATTAAAGTAGAAATATTCCAAACACCCGTCGAACCTAGCACATGGGTACAACCTAACTAGAGTATGCAATCACAACATGCTTTAGAATGTTACAATTTCATGACAGAAGAAGGTGATGAGGATGCATAGAATATTAATATCCCTGAGTCAAAGGGATTACGCAAAGTTGGTGGACCTAATGCGTAGATCCCTAATATTTCACAACCATGGTCACAAAGAAGGTAAACATTGGTTCCAAGGCAGAACTAAAATTTGCAAACATTGCTGACTATTAGGGTGAAGATACAGTGGATAAGGTAGTTCAATTATTACATGAATATCAAGGTTTATTCCCAACTAAGTTCTCTGACTTGAAAGGGATAGTAGGAGATTTGGGGATGATGAAGATCAATTTAAAACCTGATGTGAAACTAGTTAAGTAGCGCCCGTATTGGTTGAATCCCAAATACAAGGAAAAGGTATGAGAGGAACTCAATAAGATGTTCGTGGCCAACATAATTGAGCCTATAGAAGAATCTGAATGGGCCACTCCTAAGGTGGTCCAAGAGAAGAAAATGAAGGGTGATATCAGGATACATGGAAATTAAACGATGCATGTGTACATGATCCATTCCCTATGCCAGTTACAAATGAAGTTCTCGAGAATGTTGGCAGATAGGAAGCTTATTCATTTACAAATGGATTATGAAGATACCAACAAATTAAGATTGTGTTGGAGGATATAGGTAAGACTACCTTCGCTAAAGAATGGGGGTCATTCTAATATATAGTAATGCCGTTCGAACAAAAAAATTCTCCTGCGATTTTCTCAAGGGTGTTTGTCACAACATTCAAGGAATTCATTCATAAGTTTTTGGAAGTCTACTTCGATGATTAGATAGTGTTTGGGCTGGTCAAAAAACATGTCTCTAATTTGCACCTGATGTTGGATACATGTAGGAAGTATTAGATCTCCTTAAACTTGAAGAAATGAATTTTTTTTGTACCTTATGGAATATTGTTAGGCCATGTTGTCTATAATAAGTGATTTATGGTAGACCCTACTAAGATCGTCGTAATTATCAATCTGGAGCACCCTAGGAACGTAAAACAGCTACGTGCAACATTGGGTCATACTGGGTACTATAGGCAGTTTATTAAGGCATATGCAAAAATCACTGAACCCATCAAGAATTTGTTAAAGAAGGATGCTACATTTTGTTAGGACGATGATTATGAGAAGAGATTGGATAATCTGAAGATGAATGTGGTTACGATTCCAATCCTAGTATTCCCAGATTGGAAGAATGAATTTCATGTGCATGTGGATGCATCTTACACAACGTTGGCAGACGTCTTAACTCAACCAGGGGGGTAGGAGATATTGATCATTTGATCACCTTGGCTAGTTGAAAACTATCTAAGGCATAGAAGAACTACTAAACCACAGAGAATGAAGGATTGGCCATGGTTTATGCACTACAGAAGTTCAGGCATTATCAGTTGGATGTGCACTTTAAGATGTACACGAACCATTTTGCTTTGAAGTACATAGTCAATAAGCCTATGTTGGGGGGTAAAATTTGTAGGTGGTTTCTCCTTTTCCAAGAATATGATTTTGAAGTAACAGTGATGCCTGGGAGATTGAATGTTGGACCAAACCACCTTTCTAGGATCAATAATGGCAAAGAGCCTACAAATATTGATGAAGTATTAATTGATGCACAGATCTTTGCTATCAGGGTTGCGGATGAGAATTTTGCAGATATTATTCAGTTTTTATCTACTAGCATAGCCCCTGATAGTTATATCACACAGCAGAAAAAGGAATTAGTTGTCAGGGCTACTAATTTTCCTGTGATTGCAGGGAAATTATATAAGATGGGGTCGGATGAAGTTTAATGTCGATATGTGCTTGAATATGAAAGACACAATATTATATCTGAAGCATGCGATGGTGTCGCTAGAGGACACTATGCAAGCAAGGATACTACAAAGAAGATCCTATGAACAAGATTATGGTGGCTGACAATACATAAAGATTCCAAGGAACACTGTAGTGTGTGCGATGTGAGTGAAAGGATCGGGAGACCATCGTGAAGCGATGAACTTCCATTAAATCAATAGGTCACATTACAAGCATTTTATAAATGGGAAATTGACTTCGTTCGACCTATTCAGCCACTAGGAAAGAAGACAAGAGCATGTTATATTATCACTGCGACGATGTACTTAACCAGGTGGGCCAAGGGACAACCTATGAAGTATTACACCGCGGACACTGCTGCAAAGTTCATATTAAATTTTATTCTATCAAGGTTTGGATGCCTGAAGTTTATGATGAGTGACCGGAGTTCCCACTTTTTGATCGAAACAGTTGCATCTTTAACTGAGGAATTTTAGATGTACCATCAGAAGATTATGCCATATCACCCCCAAGTGAATGACATTGTCAAAGCTTTCAACAAGATCTTGGAGAATGCCCCAACAAAGGTCCGCAATGTTAGTAGGAATCGTTGGGATGTACACATTCCAGTGGTTCTATGGATATATAGGACTACCTATAAGAAATTGACGGGGAAAACACCCTTTGAACTAGTTTATGGAAAAGAAGTGGACAATAAATAGTTATGCCAATGGAGTACATAGTGCCTAGCCTATGAATCACAATAGTAACAAAGATGGTAGATTGTGATGTCATGGATGAATGCCTAGCATAGTTTCTTACGTTAGAGGAAGACAAATTTTTGGATGGCTTTCATTAGCAGGTACAGAAAGCTAGAGAAAAGGTATGGCACAATCATCACATTAAGCAACACACTTTCAAGAATGGAGATTTAGTTCTTAGGTATGAAAACAAGGTTATCAAATTTTTGGGGAAGTTTCAGATGCACTTACTAGGATTGTATGTAATTAAGGACATTTCAAATGGTGGCACAGTTCAGCTCGCGAAGCTGAATGAGGAATTATTCCTTGGAAGGATTAATGGGAGCAGGTTGAGGATTTATATGGGTGATCCTGCCCCTGCGAAATGAATACATGGCCGCAGGAAAGTCTTAGTGCTTTTTGCATCTCAAACAAAGCACAGGACTCTAAAATACTCTTCTAAGGAAAAAATTTATCGGAGAAAGAAGGTTGTGAGATGTTTTGGAAGCTCGCACAGGGGGAAGATGTGACCAAGTAGCTGCCTGAAAAGGAGGATTACCACGTGGCCTGCCCAGAAAGTGATTGTTGGAATAAAAATAGTTGATTTGAAAGCAATGTTTCCATTAAAAGGAGTGGGGTAGTTTCATTTAAGGTGCTAATATGGGAAAACTACCAGCAAAATCACATTTATGAGGGACATTTGCAGGGGAACAGATAGCTTGAATTTGAATCAGGTTATAAATATCACACCCCGCTCTATAGTTGCACACTTTGCTTCTCGAGAAATTGTTATGTGTTATTGCACTTAAAGAACCAAGTGTATTGCTGCATGTCTAGTTACCTAAGTTGGCCAGAAGTTGAGAAAGAGTTATTGAGGACAGGATTAGGAAAAAACATGATTGCAACACTGTCAGTCCATACTATAGAACCCAGGTGGCCTATTGCCTCCGTGGCAAGAGAGAAAAATAAGAAAAAGCTGCAGTAGCCCCCGATTCGGCAATCACCATAGAAGATCCCAACTAAGAAAAGTTAGAAGGGTAGAATGGATAAAAACAAGCAACCTACAGAGCCTTAGGACTTGGACAATGAAGAGATGAATGTGGGGATTGAAGATATCAACATAGAAGGCGCAGAGCCAATTTCTCAGTTGTCACTGTATATACCACCATAGAAGCCTACTGCCAAAGTAACTAAGCACCCCAACTCTATAAAATTCAAGGTATTCACATCGTTTTTTCCAGAGGAGGTAACTATTGAGGGTGAAGGGTTGGCCTGGGTACCATATCTGAAGATGGAAGATTGTGATTTGGCCGACAATGAGAAATTCCCACAACTGGAACCCAACAAGTACTTGAAGATGGTCTACTATGAGGAAATGGGCATTATAAGACTTGAACCCATATAGTGGGTGAATGGTATTGAGTGCGTAGGGTTTCTCAATATGTTTTATGTCCCATATTTTATCTGAAGCATTATTAGAGTTTTTTTTGTGCTAGTTGTTGGCACTGGTCCATGATGGGTGTCTCTAGCTAGGAGCGCCCATCCCAATTGATGACATGCTAATACAAAGAATAACAACATTGCCATGTTAGGGCATGAAACCCACATATGATTTTGTGTAGAAGTCACGGGAGAAAAATATCACAAATCAAATGAAAAGTTAGTTCACCTTGATCAAGAAATTGTAGGGATATGCCATCAGTTCCATCTCTGATGAAGCTGTGCAGTTCATTGCACAAATTTTGGCAAGAAAAATCATGAGAAAATGTCGTGTTGATGAAGTACTAGCACTAGTGGTATACTTGGCTCTGCAGTGTAGCAAGTGGGTTCAATTCAATTGGGTGAAGTACCTGTGCTAAGAATTCTTAGATGATTGTCGTGAATTATAGGAGGAAGGAAAAGAATTCCACTACACGCAGTTTTTTTTTTTTGCACGTTGATAGTTTGGAGGACACCAAAGGATTCATAGTTCCTTTTGATGGATCTGAAGCTGTGCGAGGCTACCAAATTCGCCTCACTATGGGCAACAAAGGACCCTAACAATATGATTGAAAATAAGACGTTTTATGTAATGTTTGAAATGGAGTTGCGAATGGTGATTAACCAGAAGCCAAGGTTGTCACCAAGTCTCTTCACGGAGTATCGACGCATTACAAATTTTAAGGCTAATTTCCACAATGTATACATCTATGTGAGGCATGATTTGAGGAAGAAATGGATGGCGTTTCCATTTCTGGTCACCGAAGACGATATTAGGTAGCTAGTCCTTTAGTGGCCAATTGGCTAGCTCCTTCTAACATATATTGTAGAAGGTATAATAGGGACTAGTAAAGAAAGCACAACATGGATGAGTAAAGTGGTACAAAAGGAAAAGAAAATAGTCACCATCGACCTAGAAAAGTATACCATGTAAGAACTAGAGCGCGAGAAAGAAGAAGAGAAACATAGAGAAGAATGTGAAAATGGTACCAAAGACCCCTATGTAGACTCAAAGGACATTGACTCTCCCTTTATTGTCAAACGATGACAAAATTTAAGTGCGGGAGGCACATGTAAGAAGCAAAAATCTGATAAGTCCATTGGCATGGCCATGGTCGTCACTGAGGGGGACCTTGACGAAATTTGAGATACTACCAGGTCCACGAATAAAAATATCTGGAGCCACATTGAAGAACAGTATCAGTCTGATTTGATGAAGGTCCAGGAGGGCCTCAAAGAGTTGTAAGGTCAGGCAAGTTAGGTTCAAGTGAGCATGGTGCAAGCAAGCTAGTCTCAAGCAAGCTACAAACCAACGACATTGGGTAGTGTGGAGTCGATACTCACATCAGAGCTCCATGTTGTAGCCCTGCCTGATGGATCCTTACACTTGAATGATGTCTCAGAAATGGAGAGCGCCCAACCACCTAATAATGTGAGTATTAACCTTGTGGCGCTCCCCATATACACATTACATGAGCTACACCAAGGTGTAGTAGATGAGCTTAATGTGCGGGAGAAAAGGGCTCTCACGGTAATCAACAATGCGCAGATCACTAGTCAATAGATGTGCGATGAAAAGAATAATTCTCTTTAGGATCACGATGAGGCAGCTACGAGAAGGGCACAACTGGAGCAGGCCATTTCCAAAGTATGCACCTAGCTTCCCGAGCTCCAAATTTAGTCTCAGCCTGCTTTTGAAGAAAAAGTGTAGTAGCTAGTAGATGCATTTAGAGAATCAAAGGTGTAGGTGGATAAAGTTCACTTCAATATACAGATGCAAATTAGTGAGCTTCAATTGAAGTTGTGGCCCACCACACCACTAGAGATCCGAGAGTAGCCCGAGGCTACCATTAGAATAGATAGGGAAAATCTTGATGATGTAGTCAAGGATTATAGGTAGTTGTTTGAAGAGACTCTAGAACTATGGGCCTCACTGCAGGAGGATCCATAGGTGAAAAAGATTGAAGTCGCCATCTGGGATAAGTAACTGTAGTATGATGAGATAAAGGTAATGGTTAAAAGAGGGCATATCCTTGCAAGGTCACATCGAGATACTACGGAAAAAGATGTATCACTGCATGGATGCAGTTGTGGGAAGTGGAAGTAGGGAAGCTCTCACAGACTATGGAAGGCATGCTCAAGTGTATGCAGCAAACATAGCAAACCATCAGCCTAGCATTAGAAGGACTGATTACGGGAAAATTGGTCGATAAAGTTCAACAGGTAGTAGTACAATGAATGAAGGTGGTTCACCTAGTGAATTCTTCATTCAACAGCTTGAAATAAAAGATCTAAAGTGTACCACTGGAGTGACTCGAGGATGAGTCACATATTTGAATTGGGGGCCTGTTGGGATGCGGTCCCTTGGGTCAAATTTTGATAAATTATTGTAAATTATCTGCATTTTGAGGAGAAGAGTGCACAACACACTGGTCAATAAGAGTCAAGGGGTTTTAGGAAGGTAAAAACCCCTTACATTTTGGTATTGTTCTGAGATCTGCCCATGGTTTGAAAACCATAGTATTGTAATAGAAAAGAGTATATAAAAGGGTGTCGTTGTGAGTCTAAAGAAATAACATAAAGAATAGAATGGGATTTTGATATGTCCTGAGTCTGTACGATCTTTCTGTGTTTTTGGTGAAGGGGAAGACTCCTGCAGCTAAGTGCATGGAGACCTTGGTAAGTTCGATGCTGAGTGCGCGAACCCCTGCAACTATGTGTGCATGGTCTAGAAGGTTTGTATAAGGAAGATCTGAAGTAATAAAGGATAATTGAAGCAATTCTGTGTCTATTTTTATATCCTTGTGTATTTTCTATAATTATGTGCAATCAAATGACATTTATCTATTGGAAATAATACTGAGAGGGGGGGGTGAATCAGTATTAGCAACTTAACAATATTTCATTTCCATAAATAGATTTATATATGCTACTTTTCTTAATGCAACTTGCGTATATACGCAACTGTGTTTCGAGAAACTAACGTATACCTTATAGTCAGTTGATCTTTAATCTATGTATCAGAACCATATAAGCAGTAATAGGTACAATAAAAACAGAGTAGACAATCACACACAAGAACACAAGATATAAGGTGGAAACCCAATGTGGGTGAAAACCACCTGCTGCAATTCGTCTCTATCTTCTTTTAATAAGAAACTTCTTTTTACAATATTTCTATACTGGTGCAGTCTAATACTAGTACGCAGGCTTCTACCTGCAGAGGGCTACAACTTTCCCTCGTTCTCCAACTTCTCCTGGAAGGGAGCTACAACCCCCTTAGCTCTTGTACTAGCTGATGTACTAGTACGTAGGTGCTAACCTACAGAAGGCTACAACCTTCTCTTTTCTTCCAGGGACCACGTTTCATAAATTTTCAGACTGGATCCATCAATAGCATCAATCAAACATCAAAATATATCTGCATCAATCAATCTCCCTTGTACTAACCAAAACTGAATCAAACAATTACTTCGCTGAATGTTGTAACTAGAATACAGTAATAGTACCAAAACCCAAACTAGAACCCAGAAAGCTGCAACAGAAGTAGCTAAAAGATATTTTATGAGACGTACGCTACGTCACTGTGTTGACCTTGCTTGCATACACTGTTATATGAAGGCAAACTTGCATATACACTATTTTGAATTGCCGAACCAGCGTGTATACATGCCTTTGTTATACTGAACCTACGTACAGATCTGTAAAATATGATTTACTCTTTACAACTATTCAAACATCAGTTATACCTAGATCATCAGATTTACAGATTAAGACATGCGCCAATTATAAAAGATCAAAACCACACAAAGATACTTCTCTTCAAGCCTTAAGATCTTGACCCATAAATATAAATTATCCTTCTTCAAGCGCTCAGGTTCCTCCTTGATTCAGACCCAGCTATGCACCATAACCCAATCACCAGTATTCTAGATCTTGCTCTTCATTAGATATTCAATGCTTGAGTGCCTTTGCCTAATAATCTCCTCCTCCTTTTATAGTCTTAGGCCTTACTCAATACCATGGTCCAAAACCACTTAGAAGTAATACCTTGGACCAAATACCAGGGGTCAACACTTCAGTCAAGATACCTTGGATCTATACCATGAGCCAAAATACCAGGGACCAAATACCACGAACCAAAAACAAGTTTTCCAACATGTACGCACTTTTCCTTGTGTGAAAGTGTGTGTATATGCATACGCGCCTTATGAACTTCTAACCCACGTGTATACATGGCTTTTTCAAGGTAAAACTGCGTATCCATCTTTTTCCTTCATTCTATGAGCCTGAATTATGATTTGTCATCTGATTCAGTTGCCATCAAGGACAACACCTGTGTCATAAGGCCAAAACCTGTGTCATAATGCCAACATTATCTATATTTTTTCTTAAGTACTCCGCGAAGATCCATATCTACTGTTATATGTTATTTTATGCATGGTTAGACATTTACGTGAATTTTATAGCTCCATTTAATTGAAAATCACTTGACGTTTAGAAATTTCATGAACAAAGGTTAACGAAGGTAAGATCGGGCTTGAAACTAAAGAAACACCTTAACCCCACATCATATAGCCTTCTAGATGTAGAAGCCTGGTTATGGAATCCCCCAATACTACATCGAGTGAGACTACAGCTTGCATTACGTGGGTTGTTGCCAAAAGGGTTGTTAGTGTAGGGTTTTTTTGGTTAGTGCAACTAAATCTGAACCTCGGTCCAAGACCCCTCAGGCCAACATGGTGAATATGTTGAATAGAATTTATATATGTGTGAATTTGTTTGGAGGGCTGGACAGAGTCCTAATGCCATAATGCTCATTGAATTCCATACTACTTTACAAGATCAAGCACTGTGGTGGTTTATTAAGTGGATTGATGCAAATCCTAACACCACCATGGATATAGTTAAATGATATATTCTTCAAGAATTCAAGTTTCCTCAGTCTAATCAGTAAGGCTTATCAGAATTGTTGGATATCAGGGAGAGGGAGGCAAAATCTACTTGACAGTGTATGTAAAGATTCAAAGATGATATAAGTAAACTATCTTATCCCATTGATCCCCATCATTAGAGATTTTTCATCATCGAGGCTTTGTTACTAATGCTAGGATGATATTTCCGCAACAGAAGATTGGTATGCTGCAAGATGATTTAGAGAAGGTGACACAAATTGATGGAGAGACACCCTTAATATTATAATATAGGAACTTATTCCATTGATCCTACTATATGGGGCCTTAAAATCAAATTTCCAACCTGGCTGAGAAATTGAAAGATATTTCTCCTACGTGGCAAATGAGACCTCAAGTTTGGTGCATGTATTTCCAAGTTGAAGGGCATGATGTCACATAATGGCCATCGTTGAGGTGTCTAGGATTGTATAGCATATCTATGGGACCTCCTGCACTACCACAACATAATATTGGGGTTGTGCATATTTCCTCAACAATTCCTTTTCAAGGACCAACTCAATATTAGGCATTCCTAACTCACCAAGGTATGTCTATGAATGAGTTTTGTGAATTTTTTAGGTCTTTTAGCGATTCACCTCATTTATGTCCTACTTTACATAAGTATTCCAATGTGCCCAAAAACATATTATATGAATTTTGTGGATATCCCACACATTATATAGAACAATTTTGATCTTTAGATACATTAGCTAATCGCTTGGACCGCATAAATTTTTGAATCAATGAAACTCCTTGAGAACGAGGAGGCGAAGCTTCAAGGGGGGGAAGGACAAGAGGGAGAGGTCCAATCAAATGTTATAATTGTGACCAAGAAGGTCATGTTGCAATGGATTATCTAATGTTGAGAATACCTTGGTGTTCACACTATTGGGTGAATGCACATGCTATGAATGATTACCCAAAACTTATTGCTTGTTAGGAGGAGCACAACTGGGTAAAGGGAGCCAATTTGACTCATGTTGAAACTCAAGAACTAGAACCAGTTGTGCAACCTAATATTAACATCATGACCATAGGAGGGAAATGAACCAAGGATAATATTGGAGCTTCTAAGAAACTAACTATTTTAAAGCTAGTGTGACCCAAAAATTCCTATGATTCTAATCAACAAAAATAATATTATCACGATGCAGCTCAACTATTAAGGAAACTAGTTTCTTCACAAAAATTGCAAAATAAGAATCCCAAAACGTCATAGGATACATCTCAACCAATTTTAAAATGGCTTAAGTTATTTCTGCATATTATGAATGAAGAAAAATTAACTAGTTAGTTGTGTAAGAAACTAAAAGCAATTATGAAGGATGATCCATTCTCAGAAGAGACTATTTTTGCTAATCTTCCTAAAAGGCATTTTAGGAGGGCCTAGAGAAGAAAGAAGAGAACATGAAGAGAATTCCAAGTTGATGAATATATTTTTGGATACTAAATCAAGGAATCCATGTTAGATCATGACTCACATGTGAATATTTTACCAAGGAAAACTTGGGAGGCATTAGGGAAACCAAGGATAGTTTTCTCCCCAATTCAGCTATGAATGGAAAAAGAATATTTTACTTTTCCTATCAGAATATTACAAGCTATTGAGGTTGATATTGCAAGTGCTAAAACCTATGCATATTTTGAAGTAATATACATTATGGGTGACAAAGACCCATACCTAACTTTATTGGGAATTGAGTGGGAATTTGAAAACTATGTAGTCATTGATCTCAAATGGAAACCATGACCTTCAATGTGGATGGAGTTTGGGTTATAAAACCATTGGATCCTATTTAAACCTCAAAAATTGCTGCAATAACATGGGGGGAAAACCACCGGGTCAGGGACTTGAATACCATCCCTTATCCATTTGGAATAGTGGCTCTGACTGGATATAATGGGACAAGTTTCCCAATAAAAATATGATAAGATGGAGAGAGATTTTATGACCAAAAACTAAGTGGCAAATGGGGTGGTTTACAAACTAGAATACATGTATATTAATATATTTGTTACCCATGGTTTACTTATGTTTACAAGATCTAGAATAATTGTCCTTAGTGTATGATAATAAATATTGATCAAACAGTTACATAAATGAAAATATTTTAAGATAATTATTTTGATTAAATAGTTGATCAAAATAATTGAAGAAGAATATATGGCATCAAAGAACGTTGAGTAATTTCTCATATATGTATTAAGGATGAAAATTATAACATGTTCAGAAGTGAATTAATATAGAACTGCATTAAAATAGTTACATATAACAAACAATATAAAGAGAAATCACTATCCATTCATAAACAAAAAAATATACAATGATAAAAGTACCCGATGTATATGACTCTGCTCATGAAATAAATAGCTCCAGTCGAGTCTTTTTCATTAAGATGGTTTCAAAAGTACAAAAGTGCAAGCTTCCAAAGACTTCTTTACAAAACTTTAGGACTTTGATCTGATGGTTCTACTAAGACAAACTTCAAAAGTACAATAGTGCAAGCTTCCAATGTTTTTCTTTATAAAATTTGGGGACCCTTTCTTTGTAGACATGAAAGGGTTTATATAATAAAAATAAAGTAAAAAAATATACATTACATGAAATTTCTGAGGAAGTTAAAACAACTCTTCTTAAACTAAGTGAAAAAAAATATAGAAATAGAAATTGTTGAAATTACGAGCTCAAGAACGCAATTGTGTTTATTCTTTCATTCGCTATCTGAGCTTGTAAATATCCATCATTGGCTTAAATTTAGGAGCATTACATGTCCTCACGTGTAGCTATCTTATATACACTTCATCTGAAAGCATAAGAAGCATATGGGTGGATGAGTCAGCAAGGAAGCCTAGGATTGGCCACTAACTGTGTGGCTTCACTAGATATTTCCAATACACTTCCTAGTCGAGTTTCGTCACCTTTTTAATCTCCTCTTCCCTTTCTTTTCAAGTCTCTTACCATTGCCTTTCCATGAACATGATATCAAGGAAACTACCAAGTGGGAATTCTTGAATCAGGTTAGCATTGTGCAATTCATCATTGATAGTTTCAATGATATTATTTGCAACATCGGTTGCTCTCGAGACTGCTCTTTATGCCTATTAAATTTGAATATCCCAATTAGTAAAGAGGATTTCCTTGTATGATTCCTCTATTCTAGGAATATATTTTGTTTTGCCTTCTAGAGTATCCTACCATGTTATGAATGCCTAGATTTTATCATCAAATCATTGAAGGTCACCCTCATATTGGATGATTGATTCATCAGTGAATCACTTGCAATACACAGTGGATTGATGATAGATAATTTTTGACATAACTTTGCTTGTTGGATTGATAACAAATTGTTTAGCTCAAATTCTTCTTTTATAAAATCCTCCACTTTAGGGCTTTCATTCAACTGATCAAGTCAAAACTGGAGTTGTTGTATTTGGACATCCTTAGTACTAGTCTTTTCCTAATATTGGAGCTTTAATTGATCAAAACTCTATTGTACTTGAGACATTTGTGTCTTTATTTGATGATAAATACTTTTTCTTTCTTCTTCCAACTACTTCTGTAACTGTTGAATTCTTTCTTTTTTCTCTCTAACTAGTTGTCTAACCTCAAAAGCATTTTCAATCATAGCAGATGCATAAGCACATGAAAACTCAAATTCTCTGAATGATCAATGGGAGTATCCTTCCATAAAATATCCATAGGTACATCACTAGGAATGACTACTGAATATGGTTTTGTTATTCTCCTTTTCCTTTTTCTTTTCACCACAACCTGATGTTTGGGACTATATAAGACAACGAGAGGAGGGATTTCCACTTTGAGGATGATTTCAGATGAAGGGAAGGTCAAGATGATCTCAACTTCCTCTGTAGTGACATCTTTATCGGTAGCCGTATCAGTAAACGAGCTTTGTCCAGTGTTTTGGGGTGTGCTGAATGTTTTCTCCATTTCAACATATTCTTCCCCTTGTTGTCCTCTAAGTTTCTGATCAAATTGTTTCCATACTTCATCCACTTGATTCTTGAAGGGAGATTCATTAGTATGTACTTCTATAGATTTATCTTCCAATTCAATATCCTTGGAAACCTTTTTTGATTTCTGTTCAGAATTATTTTCTGAGCTCTTCTCTTAATTCTCCTCTAAGTTTTTCTCTGACTTATGCTCTAAGCTTTGTTCTAATTTTTTCTCTAAGTTATGCTTTGAACATTATTCTGAGACATTTTTTTATTCTTGATCTGAGCCCTGCTCTAAATCCATCTCCTCTTGGATAATCGGTTGAGGGGTCATTGACATATCCAAAGGGACATTTTGTAGTCTTCTTTCTCTGTATTTTTGGAATTGAGCTAGCCTTTCTAGATTTAGTTTTAATGTGGCCAGAGGATGTACTTAGGAAAATCATTCAAAACAAATAGGTTTTCATATTCATCATCTTCATGACTTAATTGTCTAATTTTCACTTGGGCAGTGAGATTCTATGCAACTTGGTTAGGATCAAACTATTTGCCAGGAATGGTGGAAATTTTATAACATGTAATGTTATCAATTTCAAGCACAACATGCTTGAAATCATGTATAGAATAAACACCACATTTGATGGGGAATGAGGGCCAAAGAGATTTCTTGGATTCCTTTAGGGTCTTTGTTATTCCATCCCCTATAGTTTGATAAGAAATCTCCCTAGCCAGTAGTTTATTCGAGACATACAACGAAAGAACATGAGGAGGTGCTAGACTTCCATAGACTCAAACATAGGTAAAAATATCTTCTCCAAACCACCTACCTATTGCTATCAAATCAATTCTGGCCTCATCAGACAATCTTGGGGCTCTTTTGTAAAGTCTCCATGAAATGTGGAATTGGAGTGCAAATCTCATAGGATTCAAAGGGGCTTTAGTCCTTTAAGTTGGTAAGTGATAGGAAGGTTTTGAAACTCACCCCTAGTCCACAGACCATGGTATTGTAAGAAAATTGATATATATAGATGAGTCATAGCGATTCTAGAGAAATAACTAAGATAGAAGAATATTGGTTTGGGCAAGAAGCTAAGGAAGGAAATGTTTGTTTCCTGTACTTAGGTGAAAGGTGAAGACTCATGCAACTGAGTGTGTAGAGACCTTGGTAAATCCACAGGCTGAGTGCACGTGCCCCTGCAATTGAGTGCATTGGGAAAATAAGTCTGTACTTGAATGATTATATTTAGTAAAGACAATTTTGAGCCATTTTGGATGCATCTATGTGTTATTTATTATTTCCACAAGTATCTGTAATTTCACTCTGTGTTATGATTTATATGAATTAATACTTATTTTTTGCATGAAAAGAGTAAATTTGTAATATTTATTCATGTTAAGTCTAATAAAGAACCTTCATGAAGATCTGGAAGTTGTTTAAGTGCATTTACATTAATTTTATGTTCATAAGGGTTAAGGGTGTGTGAAAGTATATCTAAGCCATAAGGACTGAAGTAACCTATCACACAGGCCTCTAGATGCATAAGTCTAGCTCTATCATCCCCCAATACTGCTTCGGGTGAGACTGTAGCCTACGCTACGTAGGTTTTTTCCGAAAGGGCCAACATTTAGGGTTTCGTTGATTGGCACGGATAATGCTGAACCTCATTCAGGACCCATCATGCCAACAAATGGTTATGTTGTTGGGACCAAGACCTATCTAAGGAATGTGTGATGTCGAATAAGTGGTTCCCTATTAAAAAGAAAATCAAAAAGTGGATCAATCGAAAGTTGCATGCATTTGCAGCTCAGGAGAATAGAAATCCATTGTTATCCAAGGAATAATGGTTGAATAAATACCTATAAACAAATGAGACCGAAGCCTTCTTCTGTTTATTTCCTTGCGAGTTACACGAGTGGCTATCTAGGTTAGCAAATAGTCAAGGTACATGGAAGCTTGATGACCCTATTGTGTGGACCCTAGAGCTGGTGAAGCACTTGGAAGCTTAAAAAAATAACATTGTGTTGGCCGTTGATCACTGGATTGATCATATCTTAGGAGGATTCATCACTGAGCTCGCGATCGATACGAGCATCAGCTATAGTGAAGCAAAGCGTAGGTTCTTCAGAGGACTAAGAGGTAAGTACTTAAAACATCTAAAAAATTGTATTAGGATGTTCTTGTGTGAAAAATAGGTTATGCCATTACATTTATGTTTGAGACTACGTGAAGCGAAAAACCCTTCAGAAGGAATGAAGAATCTAGCTCTGAATATATTCCACTACTAGGATCTTCTCCTAGTGATGACGAAGGAACTATTCTGAAACCACTACAGAGTGTGCTGCAGATAGTAAGTCAAGTTATCCCGGGGATACCCCATCCATCCACTCCACCACCACCTCGACCTCCACCACAAACACCTACACCTCCACCTCCACCTCCACCTCTACATCAATCATTCAACATGGCAAACACGATGAAGATGTTGATATTTAAAGGGGTGGGAAGTGAGGACCTTGAACAATTCTGGTTCATCGTGGATGTTGTATGGAATTCACAGTAGATTACTGATGATAATACGAAGAAAGAATAGCTGGTCACAATGTTATAGGATAGGGAATTGACATGGTATATCAAGTCTTGTACAAATCAATCGGGCACGACGATGGTAGAGACTCAGCAAGCACTGAACAAAGAGTTTAAAAAGCCTAAGTCTTAGGTGCAGTCTGTAACAGAGTTTAAGGAAATAAAAAAGAGGGTAAATAAGTCTACTTGGGACTTCAATAAGAGGCTAATATGAAGATCATGGTTGATCAACATAGAGGCTGGTAAATTGCTTTGCTATTGAATCATCTAAGATTCCCCTTATGATAGCAGAAGATAGGAACACAAGCAGAGGTTTTGGAGATCACGATGAGGTTGGAAGCCTCACCAATTTAGGATATGAATGTTGGAGTACAACAGCTTCACTCGTAGTTGGCAAGCCTACAAATGGATTTGCAGAGCTTGAAGACAGGGAAGGAGGCTAAGTTTGAGGTGCACAAAGAAGTCTAGTGCATAAAATGTGAAGAAAAGGGACATGATAAGGATCACTTGCTTGTTTATCAAAATTATGTTATTGGAGGTGGTTCTATTCCTTTGAAACCTAAGAACATTACGGGCCGAGCACATGAGTACCCTTATGGTGCACTATCTGCCAGATAGCTGGGAGGGATGAGACTGACCATTGTTACCTCTTGCAAAAGTTTGTACAGACACCACAACAGTTGTTTTGTACCTTCTGTAAATCTATTGGGCATGATGAGTGAAACTGCCAAAGCTACGAATTAATGATGGAGCGAATGCCTACCTATCGAATGCAAGCTAAAAATCAGCCTCAAGATTAGGGCACAGGTGAAGCGTGCAGAGGATTCCAGGGCCATGGAAGAGGAAGAGGCGGAGGGGTTGATAGAGGTCATGGATAAATCATTTGTTATCTATCCAACCTTCTATTAATAGGTTATCTATCCATCCTTCTATTAATAGGTTCTCATTTTCTTGACTCTCTCTTTCTCAAAATGCAGATCTCATTACCCTGATGATGGACTCACCTAGCTAGTCCGAAACGTTGGTTTCAAAATTGCTCACAGGTTTTTCCATTAATTAAATACTCTTCAAGCCTGTATGGAATCTCTCTTCAAAATCATTTGTTATAATTGTGGTGAAGCAGGTCATTTTGCATGCGACTATCATAAGCCAACACATCCATCCTGTCAGTATTACAGACAATTTGATCATGTGATAGAAGATTGCCCGGTGTTGATAGCTAAGATGTAGGAAAAAAATACGCAACAACCCATGCAAAACATACAAATGATGAAGGTGGAGCCTCACGAATAGGACCATAGCATTAATATCATGAAATGAAGTGGTATTTCCACGAGAGAAGATAAAGGAAATCAACCAGAAACTAAAGGATGGGTATGAAAGGCTAAGAAAAAGAGGTCGGACTTGATTTCAACAAGGCCAAAGAAAATTTTATGTAATCCAAGAAGAGATTTGCAAAGGTTTCTACGTCAGGAAGTCAGCAGAAATCGGCTGGAAACAATGAAGTGCAGGACGTGGATCCCTCGCTATTGGTTACTTTTCTTAAAACCTCTATGAAGTTGTTGTAGGATAGGAAGGCCATGGAAGGGCTCTAGGATCTAATTGAAAATTGTATGGGTAAAATCAAGACTCCTCCCGAACAGCGCATGGTGAGGAAATTAGGTAAGCATAAAAAATGGATAGGGCATGAAATGCTGATGACCACGTAGATTGGAGAGTACAAAATGGATCAAGTCATCCTGGATTTGGGATTTGATGCGAATGTGATACTGAAGAAGACGTGGGAAAGGATGGGGAGACCTACACTACAATGGTCTCCTATACATCTACACATGGCCAATCAATGGAATATCATTCTATGGGGCACCTATATGGGGTAATAGTAGACATTGAGGGAGAAAGCGCTATGGACGACTTTGAATTAATTGAAGTAGTGGATGACAACAATCCTTACCCTGTGCTATTAGGATTTGATTGGGCCTTCAACATGGATGAAATAATTAATATGAAAAAGAGAAGAATGAATTTTGAAAGGAAGGCACTCTAGGTTATTGTCTCGTTGGATCCTACTGAGGGAATGCGTTATAGTGAACCAGACTGTGACTATGAAGAGGAAGACAATTTGGATCAAATTTACAACATCACTACACACGATCAAGATTGGATCAATCCCATTACAAATGGGCAAATTACGTGGGATAGAGATAGCTCCTATACCTCAGATTCAGATCAAGAACTTGAGCATTGGAAGAATAGGTTGCATGAAGTTTCAATGCTACATTGTAATATGATGAAAAAATAGCTTTAGTGTGTATGCACGGAGGTAAGAAATATTCCTCATTATGATGTCTTAGATGATGTTAGTTTGTTTCTAGATAAGTTTGAAAGGAAGGTGCTAGAAGAGCATCAGTTCTAGGCTCTTGATCTTGTGTTGCGCGCTACACCTGCCCGTTGGTGGGGTAATCATAAGGGTAGCTTTGTTTACTGGGAGGAATATAATTGAATGATGAAGTTAAGGTTTAGGTACATGAATACCTGCCTGAAAGAGAAATATTCAGGCAAGGAAGATCTGTGCGAGCATTTAGCATGATGGACTAGAGCTTGGGGGGAGGATCCTCAACTAGAATGTGTACATATCTTTTGTCACACCCTAGATACTATTCCAATGAATTGGTACTTGGAAACAGAGCTACACCATGGGATGAATGAGTGGGATGTCTTGAAGGAAATTTTCTTATTAACTTTCAGCTTTGAGGATGGATTGACATGTATTGATGAAGTGCTCCAGGAAATTAAGGCCACGATCTTCAGGACGCATCAGGAACTGATAGACTGGGTTCAGCTAGACTGGAATACACAACTGCACTATGCATTGGAATGCTACAACATGGTTGTTGGCTTATTGGGGCCTAACCGAGGTTCAGAAGTGTTTTTAACCAAAAAAATAGTGAAACTACCATCCCTCTCAGCAACAGTCTGCAGAACGAGAACTAAGGTCTTACCTGAGGTAATATGGGAGGGTGCAGGAACCAGGTTTCCGCACCCTAGGGATGTCTTGATGAGATCTAGAAAGTTCGTGAACCGACCCTACGCGCTGCACTACTTCCACACAGCTGTTTATTCAGTGCAAGTATCATCGCGTAGCTTGGATAACGAGCATGCACGTTCTTTACCCTTTATTGTGCTTTTATGGTTATAGATCGTGAATTAAATTAAGTGGGCCCGATACTTTCAGTTATTATTCAACATAAACAGACATGCGCGCAACCATAAACTGTAAAAGATGCATAAATATATAACAGAAGCATAAACATACAGATGCACAATATTTCAAAACCAACTTATCTTCTATTAATCTTTCGTTCCAATTACAGTGCAATTCCTACCTTGCACACTCAGCTGCAGGTGTCCATGCACACAGCTATGGACTCTACTAGCCCTCCACGCACATAGCTGTAGAGCCTCTATTTATTACTATGACCCAAGACTCAGACTTATTGACTCAGAGTGAATATTGTATTCAAAAACCCATATCACTTAAGATCAAATCTAAAAACTTCCTTCTACCCTTAGAGCCTCGCTCTATTTATACATTCCCATGGTCCACAGACCATGGGTAGGTCGACACATTCTATATTAAATTACAATATTTTAGGGTGGACTACCCTAGACTCTCGAGCCCCACGCCTGCATTTTGCAGGGTATTTACATTACATTGACCCAAAACTTGGCTTTAAGCCCCATAACCGTTACACGGGGATCGCTACCCAACAGGCCCCCAACACAATCATCTTGATTCATCTCAAGTCACTCATCGGTGTGGTGAGGCACGCTACCAAGGCTTCCGATCCACCATCCCTATGAGTGACACACTACAATATGTTGTTGCATCCTTGTCTCCTGCAATGCTTCTTCAAGCTCTTGCTCCATTACCTCTACTAATTCGCTTAACTGTTGTTGCTCATTTTGCTCTGCTAGGTTAACCAAAAGAGACCCCTCATAAGATTTTAGCTCTAGCTGAGATGTCAAATTCATGAACTATTTGTGCAAGAGCAGCAAGCTTGCTATCTTCGGTCCAATATACTAAATGTTTGTTGAAGCTTGTGTTGCATGTTTGCAAGAGAGTTGTTGTTGTCCATGAGGTCCCAATCTTCAATTTTCGTCGTGGGCATGTGGCCCAGGGACGTACTTTTCAAAAAAATGCCGCCTTTTGTCCCAGGATTCAACATCTTTCCCTTATCTTTCATAGATCGCTTACCAGACCGCGGGTATCGTGGTGACATCCTGACTGGTCCTGCTACTTGTCTAGGAATTCCCTCAGCGCGGTGGACTTGGCTATCGACATTACGTTGTCCCAAAGATCCTGCGTCTCTTTTGGCAATGTTGCAACCACTGGGCTTACTCTCAAGGCGTCAAAGTTCGACGAGCCCATACCTATTGGATAGCACAATAACTTAACTCTCAAGATGCCACAGTTTGTTCAGTGGATGACCAGCTGTGATTTATAGGTCTGTTGAAATTCAAATTCAACCGTTCCCCCCTTTTCTAGCTCATTAATGCTATATTGGCAGAAGATCGTTTCAAATCTAGTTTTGACTTAATATCTTAATTTCCCACTACCCACTCCTCTTCATCGGAACTCTGACATCTTGTCATGACTAGTGATAGCAATTGTCCCTTTCTAGCCTGTCTGCATAGCAGTGTAGCCCCTTATGTGCGACCGCAATCGCTTTGACACACTGGCCCTACGTGGAACCTCTTTTCTGCAAGCTCTCCTGCAGGCTCGTTTATTGTATTGCACCTTCTTTCAACTGCTTGGAGCACTGAGTTTGTGCTTCTTATAGATAGTTAGGTGGTCGCACCCCCGGTGCGAGGCTTTCATTTCCTTGCTAGACTGAGCTGCGGGCACCCTTCCAATACCCTTGTGTCCAGTAGTGCGTCGCGTTATTCTTTGTATGGCAGGCTTCCCTATTTAGTAAGGTCCGGTCGCAACCATGATAGCAGGGTCACAACTCTTTCTAATGCAGTAGTAGAGCCGGCGAGACTTGATCCCATCTTGCTTAGTTTCTCGCAGCCCACTTGTGTGACTTCAGTATTTAGTTTGCTGATTTCTTTGTCCAATGTCGCACTTCTCTTCCTCAGTCATGCCCACTCATCCTCGAGTTCATGAAGTTTCATTCTCCCTCCCCGAATGGCTTCTTGCAGCTGCCTAATTTCTTTACCCTAGTCCTCGCATCCTATCCCCACTGCGGGAGCCGTGGTTTGGGGATTCTTCTCTGTCCTCCTGGTTTCCTCTCTTCTTATCATTGTTGGGGTCATTTCCACGCTCTGGCTTTTGCTTAGGGTCCTATAGGCCCATTGAACCATTGGTACATGCAAGTCCCAATCCGTTCATCCCGCCTGGTAAACCCTATTCATGATTCCGCATAGCTTAGTGAATGTTCTGACGTGGGGTATTTGTGGTGTGCATCGCTTTTACTGCTGTGTCGGGTTTTGATTTTCTATTCTTAGCTCGAGATGTGCTTGCACAACACACATCTACACCCATCATAATAGGTGGGTGTGAAAACCACTTTGCCATGGCTTCCTGACTCGCGTTTGACTTTGGGGACTTCCAAACCATAAGTGCATCCATCTTTAGCATTCGCGCCAGCTCCCAATATTCTTCTGGTGTGTCTTCCACCAACATAGGGGTGTCACGTGCAATGCCCATTCCATCGCACCGTACCATTGCTGTTCTGGCACTACCCTTTCGAATTTATCTAATAATTTATCCATGCCTGTTTCCTCATCATATGTTGGCAGTTCCCTTGCTTCAGTCGTCATGCACTGTAGTGATCTAGTCATCATGTTGCAATTTAGCATTGTCACTTCGTGCAACTAGTTCTGCCAACATTCTATTTCTTCATCTGAATCTAATGTACAAGAATTGTCATACTCCCATGAGATTCTCCCATCTGCAGTCGGGTTCACCCGATCCTGATCTAACGTCGTTATCTGGTAAATGCAATCTAGCTCATCGTTGCTGTCATGATCGCACACAGGTTCAGTGTAGCGCGCTCCTTTGGCTGGATCTAGTGGAACTACTATGCGTAGGGACTTTTTCTCGAAAATCATCTTTCGTTTCTTCAGGTTGATGACTCCATTCATATCCGTGGCCCAGTCTATTCCTAGCGATGCGAGGTAAGGGTTACTGTCATCCACAATCTCTATTACCTAAAAGTCTGTCTGCGTGCTCGCACCTTTGATATCCACTGTTACTGTGATGCAGGAAAGTGTTCCCTCTGTGGAAAGAGGCAACCCCTCTAGCCCAAGAGTGGGTCTAGTCACAAACAAGGACAAATCAACAATAGCCTTCCTTAAACAGTCATAGATGGAGGCCTACCTCAACCGGTGGTCGATGGAGTTCCATTGCACTACTCCAGCTTCCTCTTCCTTCTCCTAACGAGTGATCAACCTGAAACAATGCAAAGGAAATACAACAAAGCATGTAACCAGAAAACAACAATGATCTGTTTACTCACAAAGTCAAGAAGTCATGAGCTATCAAGTACATTACATACAAGACATAGGAAAACATCATTGGTTGTATTAATAATGAAATAAGAGTAAGCTTACAACCAAAGTCTTGACGTCACAAGCCTTCTCAGAGGGATCCAACTAGCATGTTCCTCAAGCATTCACTCTTTGAAGATGGATCTCCCAACATACAAGTCTCTCTCACTCATAAGTTTTATACAAAATTAAGGTCACTTTATAGCCTTCCACAAGCTATCAACAATCCCACACTTGTCATACTCAAACCAGCTATCTAGCAAACTCATAAACACTAACAGCATTGCTCAACTAGCCAACTATCAGAAACTAGCAATGCATAGCAATGGTGAGAGTTTAAATAGGAGAAGGAGTCTCCATGAAAGGTGGAAGAGTGAGCTTATCCCAAAGGAAGGTAGCACAATTGATTGAACTGCCATGCCAGATAAAGAAGGGCGATACAAACTATGCCAACAACTAGGTCTGGAACCATTTGGAAGGCCGACTGTTGGAACAAATTCACCCAATATGGATCATCGCGGGGGCATAACTAAGCTATAATGCTAACATCGCTAGTGAGTAATGTAGCTAGTCATATCATTGCTAAATATAATAAGTGACCTCGTGCTGGGACATGAAATCAGACCATCGCGGGAATCAGATATACTTCCGCGCTGGTAGTGCATTTGGACCATTCATGAGTGCCCTTCAGCGTGTATATTTAGTCCATAATCGTGATGAGGCAAATAAATTAGCAAAAGTGGGTCATTTGGCAGCACAAGAGAGCATTTGAGCATGTTTGACTTGAACACATGACACAATAGAAGGACTGGAGTGAAGATAGTGACAAATTACTGTGTAATAGATGCCCCATAAAGTATGAAGCCCAAGAGAGTGGGAGGGGTGAAATGATTTACGAAACTGACTGAGCTGGAAGACCATCTGGAAGAACCCGCATGAAAGTACAACAAATATCTCTGATGATGAAATACATGTAGTCTAGGCATGGGCGCAGCCATCCAAAATACATACGAACTAGGTCTGTGATATGGACACAACCATCCAGCTAATGAGACCATGATAATGATAAAGGTATGGTCACAGCCATCCATGAAGACTCAGGTATGGTCGTAGCCATCCATTAATGAGTCATGTAATCACGAACCAATCCACGCAGCCTAAACATATGCAATCTAAGTTTGGGGTCTTGAACCCAACTGATCATAGTAAAAATTCTAGCACATGAATAGATGTGTTAAGGTCGAGCATGATAGAAAGTCGCTTGATTCCAGTTAATGATGAAAACCATTAACAAGCGCAAGAGAAACCACCAATAATGCCAATGGTTCTCAAGGTACTAGCTAGCACAATCCATGAAGTGTGAAGAAGGAGCTGAAGTCGAACACTCGTGGAATCACTCAATCGACGACCAATGATGAAATTTGACCATCAAGTGTGAAGAACTTGCCATTGAGGCATGCAAGCTCTAAGGTACTGTGAAGCAGGAAAGTGTTCCCTCTGCAGACAGAGGCAACCCCCCTAGCCCTAGAGTGGGTCTAGTCACAAACAAGGACAAATCAACAACAATTCTCCTTAAATAGTTCAAGTTGGAGGCCTACCTCAACCGGTGGTCGATGGAGTTCCGTTGCGTTGCTCCAGCTTCCGCTTCTTTCTCCTAGTGAGTAATCAACCTGAAACAAAGCAAGGAAATACAACAAAGCACATAACCGGATACAACAAAGAACTATTTACCCATAAAGTCAAGAAATCATGAGCTATCTAGTACATTGCATATGAGACATAGGAAAACATCATTGATTGCATTAAATATAAAATAGAGTAAGCTTACAACCCAGGTCTTGACGTCACAAGCCTTCTCAGGAGGGTCCAGCCAGCATGTTCCTCAAGCATTCACCCTTGAAGATGGATCTCCCAATACAAGTCTCTCTCACTCACAAGTTTCACACAAGATCAAAGGCACTTCACAACCTTCCTCAAGCTCTCAAACAATTCCACACTTGTCACACCAGCTACCTATCAAGCTCACAATACTATCAGCAACACTCCAAAGACTAAGAATTCCAAAACTAGCAGCTCATAGCAATGGTGAAAGCTTAAATAGAAGAAGGAGTCTCCATGAATGGTGGGAAGATGAGCTTATCTCCAAGGAAGGTAGCACAAATGACGGAATAGCCATGCCAGAGAAGGGAGGGCGACATAAACAAGGCCAACAACCAGGTCTGGAGTTATTTGGAAGGCCGACTGTTAGAACAAACTCGCCCAAATTGGATCATCGTAGGTACATAACTGGTCTGACGCGCTGACATCACTACTGCATAACAGAGAAGGTCATGTCATTGCAGGAAAATACAAGCAACAGTTGCGTTGTCATATGAAAATCGACCATCGCGGGAATCACGTGTACTTTCACGATGGCAGCACGCATTGACTGTTTTAGAGTGCTCATCAGCGCGTTTATTTGGAAAACATACGCGATGATGTAGAAACTTTCGCAAAGTGGGCCATTTGGCAACATCAGAGAGCATGAGCATGAATGATTTTGGACTCATGACACAGTAGGAATACTGGGATGAAGGCAGTGGCAAATTACTGTGTAACAGGTACCAAAGGGGATCTCTAGATCAATCTCCTGGATAATGAGCTGATGTTGACAGGAGACGACCCATCACAGGAGGATCATAATGTTTCCCCCATCAATGACATGAGATAAGGAACAAGTGGCAGATGGCGAAACAGAGTATCAGAGGAGGAGGCAAGGGTAGAAACTGCAGAAGGATTATACTCTTGAACATGTCGGTGACACGACTCCAGAGGGTGGTAGCATTCAAGGGATCAGAGGCTCAATGGAGATGGCGTGAATCAAATTGAATGAGGCGAAATGGCAACCCAAACTTGCGGAAGGCCAAATGACAATGTATGGATTCCCCAACCCGACAAGAAGCAAAAGTGTCGATGTTCAAGAGTGACTAGCTGCCATAGACAATCAATGATAAACCCGTTGTTGAATCCAACCTAGTAATAGTTTAATGAGCCCTAGGAAGGAGAAGCTCAAGTCTCGTCATGGTGATGAGTCCAATGTCATCAGGGTTTAATGAGTCTGACATAGGTAAAACTCAGAGACTTTTTCATGTTTAGAGAGTTTGAAAAAGAGAAAGAAAAGAAAACTCCAGGGGGGTCCTTTTTCGTAGATTTGTGTCTCTTGAGCCCAAAAAGGTATAAAATGATACTCGAAAGAACCGCCCAACCATTACGATCGAGGAGTACTTTTCGTAACTAGTGACTTTGACCCAAAGAAGTAGAAAAGCCGTTGAAATCACGTCATTTCATAACCAATAACGAGCTTGAAACGACAAAAGCTCGACAATCTTTTCATGTTTACAAGGTCTAAAAAGAGCTTAAAGGCGACCGCCTCTTATTTCTTTTAACGAGTCAAGAGGAACAACTCGACTATCTTTTCATTTTTCAAGTCGGAAAAGAGCGTTAACGATGACTTTACGGATCAAGTGTACACAAAGCTGACATAGCTCCACTACCTGTAGCTTTGCACAAAGCACGTCAAACATAAACCAATTTGACATAAAATGAACAATATATGTAGAAACATAGTTAAAAAACCAAATTTTAATTAACCATATGATAAAAATAAGAAAAACCCACACTTACAAAATATAATTTTTTTAATTTTCAAAAATTGCTATAAAAGGGGGGTAATTCATTCATTTTTACCATTGGTACTGTTCATTTCACCTTGGAGCAATTTGGAGCACCAAAGTTGGCGAGCTGATTTCGGCCCCATTCGTCCACCATTCATCCTGAAACTTCTTCTAGGTAGATAGACTTCATCCTGCGCTTCAATTCAGTGTCTTTTTTTTTTACGCATTTTGACGTTAGATGTGTTAGTTTAGGCAGATTTTTTGAGTCGGGCTCCGCCACTCAGTCACCGCGGGTATACCGCTCGGGTCCGCGATGACCGTAAATATTTACATATAACGTTCTCTAATCATCACGAGACAGTGATGTACTTTTGCGATGACTGCGAGAAAATAGAACTGGCAACCTCGTGTCATTGCGTCTATTTTAAAAACAGACGCGATGCCGACGCAAAATTATGTTTTTGTGCAAATTACGCGTTGAATTTTGTAAACGAAGTTTTAATCCATTTTTTCTTGTCATGCAGGCCATAATGGCATTTGTCTGGCAGGAACGAATGCATGATGATAACGATATGGAAGCTTTTGCTTATGTTGGGTGTCGAAATGCATTACGTGCATGCAGATTTCTAAAATTCTTCCTTACTCCACACCTTCGGTCTCAACCCGATTTATTGGAGCTACTGATTTGTGCCTGGAACCCAACGGATGGGAAATTCATAATCCGAGGTCGAGACATTGAATTCGATGCCACAGACATATATTTCCTGACCGTGTTATCTCGTCGTGGTGAGAGGCCCATTCTAGAGGGGCAGCAACCCGGGGGTGATTTTCTAGAGATGTTGATGGCTCAAGTGTGCCCACGAGCATGCAAAACGAGGAGCAGGAAGGTGGAAATCCCAACAGTGGAAGAAATAGTTCTTCACACTATGCTATTCATGGTGACACGAGCAGTGGACTCCCAAGCCCAACATGAGGCATCGAAGACCCATCTCGGGTTGGCTCTCGAATGTCTCAATCCAACCATGTTTAACTAGGCAAAAGCAGTGATGGCCAATATGAAGAGGCAACTTACCAACTGACGTCAAGGAGAGATGAAGCAGTTTGGCTATGGGTCGATCTTAGTCCCACTCATGCTAGATTGGTTGCCAACATTGGAGTTACAGGACATGGATTTGGATTTTCCCAGACCACGTGAGACCAGGGCCACATGGTGGGCACACGTTATGCAGCGAGGAGGTGGCAGATGACCAGTGTCATGGGGGACACTATTTCGAGAGTGGCTAGAGTGCCAGACAATCATTGTTGAGGATTGGCCATATGCTACCATGGACTTCCGTGGAGATCTTGACATGTAGCTTCCCGCTGAAGAGCAGTGGGATGATGGTGGTAAGACACTTGATCACATTTTTTTTGTATTTTATTTTTTATGATGTGTTTTAGATTTTTTCATGTATATTTCCTAATGACGAACTCTATGGTGTTGCAAATGTGGAACCAGTGAGACCGGTTGGGCTGGATACAGAGGCATGGAGGGATGCACAGGGCATTGCAGCACTAGCCTTGGCACCCCCAGCTGATGATCCGGTGGAGACAGTGGCCCGAAATCTTGAGGGCCTGACGGCAGGGATCCCAGATTACATGGGGATCGAGGAGGTCCCCATAGCGTTCCAGATCCACACAGTAGGAGTGGTACCCCGGGTGCACCACCTGTTGAGGTGGGTGGCACGAGCGGTGGTGTGCTATAGCGAGCATCACCCACCACAGTAGACACCTAGGTTCTATTTCCCGCTGATGATTTTTTGAGAGACATGTGTCTCGGATGTATGGAGAACACAGACTTTATTTGGACATATACACTTATTTTTTGAGTGCTTTGGTGTGCCACACGATATATATATACATATTCCTATGGTTTATTATTGTGTTTTACATGCTTCTTGCTCATTGTTTTGATTACATGTTACGCAAATGTCTGTCTAATACATGGTTTTCCAATGCATCAGTTAACATGTTTAATCTTCGTGGAATATGCTGATATTTGATAAAATAAAAATTCCTTTCTAAAAATTTAACATGTAAATACAACCTTGAAATCCGATGGTCTCTGACGAAATATCGCCCACTGAGTTGGTGGACGACAAGCTAAGAATCCAGGTTCACAACCAATGTACGAATACGGAGATTGATCGCCTCGGTCAGTAACTCAATAATAGCACTATATTCAGCGACATTGTTCGTGGTACAACCTAGATAAACACCTTGAAGGTCTACCAACTCACCGTGAGGATCGTAGATCACCCATGCCACAGAAGACAGGTTGTGGGTACTACAGCAGGCACCATCAGCAAAACCAACGTAAGGTGCACCAGACATCTTCACAAGAGGCAAAAGACACAATAAGCGGCAATACGCCTACACACCAAGCCAAAACATGAAAACACATACACACACCTACTAAAAACACACGTATGCACAAATTAAAGTGTATGAAGTTCACGCATAATATTTTTTCAAGTAAATCCCATTTCGGGGCTTATCGAGAGAATTCCCTTCATAATCAATTAGCTCATAGGCCCCTTTTTGCAAAACTCGCTTTACAATATAAGGCCAGTGCCACATGGGCTCGAATTTGTCTACCCCCAGCTTATCATTTGCTTGATCGTAGAGAAGGACTAAATCTCCTTGAACAAAAGAACGAGGATGGACAGTATGATCGAAGTGAGTTTTCACTCTCTTCTTCTGTGCTTCAATAGCTAGAGAGGCTAGTTGATGGGTCTCGTCTAGCCGTTCTAGGTAAAGAAGGCATTCTTCTATCGGAGTTGTGTTGGAGTAATTCGATAGCTAATTTCAAAGAAGGGATCTCGCACTCGATGGGAAGGGTAGCCTCCAGTCCGTAAACTAATTGGAACTGAGTGAAACTAGTGGCATCCTTTACAGAAGTTCGGTAGGCCCATAAGGAAGAGAACAACATCAAGTGCCAGTTAGACTTGTGCATGCCAATAGTGCATTGAAGCATCGTAACTAGAACCTTGTTGATGGCTTCTACTTGACCATTGGCCTGAGGATAGTATGGTGTTGAGCTATCATACCATAGGCCTAGCTGGGTTGTTAGCTCAATCATCATACGTGTTGTTGGGAAAAGTATCCAATACGGAATGACCCTATCCCACTCTAAGGGTGATAGTACCTCAGCAACAACTGAATGTAAAGCTATTCAAGATTACTTCTTTATGGGATGAGAGAGAGAAGAGAAGGATGATCTACTAACCATTATCTTGCGCTAATAGTCGATCCAATCCTCACTCCTTGCTGCTTGCTCCTAGCTCCTTGCTCTTTCACCGGCCCAGCTACACAAAGATCCTGTAAAAGCAAAAGAAAAGGAAACTACAAGAAGCATACATCCATAACTGATTTAAGGATTAGAATAAATCAGATATACAAGCATCAATACGCCACAAAGATACATGCATATAGAAGAACCTCAAATACTTTATTAATGGAAGAAGTAAAGTTCTGAGAGAGTTACAACCATAATAGGCCCAATCCAGCAACACCTCCCAACAGAAAGAAATCTCCTCTTCACCTCCTTCAAGCAATCACCCAATAGTTCTATACACAAACCAACAGCACTTCCTTGCACAAAATTCCAGCCTCCATAGACCTCATGAGAGAGCTCTAAATATAGGAGATTTGGAGAAAGGATGAGTCAGCTTGAGGCTGGCATGAAGCTGACTAGTGTCGTCTCCCACTTTAGTTATACTTCAGTTCTTGAGTCCACTTGGAGTTTCTTGCTTCCACTTGGAGATCTAGATCCTCTTACTCATCACAAGGCAAATTCCCTGATCCAAGTGTCAGTTTGGAAGCTTCCTGGGCATTTGACACCTTGCAGAATGACTGTGCCACTTGGCCAATCTCGCCCAGCGCAGGTAGCCTTCATTAGTTTTGACATTCAGCGCAGGTACAGAGTGGAGCAGTTGACATTCAGCGCAGATGCTCAGTGGAGCAGTTGACATGATCCAGAAACAACTTGTTTTTTAGTGTTTTCAGGTGGAGAACTGATTTTCAGTGCTGTGGTTTGCTGACCTTGTTCCTCTAGGGGTAGGAACAACATGTTTAGGGACTTTGGATCCCTTAGATTATTGACATTTCATGCTTCATGCTGTTAGGCACAAAAATGTCTATAACAGTTGCCCCCTAAAGTATGAGGTCGTTTATCGGGTGAAATGCTTTATCAGGAGGATCCGAAGTTCATTCAATCGCTGAGAGGTGCCCTGTAATAAAATACAATACAATACATTATTTTTTTCATTCTGCTTTCATGATCTAGCTGAGGCGGGCATTCCCATGTTCAGCTTTATAAATTCATTTTGGTACATAGAACAGACGATCGTCTGATGGTAGACTGATAATTCTCTGCTGAAATTATCATCCTTTGAGTAGGATGATCATCTGTTGCAATGATGTACATAACAAATGTCTTTATATCCTGAATATATATCACAGCCCGGATGGATGAAACTAGATCCGGGGTCTTCAAACTCGTTCGATCTTCACTCTAAGTACAAGTCGATCCATGTGAGAATTACGCTGAAGTCGAACATGGAAAGACATCGCTTGATTACCGGTCAATAATGTAAACCGTTAACAAGCGCGAGAGGAATCACCATGTTGTGGGGAAAAGTATCCGATGCGGATGACCCTATCCCTACTCTAAAGGTGACAGTCTTTAGCAACAACTGAAAGTAAAGCTTTGATGTTTTCCTTTATGAAAGTACAGAGAGAAGGAAGAAAAGATTAACCAACCTGGTGTCTTTCGCTTAGTCGATCTTTATCCTCTCTCTTTGTCTCTTGTCCCAGCTCCTTGCTCTCTTTGCCAGTCCAGCTACACACAGATCCTGCACAAAACAAGAGAGGAAACTACAAGATACAAGTACTCATAACTGATGCATGGATTAGAGTGAATCAAATATACATGTAAATACAATACATCAATGCAATACAAGTATATAGGAGAACATGCAAAACTTTATTGATAGAAGTAACAGGGTTCTGAGAAGGTTACAACCATTGATGGCTCCAATCCAGCAGCACCTCCCCAGCAGCAAGAACTCTCCTCTTCACCTCTAGTAAAACAATCACCCAATAGCTCTAACTGTAAACCAACAGCACCTCCTTGCTTTACACAAAATTCCAGCCCCCTTAGACCTCATAGAAGAGCTCTATATATAGGAGAGAAGAAGAGAGGATGAGTCAGCTTGAGACTGACATGAAGCTGCCTTGTGTCCTCTCCCTCTTCAGTTAATCTTCAGTTCTTGAGTCCACTTGGAGATCCTTGCTTACACATGGTGATCAAGTACCTCTTACTCATCACAGGGCGAATCTCATGAACCAAGTGTCAGTTTGGAAGCTTCCTGGGCAGTTGACACCTTGCAGAATGACTGTGGCACTTGGCCAATCTCGCCCAGCGCAGGTAGCCTTCATTAGATTTGACTTCCAGCGCAGGTACAAGGAGGAGCAGTTGCATTCCAGCGCAGATGCTCAGTGGAGCAGCTGACATGATCCAAAATTAGCCTGTTTTGAAGTGTTTTCAGGTGGAGAACTGATTGGAAGTGCTGTTGTTTGATGACCTTGTTCTTTTAGGGGTAAGAACAACATGTTTAGGGACTGAGGATCCCTGTAATTATTGACATTTCATGCTCCATGTCGCGAGGCACAAAAATGTCTATAACAGTTGCCCCCTAAAGTATGAGGCCGTTTATCGGGTGAAATGCTTTATTTAGAGGGTCTGAAGTTCATTCCAGTGCTGAGAAGGCGCCCTGTAATACAATACAATACAATACATTATTTTTCATTCTGTTTTCATGATCTAGCTGAGGCGGGCATTCCCATGCTCAGCTTTTATAAATACATTTTGGTACATATGACAGACGATCGTCTGAAGGTAGACTGATAATTTTCTGCTGAAATTATCATCCTTTGAGTAGGATGATCATCTGTTGCAATGATGTACATGGCAAATGCTTTTATATTTCCTGAATATATATCGCAGCCCGGATGGATGAAACTAGATCCGGGGTCTTCAAACTCGTTCGATCTTCACTCTAAGTACAAGTCGATCCATGTGAGAATTTTGCTGAAGTCGAACATGGAAAGACATCGCTTGATTACCGGTCAATAATGAAAACCGTTAACAAGCGCGAGAGGAATCACCAATAATGACGATGACCCTCAAGGTACTGCAGTACAATTCACGTGGCGTGAATAAAGGACTTGGCGTCGAACGCCACGCAAAATCTTCTGGTCGAAGGTCATTGATGTATACCTGTCGCCGGAAGTGAGAAACTTGCCATTGAGGCATGCAAGCTTCAAAGTACTGATGGGGGTGTTCCTAGATCAACTTCTTGGATAATGAGCTGAAGTCGACAAGAAGCGATCCGTCAAAGGAGGGCCTTAATGAATCCCACATCAATGACACGGAACGGAGCTAATGACTTTAGTGGAGGTGAAAACAAACTGTGACATATGATTCAGGGTGGCGATCATGAATGGATGAAGGATAATGTATGGCAGTGGATGGGACACGGTTGACACTTTCAGAATGACCCCTCTTGAACATATAACGACACTGATGCGATGGATCGGTAGCATTACCCCAAATGTGGATGGTTTGGCGAGGACCATGGCGATGAGACCGGTGAATGAAACAACCCAACCCGATGTGGTACGGAGGAAAAGTGTCATGTTCAAGAGTGACTTGCTACCATTAAACTTTGATGTTCTCCCAATTTTTCCCCAGTCATTTCTGACCAGTACCTCTTTATTTTTGTCAAGCTTGAGGAGGATAACATATGCTTGTTCTATAACCTGCCCTTCGGGCAAGCCCATTGCTATGATTTAACGAGCCTAGCGATAGGGAAACTCGTTCTCGTCTAAAGACAAGTTTTTCGCTATTTAATCAGTTTAACGAGTCTAACGACAAAGAAAACTCGGTCCTTTTCATTTTTAGAGAGTCTGAAAAGGTACAGAAAGTCAACTCCATGATTCCTTTTTCGTCATCTAATCCCTTAAGTCCAAAAAAGTATAAAACAATACAGAAGGGATGGCTATTCGGTACTTTTACGAGCTGAATAAGACAAGCGCTCGATCTTTTTGTGTAATAATCCCTCAGGTCCAAAAAGATTAAAATTTAGAGGAGGGATAGCGTTCCGGTCATTTAACGAGCTGGAAGGCCAAAACTCAGCAAACTTTTCATATTTTACGAGTCAGTGAAAAGAGCTCAAAGAAGACTCGTCTTTTGAGGAACGAGTGATAAACAGGGATAGCAGCAGATTCCAGGTACAGGTTGGAATTTTCCAATCATGGCAGTGTCACAAGGATGGCTAGGTGAAATCACTCTTTGCAGATGTTCCTCAAAATAGGTAAACACACATATGGAGATGAACGATTGGCCAAATGGACAGATGGAGGTGACGGTGCACAAAACACGACCAAGGCTTTAATATGGCTATCAAAGGTTACATCTACCACGGTTATTTACCGGTTCATTTTTTCTGGATGAGCTTGAACTCTAGGGGAAGATTGCTCACAACTTATGTTTATTTTTTAACGAGCATGAACTATGTGCTAAAACTGCTCGGATCTTGCGTTTATTTTTTAACGAGCATGAACTATGTGCTAAAACTGCTCGATAATGCTAATCATGCCCCCAGCATAACAATGCAATCGAGGTGCATGTCCCCCAAGCTTCATTGCATTCAACTTTGTCGATTGGAATGAAGGTTTACCATTGAGATCTGGAAAGGGGATTGTTTCATTTTTTAATGAGGTTGACATAGTAAAAGAACTATCCTCATGGTTTTTCATTTTTTAACGAGGTTGACCTGAGATAGGAACTATCCTCGAGCTTTCAGATCCGCTAGAAACAGAAGGTCTCATATTCCATTGTGGTCATTTCCGCCATATTGTTTGAAGGCGGTAATGCGGAAGTACCCATTAAAGTAGGGTCTTTTAGGAGAATGACTCCGATATTTTGGAGAGAGTGATTCCTTCCCTGGATCATAGGAGTGCTTCCCGTAGTAAATGGTGGCACAACTTTTGTCGAAGTTGTCGTCGAACTGCTTGGTTGATCATTTCCTTTACTGTTCGATGACTGCGGATGCCCGCAGTTTTTGCACTTTGTCGAAATCAAAGCATCATTTTGCTGTTCAGAGGTCGACACCATTAGTACCTGGCACCGGGAAGTATCTCCACTATCAACCAGATTTTGGCTTGGATTGGGAAATGGATCAGTTAATACAGCTGGGGTTTGTGAATTCTTTAAGAATCTTTTAAACTCGGCTTTATATGGACAATTTGCTGTCCAATGATCCTCATCGCATATATGACATGGACTCGTTGGTTTCCCTTTCCTAGGAGGGCTTGAAGAAGTTTTTTGAGGAGATGATTCACCCTGTTTCTTCTTCTTCCCTTCGTTTTGATTTTTCTTGCTTCCTGGTTGATTGGAGTTTTTGCCCTTATCTGTCGATACGGCATTTACCTCCGAAGCAAGAATCTCTTGATTTGCTTTTTGATTCGAAGTCTTACGGGCTTTCTTATTCGAATCCCTTGTCGATTTAGCGTTTGCAGTTCCAATCACGCCATCACCGGCATGAGAGTCACTATTCGATCCGGGAGGAGGAGGGATTGAAAATTCTGGTCTGGGGGCGTCAGGTATCTTATCATAGAGCGTGCCCGACTGAGTATATACTAAGTCCAAATATTGAGCACGAGCAATAACCTGCTCCTCTGTTACGACGCCTCCCTTGGCCACATCTTCTGTTATTGCAGGCAGAAGCGACTTTATAAACCACTCAGCTAATAGCTGATCTGGAACATAGGTTTTTACCATTCTGCGACGACGACGCCACTCATGTATATGATCTGATATATGTGTGGCTGTTGTCTGCTTGAAATTGGTCAATATCTCTGTTCCAGTTTCGTACCTTATAGGTAACTGAAAGTGCGTTAAGAAAGTCGTGGCTAGGGAACTAAAGTTGTCGAAAGAGGCTCTAGGTAATTCAATATACCATTTGGCCGCCGGACCAGTCAATGTCCTCTGGAAAAGACGAAGCCTTATCGAATCATCATTCAAGGTATTCGACGAACACCACAGATGGAATGTCATCACATGATTCGACGGGTCTTCGCCCGGATTTCCATTGAATTTAGGAATGTCCGAAGGAAGCTTGTGAGGAATCGCTGGCCACCAATGGGCATAGGCGATTGGATCATTCGTCAATCGATGTAAATCTGGTAATTCTAAGGTCGCCACGAATGGCAACTGCTGATTCAGGTTTGGCGAGGCGTAACCAGGATATGATGGAATCGCCTGAGCAGTAGGTCTTTGCACACCAGTATAATGCAACTGATGTTGATATGACTGATATGGTTGGTGGGCTTGGCCACTGTAAAGTGGTTGGTTTAACCCATTCTGAATATAGGGTTGCCCACTATTTGCAAAGATCTGTTGCTCAGACCCCTGGTACACCTGTTGAAACTGAGGTTGTTGGTATTGCACCATCCATGGTTGTGAAGCCATGTTTTGTTGTGCGACACTAACCGACGGACCAAGATGCGGGGTTATGGTTCTCGTTTGTATCTGTGTCGTCCCGGCAGTTGGCGATTGTGGTTGTGTTGCAGGGTCAATAGGCTGTTGCATTACAACTTGGGGTTGACATACAACAGGCATCGATTGAACTTGCGACACGGTTACAATTGCTGGCGTCGTCGGGATACTAGACATAGGTACACATTGTTGCATGGAATATACAACTCTTGGTTGTTGGGGTAACATAGGTACCCAACCACTCGTCGTTACTTCAGTCAAACCTGAATGTGGTTGAAAACTGCCGTATGGGTATCCCCCGGAAGGGGAAGTGAAAGGGCATATTGCCCCCCATACGGTAACAATCCGGAGCTCAAGGGTATAGATGGCCTTTGAGGACTGGATGGCCCAAACTGATTCCCAAAGGGATCAATTTGTCTAGTTTCAACATAAGAATTACCGGGTATTATACCGGAAGAACAAACTGGAACAGACCAAGTTGTCATAATAGTCCCTGGGTGGACTCCTTCTAGTTGATGAGAACTAGTTGGGACAGATGGTATGCTGGCAAACATCGTTGGAGTGGCAGCAGGAGCTTCTGCTATCGCTGTGTCATTTGGCACAGTCCTAGATGTCGACGGTTGTTCAGACATTTTAAGTCTATCCAATAAACTTCCTAACGATTCTTCAGGAACTTCCTGTGGCGATGGACAAACTTTTGATGCAGAAGGAAAAAGAGGGGTACCTACTCCAAAATGAATTGGAGTATTTGCTTGCTGGTCCTCTACGATTTCCTCTATTGCAATCAGACCAGGAGGAAGAGGAAGACCGTCAGGTCCGTAAAAGATTTCTGGTGCCGAAGAAGGGGTTGCTTCGACAGCGACAGTCGTTTGAACAACAAGACTCTGTGGACCGGTTTCAGATGGAACTGGTTCAGTTATGCAAGTACTTGTCTTCAGACTAGGATTAGTACCACTGTCCTTCTGTTGCTGTTGAACTTCTTCAATAGAGGCAGGGATTCCAGAAATATTGGGAGTGACCAGAATCTCAGATGTTGTTGGAACTTCCGTTCTAACTTTAAAAGGAGATTTTGACCTGGTCAAGCGAGTTCGCTTCGTCCATACTACTCTCGGTTCCGGAGACAAAGGCGGTTGACTCGCAAGCCTCCCTGAACGACGGGGTTTTAATTGACTTTCCTCCACGGTTGCGGATTACTTGACCAACTAAAATACAAAAAGGGGAATTATGTTTCCGTATTGAATGAATTTTATTAGACGCTTTTAGACACAACTTTGCTTTTTCATGTTTTAAGAGTCGAGAAAAAGCCAAAGATGACTCTAGTCGCCTTCGATGTATTAACGAGCCCGAAGTGACAAATGCTCGGCTGGACCTTTTCAGTTATAGAGTTTGAAAAGGGCCAAAAGAAACTGCTCTGGAGATCTAGGCAGAGGGTGTGCCAAACCTTTCGCGAAACCACAGAATACGTTTTACGGTACGGGTGGTCGATCTTTGTGAATGCTGTGTTCACTGCATCGCGATCAGTAGGGCGGTCGACACGGCTTCCTAAGGATAAAGGATAAAAGCCTATAGGGGTCTCCCAATATACGCGACGGTACGCGGGAGCTCAAGTCCGTATTAGTGCCACCGACTCTCAGGAGGAATCACCCACCTTCGTAGAGATCGACAGTCACTACGTTTAACGACGCCGGAACACGTCTCTACCTAGACCTCTACTGTGAGCGTTATGTTACAATGCGTTTTTAGATTCATTCAATATATTTTAAGTTGATCTTGTTTATCAGTTTGTCTTTCAGGATCACCACGAGATGTATTGGTACGAATTCCTAACTGCAGCTAAAATGATAAGCAAGCTTTCACAATCTTTTTAGCTTTGAAAATCCTAACTACTGAGGGGAGAGAAAAACAATATCTTTCCACACAGAGCACAAAGCACAAACTAATGCACTTTCTCCTAGATCAGACACACAAACTTATCAAAAATGCAAATGCAAGATGCATGTATTTCTTTTCTTTTCCTTTAATGTTGATGTAGACAAAAGGAAAACTGTTGTATGACTTTCGAATTCAATTTGAAGCGTAAACAAACAAGCTTTGTCTAAATGAAAAGACGCTTTACAAGTACTTGTTTCAACACTCAAAATATATGAATTCAAACCATAAAGTGAAAAACAAACAAACTCAAACAGCCATGAACAGTAATAAAACTAGCTCTTAAGATCACAAAGACACTTTTACAGTTCAGGATCTAAGAGGTCACAACTATACTGGTTCGTTTTTCACAATGGGAAACTGTAACTGAAACAAGAAATACTGAAAGAACATTCACAGTTTCATCACACAACTGAGGCGGAATAATGTCAAGGAGAAGTGGTCTACAGCAAGTACAATGACCAGCAAGCAATCAGCTAAAAATCAGTGAAAACAGGGCCAAGACACAAAGGGAAAGCTGAGCAAGACAATGGCTAACTGGACCAGCGCAGGTTCTAGTCTGCCAATTTGACTCTCAGCGCAGTTCCCGAAGGGAGCACCTACGCTGTAATGCAGACTGCCTGTGGACAGCCTGCACTGACACACGAGAGTTGCGTCTGCAAAGAATTCCGGGTCATAAAAAGCTCAAAAATGCATTGTTTTTGCTGAAATAAAAAGCTATAGGTCAAGTACAGGCTAAGGGATGATCAAGAGGATGAAGATCTATCACAAAGAGTAAAGAGTCTTTTGTAGATTAGCTCTTTAAATCTTGAATTTGCTCAGCAAATGAGCAAGAGTAGCAGTCCCTCTACTTCGCTTTTGATATAGTCAAAAGCTTTTCGATTTGGTACTCTTTTCTTCAAGAAATGAATAGCAAAATACTACAAACACCAACAAGATACTAGGCTCCCCAGCGGAGTCGCCAGTTTGTTGTGGGGAAAAGTATCCGATGCAGATGACCCTATCCCTACTCTAAAGGTGACAGTCTTTAGCAACAACTGAAAGTAAAGTTTTGATGTTTTCCTTTATGAAAGTACAGAGAGAAGGAAGAAAAGATTAACCAACCTGGTGTCTTTCGCTTAGTTGATCTTTATCCTCTCTCTTTGTCTCTTGTCCCAGCTCCTTGCTCTCTTTGCCAGTCCAACTACACACAGATCCTACACAAAACAAGAGAGGAAACTACAAGATACAAGTACTCATAACTGATGCATGGATTAGAGTGAATCAAATATACATGTAAATACAATACATCAATGCAATACAAGTATATAGGAGAACATGCAAAACTTTATTGATAGAAGTAACAGGGTTCTGAGAAGGTTACAACCATTGATGGCTCCAATCCAGCAGCACCTCCCCAGCAGCAAGAACTCTCCTCTTCACCTCTAGTAAAACAATCACCCAACAGCTCTAACTGTAAACCAACAGCACCTCCTTGCTTCACACAAAATTCCAGCCCCCTTAGACCTCATAGAAGAGCTCTATATATAGGAGAGAAGAAGAGAGGATGAGTCAGCTTGAGACTGACATGAAGCTGCCTTGTGTCCTCTCCCTCTTCAGTTAATCTTCAGTTCTTGAGTCCACTTGGAGATCCTTGCTTACACATGGTGATCAAGTACCTCTTACTCATCACAGGGCGAATCTCATGAACCAAGTGTCAGTTTGGAAGCTTCCTGGGCAGTTGACACCTTGCAGAATGACTGTGCCACTTGGCCAATCTCGCCCAGCGCAGGTAGCCTTCATTAGATTTGACTTCCAGCGCAGGTACAAGGAGGAGCAGTTGCATTCCAGCGCAGATGCTCAGTGGAGCAGCTGACATGATCCAAAATTAGCCTGTTTTGAAGTGTTTTCAGGTGGAGAACTGATTGGAAGTGCTGTTGTTTGATGACCTTGTTCTTTTAGGGGTAAGAACAACATGTTTAGGGACTAAGGATCCCTATAATTATTGACATTTCATGCTCCATGTCGCGAGGCACAAAAATGTCTATAACACACCAATAATGATAATGACCCTCAAGGTACTGCAGTACAATTCACGTGGTGTGAATAAAGGACTTGGCGTCGAACACCACGCAAAATCTTCTGGTCGAAGGTCATTGATGTATACCTGTTGCCGGAAGTGAGAAACTTGCCATTGAGGCATGCAAGCTTCAAAGTACTGGGGGGTTTGTTCCTAGATCAACTTCTTGGATAATGAGCTGAAGTCGACAAGAAGCGATCCGTCAAAGGAGGGCCTTAATGAATCCCACATCAGTGACATGGAACGGAGCTAATGATTTTAGTGGAGGTGGAAACAATCTGTGAAATATGATTCAGGGTGGCGATCATGGGTGGATGAAAGATAATGTATGGCAGTGGATGGGACACGGTTGACTCTTTCTGAACAACATCTCTTGAACATATAACGACACTGATGTGATGGATCGGTAGCATTACCCCAAATGTGGATGGTTTGGCGAGGACCATGGTGATGAGACCGGTGAATGAAACAACCCAACCCGATGTGATACGGAGGACAAAGTGTCATGTTCAAGAGCGACTTGCTACCATTAAAGTTTTGAGGTTCTCCCAATTTTTCCCCTGTCATTTCTGACCAGTACCTCTTTATTTTTGTCAAGCTTGAGGAGGATAACATATGCTTGTTCTATAACCTGCCCTTCGGGCAAGCCCATCGCTATGTTTTAACGAGCTTAGGGATAGGGAAACTCGTTCTCGTCTAAAGACAAGTTTGTCGCTATTTAATCATTTTAACGAGTCTAACGACAAGGAAAACTCGGTCCTTTTCATTTTTAGAGAGTCTGAAAAGGTACAGAAAGTTAACTCCAAAATTCCTTTTTCGTCATCTAATCCCTTAAGTCCGAAAAGGTATAAAACAATACAGAAGGGATGATTTTTCGATAATTTTAACGAGCCGAATAAAACAAGCGCTCGACCTTTTTGTGTAATAATCCCTCAGGTCCAAAAAGATTAAAATCTAGAGGAGGGATAGCTCTTCCGGTCACTTTAACGAGCTGGAAGGCCAAAACTCGGCAAACTTTTCATATTTTACGAGTCAAATGAAAAGAGCTCAAAGAAGACTCGTCTTTTGAGGAACGAGTGATAAACAGGGATAGCAGCAGATTCCAGGTACAGGTTGGAATTTTCCAATCATGGTAGTGTCAGAAGGATGGCTAAGTGGAATCACTCTTCGCAGCTGTTCCTCAAAATGGGTAAACAATCATATGGAGGTGAACGATTGGCCAAATGAAATGGAGGTGGCGGATGCAAATACGACCAAGGCTTTTATGGCTAATAAATTTACGATCACAATGGTTATTTACCGGAATAGGTTCATTTTTTAATGAGCTTGAACTCTGGAGGAAACTCTTGCTCAAAAGCTTATGTTTATTTTTTAACGAGCATGAACTATGACGCTAAAACTGCTCGGATCTCACTTTTCTATTTTCTAATGAGCATAAATTCCGCGGTAAAACTGCTCGATATACCAGTCATAAGATAAGAAATGTCTTCCTGCAAGATTCCAATTTTTATAGAGCTTGCACCTCACATAAGCTATGCTCTAAATTTGGCAATTTTTGACCTTTGCCCCCCATCCTTTCTTTATGTAAGTTAGGAAACGATCAATGACCGCTCTTTGCTTACACTCCAAAAGGTTTGCATGCTCCCAGGTATAAGGTACAATTTCAAGGCTGCCCCTACTTATCCTCCAAAACATTTGTTTTGATGGGTGAGGCTTGCCTCTTTCAGGTTATCCAAAAAATGGTTTTATTTGCTGCCGCAAATGAAACTCTTTCTTTGGCGATGTCTATCATTAGGTTATCCAAAGATGGTTACTACTTGTTGCAGAAAAGGAATCCCTTTCTTTGGAGGCTGCCCCTACTTATCCTCTAAAACATTAGTTTTAATGGGTGAGGCTTGCCTTTTACCCAAAGATGGTTACCATTTGCTGCCGCAATAGAATCTCTTTCCTTGGTAGCCTACCTGTTTAGACAAAGGTGAATGACTAAAATCATCAAACACATAACTTTGACAAAAGAGTCCTGTTCTAGAACAACCCCTCTTCCATCCACGGACGGGGTACGGACTAGTCATACTTTTTCGCGGAAATTCTACCTTATACCCAAGGTTTCCTCTGCCCGAAGCAGACCAGGATGCATGCCCCCTGGGTTCCAGCCCTATCTTTCCGAATCACTCGCACTCATCGGGAAGTAGGACTGGGGGTGGAGACATTTCTTGGGTGAATAGACCATTCAGGGTTGGTATTTGACTATTTGCGATGCGTGATCCCGGAAATGAAAGTTGGTCTACGAGCTTGACCATTCTTCCTTCGTGTGGAAAACACATTACTCTAAAGAGTGAGGAGACTATAGCTCCCATGCAATATATATAGTCTCGTCCAAGGAATAGGTTATAATCCAAGGGTCCTTGAACGACCATCACGTTCAATTGAACGGTCTTCCCTTTCAATGTAACAGGTACATTGGGGAGGATCCCTAATGGTCGACTGGTTCCTTTATCAAAACCTGAGAGATTTCTTATCTCAGGCAAAAGCGCCGGGGAACCCAGTGCTTTCCAAGCAATAGAGGAAAGGATACTCACAGATGCCCCTTCATCAATGATAGTTCCAGCCATTACCATTCTGTAGATTTGGACTATGATTCTGAATGGTATATTGGCTGGTAACCGGGGTCTGCCTAGTTGGTTCCAATCAAAGGATACAACCAGGTTGCTTGGTGGTGGGATCGAATACACGGCCGGATACGATCCTGATGATGTTCCTTCCTGCGATAAAGGAATGGGCGCATTGCCCTGATGCTCATCAGAATCTGTGTTGATGAAAAGAATCTGGATGGTGTCATCCTTTTTCTCTTCAGTGAGGGTGTCACTTGAAGATGAATCTTCAGTGACGGTGTCATTTGAGGATGAAACCTCTGAAGGAAGAACCGGGTCAACTGCCGTATCGACCTTTAGACTCTCGTCTGGTCTGGATTCAGTAGGTTCATTTTCAATGACTGACATTTCAGCTGACCACTTGAGCGGGCCAGCTGTATTTTCAACCAACGAAGGACTTGGCACGAGTTTTTTGTATCCAGGAGGAAGTATTACCGGTGAAACCGGACGATCTTCCAAAACTCTCTTCGCTTCTGTTATAGACATTTTTGTGCCTTACAGCATAAAGCATGAAATGTCAATAATCTAAGGGATCCAAAGTCCCTAAACATGTTGTTCTTACCCTTAGAGGAACAAGGTCAGCAAACCACAGCACTGCAAAACAGTTCTCCACTGAAAAACACTCAAAAACAGGTCAGTTTTGGATCATTGCAGCTGCTCCACTAGGGATCTGCGCTGCATAGCAGGTACAACAAAGGCTACCTGCGTTGCATAGCAAGTAGAACAAAGGCTACCTGCGTTGGGCGTACTTGGACATGTGGAGGAATCTTTCTCTCAAAGTGCCAGTGCCCAGGAAGCTTCTAAAAAGACACTTGATGATAAGATTCGCCTAATGATGAGTTAAGAGCTTCTAAAACTCCAAGTGGAAGACAGAAACTCCGAGTGAAGAATTGAAGAACAACTGGAGTTGAAGAGGACAACAAGTCACACATCAAGCTGACTTATCTTCACTCCAAAACTCTATATAAGGATCTCATCCCATGGGATCTGGGAAGCGGGAATTTAGTGCAAAGAATCGCTGTTGGTTTGCAGTTGAGAGTATTGGGTGATTGCTTGAGGGAGGTTGATCCAGATTTAGACAGGAACGCAATAGATTACAGAGATAACCATAAATACAGAGATGCGATAACCATATACACAAAGATGCAGTGGAAATAATACTTCATTTCATTAATGGAAAATACTGAAATATGCTTACAAACAGAAATAACCCAGCTAGGGCGATGGTAGCTTATCTCTGAGAAGAGATGTGCGGCTACATGCCTCTGAACTGTTCTGAACTGTATTACAATGAGGCTCGAAGGCCTATTTATTGTTGAGAAACAATGGAAAACCCTTCACATCCTGAAACCTAACCCTAGAAGATGAAACGCCAAATTGTGGGCCCCGTTTGGGTAAATTGGTACATCAATTTCCCGGGGTCGTAACTTTGGCATACGATCTCCGTTTGACGCGTACAATAGCTCGTTAGAAAGACCTATCTGAGCACTACCACTTTGGGAAGCGCAACATCGGTCCATGGACCCATGTTGCCCCCAGATTTCCCAAAAAACGTCGTTTAGGGTCTCAAAACGGCTCCGGAAGTTCAGGACCCGAAAAACTGCTAAAAATAGTAAGTTGTGCTGCAATTTAGGAAACTGAAAAGACTGAAAGAGACAGTTGTGGGGGTCCAAATGGGTTGGTGGGTGGCCACCAACATCCACCTGGATCATTCCTCCCCCCTTAGGAAGCAATGGTCCCCATTGCGTTGAGTTCCTCCATCTGCTGAACTTGTCCTGCAATCTCTGATGTGTCCAGTGATGGTGGGAAGCATGGTCGATGATGGTCCACATTGAACATTTGGTGCAGGCGAAGGAATGGAGGAATGATGTGCTCCAAAGCATTGTTGCCCGTAGCCTTGGTACTGGTGTAAGGACCATGTCGGAGTTTCCTGAGTTTCTGATGGGTTCTGGTAAGGCGTTCTCTCTGCAGATGTAACCAAACTTTGTCGCCCACCTGAAACTTGTGTGGTACCCCTGTGGGTGAGGAGAAGTTGTTCCTGTGTTCTGTCATGACCGTATCCCTTTGCTGTTGCTGCTGCGTGGAGGAACCCTTTGCAGGGGTCATGGATGTAGCAACGATCTTCCCCTTACTTTGGGAGTGAACCAGACAAATGAATTTCCTGGTTTGGGAGATGAGCTTGCTGCCTTTCTTGGTAGTAATCAAAGATGTGGCAGTAGGTGGGGCTACCTCTGGTATCCTGTATAATGAATTACTCAAAGAAATAATGACAGCACGAGGCCTTGACTCATACACAGCATGTCGCCTCCATAAGTATGGCTGGCCTAATAATACATCGCAAACATCCAGAGGTGTAACATCACACAATACCTCGTCTGTGAAGGGCTTGATGCTGTATGGAAGGCGGCACTGCTGGCGAACTTTGAGATCTCGTCCTTCATGAAGCCACCCGATACTGTACGGCTGCGGGTGTGGTGTAGTCGGTAGGCCCAACCGCTTCACGACCTCTACTGAAACCAGGTTCTTTTGGCTGCCACTGTCGACAATGAATTGTAGTGGCGAACCCTTCACCCACATCTGTGAGTGGAAAAGACGCTCCCCCTCTTCTGGATCTGCAGGGTCATTCTTCTGGATCTTGGCTGTGGCAACAGTGGCGCTGGGATCCGCATCAATGATCTGCTTCCCTTTGCCATTCCCCTTGTCGGGTTCTGGCTCAGGGTCGGAACATGCATCTGATTCAGAAGCCTTCAACTCGGCCACCAGTGACTGCTTGGTCCGACACTCACTTGTGTTATGAGTGGGAGTCTTGTGGAACTCACACCACTTTCCTGTGTCCTTCTTTGGCTTCGTGGTGTTGTTCTTTTCTTGTGGCTTCGACGGGTTATCTTGGGTCACCCCGCCTTGGCTTTGTCCTTTGGGCTTCGGATTTGCAGATCCAAAGTCTCGCTTCTTCTGTTTGAACTTTTGCTCGATTTTGACAGCGTATCGGTATGCTGTGCCGAGTGAGGGGATGTTCAAGAACCCCATCTCTTCCTGGATGTATCTGTGCAGGCAGCCGCGGTATTTGAGTACCAGATGCAACTCAGAATCTTTGATACCCAACTGTGTTCGAAGGGTATGAAAAATGTTTGTGAACTCCGGCACATCTTGGTCTCGTCCCTGCCGTAGTGTGGTCCATTTAATGTATTTGTCCTCATAGGTTCCGACAGGGTAGTACTGCTCCTTGATGGCATCCCGGAAGTCATTCCAAGTGGGTGCGGCTGAAAATAGTGAGCCTGTATTTTCATCCTTCTGCTCGCAGTAGGTTTCCCACCAGTCCTTGACGTGGGGGGCTGCTTTGAGAAGAGCGAAAACAATCTTTTCCCGACTTGAAAATTCGTGAACAGAAAAATACCCATCTAACAGATTTAACCATTTATCTACGGCATCTGCGTCTATTTGACCCTCGAAGATGGGGATTTCAAAATTAACTTGTACCTTGAAGGGTGTGGCATTTCCAGAGTCGCTGTTGGAAGCCGATGCGTCGCCTCTGGGTAGCCGCTGAAGGATCTGCGCAAAGCTATCCATCATCGCGTTCCTTTGCCGCTCGAGCGCTTCTTCGAGCAAGATTTTGATAGGATCTCCTGCCCCCTCGTCTTTCTTCTCATCCGCCATGGGAGGCCATCGGGATTTTCGACGCTGGTCTTGTAAAGGTTCGACCAGTTCAAGCCCTAACTCCTTATATCCCGACCTCGTTGGGGACATGCAAAGAAAAACAGAGAAAAAGCAGACCGCTCTGATACCACTGATCCGGATTTAGACAAGAACGCAATAGATTACAGAGATAACCATAAATACAGAGATGCGATAACCATATACACAAAGATGCAGCGGAAATAATACTTCATTTCATTAATGGAAAATACTGAAATATGCTTACAAACAGAAATAACCCAGCTAGGGCGATGGTAGCTTATCTCTGAGAAGAGATGTGCGGCTACATGCCTCTGAACTGTTCTGAACTGTATTACAATGAGGCTCGAAGGCCTATTTATTGTTGAGAAACAATGGAAAACCCTTCACATCCCGAAACCTAACCCTAGAAGATGAAACGCCAAATTGTGGGCCCCGTTTGGGTAAATTGGTACATCAATTTCCCGGGGTCGTAACTTTGGCATACGATCTCCGTTTGACGCGTACAATAGCTCGTTAGAAAGATCTATCTGAGCACTACCACTTTGGGAAGGGCAACATCAGTCCATGGACCCATGTTGCCCCCAGATTTCCCAAAAAACGTCGTTTAGGGCCTCAAAACGGCTCTGGAAGTTCAGGACCCGAAAAACTGCTAAAAATAGTAAGTTGTGCTACAATTTAGGAAACTGAAAAGACTGAAAGAGACAGTTGTGGGGGTCCAAATGGGTTGGTGGGTGGCCACCAACATCCACCTGGATCAGAGGTGAAGAAGAGATTTCTCTCCGTCGGGAAGGTGACGCTGGATGGGACCTCTCATGGTTGTATCACCGCCTGAACCTTACTTCCATATATTAATAAAGCTTTTGAGGTTCTTCTATTCGCATGTGTTTCAATGATGTATTGTCTTACTTGCGTATTTGATTTATGCTAATCCTTGAATCAGTTATGCATGCATGCTTCTTGTAGTTTCCTTTTCTTGTCTTATTTGCAGGATCTCGTGTAGCTGGGCCCGTGAAAAGACTTGGAGCTGGGAGCAAGCGGCAATCAAAGGAGATTGGATCGACCATTTGCGCAAGACATCGGTAAGTGGATCTCTTCCTTTTATCTCTTGCATGTCATAAAGAAGAAACTTTAGATAGCTTTGCTTTCAGCTGTTGCTAAGGAACTGTCACCCTTAGAGTGGGTTAGGGTCATTCCGAGTTGGATACTTTCCCCCACAACAGACTGGAGACTCCGCTGGGGAGCGTGTCTTGTTGGTAGCTTGTGTTTCTTGCTATTCTTTTCTTAAACAAAAGAGTACCGAATCGAAAACTGCATTCGAGTTCTTCGAATGCAAAGTAGAGGGCAGCTACTCTAGCCCAGTGTTGGGCATGTTTATGATTTGAAGAGCTGATCCACAAGGACTCTTTTTAGCTCTTTGTGATAGTGTTCATCTTCCTTTAATCATCCTCTAGAGTATACTTGACTGATAGCAACTGATTTGGCCAAAAACCGCTCATTTTTGAGCAAACTGTGAGCTGGAATCTGAGAGAGACGAGAGTTGTCTCGTTCAGTGCAGCTGCAACAAAGGCTACCTGCACTGCAACACAGGTCCCGAAGGGGCTACCTGCGCTGCATCTCAGATTGACAGTGCAGCACCTGCGCTGATCCAGTCTTGCCTTGTGCAGCTGGGATTCTCCACTGTCTGTTGCCCAGTTTTCAGTACTGTTTTTGCAGGCTGTTGTCAACCTGTATACCCAGCTGAAACCACTTCTCTTTGCCTTCATTCCGCCTCAGTTGTGTGAAGAAACCGTGATTGTTCTTATTGTATTTCTTGTTGTCATTCACAGTTTCCCATAGCGAAAGTGAACTAGTCTTGCTATGACCTCTTGAATCTAGACCTGTGAGAAAGTGTCATTGTGATTCTAAGAGTTAGTTTATTGCTGTTCATAGCTGCTTGAGCATTTGCTTTCGTTATATGGTTCGAATCTCAGTGTTTCTTGTGATTGAAACAAGTAAATCTTAAGGTGTTCTTTTGATTATTGGACAATACTTGTTTGTTTTCGCTTGAAATTGAATTCGAAATCGTACAACAGCTTTCTTTTTGTCATACACCAAACATTAAGAAAGAAGAAAAGAAATACTTGCATTGTGCATGTACATTTTGACAGCTTGCATGTCGATTTAGGAAAAGTGCATCAGTGTGTGCTCTATGATCTGTTTGAAAAGATGATGTCTTTCTTTTCCTTCAGTAGTTAAGGTTTTCATAAGTTGAAAGAATTGAAAAAGCTTGCTTATCATTCTTAGACTGCATTTAGGAGTTGTCTCATACATCACGTGGTGATCCATAAAGGCAAACTGCTAAGCAAGATCAACCTAAAAAGAACTGAATTTATCTAACAACGCTTTGAAACATAACGAAACACAGTAGAGGTCTAGGTAGAGACGTGAACCGGCGTCGTTAAACATAGTGACTGTCGATCTCTACGAAGGTGGGTGATTCCTCCTGAGGGACGATAGCACTAATACGGACTTGTGCCCCCGCGTACCGTCGCGTATATTGGGGGACCCCTATAGGAACAAAGCCTTTATCCATAGGAAGCCGTGTCGGCCGCCCTACTGATCGCGATGTAGTGAACACAGCATTCACGAAGATCGACCACTCGTACCGTAAAACGTATTCTGTGGTTTCGTGAAAGGTTTGGCACACCCTTGCCTAGAACTCCAGAGTAGTTTCTTTTGGCCTTTTTCAAACTCTATAACTGAAAAAGTCCATCCGAGCATTTGTCACTTCGGGCTCGTTAATACATCGAAGGAGACTAGAGTCATCTTTAGCTTTTTCTTGACTCTTAAAAAGTGAAAAAGCAAGTTGTGTCTAAAGCGTCGTCATATAAAATTCATCTTAAACGGAACATAATTACCCTTGATTCCTACGTTGATCTTTAAAGTTGAGAACATGGAACACACCAACCAAGGGATGCCACAGGGGGGGACCCCTAGCCCTTTCTCCTCTTGGGGAGAAGTTGGTGCGCCCCACATGGCCACATTGTCGCTTCCAGGACTGACAATTGGCCTGCCAGTTTGGCTATTCTCAACCGCTGTAGTTCAGACCACCACGGTTCCTGAACAGTCGAGTCAACAGTTAGACCAGTCTAGAACTACCCTCCAGCCTTCCACTTCTTATGAGCCTTCCTCCGATCCTTCTTCTTCGAAAGGTCAAGCCACCAAAAGCGCGGCTCCCATAGAAAAGAAGAAGGAAAAGAAGAAGAAAGAAAAGAAGCAGAAGGAGCCAAAGGCGCCTGGGGGCAAGCAGAAGGTATCTAACGAAAACCCACACACAGCACGGACCGGGCCCAAGTCGCCATGTGTCATATGTAGAGGGAGCCACTTCCACAGTGATTGTCCCAGTATTCCCCGGATACTAAGGGACTGGTCCCCTCGCTTGCACAGTTCAGAAGCGTCAACCTCTGACAGTCAGGTTGAATGCTTACCGTCGACCAACGAACGTGAAGGTATTAGACGACGAAGAGGATGGACATCCTCCTGCGAATTGTGTGAAGGCAATCACACCCTCCGCCGTTGTCCCTTTTTAGACGAAGCCAAGAGAGTTTTGGAAGATCAACCGGTTGCACCGTTGCTACTTCCTCCTGGATATCAAAAACTCGCGCCAGGTCCTTCGTTGGTCGAAAATACAGCTGTCTTGCTTAGAGGGCCAGCTGAAGTGTCAGTCGCTGAAAGTGAACCTACTGAATCCGGACCGGACGAAAGTCCAAAGGTTGAAATGGCAGTTGACCCGGTTCTCCCTTCAGAAGTTTCATCTTCAAACACCACAGTCACTGAGGATTCATCTTCAGTTGACACCCCCGCCGAAGAGAATAAGGATGACACCGTCCATATTCTTTTCGTCAACTCCGATTCTGATGAACATCAGGGCAATGTGCCCACTCCTTTATCGCAGGAAGGAGCTTCATCAGGATCATATCCGGCCGTATATTCGGTCCCACCACCAAGCAACCTGGTTGTGTCCTTTGATTGGAACCAACTAGGCAAACCCCGGTTACCAGCCAATATACCATTTAGAATTATAGTCCAAATATACAAAATGGTGATGGCTGGAACCATCATTGATGAAGGGGCGTCTGTGAGTATCCTGTCCTCTATTGCTTGGAAAGCACTGGGTTGCCCGGCGCTTTTGCCCGAGACAAGGCGTCTCTCGGGTTTTGACAGAGGAACCAATCGACCATTAGGGATTCTACCTAATGTGCCTATTACACTGAAAGGGAAGGCTGTCAAGATGAATTTGATGGTCGTCCAAGGACCCTTGGATTATAACCTACTCCTTGGATGAGACTACATATATTGCATGGAAGCAATAGTCTCCTCACTCTTTCGAATAATGTGTTTTCCATACGAAGGAAGAATGGTCAAGCTCGTAGACCAACTTTCACTTCCGGGATCACACATCGCAAGTAGTCACATACCTATCCTCAATGGTCTTTTTCGATCAAGAAAGGTCTCTTCCCCCGGTTCTTCTTCCTGATGAAGGTGAGTGATTCGGGAAAGGAACGCAGGAGCCCAGGGGGCATGCATCCTGGTCTGCTCTGGAGGCAGAAAAAACCTTAGGTGTAAAGTAGAATTTCCGCGGAAGAATATGACTAGTCCGTACCCCGTCCCCCTCCTTCATCTTTAAGAATCTTCCTCTGAGCCAGCTTCGTGGAGAAGAAGGACAAGAAGACAAAGAGAGAGTTGGACTCTCAGAAGGGGCTGTTAGGGATGGGGTTGTTCTGGAAAAGGATTCTTCTGTCAAGGTTACTTGTTTGACAAAGGTCATTCACCTTTGTCTAAATAGGTAGGCTCTACCAAAGAAGGGGATCCGTTTGTGGCAGCAAGTAGGTACCGACTTTGGGTAAAAGGCCAGCCTCACCCATTAAAACAAATGTTTTAAAGGATAAGTAGGGGCAGCCCCCAAAGATAGAGACGATGTTGTTGCCACAGATTGTAACCATCTTTGTGTACCCTAATGATAGACATCGCCGAAGAAAGAGTTTCATTTGCGGCAGCAAATAAAACCATTCTTTGGGTAACCAGAAAGAGGTAGGCCTCTCCCGGTAAAACGAATGTTTTACCTGCAAATTGAGGGGTAACCTTGAAATTTGACTTACACCTGGGGGCATGCAAACCTCTTGGAATGCAAGCGCGGGTGGCTTTTTAGTTTTAGGTAGGACTAACCCCTCTAACCCGTAGGATGGGCCGATACCCAGCTTGCATAAAGAGAGGATATGGAGCAAAGCGTAGGGAGATGAAGCTCCTTAAAAAATAGGAATCTTCCATGAGACCTTACTTCTTTATGACTGGTAAAAACGAGCAGTTTTGGCAAAGTTCATGCTTGTTAAAAAATAAACGCAAGAACCGAGCCGTTTTAGCGCATAGTTCATGCTCGTTAAAAAATAAACATAAGATTGAGCAGTGTTTTGGCGCATTCAAGCTCTTTAAAAAAAAATGAACCCAGTACCGGTAAATAAACATCTGAGACCGTAAATTCATCAGCCATAAAAGCCTTGGTCGTGTTTGTGCACCGTCACCTCCACTTTTCATTTGGCCGATCATTCACATCCACTTGATTGTTTACCTATTTTGAGGAACAGCTGCGAAGAGTGATTCCACCTAGCCATCCTTGTAATACTGTCGTGATTGGAAAATTCCAACCTGTACCTGGAATCTGCTGCTATCCCTGTTTATCACTCGTTCCTCAAAAGACGAGTCTTCTTTGAGCTCTTTTCACTGACTCGTAAAATATGAAAAGTTTGCCGAGTTTTGGCCTTCCAGCTCGTTAAAAGGACCGGAAGAGCTATCCCTCCTCTAGATTTTAATCTTTTTGGACCTGAGGGATTATTGCACAAAAAGATCGAGCGCTTGTCTAGTTCGGCTCGATAAAGATATCGAACATTCATCCCTTCTGTATTGTTTTATACTTTTTCGGACTTAAGGGATTAGATGACGAAAAAGGACCCCTGGAGTCTACTTTATGTACCCTTTTCAGACTCTCTAAAAATGAAAAGGACCGAGTTGTCTTTGTTGCTGGGCTCGTTAAAAATATTAGATAGCGACAAACTTGTCCTTAGACAAGAACGAGTTTCCCTATCGCTAGGCTCATTAAAAACATAGCTGTTACATAGTAATTTGTCACTGCCTTCCTGTCGGTCACCCTACTGTGTCAATAACTAAGCTTCATGCCTTCTGAACTAGCCCTAAAACCCCCCTTTTTCCAAAGTTCTATGCATCAGCGCGTCTGTTAGAAAAATACCCGCGATGACTGGCGCTCCATAGTGCATTCCGCGCGCTGCCAGCGCGGAAGAACATCCCTTTCCCGCGCTGGTTAACATCGCACCTTTCCCGTGTGCTTCCGCGCTGACACGACTGTCCCAGTTATTGAGATGCGCTGACAGCGCGACAGTTTCCTCATTATCCGCGCTGATCCAGTTTGGGCGAATTCGTTCAAACAACCAGCCTTCCAGATAACTCCAGGCTTGGTTGTTAGCTTTGTGAACATCGACTCCTTCCTATGGCATGACTGTTCGACCTTTTTGCAACCATTTCCCTCAAAGATAAGCTCATCCTTCCACCCTTTTAGGAGACTCCTTCTCCTATATAAACTTCCACCATTACCATGAGCAGCTAGTTAGACTTAGCTTGGAATAGCTTGGATTGTGCAGAGCTTGTAGTGCTCAGATTGCTGCTATAGGTGTGGTGTGCTAGGTGTGGAAGTGATTGATTGCTTAGGGAAGGTTGTTTTGTGTTATTTGTGTGAGAGAGAGAGTTGTTTGTCTTGGGAGAATCATCCTCGAAGGTGAATGCTTGAGATACATGCTGACTGGCCCCTCCTGAGAAGGTTACCGACGTCAGAACATTTGGTTGTACTCTTCTCTATTCTGATTAATAATAGATGACTGCTATTATTGTTCCATTCTCATTTGTCTATGCCATGGTTAAATGTGAATTACATCTTTTCTGACTGATGTATGGTTGCTCTTACTAGATTTTATGCTTGTGTTTGTTTCCCCTTCGTGTGTGCAGGTATCTATTCGCGGGGATCGCGGAGGATTGTGACTAGCCAAAGCGGAGGAGCGAAGGCAACATCTCTTCGTCAAACGACAAGCGCAGGAATCCAAGTAGGTGCTCTTTACCTCTTGTTTAATTGTAACTAGGAACATGCGTAGCAGCACTGTGTGATTGTTGCTAGACCCTTGCTGGGCTAGTAGGGATCGCCTCTATCCGTAGAGGGGATTTACCTCTCCAACAATTTGGCGACTCCGCTGGGGATCAGCCTTTTTGTCTCTTGAGTCCACTTTTGTGTTTGGCTTTGATTGATCTCTTTTCGAGTTTTTGGGATTGTCTTTTTGCTTATGAACTTTCTGGACGTTTCTGGGAAGCATCTTTATTGTTAAGGAGCTCTTGATTTGGTTTGGGAAGTTTTTAGTTTGGCCTTGCTTGTTTTTTGCGCTCAGCGCGTTTTAATTCCAAACAGACGCGCTGACATCGCGTTCCTGTTCTTTGGTTTTCTTTCCATCGCGCCTGTACGTCTAACAGTCGCGCTGACCTCGTTTTCAGAGACAGCGCGCTTTATTCGTGTCCTTCCGCGCTGGCATCGCGCCCCCGCTTCTTTGTGTTTCTTGTCATCGCGTCTGTGTGTTTTCTTTCCGCGCTGACCTCGTTTTTCCGAGACAGCACGCTTTATTCCTGTCTTTCCGCGCTGACGTCGCAAAGTTGCTACAGGCCTCCCCCTGTCAGCGCCGAGTTGCTGAAGGCTACCCGCGCTGATCCTATAAAATTCATTTTTGACCAAATTGGCCTCCTGAACCTCTTACTGTGACTTTCCCTTCTTCTCTCCTCCTGTCTGATGACTTGTTTTTCATTGTTTGAACTCTGAACTGCTTGATTGCGAAGCTTGTTTCCATAAGGTTTCGTTTTTGCTCAGTTTTAAGTTTGCAAATACCTTCCCTTTTTGCTTTCGCTGCTTGGTTCGTGTTCCCACCATCACTTTTGCAATTGCTGGATTATGTTGAGTCTCTAGTTGACTGGTTGTGACTTTCCTCCTTCGGGTGTTTGCCTTTTTCTATTGATTTCGCGCTCTAACTCTAGGACATCTAGAGGTTGCGTGTGTGTCAAGCCTACCGTAGGGAGCTTGTTTGTTTGTTCGACCAGCCAAGTTCAGATCTGTTCATCCACTTGTTCAGTGATTGTTGGAGTGCTTTGGATTGTGTTTCCAAGTGGTTTCTTTTCGCTTCCTCCTTGCTTGTCTTACAGAGCTTAGATCACATAGCTCGTGCAGACCTTTGTTTTCCTTTGATTTGGAAGCTTTGGTTGAATGTTTTGGGAACTTTGTGTGCTTTCATTAAGTAGTTTACTTGGTGTTCCGGTTCCTCCAAATTATTTTAGATGCTTTGTGTCACTGAAAGAAAACCAAACTAGTAGCTTTGCTTTCGAAAATTGAAAAGGAAAAGAACATTTCATTGATTTGCATCTTCAAAAGAAAAGTTTCCTTTCCTCGCTTTAGTTGCATTAAGTTACTTGTTTGCTTGTACTTGTTTTGTTTGATAGAAAATTTCTTGCCCTCTCGTAGCTAGAATTCATCGAATAAAACGGAATTCTTTGGCATATAGATTGCATCTAGGTAATTGTGAGCGAACATACGATAGAGCTTGAAATCGAAACTTAATCTCAAGATCAACTATAAAATGAACCAAATGAATCTAAAAACGCATTAGAACTAAACGCAAATATCTAGAGGTCTAGGTTAGAGACGTGTTCCGGCGTCTTTAAACATAGTCACTGTTGTTTCACATTAGGTTGGGTGATTCCTCCTTCTGTGACTCGATAGTGGTCTAACACAGACTGCGCTCCCACGTACCATCGCGTATATAGGGAGACCCCACTAGGCTTTTATCCTTTATCCATAGGAAGCCGAGTCGGCCGCCCTACGATTCGCAATGCAGTGAACACAGCATTCACGAAGATCGACCACCCGTACCCTAAAAAGTATTCTGTGGTTTTGCGAAAAGTTTGGCACACCCTCTACCTAGAATTCCAGAGCAGTCACTTTTGATCCTTTTCGGACTCCCTAAACGAAAAGGTGCCTGTGAGCGTCTTGTCACTTCGTGCTCATAAAACATTCGAAGGAGACTGGAGTCATCTTTTCGTCCTTTTCTCGACTCCCGAAATATGAAAAGGTCAAGTTTGGTTCTTGTGTCTTAAAACTAATTTGGCCACGATAACATCACCCATTTTAGGTCTTGTGTGCGATAGTTTTGAGTAGGGTTTTATCGTTAGTTTCCTTTAGGTTTTCTAAGGGGTCTGGTCATCCTGGCTGACCCATCAACTCCCGGTCCAAGCGATCAAGGTTCTCCGTCCTCTGTTGCTCCAGAGGTACCAGTTGTAAGCGGTACTCTTCCCATTGTTCCGAGTATCCGGCCTATCAACGTACGTGCCCCAAGCGACGAAGATTACATAGAGGATTGGAATCCTATTTGGGAACCCGATTATACCCCCCGTACCCCTCGTACCCCTCTCGGTATGTCGTCTCCAATGTCTTCTTCCCACATGGATGAGGCAGCTTCTAGCACCGGTGAGACGCCCGTGGTCACAGACATCGAGACCCCGATCCCGGCTTCCTCTCCCCTCCCTCCGCGATACCAATCAGTGAGGGATAGGTATGCCGCTAGAACGACTTCTACGACTATATGGGATCCTAGTCTTGCTACTTCCACTGGGCCTTTTGTTTCGCAGCCCCTTAGTACACACCTTACATCAGGGCTTAACACGCCCGTCACCTCAGTTCCCACTCAACCTACTGTCTGTGTAGCACGTTCGACTCCGGTCGTCAGTGCTGTACCGGTTTCCTCGTCTGAAATCCCTCAAGTTGGTTCCTTTGTTGGCGGAATTCCAGGATCAGGGCCATATGATGCTTATGGAGAACCCATAACGGACCCGGATTACGAAGGTCCCTTCTTTTTCTATGATGAAAATGGTGAGTTCCTTGAAAGCATCTCAGGCCTCCCTCATCGCCCTTTCGAAGAAAACGAGGAACCCTTGAATATCACGTACGATTACGCTACTCATATGTTCAAAGGGAACCGGGATCCTCCCAGGCAGCCCATAGGACCACCCAATCAAGGCCAGCCGTTCTACGGGCAAACCCCCCAGGGGCAACCACTTTACGGCCTGCCTGACCCAGGACAATCTGGGGGCCCACAAGGTCAACCTTACCAGGAACAACCCATGGGCATTGGAGGTCCGCCGTATGCATATCAAAATCAACCCACTGGACAACCGGAGCAACCTTTTCAACAAGGCCAACTCGGTTTCCAGCAAGGGTACCCCTCTGGACAAACTGGCTCAGTTTACAATCCTCCAAATCAACCAGCAGTCCAGCAAGGGTATCTTCTTGGGCAGGGTGGACAACCCTATGTACAACAGGTCCAACCTACCGCCCAGTCTGGTCAATTCCCTGGGCAGGGTGGACAACCCTATGTTCAACAGGGCCAACCCACCCCTCAAATATCAAATCTTTCTGGGCAAGGGGGGCAACCTGCTATACAGCAAGGCCAACCCTCTGCCCAGCCCTTACACCAAGGAGGGCAGCCCGCCATGCAGCAAGCCCAGCCCTCTTCTCAATTTGGTCACACTGGGGGACAAACGGGCCAACCGTCTATACAGCCAAATCAACCCGGTGTCCACCCTTATCGTCAAACTGGACAAGCTGGCCAACCTCGGCGTCAACCAGCTATCCAGCCGATTCGACCATCCGTTCCGCAAAGACAACACTTGGCGGCACATGGACAACCTGGCACCCAGCAAGGCTACCCTGCTGGCCAATCAGGTCCATCTCGAATCCGACCAAGTCAACCTTCGGGACATATGGTTCAACCCCAGCCGGTTCAAGGACATTACTCTGGGCCTCAAACTCAGACAGGTTATCAACCTCCATACCAAACGCAGCCTGCCTACCAGGCTCCGTATGGGACCCAGCAATCATCTGGCTACCAGCCACCCCAGGGGCAAAATCAGTATACTCCTTATCAAAATTATCAGCAACCACAGGCTACTCCTTATCAAAATTATCAATACGGTCAACCTGTCGGGCAAGCTGCTAACACTTGGGGAGCTGGGGGGCAGACACAGGGACAGCCGTCCGCATATGGCCAAAATCCATACGGACAAAACTCCTACGGACAAACTCCCTATGCGCCAGGTCCTTTTGGACCAGGCCCGTCGGGACAAAATTCCTACGCGTCAGGTCCTTTTGGGCCGGGCCCGTCTAGACAAAGTTCGTGGGGGCAACCCCAATCTAGGTGGAACCCTAATGTCGCCTCGAATCCGCAGCCACAGATGTCTTTCAACCCGCAGCTACCATTTCTGGCAACGTTGGAACTACCTGATGTGTCCAAGTTAACAAACGACCCTATTTTGCATAATCCATATTGGCCACCGGTTCCAACCAAGATACCAGGTGACTGTCCAAAGTTCGACGGCAAAGCCGGAGAGGATCCTCAGGCCCATGTAATGACTTATCACCTTTGGTGCTCATCTAACTCATGGCTTGATGATTCTATCCGACTCCGCCTCTTCCAAAGGACCCTCACTGGTTCAGCTGCTAAATGGTACATCGAACTCAATCGCGGCATGTTTTCTGATTTTAACTCGTTGGCTATGGCCTTTTTAACTCATTTTCAGTTACCCATTCGGTACGAGACTGGGACCCATCTTCTCACGTCTCTAAAACAGGATACGGCAACGCACATCTCCGATCATATACATGAATGGAGAAGGCGTCGTCGTTTGATTAAATTTTGGATCCCTGATCAACTCCTGACCGACTGGTTTACCACGTCCTTTGTCCCTAAAATTGCCAAAGATATCGCAATGGGGGCGTGTGTAACTGAGGAGCAAGCAATCGCGCGAGCTCAGTACCTGGATTTAGTGTATTCTCAGTCAGGTACCTTGTATGAGTATTTGCCAGATGCCCCGAGACACGGACAACCCAAAGCTCCACCAAAGCCGTCTGTTGATGGAGTTATCGGTTCCGTAAATTCACCATCTAAGAAATCGGCCGCAAATTCTGGGAAGCAGAAACCAAATGCATCTAGCGAGAATGCTTCTCAGAGCCAATCCATTCCTGGGAATACCTCCGAGGTAAATGCCGTTCAGTCCACCGCGGCAGACAAATCCTCAAAAGGCAAAAAGAAAGGGAAGGCCAAAGATAAATCTGGACAGCCTAAGCAGAACCCTCCTAAACCTCCCTCCGAGGAAGGGGCCAAACGAAAGCCTAAGTATCCTTGTCTCATTTGCGAAGAGGATCACTACACCAAAGATTGCCCCAGGCGGTCCGAGGTTAGTCGGCTTTTGAAAGGTGCTCCGGGGTCCCCTGCTGTGCTTAAAGAGCCTTTCCCGTCCCAGCAGACGCATCAGGTGGCAGATCCTTCTCAATCCTCTTCCTCGTTCGGTTCTCAGGTGTTCATGGCTGGAACCATCCCCATCCATGTTACAACTCGAGCGAAAGATTATCCATCTTCAGCCGGGAAGGAGCCGGAAGTTCCCTCCAGCGCTCCTCCGTCTAGTTCTGGTCCCCTTCACATCGAAAGGCCCAGCACTGAGACGATCCCCCGACCCCCTCCCAAAGGTGTACTCAGGAAGTCATCTTATAATCCCAATGCTCGTGCTGCACAGCATTATAGCATTGTCGAGGACTTAGCGCAGGCTCCGTCTGCTATGTCCGCATTAGAAGTCCTCCAGAGCTGCGCCTCTCAGAGGAAGTCCCTGCTATCAGCGATTGGTGGCATAGACCCGGCAGATTCGGATTTAATCTCTTTTGATCTCGAAGGTTTCACGCCGAGATTGCCTCACCAGGTGGCCTTCCTTATACAGGTTCTCATCAACGGCAAAACGATTCATCGTACGGTCATTGATGAAGGTGCCTCAACCTGCATTATGTCGGTTGCTTGTTGGAAAGCTATTGGTTCTCCTGCTCTGAGCCAGTCTCCAACCACCCTAGAGGCTTTCGACGGAAGAGAATCTCGTCCATATGGTATCCTCCCGCGATTGCCTATCTCTTTAGAAGGGAAAACGGTAGAGGTCGAGGTTGAAGTTGTTGACGCTAATCTCACTTACAACCTCCTCCTTGGACGAAGTTGGACGTATGCCATGCAGGCCGTGGCTTCCTCTTTGTTCCATGTCGTTCGCTTCCCTCACCAAGGGAAAATCGTCACTGTGGACCAACTGTCCTTTTTCGCTTCCTCTTCTGAAGGGAATGTGCCATTCGTAGAGCATACCTCTAAATCGCTAGTGAGTGTGGGTGCTGGATTATTTAAAGATCCCTCTCTAATGGGAGTCTTTCCCCTCCCACCTCCGAATCTCGCCTCCGTTAACATGATCACAGTACGTTCCGATCCATGGGTTCTCCCTCCCTTGAATCAGGAAGACTCTTGGGGCGAGATGATGCCGTTGAGTCCCGCCGAGCTCAACTACATCGAGATCGTCGCTGCATCGGCTCCACCTCCTGAACCTGCTTCTTCAAACAGCATTCCCGATTCATATGACCACTTCCCTTGGATGGGAGGAGAGGCCACTTCGGATCCCCTGAAGGAATCATTTCCCTCCGACGAGGCTATCATTGAGACTATGTCTCCCGAGGAGCTCCCTTGGTCAGATTACCACCATCGCTCTTCGTTTCTCCCTCCTCATTCAGAAATGGCCGCATGTCTCGAGCAGTTTGCCTCACGTGTCCCATCTATCCCTCTCCAAACGCCTGTTCAGTTGTATCAAGTGTCTTCGGAAGGAAACATGGGTAACATTACGCAAACTCTGGCTATTGACATCTCTGTCAAAACGGGGGTGGTCGAAAATATTCATATTGGAGTCACATGCACTCCTGAGGAAATTCAACTTTACACTGATTTATTTCGTGAATTTCGTGACGTTTTCGCATGGTCTTACGAGGAAATGCCCGGCATTGACCCCAGTATCGTGGAGCACCAAATCCCTACTTATCCCGGCGCTAAGCCTGTTCGTCAGCGTTTACGCCCAATGCACCCTCGAAAGGCTGCAGCCATCAAGGCCGAAGTTGAAAAGCTTCTTCGAGCTGGTTTCATCTATGCCATTCCTCTCACGGAATGGGTCTCGAACATAGTCCCTGTGAATAAAAAACAGGGTACTATTCAGGTTTGTGTTGATTATCGCGACATCAATCGCGCTTGTCCATAAGATAACTTTCCTACGCCTTTTATTGATCAGCTTATCGACGATTGCGCAGGAAGCGAAATTTATTCATTTATGGACGGCTTCTCTGGTTACAACCAGATCAACATAGCCCCCGCAGACCAGCACAAGACTGCTTTCATTTGTCCTTGGGGCACCTTCGCTTACAAGAAGCTACCTTTCGGTCTCAAAAATGCCGGTGCCACTTTCCAGCGTGCGATGTCGTATGCTTTTCATGATATCCGACACATCGTACAGCCTTACCTGGATGACCTACCAGCTCATTCAGCTAAACGTCAAGACCATCCATCTCATTTACGCGAAATCTTTCTCCGCTGTCGACACTACCGTATTCGACTCAATCCGCATAAGTGTGTCTTCTGCGTAGAATCTGGCCGACTGCTCGGGTTTATCGTCTCCCGGGAAGGCATCCGCTTGGATCCCCTTAAAGTCGAGGCCATTTTGAATCTTCCTCCCCCTGCCTCCCTACAGCAGTTACAGAGCTTGCAGGGGAAAGCCAATTTTCTCAGACGATTCATCCCAAATTATGCCGAGGTGGCTAAGGGTTTCATGCGATTATTGAAGCGAGACACGCCCTTTCGCTGGGACGCTATCGCTCAGCAATCTTTTGAGCGTCTTAAAGACCTTCTGGTCTCAGCTCCGCTCCTAAGACCTCCAAATTACCACCGTGACTACACCCTTTACTTGGCCGCCGCCGATACCACCATCGGCATGGTTTTAGTGCAAGACGACGATGATGGCACCGAGCATGTTGTATATTATCTCAGCCGCAACCTTATGGATACGGAAACTCGCTATGCATACGTCGAGAAGTTGGCATTGGCAGCTGTCTGTGCCGTCCAACGTTTCCGTCATTACATCCTGTTGCGCACGACGACCGTGATCTCTGATTGCAACCCCATGACCTATATATTGTCACGTCAGTTGCTGGGGGGCAAATACTCAAAGTGGATCGTAATCCTCCAAGAGTTCGACTTGGAGTTCACTGCAGCCAAGTCCAAGAAATCACTGGTCTTCGCCGAACTACTCTGCTCCTTACCATCTCAGTCTACACCATCTCGTTCAGAGGAACATATTCCGGATGAAACGCTATTTCTCATCAGCACTCTCGACCCATGGTACGGGGACATTATCGTATATTTACAAACGTCCTCATTTCGTCCCAATACATCGAAAGAGGCTCGACGACGGATTCGTCACCAAGCTCAACCATACCGCATTTTGGGCGATACCCTGTACCGCCTCGGCGTCGATTCTGTTCTTCGCCGATGCTTAACCCTCGAGGAGGCTGAGCGAGTTTTGAATGACTGCCACTCCGGCGCTTGTGGCGGCCATATGTCCGGATATGCTACCGCTCAGAAGATCCTCCGCGCTGGTTATTTCTGGCCTTCTATCTTCAAGGATTGCATCCTTGCTGTACGTGCATGTCACGAATGCCAGGTTTACCACCGGAAGATGCGTGCACCTGCTGCACCACTGCACCCTGTCGTAACCGTAGGTCCATTTGCAAAATGGGGCATCGATTATACGTCCTGTAACCCTCGTTCGGCCGGGGGGCATGGGTACATTATCGTTGCTGTGGACTATTTCACCAAGTGGGCCGAAGCAATGCCTACATTAAACGAAGACGGTTACACCGCGGCGCAGTTTTTATTCAATCATATTATCACTCGTTTCGGAGTCCCTCAGGCTATTGTTACAGATCATGGAAAGCATTTCCGAAATCATATGATGACGGAGCTGACAACCCAACTAGGCTTGCACCAAGATAGTTCGACACCGTACTATCCGCAATCCAACGGTCAAGTCGAGGCCGTGAACAAAGTGTTGATCACCATGCTTCAACGCACCGTCAATACGCACAAGTCTAATTGGCACCTTATGCTTTTCCCAGCCTTGTGGGCCTACCGGACTTCGGTGAAGGATGCCACCGGTTTTACCCCATTTCAGTTAGTTTACGGACTGGAGGCTACCCTTCCCGTCGAATGCGAGATTCCTTCATTAAAATTAGCCGTCGAGTTGCTTCCCAACACTACTCCGGTGGAGGAACGGCTTCTTTACTTAGAACGGTTAGACGAGACTCGTCGTTTGGCTTCTCTGGCTATCGAAGCACAGAAGAAGAGAGTCAAAGCTCACTTCGATCAGAATATTCATCCTCGTTCCTTTGTTGAGGGAGATTTAGTACTGCTCTACGATCAAGCTAAGGATAAGCTGGGGGCAGGAAAACTCGAATCCATGTGGTTAGGTCCCTACATCGTGAAAAGAGTTTTACAAAAGGGCGCATATGAGTTGATTGATTATGAAGGAAACCCTCTGGACAAGCCCCGCAACGGGCTGTATCTGAAGAAATATTATGCATAACTTCGCGCATTCACTTTGTATATACGTGTGTTTTGTGTGTTGTGCATGTTTTCGTTTTTGCCTTGGTGTGAAAGCGTGTTTGCCTCTTATTGTGTTTTCTTCTTCTTGTGCAGATGTCTAATGCACCTTATGTTGGTTTCGCTGATGGCGCCTGCCGTAGTACTTGCAATTTGTCATCTGCGGCGTGGGTGATCTACGATCCTCACGGAGAATTGGTAGACCTTCAGGGTGTCTGCCTAGGTCGTACCACTAACAACGTTGCCGAATACAGCGCTGTAATTGAATTACTTGCCGAAGCGGTTGACCTCGGCATCCGAGAATTGATAGTGAACCTAGACTCCCAGTTGGTCGTCCATCAACTCAACGGGCGATATTCCGTCAGAGACCAACGCATACTAAGGTTGTACCTACGTGCAAGATTGTTGGAACGGAATTTCGATTATATTACATATCAGCATATTCCAAGACGACTAAACACGTTGACTGATGCATTGGCAAATCATGTGTTAGATAGACATTTGCGGAACAGATAACATCATACAAGAAGACATAGAAAGCATAATAGAGTAAAGCATATGTAAATAAATCATTTCAAGCATAGTTTGCATATGAGTGCTTTTAAGCTTGCATTAAAAAACATAAAAATCATGGGTCATGTGTCATGCAAATTCATACATAAGATCACAATTGTACTGAACAATTGCATAACATAAACAAAACATCATCACATGTAACAATGATCCATCCAAAACCGGTATGTATATATATATATATCGTGTGGCGCACTAAGGCGCTCAAAAATAAGTGTATATGTCCAAAAATCAGTATGTCTGAGTCATGAGTCTCAAAATGACAGTGGAAATAAAACCTAGACAACTAGTCAGCTGGATGGTGCTCTCTGTAGTACACAGCTGCTCGTGCCACCCGCCTCAGAAGGCAGTGCACCCTGGGTTCCACCCCCACTGTGTTAATCTGATGCTCTACGGGGACCTCCTCGACCCCCTGGTAGTCAGGCACCCCCTCCAGCAACCCCTCAAGGTTGCGAGCCATAGTCTCCGACGCGTTACCCCCTGGAGGGGCTAAGGCCAAAACCCCGGCTCCCTGGCCCTCTCTCCGTGCCGTGGCAGCCAGGCCAATCGGTCTAGTAGGCCCCACATCTGCATGACAAGACATTTATTAGGACATGTACATAAAAAAATTAAAAAACATTGCAAAACTCAAGGACAAAAGTGTCATACCTGCATCGTCCCACTGTTCACCTGGAGGCAGTGCTAAATCAGGATCATTGCGGAAATCCATCCCCGCATATGGCCAATCCTGCACGAAGATCTCCTGCTGATCCAGCCAGTCTCTGAAAAATGCCCCCCAGCTATGTGGCCGGCCGCCACCCCCACGTGGCATGATACGAGCCCATCGTGAGGCCCTCGTCTCTCGAGGATCCCTGGGGGCATCCACAGCCATCGACTGCAGCCGCATGGCTGGCACTCGCTCTAGAATGAGCAGGACCAAGATCGATCCATAGCTGAACTGCTTCGTCTCCCCGCGACGGCAGTTGCTCAATTGCCTCTTCATGTTGTTGGACACTGCCGTGCACCAATCAAACACTGTAGGCTCGAGGCATTCAAGAGCTAGTAGGAGATGGGTCTTGGAAGCCTCATGGTTCGCCATGCTACCCGCTGCCCGGGTCACCATGAACAGGATGGTGCGTAACACTATGTCTCTCACTGTGGGGATTGCTACCTTCCCGCTCCGCGTTTTCACTGCCCCCGGGCAAACCTGGGCCATCAGATCATCCAGAGTACCACCGCTAGGTCGCTGCCCCTCCAAGATGGGCCTCGCACCTCGGCGCGACAACCCAGTCAAGAAAAAGATGTCCATGTGGTCGAACTCAATGTCGTGACCACGGATGGTGAATTTCTGGTCCACCGGGTTCCATGCTCTAATCAGCAGCTCCAGAAGATCATGCTGAGCTCTCAAGCGCGGCGTGAGGAAGAATTTCATGAATCCGCAAGCCCGCATGGCGTTGCAGCAATTCACATCTCCCCAAGCAGCTACATCTTCTACATCGTGAACTCTCTCTTGCCATTGGAAGGCCATGATGACCTGCACAAACCATAAAAACAAGTTAGAAGTGCTGGCATGCAAAAATTCACGTTCATTTTCAAAAACAAAAATTTTTCGCGCCAGCGCGGCTGTTTTAGAAACAGCCGCGCTTACAATGGCAGCCCTTTGTAAAAATTCGAGGTCAGCGCGGAAGAACACGGCTTTTCCGCGCTGACCCGAAGTTGGCCACGTTTGTTCTTTTTCGGTCAGCGCGACCCCGTGGGCGATATCCGCGCTGACCGAGGGCGCATCCATGCAATAAAAAATGCCCAATTGGGCCAATTCGACCGTTAAAAACCTACTAAAATGAACCAGAATGCAGGGCAAGGGAACGAGAACCTACCTGGAAGAAGCAGATCGGAAAATGGTCTCCGTACGGACTGGAAATCGCTCCGTCAACTTTTTGGCTCCTCCACGTCCTTCACGTTCCAGAATAGTAAAATGGTAAAAAATGACTTATTACTTCCCCCTATTTATAGTAAAAAACTCCTAAATTGCCATATTTTTGGGTTTTTACCATTTTTAGCCATAACTCTAGCCCTGATTTTGTTTAAAGCATGTTTTAATATGTTTTTACGTATATCGAATGGATTTATGCGGGTAGTGCCCTTGTGCAGGTACAGGTGTAGCAGCTTGGTCATGCCGGTCTACCATTCATGTGATCCCCAAAAGTGTCGTCTCTAAGCTCTTTTCCGACGTTAAACAAGAGAAGATAGCCGAGCTTCCTTTCGGCTCGTTAAAAGGAATGAAAGGCGGTCGTTTTTAAGCTCTTTTTCCGGCCGTTGAACCAAAAAAGATTGCCGGGCGTTTGTCGTTTCGCGCTCGATATCGGCTCTAAAACGACGTGTTTTCGACCGCTTTTTTACTTTTTCAGGTCGGAGACACTATTCACGAAAAGTACTCCTCGGTCGTAATGACCGGGCGGTTCTTTCGGGCATAGTTTTATACTTTTTCGGGCTCGAGAGACACAACTGTACGAAAAAGGACCCCCCTGGAGTCTTCTTTTTGCTGTCTTTTCAGGCTCTCTAAACAAGAAAAGACGCCGAGTTTTTCCTTTGTCAGGCTCGTTAAACATTTGATGACATCGGGTATTGTCGAAATGACGCTCCTCAAGCATATGCTATCCCCGTCAAGCTTGTCATCCAAAAATAATCGGGGTACCTGCCAGAAATGGTGGGGAAAATGGAACTGTAATCGTAGTCGTGTCGGCAGTATGTCGCTCTTGAACATGGCACTCTTTTGCTTCGTGTCTGGGTGGGACCATCTCATCTTATCTTTCACTGGCCTCCGTGGGTTTGGGTTATCCTATTTGACCCCTCATCTGCTTATTGCCCTGTCACCATGACCCTTACTCATTTGATGTCAAATACTGCCAAGCCCGCCACAGTGCCGCCGATATGTTCAAGAGAAGTTGACTTCTGTAATAATACAACCTCATCTGCTATCTCACACAAATCATTTTTCCTCTGTCTCGCGTCGATGATGTGGGAAACATTATGGCCCACCTTCGATCAAGGTCACTTCCTGTCGACTTCAGCTCATTATCCGGGAAGGTGACTTAGAGACTCCCTTCAGGTGCCTTAGAGCCTGCATGCCTCAATGGCAGGTTCTTCGTGTTCGACGAGAGGTTTTCATCATTGGCCTCCGATCGGATGATTCCGTGGATGTTCGACACCAGCTCATTGATTCACATACCGCGGATTGTACCTATAGTACCTTGAGGGCCATTGTCATTATTGGTGGTACCTCTCGCGTCTGTTAACAGTTTTCACCATTGACTGGTAATCAGACGATGTTCATGCATGTTCGACTTCGACTCATATATTCACATGTTTGAATTTGTACTTTGTTCGGATCGGGACGGAGCGCAAGACCCTGGATCCGTGTCTGTTGTGGGCCAGGCTGCGATTTTGTGGATGATCATTACATGACTCATTGATGGATGGCTGCGCCCATACCTGAGTCTTCATGGATGGCTGCGACCATACCTTATCATTATTATGGTCTCTTTGGCTGGGTGGCTGCGTCCATTCCACAGACCTTTTCGCATGTCTTTTGGATGGCTGTGCCCATGCCTAGACTGCATGTACTTGATTATCAGAGATGTTTCGGATCCTTCCTGGTGATGTTCCAGTTCGGCGTGTGTTGTAAACCATTTCACCCCTCCCACTCTCTCGGTCTTCATGCTTTAGGGGGCATCTGTTACACAGTAATTTGTCACTGCCTTCTTGTCGGTCACCCTGCTGTGTCAATCACTAAGCTTCATGCCTTCTGAACTAGCCCTAAAACCCCCTTTTTCCAAAGTTCTATGCATCAGCGCGTCTGTTAGAAAAATACCCGCGATGACTGGCGCTCCATAGTGCATTCCGCGCGCTGCCAGCGCGGAAGAACATCCCTTTCCCGCGCTGTTTAACATCGCACCTTTCCCGTGTGCTTCCGCGCTGACACGACTGTCCCAGTTATTGAGATGCGCCGACAGCGCGACAGTTTCCTCATTATCCGCGCTGATCCAGTTTGGGCGAATTCGTTCAAACAACCAGCCTTCCAGATAACTCCAGGCTTGGTTGTTAGCTTTGTGAACATCGACTCCTTCCTATGGCATGACTGTTCGACCTTTTTGCAACCATTTCCCTCAAAGATAAGCTCATCCTTCCACCCTTTTAGGAGACTCCTTCTCCTATATAAACTTCCACCATTACCATGAGCAGCTAGTTAGACTTAGCTTGGAATAGCTTGGATTGTGCAGAGCTTGTAGTGCTCAGATTGCTGCTATAGGTGTGGTGTGCTAGGTGTGGAAGTGATTGATTGCTTAGGGAAGGTTGTTTTGTGTTATTTGTGTGAGAGAGAGAGTTGTTTGTCTTGGGAGAATCATCCTCGAAGGTGAATGCTTGAGATACATGCTGACTGGCCCCTCCTGAGAAGGTTACCGACATCAGAACATTTGGTTGTACTCTTCTCTATTCTGATTAATAATAGATGACTGCTATTATTGTTCCATTCTCATTTGTCTATGCCATGGTTAAATGTGAATTACATCTTTTCTGACTGATGTATGGTTGCTTTTACTAGATTTTACGCTTGTGTTTGTTTCCCCTTCGTGTGTGCAGGTATCTATTCGCGGGGATCGCGGAGGATTGTGACCAGCCAAAGCGGAGGAGCGAAGGCAACATCTCTTCGTTAAACGACAAGCGCAGGAATCCAAGTAGGTGCTCTTTACCTCTTGTTTAATTGTAACTAGGAACATGCGTAGCAGCACTGTGTGATTGTTGCTAGACCCTTGCTGGGCTAGTAGGGATCGCCTCTATCCGTAGAGGGGATTTACCTCTCCAACAATAGCGATGGGCTTGCCCGAAGGGCAGTTTATAGATCAAGCATATGTTATCCTCCTCAAGCTTGTCAAAAAATAAAGAGGTACTGGTCAGAAATGACTGGGGAAAAATTGGGAAGAACCTCAAAGCTTAATGGTAGCAAGTCGCTCTTGAACATGACACTTTTGCCTCCGTAAATATCGGGTTGGGTTATTATCATTCACCGGTCCCTTCACCATGGTCTCGCCATACCATCCATACATGGGGTAATGCTACCGATCCATCACATCAGTGTCGTTATATGTTCAAGAGATGTCATTCAGAATGTGTCAACCGGGTCCCATCCACTACCATACATCATCTTTCATCCTTCCATGACCGCCACCCTGAATCATATTTCACAAATTGTTTTCACCAATCATCACTAGCTCCGTTCCGTGTCACTGATGTGGGATTCATTAGGGCCCTCCTTTGACGGATCACTTCTTGTCGACATCAACTCATTATCCAAGAAGTTGATCTAGGAACACCCCCTCAGTACTTTGAAGCTTGCATGCCTCAATGGCAAGTTTCTCACTCCCGGCGATAGGTATACATTAATGACCTTCGACCAGGAGACTTTGCGTGGTGTTCGACGTCAGATCCTATATTCACACCACGTGAATTGTGCTGCAGTACCTTGAGGGTCATCATCATTATTGGTGATTCCTCTCGTGCTTGTTAACAATTTACATTATTGACTGGTAATCAAGCGATGTCTTTCCATGTTCGACTTCAAGAAATTATCACATGGATCGACTTGTACTAATGTGAAGATCGGACAAGTTTGAAGACCCCAGATCTAGTTTCATCCATCCGGGCTGCGATATATATTCAAGAGATAAAGACATAGACATGTGCAGCAGATGATCATCCTACTAAAAGGATGATAATTAAAATCAGAGAATTATCAGACGATCGTCTGTTTATGTACAGCAAATGTATTTATAAAACCGAGCATGGGAAATGCCCGCCTCAGCTAGATCATGAAAAGAAAGTATGAAAAGATAATGTATTGTATTGTATTTTGTTATAGGTCACCTCCCGGCGATTGAATGAACTTCGGATCCTCCTAATAAAGCATTTCACCCGATAAACGACCTCATACTTTAGGGGGCAACTGTTATAGACATTTTTGTGCCTTACAGCATAAAGCATGAAATGTCAATAATCTAAGGGATCCAAAGTCCCTAAACATGTTGTTCTTACCCTTAGAGGAACAAGGTCAGCAAACCACAGCACTGCAAAACAGTTCTCCACTGAAAAACACTCAAAAACAGGTCAGTTTTGGATCATTGCAGCTGCTCCACTAGGCATCTGCGCTGCATAGCAGGTACAACAAAGGCTACCTACGTTGCATAGCAAGTAGAACAAAGGCTACCTGCGTTGGGCGTACTTGGACATGTGGAGGAATCTTTTTCTCAAAGTGCCAGTGCCCAGGAAGCTTCTAAAAAGACACTTGATGATAAGATTCGCCTAATGATGAGTTAAGAGCTTCTAAAACTCCAAGTGGAAGACAGAAACTCCGAGTGAAGAACTGAAGAACAACTGGAGTTGAAGAGGACAACAAGCCACACATCAAGCTGACTTATCTTCACTCCAAAACTCTATATAAGGATCTCATCCCATGGGATCTGGGAAGCGGGAATTTAGTGCAAAGAATTGCTGTTGGTTTGCAGTTGAGATTATTGGGTGATTGCTTGAGGGAGGTGAAGAAGAGATTTCTCTCCGTCGGGAAGGTGATGCTGGATTGGACCTCTCATGGTTGTATCATCGCCTGAACCTTACTTCCATATATTAATAAAGCTTTTGAGGTTCTTCTATTCGCATGTGTTTCAATGATGTATTGTCTTACTTGCGTATTTGATTTATGCTAATCCTTGAATCAGTTATGCATGCATGCTTCTTGTAGTTTCCTTTTCTTGTCTTATTTGCAGGATCTCGTGTAGCTGGGCCCGTGAAAAGACTTGGAGCTGGGAGCAAGCGGCAATCAAAGGAGATTGGATCGACCATTTGCGCAAGACATCGGTAAGTGGATCTCTTCCTTTTATCTCTTGCATGTCATAAAGAAGAAACTTTAGATAGCTTTGCTTTCAGCTGTTGCTAAGGAACTGTCACCCTTAGAGTGGGTTAGGGTCATTCCGAGTTGGATACTTTCCCCCACAAAAGCTTCGTCTAAGAAGGGACAACGGTGGATGGCGTGACTGCCTTCACACAGTCTGCAGGGAGATCTTGATCCCCCTCTTCGTCTTGAACCTTCACTTTCGCTGGTTGACGGTAAGCAATCAACATGGCTATTAGAGGTTGATGCTCCCGAATTGTGCAACCGAGGGGACCAGTCCCTTAGTATCTGGGGAATACAGGGACAATCTCTATGGAAGTGGTCTCCTCTACATATGACACATGGCGATTTAGGCCCGGTCTGTGCTGTGTGTGGGTTTTTGTCAGATGTCTTTTGCTTGCCCCCAGTCGCCTTAGGCTCCTTCTTCTTCTTCTCTTTCTTCTTCTTTTCCTTCTTCTCCATGGGAGCTTGGATTTTGCCAGCCTCACCTTGCGAAGATGGAGGATTAGAGGAAGAGTTATAAGAAGTGGAAGGCTGGTGGGCAGCTCTAGACTGATCTAACTGTTGACTCGACTGATCAGGAACCATGGTGGTCTGAACTACATTAGTTGAGAAAAGCCAAATAGGCAGGCCAATTGTCAGTCCTGGAAGCGACAATGTGGCCATGTGGGGCGCACCAACTTCTCCCCAAGAGGAGAATGGACTAGGATTTCCATCATGTGGAGTTCCTTGGTTGGGGCGTTCCATGTTCTCAACTTAAGATCAACGCGGGAATAGGAGGTGATTATGTTCCGTTTAAAATAAATTTTATAACGACGCTTAGACACAACTTGCTTTTTCACTTTTTAAGAGTCGAGAAAAAGCTAAAGATGACTCTAGTCTCCTTCGATGTTTTAACGAGCCCGAAGTGACAAATGCTCGGATGGACTTTTTCAGTTATAGAGTTTGAAAAAGGCCAAAATAAACTGCTCTGGAGTTCTAGGCAGAGGGTGTGCCAAACTTTTCGCAAAACCACAGAATACGTTTTACGGTACGAGTGGTCGATCTTCGTGAATGCTGTGTTCACTGCATTGCGATCAGTAGGGTGGCCGACACGGTTTCCTATTGGATAAAGGCTTTATTCCTATAGGGGTCTCCCAATATATACGCGACAGTACGTGGGAGCACAAGTCTGTATTGATACTTATCGCTTCACCGTGGAGGAATCACCCAACCACTCAACGCTAAGATATCACGTTTAACGACGCCGGAACACGTCTCTAGCTTAGACCTCTAGATGTTTGCATTATGTTTCAATGCGTTGTTATGTAAATTCAATTTATTTTAAGGTTGATCTTGTTTAGCAGTTTGCCTTTATGGATCACCACGAGATGTATGATAACACTCCTAAATGCAGTCTAAGATGATAAGCAAGCTTTTCAATCTTTCAACTTTGAAAACCTTAACTACTGAGGGAAAAGAAAGATAACACCTTTTCACACAGATCATAAAACACACACTAATGCACTTTTTCCTAAATCAACATGCAAGCTGTCATAATGCACATGCACAATGCAAGTATTTCTTTTCTCTTTCTTAATGTTGGCGAAATGCAAAAAGAAAGCTGTTGTATAATTTTGAATTCAATTTCAAGTGAAAGCAAACAAGTTTGTCCAAAATCAAACGACACCTTAAGATTTACTTGTTTCGACACTAGAAATATATAAACTCAAACAAAATGACGAAAGAAAAAGCTCAATTAGCCATGAACAGCAAATAAACTAACTCTTAAGATCAAAGCGACACTTTATCACAGGTCTAGATCTAAGAGGCCACAACAAGACTAGTTCACTTTCGTTATGGGAAACTGTAAATGTACAAGAAATACACAAAGAACAAACACAGTTTCTTTATACAACTGAGGTAGAATAGTGACAAGGAAAGATGGTTTCAGATAGGCCTACTGACTGGTAACAAACAGCAAAACAAGAGTGAAAACAGGGCAAGACACAGCAGGAAACCCCAGCGGCACAAGGCAGGACTGGTCCAGCGCAGGTGGAACACTGCCTGTTTGACCTTCAGCATAGGTAGCCCCTTCGGGAACTGCGCTAAAATGCAAACAGCCTTTGTACAGCCTGCACTGAAGAACGAAACTTTCGTTTCTGGTGGTTTCCGGGTCACAGATTGCTCAAAAATTCACAGTTTTTGCTCAAATCAGAAGCTATCAGTCAAGGACACACTAAGGGATGACAAGGAGGATGAAAAGCTATCACTAAGAGCTTATTAGAGTCCTTGTGAATCAGCTCTTCAAATCATAAACTTGCCCAGAAACTGAGCTAGAGTAGCTGCCCTCTACTTTGTATTTGAAAGATTCAAACACAGTTCGATTCGGTACTCCCTTTGTTTATGAAATGAATAGCAAAAACACACACAACCAACAAGATACGATCCCCAGTGGAGTCGCCAATTTGTTGTTGGGAAAAGTATCCAATACGGAATGACCCTATCCCACTCTAAGGGTGATAGTACCTCAGCAACAACTGAATGTAAAGCTATTCAAGATTACTTCTTTATGGGATGAGAGAGAGAAGAGAAGGATGATCTACTAACCGTTATCTTGCGCTAATAGTCGATCCAATCCTCACTCCTTGCTGCTTGCTCCTAGCTCCTTGCTCTTTCACCGGCCCAGCTACACAAAGATCCTGTAAAAGCACAAGAAAAGGAAACTACAAGAAGCATACATCCATAACTGATTTAAGGATTAGAATAAATCAGATATACAAGCATCAATACGCCACAAAGATACATGCATATAGAAGAACCTCAAATACTTTATTAATGGAAGAAGTAAAGTTCTGAGAGAGTTACAACCATAATAGGCCCAATCCAGCAACACCTCCCAGCAGAAAGAAATCTCCTCTTCACCTCCTTCAAGCAATCACCCAATAGTTCTATACACAAACCAACAGCACTTCCTTACTTGCACAAAATTCCAGCCTCCATAGACCTCATGAGAGAGCTCTATATATAGGAGATTTGGAGAAAGGATGAGTCAGCTTGAGGCTGGCATGAAGCTGACTAGTGTCCTCTCCCACTTTAGTTATACTTCAGTTCTTGAGTCCACTTGGAGTTTCTTGCTTCCACTTGGAGATCTAGATCCTCTTACTCATCACAAGGCGAATTCCCTGATCCAAGTGTCAGTTTGGAAGCTTCCTGGGCATTTGACACCTTGCAGAATGACTGTGCCACTTGGCCAATCTTGCCCAGCGCAGGTAGCCTTCATTAGTTTTGACATTCAGCGCAGGTACAGAGTGGAGCAGTTGACATTCAGCGCAGATGCTCAGTGGAGCAGTTGACATGATCCAAAAACAGCTTGTTTTTGAGTGTTTTCAGGTGGAGAACTGATTTTCAGTGCTGTGGTTTGCTGACCTTGTTCCTCTAGGGGTAGGAACAACATGTTTAGGGACTTTGGATCCCTTAGATTATTGACATTTCATGCTTCATGCTGTTAGGCACAAAAATGTCTATAACAATACGATTACGAAAATGCTTACTGTGGTCAGTGACGATAGCCTGAGGGACTCCAAACCATGAGATAACATGATTAAACAAAAATTGCACCACTGTGTGACTGTCTTCAGATAGTGTGGGCATTGCCTCAGCCCATTTTGTGAAGTAATCAACAGCAGCGATGATATACCCATGTCCCCCTGTCGAGCGAGGGTTACAGGTCATATAATCAGTGCCCCATTTGGAAAAAGCGCTGATGGTAACAACAGGGTGCAATGGAGCAGGAGGCGCACGCATCTTCCATTGGTAGATTTGGCACTCATGGTAAGAGCGGACAACAAGGATGCAATCCTTAAAAATGGAGGGCCAAAAGTAACCAGCACGGAGGATATTTTGAGCAGTAGCATACTTGGACATGTGACCAACACAGGCACTAGAATGGCAGTCATTTAAAACTCTCTCAGCTTCCTCGAATGTCAAGCATCGGTGAAGAACAGAGTCGGCACCAAGGCGGTACAGGGTGTCCCCAATAATACGGTAGGGCTGAGATTGATGTTGAATCTATCACCGAGCATCCTTAGGCACCTAGAGGATGTCTGTAGATAGACAATGATATCCACGTACCAGGGATTGAGGGTGCTAATTAAGAACAGAGTTTTGTCCAGAATATGGTCCTCCAACCGAGAGGGCGCAGTGAGAGATGGCAGAGAGCAAAGCAACTTAGCAAAGACGAGAGATTTCTTAGACTTGGCAATGGTGAATTCCAAGTCAAACTCTTGGAGGATAACAATCCACTTCGAGTACTTGCCCCCTAGCAACTGATGCGACAGGATGTACATCATCGGGTTGCAATCAGAAACCACTGTTGTGGTGCGCAATGAGATATAATGGCGGAAGCATTGGACGGCACAAACCGTGGCCAATGCCAACTTCTTGACGTAAGCATATCGAGTTTCCATATCTAATAGATTGCGGCTGAGATAATAAATGACATGCTCAGTGTCACCATCATCATCTTGAACAAGAACCATGCCAATAGTGGTATCGGCAGTGGCCAAATACAGAGTGTAGTCATGATGATAATTAGGAGGACGCAACAACGGAGCAGAAACAAGGAGAACCTTGAGGCGCTTGAAGGACTCTTGAGCAGTGGCATCCCAAAGAAAAGGGGTATCCCGCTTCAATAACCGTGTATAGCCTTTGGCCACTTTGGCATAGTTCAGAATGAATCGTCGTAAAAAATTCGCTTTGCCCTGCAAACTATGCAATTGCTGCAAAGATACAAGGGGAGGGAGATTCAGAATGGCCTCGACTTTAAGGGGATCCAAACGGATACCCTCTCGGGAGACGATAAACCCGAGAAGTCTTCCTGACTCAACGCAGAAGACACACTTATGTGGATTAAGCCAGATGCCATAGTGTCGACAACAGAGAAAGATTCCGTGAAGGTGAGTGGGATGGTCCTGGAATTTTGCTGAATGAGCTGGTAGATCATCCAGGTAAGGTTGCAAAATGTGTTGAATATCATGGAATGGATAAGATGTTTCACATTGGAAGGTGGCACCGGTGTTTTTCAAATCGAAAGGGAGCTTTTTGTAGGCGAAAGTGCCCCACGGATAGATAAAGGTGGCCTTGTGTTGATCTGCAGGCACAATATTAATATGGTTATAACTAGAAAAGCCGTCCATGAATGAATACATTTCACTCCTGGCACACTCATCAATGAGCTGGTCAATGAAGGGTGTGGGGTAGTTATCTTTGGGACAAGTCCGATTAATATCACGGTAATCAACACAAACCCTGATAGTGCCCTGCTTTTTAGTCACAGGGATGATATTGGAGACCCAATCTGTGAGTGGGATGGGGTAAATAAAACCAGCGTTAAGAAGCTTTTCAACTTCTGCTTTAATAGCTACAACCTTTCAGGGGTGCACGGGGCATAGACACTGTCGAACAGGTTTAGTGCCCAGATACATAGGTATCTCATGCACCACGATGCTAGGATCGATGCCGGGCATTTCTTCGTAAGACCAAGCAAAGACATCACATAATTCACTAAAAAGATCAGTATAGAGCTGAATCTCCTCTGGAGTACAAGTCACTCCAACATGGAAGTGCTCGACAATACCCGGTTTAACAGAGATGTCGATTGGTTGGGTTTGCATAATGTTTCCCATGTTCCCTTCAGAAGGCACTTGATAAACTTTAATGGGTGCCTAAAGGGGTTGGGATGGGAGACAAGGAGAAAACCACTCGAGACAAGTAAGAATTTCCTGGTGGGAAGGGAGAAATGAGGAATGATGGTGATGATCAGACCAAGGGGGTTCCTCAAGAGACATGGTCTCGATAATGGCTTCATCAGAAGGAAATATTTCCTTTAGAGGGTCTGAAGAAGCATCATATCCAAGCCAAGGGGAATGAGCATATGAGTCGAGAGCTCTGCTTGAAGGAGCAGATTCAGAGGGTGGAGTCTATGCAGTAATAATTTCGATGTAGTTGAGCTCGGCAGGACTCAACGGCATCTCATCGCCCCAAGATTCTATCTGATCAGCGGGGGGAGCGACATTGGGAGGTGGTAGTGAGAAAACACCCATAAGGGCAGGATCTTTAAAGAGTCTAGCTCCCACACTCTCACATGGAATGGAGGTATGCTCCACAAAGGGCACGTTGCCATCGGAAGAGGAGGTGAAGAAAGACAGCTAGTCTACTGTGACAATCTTCCCCTGATGAGGGAAACGAATGACACGAAAGAGAGATGAAGCCACGGCTCACATGGCATACATCCAGCTTCATCCCAAAAGGAGGTTGTAAGTTAGATTGGCATCAACGACTTCAAATTCCACTTCAACCGTCTTCCCTTCCAAAGTAATAGGCAAGCATTGGAGTATACCGTAAGGGTGAGACTCTCTTCGATCAAAGGCTTCCAACGTCATAGGAGACTGGCTCAGAGTCGGAGAACTGATAGCCTTCCAACAAGCAACAGACATGATGCAAGTAGAAGCGCTTTCATCAATGACGGTACAATGAATCATTTTAGAATTGATGATGACCTGGATAAGGAAGGCAATTTGGTGAGGCAGTCTCGGTATATGGATGTCAAGGTCAAAAGTGATCAAATATGAGTTGGCCAAGTCGATGCCACCGATAGCTGATAGCAAGGACTTCCTCTAAGAGGGGCAACTCTGGAGAACTTCTAAAGCAGACATAGCTGACAGAGCCTGGGCTAAGTCCTCAATGATGCTATAGTGCTGAGTAGCACGAGCATCAAGGTTGTAAGAAGGTTTCTGGAGTACACCTTTAGGAGGGGGTCGGACGGGCGTCTCAATGCTAGGTCTCTCAATATGGAGCGGACTAGAACTGGACGGACGAGCACTAGAGAGGACCTCAGGCTCTTTCTTGGCAGGCGATGGATACTCTTTTTCCCGAGTACTAATGTGGACGGGATTCGTCCCAACCATAAACACTTGGGAACCAAAGGGAGAAGAGGATTGAGATGGATCAACCACAATTTGTGTTTGATGTGAGGGAAAAGGCTCTTTGAGCATGACAGGAATCCCGGGAGCACCTTTCAACAAACGACTAACTTCAAACCACCTCGGGTAGTCTTTGGTATAGTGATCGTCATCACAGATAAGGCAAGGACACTTGGGCTTACGTTTGGCACCTTCCTCGGGTGGAGGTTTAGGGGAATCCTGCTTGGTTTGATCAACTTTATTCTTTCTTTTTCCCTTCTTCTTTCCTTTCGAGGCTTTGTCTGTCGTGGTGGATTGGACAGCGTTAACCTTGGAAGTATTACCAGAATTAGATACAGCCCAAGAAGTATTTTCATTCAGAGCATTCGACTTTTGCTTCTGAGGGTTTGTGGAAGATTTCTTAAAGGGCAGATTAACAGAACCAATGACGCCAGCAACAGATGGTGTTGGTGGGGCTTTGGAAGTTCCGGGCCTCGGGCATCAGGAAAATAATCATATAGTGTACCAGACTGGGAGTAAACCAATTCAAGGTATTGAGCACGTGCAATAGCCTGCTCTTCAGTTGCACATGCCCCCATAGCAATGTCCCATGCTATTGAACCGACAAATGAGGTTGTGAACCAGTTGGTCAGAAGTTGATCGGGAATCAAAAACTTAATCAAACGATGACGCCGTCTCCATTCATGGATATGATCGGAGATATGTGTAGCCGTTGTTTGTTTTAAGGATGTTAGGAGATGTGTGCCCATTTCATATCGAATCAGCAACTGAAAATGAGTTAAAAATGCCATAGCCAACAAGTTAAAATCCTTAAAAGATCTGCGAGCTAACTCAATATACCATTTAGCAGTAGAGCCAGTGAGGGTCCATTGAAAAAGGCAGAGCTAGATTGAATCATCAAGCCACAAATTTGATGAACACTGTAGATGATAAGTCATAACCTGGGCTTGGGGATCTTCTCCAGCTTTACCATCAACTTTGGGACAATCACCGGGAATCTTAGTTGGAACCGGCGGTCAATACGGATTATGAATAATAGGATCATTGGTTAGTTTGGACACATCCGGTAATTCCAATGTTGCTAAAAAGGGTAATTGAGGGTTAAAGGACATCTGAGGCCACGGGTAGGAGGTAGAACTAGAGTTCTAGCCAGCTGCTTGTTGCCCCCATTGATTCTGTCTGGACGGATTTGGCCCCGGAGGGTTCTGTTCGTAGGGATTTTTTCCATAGGGGTTATAGCTATAACTGGATGGCTGACCCTGGATTTGCTCCCCAGCATTCCATTGATTACCAACTTGGCCTGTAGGAGCAACATATGGTTGCTCGTAATTCTGATAAGGACTCACCTGTAGTTGTTGATAATTTTGGTACGGGGAAAATTGGGTTTGCCCTTGGGATTGCTGGAAACCATAAGGCAGCTGGGCTCCAAACTGAGCCTGGGAGCCAAGCTACATTTGATAAGCAGGTTGAGATTGGGATCTGACCTGCATTTGAAGACTGGATTAGGTCTGGAGCCTAGACTGGGGCTGAAAACCAGGTGGAGCTTGAGAAGCAACAATCATTTGAGTACTCGGTTGAGCAGGCCCAGATGGATGTCCTTGAGAGAACTAAGGCTGAGCCACCTAGCTAGCAGGTTGACCTAGTTGAGATTGAGATTGACCCATTTTCCTAGAAGATTGAGCTTGCTAGGTGTTGCATTGTCCTTGCACAACTGAGGGCTATCCTGATGGACCGAATGGCTGAGCAGACTGGACAGTTGGTTGACTTGATTCGATTTGAGGCTGACCAACTTGTCCAGATGGTTGACCAGACTGGATAGTGGGTTGTCCTTGCTAAACGTAAGGCTTACCTGCTTGCCCAGAAGGGTAGCCCTGTTGGACACCAGGTTGACCTTGTTGCATGTAAGGTTGTCCCAGATTACCAGAAGGTTGCCCGAAATAGGTAAAAGATGAACCACCAGAGGCCAAAGGTTGTCCCTAGAAGTTTTGTCCTTGTGGGCCTCCAGGTTGCCCTGGCCCCTGGATAAGGCTATCCGTAATACTGCTGCCCATAGGAGGGCTACGTGTAAGATGGTTGACCTTGATAAGGTGTTCCTTGAAAATTGGCAGGGGGTACTTGGCCACCATGATAACCAGTAGTACCCCAAGCAACGGATAACGAGACTGTAACCTCAACTGCAGGCTGAGAGGGTAAAGGTTTGGGGTAATAGATATGAGCTCCTCGAGAATCGTAATAATGAAACGGATCTTGGGGGTCTGGATTCTGAAGAGCATGAAAATATTGATCGTATGCCCCCCCTGCTGGAATGGAACCAGAAGAAGGTGGGGCATTTAGTGTAGGATCAACAACTCTAGGTGTAGATGATGACGAGCCAATATTCGTAGATCTGGGTGAAGGTCCAGCAACAGTGGTCACAACTGAGGATGCAGTGAGGGCACCAACAACAGGGGTTGAAGAAGCCACATAGACAGTTGGAATAGTTGGGACTGAGGTGACAAAAACATTGTGAATTTGAGGAATAAATAACTCCGAAGTCAGAGTGATGGTATGAGACCACATAGAACTCGTAAGGGAAGTCCTAGAACCCATAACATCCCTCAAATCCTTATAGCATAAAGGCAGTGTGACACCGAGAGGGGTGACACGGAAGGGTGTAGTTTCCGTTGAGATATGAATTTCACTGCTCGTCACAACATATTCTTCACTCATAACGGGGGATGTGTCATCCATGTCAGAAGAAGACATTGGGACGGAAAAACTAGGAGGAGTACCGGGAATATCTTCTTCAGAAGGCTTCCAATTTGGGTTCCAATAAATATCATAAGACTCGTCTTCTGGAGCGCGAGAGTTAATCGGTTGGATACTCGGAATAACATGGAGAGTATCACTAACAATCGGTATCTTAGGAGAAACAGAAGAGGGAGACCCTTGGTGACTTGGAACGGAAGATGGGATCGGTGATTCACCAGGATGATTTAATTCAAAAACCCTAGGAAAAATAACGAGAAAGAACCCTACTCAAGCTAACGCAAACAAGATCTAACAGGGTAAATGTGAACGTGGCCGAATAAATTTTAAGACACAGGAACAGAACTTGACCTTTTCATCTTTAAAGAGTCGAGAAAAGGACAAAAAGATGACTCTAGTCGCCTTCGAATATTTAATGAGCCTGAAGTGACAAGTGCTCAGATGGACCTTTTCTTTTAGGGAGTCTGAAAAGGAACGAAAGTGACTACTCTGGAGAACTAGGCAAAAGGTTTACCAAACAACCCGTAAAACTGCATATACACCTTGGTAGTCATATGAAAACCAAGGACTTTCCGTATGGCAGTCAATCTTCCTGAATGTTGTGTTTGGTGCGTTACGGTTTGTAAGGCGGTAGACACAGTTTCCTAGGGATAAAGGATGATAACCTAGTGGGGTCTCCCAACATATACTCGATGGTAAATGGGAGCACAATTTTGTACTAGACCACTATTGAGTCACAGAAGGAGGAATCACCCAACCTTGAGTGGAAACAAAAGTGACTAGGTTTAACGATGCCGGAGCATGTCTCTAGCCTAGACCTCTAAATAGTGTGCATTATGTTCCAATTCATTGTTAGATTTATTCATTTCATTTTAGAGTTGATCTTGGATTATGTTTCAGTTTTTAGGCCTTACCTTATGTATACAAAAAATCCTAAGATGCAGCTAGAATGAATGAAAAATCATTTTTCTTCAATGAACACCTACCTACGGGAGGGTAGAGAGATCATTCCCAAACCAAGAAAACCAAGACAACAAAGGAAGTCACTCAATGCATACAGACATCAATTCCTAAAGTGCATGGATACTACTAATGAGAGATTTTATCATTCGCTTTCCAAGATGTAAACTTGAAATCCAAATTCACTTTCACTTTCGTATACTAAATGAATGCAATCCATTTGATTTTGATGTCTTTAAATCTAGAAGAAAAAAATAAGCAACAAGCAAGCGTGGAAAAAACTGATTGATCCAAACAATTGTGATCTATGTTCGGTAGCGAAGAGAAATCGAATCAATGCCTAAGATTGGTTCAATAACCATCGCTAAATAATCAACCAAAAACAAGCAAAGGGGAAGGCTCAATAAAACCAACAAAAAGCTGCAAACGAACCTTGAGCAAACAAGCAACCAAGCCAACTGATTCAAGAAACTTGAAATAATGAACTAGGTCACATAGGCGAAAAAGCAAGATTCATTCAACAGAGCTGAAAAAAGAATGCCTTAATCATAAATAGTGAAAAACAAGCTACTAAGTAGGCGAGAAAAGCAAGGGACCAGCAGGACTGATGGACTCAGGAGGAAGAATTGAGAAAATCAATTCTATAGCAATCAGCGCGGGTAAAACACAAGCAACTAGCGCTGATAAAGAACTAACCGTAGCAACAGAGCGATGTCAGCGTGGAAGTACACGACCTTCCCGTGATGGTCGGATTTTCAGAACTGTCACGATTGTGAGGCGTAATTACGCGATGCACAGGATATTACAAAAGGTTGAGCTCGATGACAACACGATTGTTAAATTTAAATCCGTGATGATGTTCAAAACAATGACAGGCGAACCAAAACTCCCAAATCAAATGTAGTCGATCCTTCAATCAAATAGAGGTACTTCCCAGATCAAGCCAGGAAACTCAAAAGACTGGTAACTAATCCCAAAACTTCAAAAGATACCAAATCAAAAATCAAAACAAGAGCAAATAAAGGAAGAACAAAGGCCAAACTCCCCAGTGGAGTTGCCAATTTGTGATGCAGGAAAGTGTTCCCTATGCGGACAGAGGCAACCCCTCTAGCCCTAGAGTGGGTCTAGTCACAAACAAGGAAAAATCAATAATAGCCTTCCTTAAACATTCATAGATGGAGGCCTACCTCAACCAATGGTCAACGGAGTTCCGTTGCGTTGCTCCAACTTCCGCTTCCTTCTCCTAACGAGTGATTAACCTGAAACAATGCAAAGGAAATATAACAAAGCACATAACTGGAAAAAAAAATGATCTATTTACTCACAAAGTCAAGAAGTCATGAGCTATCATGTACATTACATACAAAACATAGGAAAACATCATTGATTGTATTAATAATGAAATAAGAGTAAGCTTACAACCAAAGTCTTGACGTCACAAGCCTTCTTAGAGGGATCCAGCCAACATGTTCCTCAAGCATTCACTCTTTGAAGATGGATCTCCCAACATACAAGTATCTCTCACTCATAAGTTTTACACAAAATTAAGGGCACTTTACAACCTTCCACAAGCTATCAACAATTCCACACTTGTCATATTCACACCAGCTATCCAGCAAACTCAAAAATGCTAACAGCACTACTCAACTAGCCAACTATCAAAAACTAGCAATGCATAGCAATGGTGAGAGTTTAAATAGGAGAAGGAGTCTCCATGAAAGGTGGAAGAGTGAGCTTATCCCAAAGGAAGGTAGCACAATTGATGGAACTTCCATGCTAGAGAAAGGAAGGCAATACAAACTATGCCAACAACCAGGTCTAGAGCCATTTGGAAGGCTGACCGTTGGAACAAATTCGCACAATCTGGAACATCGTGGGGGCATAACTAAGCTATAGCGCTGACATCACTAGTGAGTAATGTAGCTAGTCAGATCATCGCTAGATATAATAAGTGACCTCACGTTGGGACATGAAATCAGACCATCATGAGAATCAGATGTACTTCCGCGCTGGTAGCGCACCTGGACTATTCATGAGGGCCCTTCAGCGCATATATTTAGTCCATAATCGCGATGAGGCAGATAACTTAGGAAAAGTGGGTCGTTTGGCAGCACAAGAGAGCATTTGAGCGTGTTTGACTTGGACACATGACACAGTAGAAGCACTGGAGTGAAGACAGTGATAAATTACTATGTAATAGTTACCACTTGCAATCTTCCCATAGGCAAGATCTTTTGTTGGTTTGGCATCCATAATTGAATATGAGACCACTGTAACGTGGTCCTGCCCATTCGTTCCCATGTCTACTTTGGTAACACATTCGCGTCTGACCCCAGGTCCAGGATTACCTGATCCATCTCATATTCACCAATCTGCATCGTCAATCTCATTTCCCTCCCAGTATGCAATGCATGCTTTCCCAACCTCCGGACAACGCACGGTTCACCCGACTCTGCACACCTAGTGATCAGCTCTTATATTCCTTTAAATGATTTATTATCGCGCAAAAACTTCATGCATGTGTCTAAAAAGGTAGTAAGCATAGAAGGATCCATTCCTAGCTCTAGTTTATCCTTACTACCTAAAGTAGAGGCCTCCGTGAAGCTCTTCTTGGTTTCCATAAACATCTCCCTTGCACGTTCCAAGTCAAACTTAGGTTGTTTTGTAGGAGCCTTGTGCACCCATGTATCTTCGTCGGGTTGCTTCCCCTTTTCTTCCCCTGTGGTCATGTCGCTTCTTAGCATCATGTTCACATTGGGGTCTTCTTCGCACGGTTCAGACCTCATCATTTGGATGTTCTGAATCGGAGTAGACTGTAGTACCCCTTTCTCACGCATCTGTGCAATAAACATCAAACAATCTACTGCTTCATGATCAAACTAATAACAATATAGACAACATGTTCTGGTTGGATTCGTACAGTCAAGCGTGTAGTGCCCAGGTCCTCTGTAATTATATCAGATTAATTGTCCGTGTCCTCATCTGGGTCACATTCCTCCTCGTCCTCGTTCGCATCCTTGGAATCCACTACGTACTATTGTGGCGGCTAGGTCCTGACCTCGTGCCTTGGTCTGCAACCTGTAGGCAGGTGTTTGATCCATCAACAATTCATAACTTTGATAGTTTCACTCATCGTGGCCCACCAAGCTACAAAAATCATAAAACAGCTACTGCGGAGTCTGTGTATACTTTTGTAATAGGTGACAGTTGTCTGTCATGTCCTTTTCTCCCACCTGACAGATCGCACACCAGAGCACGAGTGCCGCACTTGGCCTCACCTATGCTTCTGGTCTCAATGGAATTAGTCCCCTTCCTGCTAAATAGTTCACGAATATTGGACAATGATCCTTATCATGGCCCTGGCCTTTACATTTTATGCACCACACTTCTTTGCGCGGTTCTGGTGGGGTGCCCTATCCTGCTTCAAACTCTACATTTCCAAGCATAGGTTCTATAGCTGCGCGTGGATTTTTTGGACTCCCAACCCCAGATCCTGTATCAGTGTTTCATGAAACCTCATCGCCATTTCCAATGATTCTGCCTGGGTTGAGAGCTTCTGTTGTGACAGCATCGCCCTCAGGTGTGGTGTCAAAGACGCCACAAACCACGTGCAGTGTTGCACATCTGTCAGTGTCATATTAGATTTGCGGATCGTACTTTTCAGTCTCTAATCCAAATCCTAGGGGGTCTTGTCTGGAAGCATTACGATCTCTTTGAATCCGATGATCGACTGTGTTTCTGATTTCGGCCGGCTAAATTCTCTATTTAGCACATTCTCGATCTCCGCTATTCCTACATTTGGATGATCATTCAAGTGCTTAATATACCATGTCAGCACGTGATCCTACAGAGAACTTACTAGTGTGGCCTTCTTAATGTTGTCATCCGTGACCCCGTGTGCTTCCCACACTACTCTTACTATGAACCAGAACTGATTTGGGTCCTCATTCCCTACTCCTCTGAATACGGGTAGCTTGATCGTGCTCGCCATGTTGAGCTACGGGTTAGGTGGCAGTGGGGTGGTTGATGATGGAGGTGAAGTAGGTGAAGTGGGTGATGGTGTAAGGGGAGGTGATAGTTGTGGAATGTGATGCCTTATCAAACTAACCACACTTCTTGGGGAAGCCTGAACGCGCTCTTCCTCACACGCTCATGGTGGTGAAATTAAAGGACTATTTCCTAACCCTTCGATCCCTTTGTAGATCTTTCTGCTTCGCATCATTCCACTCATTAATGTATTTGAATAACTTGCTTTTCACATAACAACATCTTAATCCAGGCATTCAGGGATTTGACATACCTACCTCGCGGTCCCTTGAGAAAGCGTCGTTCTGCTTCACTATAGCTTACAGTTGTGTCTATCATGAACTCAATGATAAACCCTCCTATTATCCAGTCGAGCCAATGGTCCAAGGCTCATGTGATCTTATCTTTTGATGCCTCTAGTCTATGCACTAACTCTAGAGTCCACACTATCAGTTGATCGAGCTTGTACCTTTCCTAGTAGTCAGCTAGCCTCGTGATCCAATCATACAGCTTTGAAGAGAAGGTCACAAAGAAGATCTCGTCGATTTCTGTATATACGTAGCGATCCAACCATTTCTTCTTAGATATCTATGGAGTCCCGTTCTCCTGTGTTACAAACTTGTGAAGCTTCTGATCCAACAATCTTCAATTTCCTTTTTCTAGGGTTCTAGTGTTCCGACATCAAACATCCCTTAGGCAGATCTCGGTTCCAACAATGGAACCATTTGTTGGCTTATTGGGGCCTAACCTAGGTTTATAAGTGTTTTTAGCCAAACAAATCCCGAAACTATAGGCCCTTTTAGCAACAGTCCATGGAGCGCGAACTGAGGTCTCACCCAAGGTAATATGGGAGGGTGATCGAACTAGGTTTCCGCACCCTAGGGATGCCTTGATGAGAACTGGAAAGTTCACGAACCGACCCTACATGCCACGCTACTTCCACGTAGCTGTCTATTTGGTGCAACTATTGTTGCATGGGTTGGATGAAGAGCATGCATGTTCTTTACCCTTTACTGTGCTTTTTATCATTATAGATCGTGAATTAAATTAAGTGGGCTCAATACTTTCAGTTATTATTCAACATAAATAGACATGTGCACAACCATAAACTGTAAAAGATGCATAAATATATAATAGAAGCATAAACATATAGATGCACAATATTTTAGAACCAACTTATGTTCCATTAATCTTTTGTTCCAATTACAGTCCACTTCCTACCCTGCGCACTCAGCTGCAAGGGTCCGCGCACATAGTTGCGGACTCTACTAGGCCTCCGCACACACAACTACGGAGCCTCTATCTATTACTACAACCCAAGACTCAGACTTAAATTCTCAAAGCGAATATCATATTCAAAAACCCATATCACTTATGATCAGATCTAAAAATTGCCTTCTACTCTTAGAGACTCACTCTATTTATACATTTCCATGGTCCACGGACCATGGGTAGGCCGACACATTCTATATTAGATTACAATATTTTAGGGCAGACTACAATAGACTCTCACACTCTATGCCCGAATTTTGCCGGGTCTTTACATTACATTGACCTGAAACTTGGCTTTAAGCCCCATAACCATTACGTGGGGGATCCGCTACCCAACAGTGACTGCAGAAGAAGAAGAGGATCCATGAAATATCAACATTCGGGTCTGAGAGACACTGCGAGGTTGAAGGGACCAAAGCAAAAAACCTTGATATAAGAGAACCTCTGAGACTATGAAAGTAAACATTAGATCGGAAGCATAACCTAAGTTTGCAACTATAGGCAATTATTGGGATGATGATACAGTCGATAAGGTGGTGAAACTACTATACGAATATCAGGACTTGTTTCCTACCAAGTTCTTGGATCTAAAAGGAATAGTAGGGGATCTAGGTGTCATGAAGATCACTCTAAATCCGAATGTGAAGCCTATGAAACAAAGACCCTACCATCTAAATCCCAAGTATAAGGAGAAGGTGCAGAAAGATCAAGACAAAATGCTGGAGGCTGGAATAATTGAGGCTGGAAAAGAAGTAACAAGATGAAATCAGGGGGCATGCATTCATGACCCATTTCCAATGCCATTTACAGATAATTTTTTGGATGATGTTGGAGGGTAGGAAACCTTTTGTTCACTGATGGGTTCTCAAGGTACCATCAGATTAAGATCACATCAGAGGATCGCAACAAGACTACCTTCATGATGGAGTGGGGGTTCTTCCATTACGCATTGATGCCATTCGAGCTGAATAATGCACCCGCGATATTTTCAAGGAACGTAATTGTAACTTTTAAGGAATTCATCCATAAATTCTTAGAATTCTATTTTGATGACTAGACTATGTTTGGGTTGGTAAAGTGCCACGTTGCGAGTCTGTGCCTTATGTTGGATACTTGTTGCAAATACCACATTGCCCTGAATTTGAAGAAATGTATATTTAGTGTGCACTATGGGATATTTCTTGACCATGTGGTTTGCAAGTAGGGATTAATGGTCAATCCTATGAAGATAGTTTTTATTGTCAATTTAGAGGCTCCCAAGAATGTAAAGAAGTTGTGCACAACCCTGGGCCACACCGGACACTATAGGAAATTTATCAAAGCTTATGCGTAGATAAATACACCAATGGAGAAAATACTGAAGAAGGATGTGAAATTCTATTGGGTTTAGGAGTGTTAGCACAGTTTTGATGTTTTAAAGCAAAAACTGGTGACTTTTCCCATCTTGGTGTTCCCCTCGTGGAAAAAATAATTTCATATTCATGTGGATGCCTCTTATATTGCATTGGGTGTGGTATTGACCCAACTAGGAGAAGGTGAGATTGATCATCCTATATCCTTTGTGAGAAGGAAACTATCAGAGGTAGAGAAGGACTACTAAAATACAGAGTGCGAAGGGTTGGTGATGGTATACTCATTACAAAACTTTTGACATTGCCTGCTAGGCACACATTTCAAAATGTACACAGATAACTCCACTCTCAAGTACCTGGTCAACAAGCATGTGTTAGGGAGGAGATCTGTAGGTGGCTATTTGTCTTTTAGGAATATGATTTTGAGGTGATTTTGAAGCCCAACCGATTTAATGCAAGACCATATCATCTATCCTAATATAAAAAAACCTCTGAAGAACAGACAAGTAAACATTGGATCCGACACAAAGCCTAAGTTTGCAAAGGTAGGCAATTATTGGGATCATGATACAGTCGATAAGGTGGTGGAACTACTGTGAGAATATCAGGACTTGTTTCCTACCAAGTTCTAGGATCTAAAAGGAATAGTACAAGATCTAAGTGTTTTGAAGATCACTCTAAAGCCAAATGTGAAGCTTGTGAAACAAAGACCCTACCATATAAATCACAAGTATAAGGAGAAGGTGTGCAAAGAGCAAGACAAAATGGTGGAGGCTGGAATAATTGATCCAGTGGAAGAGTTTGACCGGGTAATCCCTATGGTTGTTCAAGAAAAGAAGCAACAATATGAAATTAGGATATGCGTAGATCTAAGAAATATCAATGATGCGTGCGTTCATGACCCATTTCCAACGCCATTTACAGATGATTTTTTGGAGAATGTTGGAGGGCAGGAAGCGTTTCATTCACTGATGGGTTCTTAGGGTACCATCAGATTAAGATCCCATCAGAGGATCGCAGCAAGACAACCTTCATGATAGAGTGGGGGTTCTTCCATTACACAGTGATGCCATTCAAGTTGAAGAATGCACCAATTATCTTCTCAAGGGTCGTAATTGCAGCTTTCAAAGAATTCATCCATAAATTCTTAGAAGTCTATTTTTATGACTGGACTGTTTTTAGGTTGGTAAA